>CANTAL010000159.1:0-748586 GCA_947650365.1 Chamaelirium japonicum
ACTGGAGCAAGACTTATTCTCTTTTCTCTCTTCGTTTATCTATTCGTTTTCTTCTCTCTTCTCACACGTATATAGGTGTGTAATAAGAAGGAATCTAAATTCCAAAAGTCCACAGAATATAGAAAGAAGAGAGAAGAGAACGGAGAAATAAATGGTGAGAGAAAAGAGAAGAAGTCCTGCTCTAGTCCATTGGTCATGGGTATAGGTGTGAAGTAAGTAGAAATCTATATTCGAAAACTCCACTTCTCATTATTTATACGACCCCTTTAGGGTAAGGCACGTTTGACGGCTCTATCTTTCTCTCTCTTCTGTCTTTGTTTCTCTCTCTATTTTTTTGTGACTGGTTGGCTGGGCTTGACATGTTCTTACTGATAATGTATTATGAGATGGGAGAAAGAGAGAGCAGTCAAATATGCCCTACCCCAAAGGTGTCGTATATATTTATTGGGTAAGCTTACTTAGGGCTTAAGCAATCTATGGGAAACCCTAATCCATGGGAGAAGAGAGAAGAGAATGGAGAGTTTTAATTATATTATGGAGAAGTGGAGTTTTGGAATTTAGATTACTTCTTACTTTACACCTTTACCCGTGGCCAATGGACTGGAGCAGGACTTCTTCTCTCTTCGTTTATCTCTCCTTCTCTTCTCTCTCTTCTATTTTCGTTTCACTCTCTGTTTTCTTATGACTGCTCGGCTGGGCTAGACATGTCCGTGCTGATAACGTGTTGTGACATTAGATAAAGAGAGAGCCGTCAAACATGCCCCACCCTAAAAGGGTCAAATAAATATTGAGAAGTAGAGTTTTGGATTTTAGATTCCTTCCTACTTCACACTTATACCCGTAGCCAATGGACTGGAGCATGATTTCTTCTCTCTAAATATTTATCTGATCGTTAAACTTTACTTAATAAGAAAACGGAGAGAGAAACGAACACAGAAGAAAGAGAAGAAGAGAGAATAGATCGGAAAGATAAACAAAGAGAGAAAAGAGAAGAAGTCATGCTCTAGTCCATTGGCCACAGGTATAGGTGTGAAGTAAGAAGGAATCTAAATTCCAAAACTCTACAAAAGAGAGAGAAGAAGAAAGAAAAGAACGGGGAGATAAAGATACTATTAAGAAGTGGAGTTTTGGAATCTAGATTCTTTCTTACTTCACACCTATACCCGTGGCTAATGGACTGGAGAAGGAATTCTACTTTCTTCTCTCTCAATATTTATTTAATTAGTTTACTTTATATTATTTATATTAAAAAATAATTAAATAACTAGATAACTAAATAATTAAATAAATTAGTTATTTTACTAAAAACTTAATTATTTAAAGTATTAAATAATTTAAACGAAGATAGAAGAGAGAAGAGAGAAGAAGTCCTGCTCTCGTCCATTCTCGACGGGCATAGGTGTGAAGTAAGAAGGAATCTAAATTCCAAAACTCCACTTCTCAATAGTATCATCTCAACGTTATTTTGATTATCATAGTAAATTCTTTTCTCTCTTTGTTTTAATTAAATGATTAATTTAATTAAAAAAATTATAGCAACATTACTATGATAATCATAATAACATTGAGATGATATATTTGAGAAGTGGAGTTTTGGAATTTAGATTCCTTCTTACTTCACACCTATACCCGTGGTCATTGGACTCGAGTAGGACTTCTTTACGTTTCGTTTATCTCTCTATTCTCTTCTTTCTTCTCTCTTCTTCTCTCTATTCTGCCTTTGTTTCTCTCTCAGTTTTCTTGTGACTGGTCGGTTGGGCTCGATATGTACGTACTGATAACATATTGTGAGATGGGAGAATGTAAGAATCGTCAAATGTGCCCCATCCTAAAGGGGTCGTATATTATTGATAGGGTAAGCTTAATTAGAGACTATGCATTCTATAGAAAACCCTAATCCAAGGGAGAAGAGAGAAAAGAATGGAGAGATTTAATTATATTATTGAGAAGTGGAGTTTTAGAATTTAGATTCCTTCTTACTTCACACCTATACCCGTGGCCAATGGACTAGAGCATGACTTCTTCTTTCTTCTATCATCGTTAATATTTCTGTTTTCTTCTTTCTTTTTCTCTTTCTTCGTTTCTCTCTCAGTTTTCTTGCGACTGGTCGGTTGGGCTTGACATGTTCATGCTGATAACATGTTGTGATATGAGAGAAGAAGAGAGAAGAGAACAGAGAGATAAATAAAGAGAGAAGAAGTCATGCTCCCGTCCATTCACCACGGGTATAGGTATGAAGTAAAAAGGAATCTAAGTTCCAAAACTCCACTCCTCAATATTTATACGACCTCTTTTGGGTAGGGCATGTTTGATGGCTCTTTCTTTCTCCAATCTCACAACACATTATTAGTACGAACATGTCGAACCCAGCCAACCAGTCACAAAAAAATGGAGAGAGAAACAAAGACAGAAAAGAGAAGAAGAAAGAAGATAACGGAGAGATAAACGAAGAGAGAAGAGAAATCCTGCTCCAGTCCATTGACCACGGGTACAGGTGAGAAGTAAGAAGGAATCTAAATTCTAAAACTTTATTTCTAAATAATATAATTAAATCTATCCATTCTCTTCTCTTTTCTCCCATGGATTAGGGTTTTTGATAGATTGCTTAGGCCTTTAGTAAGCTTACCCGATAAATAATATACGACCCCTTTAGGTTTGGGCATATTTGATGACTCTCTCTTTCTTCCATCTCACAATATGTTATCAGTACGAATATGTCGAGACCAGCCGACCAGTCGCAAGTAAACGGAGAGAGAAACGAAGACAAAAGAGAGAAAAGAAGAGAGAAGAGAACGGAAATATAAACGAAAAGAGAAGAGAGAAGAAGTCCAGCTCTAGTTCATTGGCCATGGGTATAGGTGTGAAGTAAGAAGGAATCTAAATTCAAAAACTCTACTTCTGTCTTTGTTTCTCTCTCTATTTTCTTATGACTGGTCGGCTGGGCTCGACATGTTCGTACTGATAATGTGTTGGAAGAAGGAAGAAGAGAACGGAGAGATAAATGAAGAGAGAAGAGATAATATATTCTGCTCTAGTCTATTTGCCATGGTTATAGGTATAAGGTAAGAACGAATCTAAATTCCAAAACTCTACTTCTCAATAATACAATTAAATCTCTCCATTCTCTTCTCTCTTCTCCCATAGATTAGGGTTTCCTATAAACTGATTAGCCCCTAAGTAAGCTTGCCCTATAAATACTATACGACCCCTTTAGAGTGGGGCACATTTGGCGGCTCTCTCTTTCTCTCATCTCATAACACGTTATCAGTACGAACATGTCAAACCCAGCCGACCAGTCATATGAAAACAATAAAAGAAATGAAGACAGAAGAGAGAGAAGAAGAGAGAAGAGAACGAAGAGATAAATGAAGAGAGAAAAGAGAAAAAGTCCTACTCCAGTCCATTGGCCACGGGTATAGGTGTGAAGTAAGAAGGAATCTAAATTCGAAAACTCCACTTCTCAATATTTATACGATCCCTTTAGGGTGGGGCACGTTTGATGGCTCTCTCTTTCTTCTTCCATTTCATAATACGTTATCAGTATGAACATGTCGAGTCCCGCCGACCAATCACAAGAAAACAGAGAGTGAAACAAAGACAAAAGAGAAGAACATAGAGATAAACGAAGAGAGAAGAGAGAAGAAGTTCTACTCCATTCTATTAGCAAGAAAACAGAGAGAGAAATAAAGACAGAAGTGGAGTTTTAGAATTTAGATTCCTTCTTACTTCACACCTATACTGATGGCCAATGGACTGGAGCAAGACTTTTTCTCTCTTTTCTCTTTGTTTATCTCTCCGTTTTCTTTTCTCTTCTTCTATCTTTTTTGTCTTCGTTTCTCTTTTCGTTTTCTTTTGACTGGTCGACTGGGCTCGATATGTTTGTGCTGATAACGTATTGTGAGATGGGAGAAAGTGAGAGCCGTCAAACGTGCCCCACCCTAAAGGGGTCATATATTATTTATATAGTAAGCTTACTTAGAGCCTAAGAAATCTATAGGAAATTTTAATCCATAGGAGAAGAGAGAAGAGAACGGATATATTTAATTATATTATTGAGAAGTAGAGTTTTGCAATTTAAATTCCTTCTTACTTCACATCTATACCTGTGGCCAATGGACTAGAGTAGTACTTCTTCTCTCTTCTCTCTTCATTTATCTCTCCGTTCTTATCTCTCTAATTCTCTCTCTTATGTCTTTGTTTCTCTCTCTATTTTCTTGTGACTGGTCGGCTGGGCTCGACATATTCATGCTGATAACGTATTATGAGATGGGAGAAAGAGAGAGCAATCAAACATTTACCAAAACTCTACTTCTTAATAGTATCATCTAAACATTATTATGATTATTATAGTAATATTACTATAATTTTTTAAATTAAATTAATTTTTTATTTAGTTATTAAATAATTTATTATTTAAATAATTTAATAATTAAGTTTTTAGTAAAATAATTAATTTATTTAATTATCTTGTTATTTATTTAAATTTATTATTTTATTTATTTATTATTATTATATTCAAATTATTAACTAATTATTTAAATAATAAGTAGATAGTTATTGAATTTAAACTAATTAGTAAAGAAGAGAAAAGAGAACGGAGAGATAAATAAAGAGAGAAGAGAGAAGAAGTCCTGTTACAATCCACTGGCCACGGGTACAGGTGTGACGTAAGAAGGAATCTAAATTCCAAAACTCCACTTCTCAATAATATAATTAAATCTCTCCGTTGTCTTCTCTCTTCTCCCATAGATTAGGTTTTTTCAAAGATTTCTTAGGCCCTAAGTAAGCTTACCTTATAAATAATATACGACCCCTTCAGGGTGGGGCACGTTTGATGGCTCTACTCCACTTCTCAATAATATAACTAAATCTCTCTGTTCTTTTCGCTCTTCTCCTATGGATTAGGGTTTCTCCTAGATTGCTTAGGACCTAAGTAAGCATACCCTAAGAATAATATACGACCCCTTTAGGGTGGGGCATGTTTGACGGCTCTCTCTTTCTCCATCTCATAACACATTATCAGCACGAACATGTCGAGCCCAGCCGACCAGCCACAACAAAACAAAGAGAAAGAAACGAAGACAGAAGAGAAAAAAGAAGAGAGAAGAGAACAGAGAGATAAACAAAGAAAGAAGAGTGAAGAAGTCCTGCTCCAGTCCATTGGCCACGGGTATAGGTTTGAAGTAAGTGGGAAACTAAATTCCAAAACTCCACTTCCTAATATTTATACGACCCCTTTAGGGTGGGGCATGTTTGACGGCTCTCTTTCTCCCATCTCACAATATATTATCAGCACGAACATGTCAAGCCTAGCCGACCTGTTATAAAGAAACAGAGAGAGAAACAAATACAGAAGTAGTGTTTTGGAATTTAGATTTCTTCTTACTTCACATCTATACCCGTAGCCAATAGATTGGAGCAAGACTTCTTCTTTCTTCTCTCTTTATTTATCTCTCCATGCTCCAGTCCATTGGCCACGGGTATAGGTGTGATGTAAAAAGGATGGCTATCCACCGTCGGATCTCCCCCATTGATTAGGATTTCCTATAGATTGCTTAGGCCCTAAGTAAGCTTACCCTATAAATAATATACGACCACTTTAGGGTGGGACACATTTGACAGCTTTCTCTTTCTCCTATCTCACAACACATTATCAGTACGAACATGTCAAGCCCAGCCGACCAGTCACAAGAAAACGGAGAGAGAAACGAAGACAAAAGAGAGAGAAGAAGAGAGAAAAAAATGGAAAGATAAACGAAGAGAGAAGAGATAAGAGATAAGAGATAAGACGTCCTGCTCTAGTCCATTGGCCATGGGTATAGGTGTGAAGTAAGAAGGAATCTAAATTCCAAAACTCCACAAAAGAGAGAAAAAGGGTAAAAAGATTTCCTATAGATTGCTTATGCCCGAAGTAAGCTTATCCTATAAATAATATATGACTCATTTAAAATAGGGCACGTTTGATGGCTCTCTACTTCTCCCATCTCACAATATGTTATCAGCACGAATATATTGAGCCTAGCCGACCAGTCGCAAGAAAACGAAGAGAAAAATGAAGATAAAACAGAGAAGAAGAGAGAAGAGAATGCAGAGATAAACAAAGAGAGAAGAGAGAAGAAGTCCATCTACAGTCCATTAGCCATAGGTATAGGTGTTAAGTAAGAAGGAATCTAAATTCCAAAACTCCATAGAAGATAGAGAAGAAGAGATAGGAGAAAGGAGAGATAAATGAAGAGAGAAGAGAGAAGAAGTCTTGCTCTGGTCCATTGGCCATGGATATAGGTGTGAAGTAAGAAGAAATCTAAATTCCAAAACTCCACATAAAGGAGAGAAGAAGAGAAAAGAAAACAGAGAGAGAAACAAAGACAAAAAAGAGAGAAGAAGAGAAAAGAGAATGGAGAGATAGATAAACAAAGAAGAGAGAAGAAGTTATACTCTAGTCCATTCGCCACAAATATAGATGTCCAACATCGTGTTGTGAGTAGAGAGAAGAAAAGAGAAGATAACAGAGAGATAAACGCAGAGAGGAGAAAAGGAGTCCTGCTTCAGTCCATTGCCCACGGGTATAGGCATGAAGTAAGAAGAAATCTAAATTCCAAAACTCTACTTCTGTCTTTATTTCTCTCTCCGTTTTCATGCGAATGGATGGTTGGACTAGACATATTCGTGCTGATAATGTGTTGTGAGATGGGAGAAATTATATTATTAAGAAGTAGAGTTTTAGAATTTAGATTTCTTCTTACATCATACCTATACCCGTGGCCAATGGATTGGAGCATGACTTATTCTCTCTTTTATCTTTGTTTATCTCTCCGTTCTCTTCTTCTCTCTCTTTTGTCTTTGTTTCTCTCTCCATTTCCTTACAACTGGTTGGCTGGGCTTGATATGTTCGTACTGATAATGGGTTGTGAGATGGGAAAAAGAGAGAGCTGTCAAACGTGCCCCACCCTGAAGGGGTCATATAAATATGTAGAAGTGGAGTTTTGGAATTTAGATTCCATTTTACTTCACACCTATACCTATGGCGAATGGACTGGAGCAGGACTTCTTCCCTTTTCTCTTTTCGTTTATCTTTTCGTTCTCTTATTTCTTCTCACACGAGTATAAGTGTGAAGTAAGAAGGAATGTAAATTCCAAAACTCCAAAGAAGGGACGAAGAAGAGAGAAGAGAATAGAGAGATAAATAAAGAGAGAATAAGTCCTACTCAAGTCCATTGGCCATGGATATAGGTGTGAAGTAAGAAGGAATATAAATTCCAAAACTCCACTTCCCAATATTTATATGACCCCTTTAGGGTGGGGAACGTTTGATAATGCTCTCGTTCTCCCAACTCACAACACGTTATCAGCACGAACATGTCAAGCCTAGACGACCAGTAATAAGAAAACGGAGTGAGAAACGAATTCAAAAGTAGAGGTTTGAAATTTAGATTCCTTTTTACTTCACACCTATACCCGTAGTCAATGGACTGGAGCAAGACTTTTCTTTCTATTCTCTTCAATTATCTTTTTATGCCCTAGTCCATTGGCCACGGGTATAAGTACGAAGTAAGAAGAATAGCTGTCCGCCATCGGATCTATCCCATGGATTAGGGTTTCCTATAGATTGCTTAGGCCCTAAGTAAGCTTACCCTATAAATAATATATGACCCCTTTAGGGTGGGACACGTTTGATGGCTCTCCCTTTCTTCGATCTCATAACACGTTATTAGCACGAGCATGTCGAGCCCAGCCGACCAGTCACAAGAAAACGGAGAGTGAAACGAAGACAAAAGTGGAGTTTTAAAATTTAGATTCCTTCATACTTCACACCTATACCCGTGGCGAATGGACTGGAGCAGGACTTCTTCCCACTTCTTTTATCTCTCCGTTCTCTTCACTCTTCTGTATTTATTTCTTTCTCTATTTCCTTGCGACTGGTCAGCTGGGCTTGACAAGTTCGTGCTGATAACGTGTTATGAGATAGGAGAAAGAGAGAGCCGTCAAACGTGCCTCATCCTAAAAGGGTCGTATAAATATTAAGAAGTATAGTTTTGGAATTTAGATTCCTTCTTACTTCATACCTATACCCGTGGCCAATGGACTGGAGCAGACCTTCTCTCTTCTCTATTCGTTTATCTCTCTATTCTCTTCTCTGTTCTTTTCTCTCTTCTATTATTATTTTTCTCTCTATTTTCTTGTGACTGGTCGGCTGGGCTCGATATGTTCGTGCAGATAATGTGCTTTGAGAATGGAGAAAGAGAGAACCGTTAAAGTAGCCCCACCCTAAAGGGGTCGTATATTATTTATAGGGTAACCTTACTTAGGGCCTAAAAAAACTATGGGAAACCCTAATCCATATGAGAAAAAAGAAGAGAATGGAGAGATTTAATTATATTATTGAGAAGTAGAGTTTTGGAATTTAGATTCCTTCTTACTTCACACCTATACCCATGGTGAATAGACTGGAGCTGGACTTCTTCTATCTTCTCTCTTTGTTTATCTCTCCATTGTCTTCTCTCTTCTTCTATTTTCTCACACGGGTATCGGTGTGAACTTAGAAGGAATCTAAATTCTAAAACTCCACAGAATAGAGAGAAGAAGAGAGAAGAGATAGAGAGATAATTAAAGAGAGAAGAGAGAAGAAGTCATGCTCCTGTCCATTGGTCATGGGTATAGGTATGAAGTTAGAAGGAATCTAAAATTCAAAACTTAACTTCTCAATATTTATACGACCCCTTTAGGGTAGGGCACGTTTGACGGCTCTTTTTTTTCTCTCTTCTATCTTTATTTCTCTCTTTGTTTTCTTGTAACTGGTCGGCTAGGCTCAACATGTTCGTACTGATAATATATTGTGAGATGGGAGAAAGGCAGAGCAGTCAAACGTGCCCCACCCTAAAGAGATCGTATATTATTTATAGGGTAAGCTTACTTAGGGCCTAAGTAATCTATGGAAAACTCTAATCCTTAGGAGAAGAGAGAAGAGAACAGAGAGATTTAATTATAATATTGAGAAGTGGAGTTTTGGAATTAAGATTCCTTCTTACTTTACACCTATAACCGTGGCCAATGGAGTGAAGCAGGACTTCTTCTCTCTTCTCTCTTCGTTTATCTCTTCGTTCTCTTTTCTGTTCTTTTCTCTCTTCTGTCTTCGTTTCTCTCTCTGTTTTCTTGTCACTGGTCAGCTGGGCTAGACATGTTTATATTGATAACGTGTTGTGAGATGGGAGAAAGAGAGAGTCTAAAGGGGTCGTATAAATATTAAGAAGTGGAGGTTTAGAATTTAGATTCCTTCTTACTTTAGATCAATACCCAATGCCAATGGACTAGAGCAGGACGTCGAAGAGAGAAAAGAGAAGAAGTCCTGCTCCAGTTTATTGGCCATGGGTATTGGTGTGAAGTAAGAAGGAATTTAAATTCCAAAACTCTATAAAAGAGAGAGAAGAGGAAAGAAGAGAACGGAAAGATAAATGAAGATACTTTTGAGAAGTGGAGTTTTGGAATCTAGATTCTTTCTTACTTTATACCTATACCCGTGGTGAATAGACTAGAGATGGACTTCTTCTCTCTTCTCTCTCAATATTTACATAATTAGTTTATTTTATATTATTAATATTAAAAAAAATTAAACAACTAGATAATTAAATAATTAAATAAATAAATTATTTTACAAAAAACTTAATTATTAAATTATTTAAATTATTAAATTATTTAAACGAAGATAGAAGAGAGAGAAGAGAGAAGAAGTCCTGCTCCAGTCCATTCGTGATGGGTATAGGCGTGAAGTAATAAGGAATCTAAATTCCAAAACTCCACTTCTCAATTGTATCATCTCAACGTTATTTTGATTATTATAGTAAATTCTCTTCTCTCTTTGTTTTAATTAAATGATTAATTAGTTTAAAAAAATTAAAGTAACATTATTATGATAATCATAATAACTTTGAGATGATACTATTGAGAAGTAGAGTTTTGGAATTTAGATTTCTTCTTACTTCACACCTATACCCGTAGCCATTGGACTCGAGCAGGACTTCTTCTCTCTTCTCTCTTCGTTTATCTCGCCGTTCTCTTTTCTCTTCTTTCTTTTTCTCTCTCTTCTATCCTTGTTTCCCTCTCTATTTTCTTGTGACTGGTCGACTGGGCTCGATATGTTCGTGCTGATAACATATTGTGAGATGGAAGAAAGAGAGAGCTGTCAAACGTGCCCCACCGTAAAAGGGTCGTATATTATTTATAGGATAAGTTTACTTAGGGCCTAAGGAATCTATGGAAAACCCTAATGCATGGTAGAAGATTGAAAAGAACGGAGAGATTTAATTTTATTATTGAGAAGTAGAGTTTTAGAATTTAGATTCCTTCTTACTTCACACCTATACCCGTGGCCAATGGACTAGAGCAGGACTTCTTCACTCTTCTATCATTGTTTAGCTCTCTGTTCTCTTTTCTCTTCTTCTCTCTTCTGTCTTTATTTCTCTCTCTGTTTTTTTACTACTAGTCGGCTGGGCTCGATATGTTCGTACAGGTAACGTATTTGAGATGAGAGAAGAATAAAGAAGAGAATGGAGAGAGAAATATAGAGAGAAGATAGAAGAAGTCCTGCTCCCGTCTATTCGCTATAAGTATAGGTGTGAAGTAAAAAGTAATCTAAATTCCAAAACTCCACTTCTCAATATTTATATGACCCCTTTAGGGTGGGGCATATTTGATGGCTCTCTTTTTCTCCTATCTCACAACATGTTATCAGCACAAACAAGTCGAGCCCAGCCGACCAATCACAAGAAAACGGAGAGAGAAACAAAGACAAAAGATAGAGAAGAAGAGTGAAAAGAATAGAAAGATAAACGAAGAGAGAAGATAGAAGAAGTCATGCTCCAGTCCATTGGCCACAAGTATAGGTGAGAAGTAAGAAGGAATCTAAATTCTAAAATTCCATTTCTAAATAATATAATTAAATCTATTTGTTCTTTTCTCTTTTCTCCCATGGATTAGGGTTTTCCATAGATTGTTTAGGCCCTAAGTAAGCTTACCCTATAAATAATATACGACTCCTTTAGAGTGGGGCACATTTAACGGCTCTCTATTTCTCCTATCTCACAACACGTTAACAACACGAACATATCGAGACTAGTCGACCAGTCGCAAAAAAACGGAGAGAGAAACAAAGATAGAAGAGAGAGAAGAAGAGAGAAGGAAACAAGTATCAAACGAAGGAAGAAGAGAAAAGAAGTCCTGCTCAAGTCCATTGGCCACGGGTATAGGTGTGAAGTAAGAAAGAATCTAAATTCAAAAACTCCACTTCTATCTTCGATTCTCTCTCTATTTTTTTATGACTAGTCAGTTGGTCTCGACATGTTCGTGCTGATAACGTGCTGTAAAATGGGAGAAATAAAGAGCCATCAAATGTACCCCACCCTAAAGGAGTCGTATATTATTTATAGGGTAAGCTTACTTAGGGCCTAAGCAATCTATGGAAAACCCTAATCTATGGGAGAAAAAACAAGAGAATGGAGAGATTTAATTATATTATTTAGAAATGGAGTTTTGGTATTTAGATTCCTTTTTATTTCACACCTATACCCATGGCCAATGGACTGGAGCATGACTTCTTTTCTCTTTTCTCTTTGTTTATCTTTCCATTCTCTTTTTTCTTCTTCTATCTCTTCTGTCCTTGTTTCTCTCTCCGTTTTCTTATGACTGGTCGGCTCTGCTCGATATGTTCGTGCTGATAACGTGTTATGAGATGGAAAAAAGAGAGAGCCATCAAACATGCCCCACCCTAAAGGGGTCGTATATTATTTATAGGGTAAGCTTACTTAGGACCTAAGCTATCTATGGGAAACCCTAATCCATGGGAGAAGAGAGAAAAAAATGGAGAGATTTAATTATATTATTAAGAAGTAGAGTTTTGGAATTTAAATTCCTTCTTACTTCAAACCTATAACCATGGCCAATGGACTAGAGCATGACTTCTTCTCTCTTCTCTCGTCATTTATCTCTTCGTTCTCTTTTCACTTATTCTCTCTCTTCTGTCTTTGTTTCTCTCTCCATTTTCTTATGACTGGTTAGCTAGGCTTGACATGTTCGTACTGATACCGTATTATGAGATGGGAGAAAAAGAGAGAGACGTTAAACGTGCCCCAAAACTTTACTTTTTAATAGTATCATCTCAATATTATTATGATTATCATAGTAATATTACTATAATTTTTTAATTAAATAAATCATTTATTAAATAATTTAGTAATTAATTTTTTAGTAAAATTATTAATTAATTTAATTATTTAATTATCTAGTTATTTAATTAAATTTATTATTTTATGTATTTATTATTATTATATTATTTAATACTTAAATTAGGTAACTATTTAATTATTTAAATTATTAAATAAAGAAATAATGATTTAAAATAATTAAATAATTTAAAAAATATCTAATTATAAAATATTACAACTTTTATGAGATCGTTCGATCGGATGGCTGTCCACCGTCGGATTTCTCCTATAGATTAGGGTTTCCCATAGATTGCTTAGGCCCTAAGTAAGTTTACCCAAAAAATAATATATGACCCCTTTAGAGTGGATCATGTTTGATGGCTCTCTCTTTCTCCCATCTCATAACACATTATCAGCACGAACATGTCGATCCCAGTCATCTAGTCGCAAGAAAACAGTGAAAGAAACAAAGGCTGAAGAGAGAGAAGAAGATAGAAAAGAACGGAGAGAGAAACGAAGAGAGAAGAGAGAAGAACTCCAGCTCCACTCCATTGGCCACGAGTATAGATATAAAGTAAAATAATTAAATTAAAATAACTAATTAATTTTTTAATAACTAATTAGGACCGACCAGTCATTCGATCGGATAGCTGTCCATCGTCGGATCTCTCCCATGGATTAGGGTTTCCTATAGATTGCTTAGGCCTATGTAAGTTTACCCTATAAATAATATACAACCCCTTTAGCTTATGGCACATTTGATGGCTCTTTCTTTCTCCCATCTCACAACACGTTATCAAGATGAACATGTTGAGCCCAGCCAACCAGTCACAAGAAAACGAAGAAAGAAACAAAGACAGAAGAGAGAGAAGAAGAGAGAGAAGAAGAGAGAAGAGAACGAAGAGATAAACGAAGAGACTAGAGAAAAGAAGTCCAACTCCAGTCCATTGGCCACGGGTATAGGTGTGAGTAAGATGGAATCTAAATTCCAAAACTCCACTTCTTAATATTTATACGATTGGGGCATATTTGATGGCTCTCCCTTTCTCCTATCTCACAATACGTTATCAGCACGAACATGTCTAGCCCAGCCCACTAGTCATAAAAAAATAGAGAGAAAAACGAAGACATAAGAGAGAGAAGAAAAGAGAAGAGAACGGAGAGATAAACAAAGAGAGAAAAGAGAAGTAGTCCTGCTTTAGTCCATTCACCAAGGGTATAGGTGTGAAGTAAGAATGAAGCTAAATTCTAAAACTCCACTTCTTAATAATATCATATCAATATTATTATGATTATCATAGTAATGTTAATATAATTTTTTTATTTAATTATTATATTATTTAATAATTTAAATAATTTAATAATTAAGTTTTTAGTAAAATAATTAATTAATTTAATTATTAAATTAAATTTCTTATAATATTTATTTATTATGATTATATTATTATATAATTAAATTTGGTAACTATTTAATTATTTAAATTTTAAAATAAAGAAATAATAATTTAATGATATAATTTATTTATTAATTTATTTTATTAGTTATTTCTTAAATTAATATTTTATTTTTAAATAATTAAATAATTTGTTTATTATTTAAATATTTAAAAACTTATTTAGTGAAGAAATATATTAAATATATTATTTATTTAAATAAATAAATTATTAAATTATTAAATGATTTTATAGTTAAATAAATAATAAATTAAATAAATTATTATATAATTAAATAATTAAAGAAATATTTTATTAAATTTTAAAATATTGAACTAAATAAAAAATTTAATTATTTAAATAAGTAATAAAATAAAATAATAATTTAATAACTATTTACTTATTATTTAAATAATTAGTTAATTATTTGAATTTATAAATAATAAAATATTATTGAGAAGTGGAGTTTTGGAATCACTACAAAAAAAACAGTTATTACTGACGGCAAATATCCGTCGGTAATATTAATTTTCCGTTGGTAATATTTTATAGTGACAGAAGAAATTTTCGTCGCTGGTCTGTTGGGAAAAAAGGTGTCGGGAAAAAATGCGACGGACTAAATATTACCGTCGGTAATAATACTTAATACCGACGATAATATTAAAGCCGTCGGTAATCTTTAAACAATTAAAAATAAATATAATATATTATTGCCGACAGAAGATAATAATCCGTCGGCAATATATAAGCATTTTACCGACAGTTATAATATTTACCGTCGGGATTTATATATATATTACCGACGGATATCTATCTTACTGTCGGTAATAATATATATATTACCGACGGATATATATAGTCCGTCGGCAATTTATTAATAATTTAAAAAAAAAAATAAAAACTTTATTACCGACAAAATATTTAATTTCCATCGGTAATAAGTATGTTTTTTTTTAATAAAATTACCTAAATAATGTTATTTAATTCCTATGATTTACAACAATACCACCATATATTACCATAATTTATCAAATATTACCATAATTTATCAAATATTACCATAATTTATAAAATTTTATTACCGCAAATTATCAAATATTACCTAAATTGATAAAATATTACAGTAAATTATCAAATATTACCACAATACCCGACAATTATAGACAAGAACAAAAAATAACCACATATTACAAAATAATATTTACACAATCCAAAACCGAGAGATGATGCATGCCCTATCTCAACCACCCCACGCGGCCCGCCACCAACGCTGGTGCTCTCATCGATCCCCGGACGCCGCCCTGCTCCTGCAATTAACATGTAATTGTTAAAAAAATGGTTTATATCTATAACTGAGTCTAAACGTTAAAAAATCATAAGTTAGCGTGTTTTGGCTTTGAAATAGGTTTGGATTTGATCAGATCGGCATCCAATAATTCGAACTTGGAATTATTCCGTATTTCGGACTTGCGAGCGAGTTCTAATTGGATATTTGACCAATTTACGATCCGATTCACCGATTTAGAGTCTAAGTGTTGGAAAATCATAAGTTAGTCTGTTTCGGATTTGAAATAGGTTTGGATTCGATCGGATCGTCATTGGATCGGCATCCGATAATTCGAACTTGGAATTATTCAGTATTTCGGACTTGCGAGCGAGTTCTAATTGGATATTTGACCAATTTATGATCCGATTCACCGATTTAGAGTCTAAGTGTTGGAAAATCATAAGTTAGCATGTTTCGGATTTAAAATAGGTTTGGATTCGATCGGATCGTCATCGGATCGGCATCCGATAATTCGTACTTGGAATTATTCCATATTTTAGACTTGCGAGCGAGTTCTAATTGGATATTTGAATAATTTACGCTCCGATTCACCGATTTAGAGTCAAAGTGTTGGAAAATCATAAATTAGCGTGTTTCGGATTTGAAATAGGTTTGGATTCGATCGGATCGGCATCGGATCGGCATCCGATAATTAGTACTTCGAATTATTCCGTATTTCGGACTTGTGACTGAGTTCTAATTGGATATTTGAACAATTTACGCTCCAATTCACCGATTTAGAGTCTAAGTGTTGGAAAATCATAAGTTAGCGTGTTTCAGATATGAAATAGGTTTGGATTCGATCGGATCGTCATCAGATTGGCATCCGATAATTCGAACTTGGAATTATTTCGTATTTCGGACTTGCGAGCGAGTTCTAATTGGATATTTAAGCAATTTACGATCCGATTCACCGATTTAGAGTCTAAGTGTTGGAAAATCATAAGTTAGCATGTTTCGGATTTGAAATAGGTTTGGGTTCGATCGGATCGGCATCGGATCGGCATTTGATAATTCGAACTTGGAATTATTCAGTATTTCAGACTTGAAAGCGAGTTCTAAATGGATATTTGAATAATTTACGCTCCGATTCACCGATTTAGAGTCTAAGTGTTGGAAAATCATAAGTTAGCATGTTTCGGATATGAAATAGGTTTGGATTCGATCGGATCATCATCGGATCGGCATCTGATAATTCGTAGTTGGAATTATTCCGTATTTCGGATTTGCGAGCGAGTTCTAATTGGATATTTGACCAATTTATGCTCCGATTCACCGATTTAGAGTCTAAGTGTTGGAAAATCATAAGTTAGTGTGTTTCGGATATAAAATAGGTTTGGATTCGATCGGATCGTCATCGGATCGGCATTCGATAATTTGAAATTTGAATTATTCAGTATTTCGGACTTGTGAGCGAGTTCTAATAGGATATTTGACCAATTTACGATCCGATTCACCGATTTAGAGTCTAAGTGTTGGAAAATCATAAGTTTGCGTGTTTCAGATTTGAAATAGGTTTGGATTCGATCGGATCGTCATTGGATCGACATCCGATAATTTGAACTTGGAATTATTTCGTATTTCGGACTTGCGAGCGAGTTCTAATTGGATATTTGACCAATTTACGATCCGATTCACCGATTTAGAATCTAAGTGTTGGAAAATCATAAGTTAGCGTGGTTCGGATTTGAAATAGGTTTGGATTCGATCGGATCATCATCCGATAATTCGTACTTGGAATTATTCCGTATTTCTGACTTGCGAGCGAGTTCTAATTGGATATTTGAACAATTTATGCTGCGATTCACCGATTTAGAGTCTAAGTGTTGGAAAATCATAAGTTAGCGTGTTTCGGATATGAAATAGGTTTGGATTCGATCGGATCGTCATCAGATCGGTATCCGATAATTCGAATTTGGAATTATTCCATATTTTAGACTTGCGAATGAGTTCTAAATGAATATTTGAACAATTTACGCTCCGATTCACTGATTTAGAGTCTAAGTATTGGAAAATCATAAGTTATCATGTTTCGGATATGAAATAGGTTTGGATTCGATCGGATCGTCATCGGATCGGCATCCGATAATTCAAACTTGGAATTATTCCATATTTTGGATTTGTGAGTGAGTTCTAATTGGATATTTAACCAATTTACGATCCGATTCACCGATTTAGAGTCTAAGAGTTGGAAAATCTTAAGTTAGCGTATTTCGGATTTGAAATAGGTTTGGATTCGATCGGATCATCATCGGATCGGCATCCGATAATTCGAACTTGGAATTATTCCGTATTTCGGACTTGCGAGCGAGTTCTGATTGGATATTTGAACAATTTACGCTCTGATTCACCGATTTAGAGTCTAAGTGTTGAAAAATCATAAGTTAGCATGTTTTGTATATGAAATTGGTTTGGATTCGATCGGATCGTCATCGGATCGGCATCCGATAATTCGAACTTGGAATTATTCCGTATTTTTGACTTGCGAGCGAGTTCTAATTGGATATTTGACCAATTTACGATCCAATTCACCGATTTAGAGTCTAAGTGTTGGAAAATCATAAGTTAGCATGTTTCGGATTTGAAATAGGTTTGGATTCAATCGGATCATCATCGGATCGGCATCCGATAATTCGAACTTGGAATTATTCCGTATTTCGGACTTGTGAGCGAGTTCTAATTGGATATTTGACCAATTTACGATCCGATTCACCGATTTAGAGTCTAAGTATTGGAAAATCATAAGTTAGCGTGTTTCGGATTTGAAATAGGTTTGGATTCGATCGGATCATCATCGGATCGGCATCCGATAATTCAAACTTGGAATTATTCCGTATTTCGGACTTGCGAGCGAGTTCTAAATGGATATTTGAACAATTTACGCTCCTATTCACCGATTTAGAGTCTAAGTGTTGGAAAATCGTAAGTTAGCATGTTTCGGATATGAAATAGGTTTGGATTCGATCGGATCATCATCGGATCAGCATCCGATAATTTGAACTTGGAATTATTCCATATTTCGGACATGCGAGCGAGTTCTAATTGGATATTTGACCAATTTACGATCCGATTCACCGATTTAGAGTCTAAGTGTTGGAAAATCATAAGTTAGCATGTTTCGGATTTGAAATAGGTTTGGATTCGATCGGATCGTCATCGGATTGGCATCCGATAATTTGAACTTGGAATTATTCTGTATTTCGGACTTGGGAGCGAGTTCTATTTGGATATTTAACGAATTTACGATCCGATTCACCGATTTAGAGTCTAAGCGTTGGAAAATCATAAGTTAGCATGTTTCGGATTTGAAATAGGTTTGGATTCGATCGGATCGTCATCGGATCGGCATCCGATAATTCAAACTTGGAATTATTCCATATTTTGGACTTGCGAGCGAGTTCTAGTTGGATATTTGACCAATTTACGATCCGATTCACCGATTTAGAATCTAAGTGTTGGAAAATCATAAGTGTGATAATATGATCTAAACTCAAATTAGTAAGATTCATATTTTTTACTAATATTATAAAGATTAGTAAGTACCTGATCATGAGTATGAGCCACCGCTAGATCGACTTATGAAGTCATTAAGCCGACGCTCCAGTTCCCTACGAGCTTCTCTTTCCTTATTGAGGGCCTTCTTCTCCGCCTCAACCCTCTGCTCGAGGGCCTGCCTCTGCTCCCGCTCTGCCTCAACCCTCTACTCGAGGGCCTGCCTCTACTCTCGCTCCGCGTCTAGCGCAGACTGCAACTGAGTGAGAGCACCGGTCTGGGTATCCCGTGCCCTCGAGCACATACCCTCTCGTCCAAAGTAGGAGAAGGGCATGACTCCAAGGCCCGTACAGAGGACACGGCCGTGCGTGGCAGGTCTGAGCACAGTATCCATCGCTGAGTCGATAGATACTGAGCTGGAGGAGGAGCCGGTCTCGCCCGACGGGGTCACCAGAAGTCGCATCCTCTCCTATATGAAAACAACCAATGATATTCAATGATATTTTATGGCATACGTATAAGAATATATTAACAGTAATTTAATTACTTACCACTTGCGAGGCAACCCTGTCATCCAGAAATATCCCATCGGTACGCCACCTCCTAGAGGCCTCAAAAAGGTCAATCCTATTAGGCTCGTGGCCCAAGGTCTGTGTCTGTTGGATATATAAAATAAATAGATGAGTTAATATAACATGTATAGAGCTTTAAATAATAACAATGTTTGTATCATTTACCAGCTGCTGGGCAAGCTAGGGCATGGAGGTCCTCCCATTTACTGGAGCAGGTGTCGTCGAGGCACTTCTATTCTGCTTGCCTTTACGTGAACTCGCCTGTGTCAATCGATTAAATTTTGAAACATCAATACAAATTTTTAGTATAATATTAAAACAAGTACGAATCAACAAAATTATAATTATACCTGAAAGTAAGGGGTGGCCCAGTGAGCGACCAAAAACTGTAGAACGTGTAGCGGTGGCACGTCTCTCTTCCCGGCCGCAGCCTGTACCTCCTCAGCCGGTTGGCCGACCAATTAACCATAGAGCTGGTAGAGCTCATGATTGTAATCCCTATACCGCTCACCCATTATCTTCCACAAGTCCTCCCGATGGGTGTCGGTTTCCATGTTCTCCTATTTAAATTTCTCCTGTAAATCAATTTAGAAACAAGTCATTTTATCAAATCAAATTATAAAGAAGTACGATATTATTCTAAAATACTTTAATGAAACATACGTACCAAAAACTGCTGATACATCCTCTCCTTATAGGATGCATCAATGTTCTTCCACCCCCTTAACCCCACAATTGGGGCATTCCCCTCCTCTCGTACTATAATACCGACCCCACGTGGCGGCGTTAGAAGCGTGCTCGCCCACAAAGGTCCTACCGCTCTACTGTAGGGAAAGCGGCTCGCGTAAGGTCGACAAGCGCCGGGCCGTTGTCACGCCCCGGTCGCCTACGTGCCTGGTGATCCTCGACCCTGCAAATAAAATATATATCAGTACTGAAGAAGTATTTACAACATGTATAAAACTTTAGATCTAAACATTACCTGTGGGCGTAGACGCTGTAGCCGAGTGCTGAGCACTGCTCGAAGCTCCGGAGGCTATGACCACATCAGAAGCTGGTGTGGAGAGAGGAACAATACTACCAGATCCGGACGGCTTGACCTCGGACCCTGGGGTGGTAGCCGGAGCGCTCCGAGCTACCCCACCCCTGCCTCTACGAACCCTCAACCGTGATGCCATCTGAAACAGTTTAATTTATATATGAAATAGTAATGTTTATATATAAAACAATATAAAACAGTTTGATTTATATATGAAACAGTATGATTTATGAAATAATATAAAACAATTTGATTTACATATGAAACGGTATGATTTACATATGAAACAGTTTGATTTACATATGAAACAGTATAAATTAATATGATATACATATGAAATAATATGATTTATATATGAAACAATTTGATTTAAATATGAAACAATTTGATTTACATACGGTCTAGTCATTTTCTGTCTCATCTCTGTCACTCTCATCGCATCCCTCTTCTATCATTTGATCTGCATTCGTTGTCCAGTTTATATTGTCGACATCTTTATTTTCGTCGTGCACTGCGTCGACAATGATTATCTCATCATTCTGGTATGCATCCAAATTATCATCGACGACCCCCGCATCCTTGTCTCCCATGTCATAAAAATCTCTAGGTGGTGACCTGACTACAATTTGCCAACCTGGAGAGGTATTATCCGGTGCATAAAATATCTGTTCCGCTTGAGAGGCAAGAATGAATGGATCTTGATATTGGGTATTCAATCTCTTGCCAGTGTTGATGCTGATAAAACCATATTTGTCAACATTATAACCAGTCCCGCGATTATTAATATCATACCAATCGCATTTGAATAATACGATCCGATTTTGGCCAAGGAATTTATTCTCGAGAATCTCGTTGAGGACGCCGTAGAAGTCGATATTTCCTAATTCTTCTTGCTCACCGTTGACGATAACCCCACTATTTTGGGTTCTTCGTGATTTTTCACTATCTTTCGTCCGAAATCTATAACCGTTCATGATATAACCATCGTACGATATTGCGTCTTGCAAAGGACTACAAGATAAGCGCCAGAGATCCTCATTCATCAGCGGATCGTGGTTGTCGTATAGCTCTTATGCCTATAATAACCACATGATATTCATGATATGAACACATAATTATTATTCGGTAATGGATGTTAATAAAATTCAGTAATGATGTGAATACTTACGTGTTTCTCGAACCACGATGGGAATTCACGATCATGAATTTGGGGAGCATTTTGAGTACCCCGATTATTAATGATGGCTTTATGCTTTCTGTTTTACAGGTTATGAATTAGATTATAATTAGCACATATACTTAATGAATAGACTAAAAGAATAAGTAAATAATCATAAAATGCTTACTCAATGAATGGCCACACTTCATCACATTGGCGCAATACATACATATGTGCCTGTTGAATCTCATCTACAGACAATCGACGGGTTTTGCCTCCTCCTACAGGTCTACCCATTTCGGCAAATATAGACAGACCCCCATCGAAGTCTATTTGACCACCATCATAGTTCCGCTCAAGTTGATTGAATCGTGTGTCTATACCATGTAGGTATCTTGAGCAGAATGTTAGACATTCTTCTGCTAGGTATCCTTCAGCAATTGATCCCTCTGGACGACTTTTATTACGAACATATGATTTCAATATTCGCAAGTATCTAATTTGAGAAAAAAATATTTTGATGAATATATCAAGAACGATCAAATACATTGTGCGAATGAGACGAGACGATTACCTCTCGATAAAATACATCCAGCGGTAATGAACTAGGCCACCGAGTTTGGCCTCATTTGCTAAGTGAACGGTCAAATGCACCATGACATCAAAGAAGGAAGGTGGAAATATCATCTCTAGCTTACACAATGTGATCGCAATATCCCTCTTCATCTGATCAAATTGGTCCACTCTAAGTACCTTCGAGCACAACTGTCTGAAAAAAGTGCTGAGCTCAATTAACGGTCCGGACACCTGTTCGGTTAAATTTCCATGTATAGCAAGAGATAACAATTGCTGCATAAGAATATGATAATCGTGGCTCTTTAATCCTGACAACTTTCGGCCGTTCTCTTGCACGCATCGTGTGATATTCGAAGAATAACCGTCTGGCATTTTCACAGACCGTAGGAATACACATAAGGCTACCTTTTGCTGTGAGCTCATGGTGTAGCATGCAACTGGCAACACATACTTATCCCCAATCTCTTGGGGATGAAGTGATTTTCGGATGCCCAACTCCTTAAGATCGAGACAAGATTTAAGATTATCCTTCATCTTACCGTCGAGATTCAGCAGTGTTCCTATAATATTGTCACACACATTTTTCTCGATATGCATGACATCCAAGTTATGCCTCAAGAGTAGGCTGCTCCAGTACGGTAGTTTAAAGAAAATACTCTTCTTCTTCAAGTTATGCTCACGCGTAGAATCTTCATACGTTCTCTTCTTTTTACCTTTCCCAAGTGTCACGGCATCAAGCTGATCCAATTCGCACAAGACTTCTACCCCCAAAAGCTGCTCCGGGGCCTTTGCAAGTTCCTTCTTGCCGTTGAACACTCTTTTGTTCTGCCTTCACTTATGGCCGTCAACAAGGAATCTTCGATGGCCCATATAACAGAACTTGCCTCCGTTCTTCAACCGTAATGAATCTGTCTCCTTATTGCATGTAGGGCACGCCAATTTTCCTTTAGTACTCCACCCGAATAAGTTGGCATATGCAGGAAAATCGTTGATCGTCCATAGTAGTGCCACATGCATCCAAAAATTCTGGCGCAACGAGGCATCATACGTATCGGCCCCAACTTCCTATAACTCGTTCAACTCCTCAATTAACGGCTGCAAGTAAATGTCAATATCATTACCAGGCGACATGGGTCCGGGAATGAGCAAGGAGAGCATTGTGTATGGCTTTTTTAAGCACATCCAGGGAGGCAAATTATATGGAACTAGGACAACTGGCCAAATGCTGTACGACACACTCATATTCCCAAAGGGATTGAAGCCATCGCTAATAAGCCCTAACCTGACGTTGCGAACTTCACATGCGAATTCAGGATAGGTATGATCAAAATCTTTCCACGTCAAAGAGTCGGCCAGATGTCTCATAATCCCGTCATCTGTACGTTCTCGTGCATGCCACCTTATGTGCTCAGTAGTCTTCGATGACATAAACAACCTCTGAAGCCTGTCCCTAAGCGGGAAGTATAGGAGAACCTTTGCAGATATATTTTTCTTCCTTCGATTGGTACTAGACTCGGTATCCGTCTCTTTATATCTCGTTGCTCCGCATATGTGGCATAACCGCGCATGTTCGTACTCTTTCCGGTACAACATACAATCGTTCACGCATGCATCAATTTTCTCATAACCCAGACCGAGATCTTTAATTATCTTCTTCGCCTCGTAGAATGATTTCGGTACTGTCTCACCCATAGGAAAAGCCTCTTTTAGCAACTCTACCAACATATTAAATGACTTATTACTCCAACCATTGAGGCACTTCAAATAAAGAAGCTTTACAGTAAAAGAGAGTTTTGAAAACTTCTCACACCCCGGGTATAGAGGTTGTTCGGCATCTTTAAGCAATCTGTAGAACTTGTCCGCTTTAATATTGGGCTGATCACCTGACGGTGTTTCCATGCCTATTCCACCTTGCAAATCATGTATGATACCCTGCATGTCATCGTCATCATCTGTATTAATATTATCATCAGCGATCACTGTGTTTGCAGTTTCACCGTGAGCTGCCATGGGGACTGCATCTAGCTCCTTACCGTGCGAGAACCAACGGGTATAGCTAATGTCAATGCCACGTATTATCAGATCAACCTCATATTCCTCTCGAACCTTTCTAGTCACCCTTCCGCAGTCTATACAGGGACACATAATTTTTCCATCAAGCGGTGCAAGACGCTCAAATGCAAAATCCAGAAATTTCCTGACTCCTTGTCTGTACTCTTGGCTCATGGGATTCGAATTACGTATCCAACTCTTATCGATCGAAGACATCTTCGTCTATCTGGCTATACAACACCTGAAGTAATTTCAAACAATGTTATAAGACTCCGCACAAATTCTCTATGTTTTTTAAAAGACTAATCTCTCTCTCTCTCTCTCGCATGGCCAGACTCAGACCATTAGTGGAGCTAGTGACCGGCCATCGGACTAGCTCTTGTTTTCACTTCGTCTGGTTTGGTCTATATTATAAACACTTGTTGAACATCAATACTTTTGCTCCACACCTATGTGGAGCAACCTTCTCCCCATAGGTAATGTGTCAAAGTGTTGATAGGGTAATACTTGGCTCCTTTTGGGGGCCATAAGATAGTCCCGTCCCCCCTTCGACGACTTTGCTCCCACGACGAAAGTGGATAGTAACAAGCCGATCGGAGGAGGTGCCCAAACATCGTGGGCAATCTTAGGCGCCCTACTCGGCTCCCTTCTCTAGAGTAGGGAGCCAGAGTCCGAATTTCGCCCCTCCAATAGGCTCACTGGAGGGTTTGCTATTTTGAATTTACGCTAAATCACCTTTTACATTGGCGAGCAGGCTAATGCTCGCTATATATCCGAGGGCGCCCACTGCCTAATGACTCCTTGATGTCAGTCAAGTTGGCATCAAATCCAATTTGAATATAGTGGTATGGTCATTTGGTAATATGATGGGATGGCAAAGGGGTTTTGGTCATTCGAAAAAGGAGGGAAAGCATCGAAAAAGTGACTTTCTTATTTAGGGTGGGCCATCTATCACCAAATAATAGGAAAATAATAGGGAGACTGCTGGAGATGCTCTCAGTGTCCTTAGTTTCCACTAGGTCTCGGGCATAAATTTTTAGTGTTAAGCTATATAAATTTCTAATGTCTTAAAGTTTAATAAACATTCCTATGGGCATTGCTACATGCATTCCACTTGTATTCAACTCCTCTCTAATACAAGCTTCCTTCGGTTCTCTGCAATAGAGATCCATGATTCTCGAAGGGAATCCTAGCCGACTTATGGTAGGCAACCCTAATAGGTGAATCGTAGTTTGCCCTAGCAAGTGGACTGGATGCCATTTGGATAATCCTGAGCCCAAGCATGGACCAAGCTTATTGGAGTAAGGCCATGCTTCACTCTAAGCGGGATGAGTTAATCACACTCATTCTAGATTGCGTACTTCTTCGGACGGCTGTGATGTCGTTTGTGCCAAGTTACATGCATCAAGATCATCCGGCATTACCCAGGTTTCTTACTAGTTTCATACTATATACAAGGGAAAAAAAATGTTTGGAATTAAGTTTGGCTTTGGGGTATAATAGAGTTGCACACACTCATACCAAAAATATGATGGCCTCAGGCTGGCCTGAGCCCATTAATAACCCTACACACTGCAACGTCCACTTGCTAATCCTGTTAGAGCATCTTTCCTAAGAGCAGTGGCGGACCCAAGAACTGTAAAATTTAAAATTTTGGAAGAGCCGGGCCAAAATTTTTAATTTTTTTCCAAAGGATCAGGAAAGGATCTCGGCAACTTTTGAAACTTTTTTCTTTTTAGGGGGGGGAGGAGGAGGAGGAGGAGGAGCTCACCGGGGGGAGGAGGAGGAGGAGGATCTCACCGGTCGGAGCCCACGAGGAGGAGGAGGAGCTCGCCGCCGGTCGATCGGTCGGCCGGAGGGACGCGAGGGAGGTCGGGGAAGGGGGAGGCCGAGGAGGGATTGAGGGAGGTCGGGGAGGGGGGGAGATTTAGAGAGAGAGAGAGAGAGAGGGGCGGGGAGAGATCAGATCGAAATAAAACAGAAGAGGGGATCGCTAAAACTAATTTATTGCAGGCTTTTTACCGACGGAACTTTTTACTTCCGTTGGTAAAAATAACCTTTTTACCGACGGAAAAATAATATCCGTCGGTAAGAACCAACGACAAAACTCAGGGTTCTATTTTTTCCAGAGACTCGATTTTTACCCTGAGTTTCGTCGTGACCTTTTTACCGACGGACATTTAATTTCCGTCAGCATAATAGCTTTATACCGATGGACAAATAACGTCCGTCAGTAAAATATCACGACGAAACTCAGGGTTCCATTTTTTCCAGAGACCCGGTTTTTACCCTGAGTTTCATCGTGATATATTACCGACGGACGTTAATTGTTCGTCGGTATAAAGCCATTATGCCGACAGCAATTACATATCCATCGATAAAAATCGATACTTTTTACCGACGGACATAGTTTTGTCGGTATAAAGTAACGTCGTGACTTTATACCGATAGATATTATTTTTCTATCGGTATAAACTTATTATACCGATGGAAATATATGTTCCGTCGGTATAAAACATTGTACCGACGGATTATATATGATCGTCGGTAATAAATGTGCAAAAAAAATTAAAAAAATCGAAGTTATAATACCGACGGAAATTATTGTCACCGTCGGTAAAAAGTATATTATTACCGAAGGGAATGAAAATGTCTGTCGATAAATAACCTATTTCTTGTAGTGAATTTAGATTCCTTTTTTACTTCACACCTATACCCGTGGCCAATAGACTGGAGCAGGACTTCTTCTCTCTTCTTTATTCGTTTATCTTTCCATTTTTATCTCTCTTCTTCTCTATCTTTTATCTTCGTTTCTGTCTGTGCTTTCTTATGAGATAGGAAAAAAAGAGAGAAAAAAATGGATACATAAACGAAGAGACAAGAAAGAAAAAGTCTTGGTACAGTCCATTGGCTACGGGTATAGGTGTGAAGTAAGAAAGAATATAAATTCCAAAACTCCACTTCTGTTATCGTTTTTCTGTCCGTTTTTATACGACTGGTCGGCTGGGCTTGATATATCCATACTGATAATGTGTTATGAGATGGGAGAAAGAAAGAGTCATCAAACGTGCCCCACCCTAGATGGGTCATTTATTATTTATAGGGTAAGTTTACTTAGGGCCTAAATATCTATGGGAAACCCTAATATATAGGAGGAGAGAGAAGAGAACGGAGAGATTTATTTATAAATATTGAGAAGTGGAGTTTTGGAATTTAGATTCTTTCTTACTTCACACTTATACCCATGAGAAATGGACTAGAGTAGGACTTCTTCTCTCTTCTTTCTTCATTTATCTCTCCACTCTCTTATATCTTCTTCTCTCTCTTCTGTTTTCGTTTCTCTCTCCGTCAAACGTGCCCCACTCTAAAGGGGTCGTATATTATTTATAGGGTAAGCTTACTTAGGGCCTAAGCAATCAATAAGAAACCCTAATCCATAGGAGAGATCTGACGGTGGACAGCCATCCAATCGAACGACTGGTCAGCCCTAATTAGTTATTAAATAATTAATTAGTTATTTTAATTTAATTATTTTACTTCATATCTATACCTTTGGCCAATGGACTGGAGTGGGACTTCTTCTCTTTTATATCTTCATTTATCTCTTTATTCTCTTCTCTCTTCTTCTCTTTCTTTTGTCTCTGTATCTCTATCCGTTTTCTTGCGACTGGTCGGCTGGGCTTGATATGTTCGTGCTGATAACGTGTCGTGAGATGAGAAAAAAAGAGAGTCGACAAATGTGTGCTACCTTAAAGTGGTCGTATATTATTAATAGGGTAAGCTTACTTAGGTCCTAAGGAATCTATAGGAAACCCAAATCCATGGGAGAGTTACGACGGTAGATAACGATCAGATCAAATGACTGGTCGGCCCTAATTAGTTATTAAATAATTATTTAGTTATTTTAATTTAATTATTTTACTTCACACCTATACACTTGGTCAATGGACTGAAGCTGGACTTCTTCTCTCTTATATCTTCGTTTATCTATCTCTTCCCTTCTCTATTCTTCTCTCTCTTCTGTCTTTGTTTCTCTCTTTGTTTTCTTATAATTGGTCAGATGGGCTCGACATGTTCTTGTTGATAATATGTTGTGAGAGAGAAGAAAAAGAGAGCCATCAAATATGTCCCACCCTAAAGGGGTCGGCCTAAGCAATCTATGGGAAACCCTAATCCATAGAAGAGATCCGATGGTGGATAGCCATCCTATCGAACGATCTCATAACAGTTGTAATATTTTAAATTTACACCCATTTTAATTAATATTTATATGACCCCTTTTGAGTGGGGTACGTTTGATGGCTCTTTTTTTCTCCCATCTCACAACACGTTATCAGCACGAACATGTCAAGCCCAGCCAACCAGTCACAAAAAAGGAGAGAGAAATGAAGACAAAAGAAAGAGAAGAAGAGAGAAGAGAACAGAGAGATAAACGAAGAGAGAAGAGAGAAGTCCTGCTCCAGTCCATAGACCACGAGTATAGGTACGAAGTAAGAAGGAAACTAAATTCCAAAACTCTACTTTTCTCTTCGTTTCTCTCTCCATTTTCTTGCAACTGGTTGGCTGGGCTCGACATATTCGTACTGATAATGTGTTATGAGATGGGAGAAAGGGAGAGCCATCAAACATTCCCCATCCTAAGGGGGTTGTATGTTATTTATAGGGCAAGTTTACTTAGGGCCTAAGCAATCTATGGAAAATCCTTATCCATAGAAAAAGAGAAAAGAGAAAGGAGAGATTTAATTATATTATTGAGAAGTAGAATTTTGGAATTTAGATTCCTTCTTACTTCACACCTATACCCCTGGCGAATGGACTAGAGCATGACTTCTTCTCTCTTCTCTCTTCGTTTATTTCTCCGTTCTCTTCTTTCTTCTCACAACACGCTATCTGTACGAACATGTTGAGCCCAGTCGACCAGTTACAAGAAAACGAAGAAAGAAACGAAGACAAAATAGAAAGAAGAAGAGAATGAAGAGATAAATGAAGAAAGAAGAGAGAAAAAGTCTTGCTTCAGTCCATTGGCCATAGTTATAGGAGTGAAGTAAGAAGGAATCTAAATTCCAAAACTCCACTTCTTAGTAGTATCATCTCAACGTGATTATGATAATGATAGTAATATTACAATAATTTTTTTAATTAAATTAATTAATTATTTAATTATTAAATAATTTAGTAAATTAAATAATTTATTAATTAAGTTTTTAGTAAATATTTAAATTAGGTAACTATTTCATTATTTTAATTATTAAATAAAAAAATAATGATTTAATTATATAATTTATTTTATTAGTTATTTTTTTAATTATTATTTTATTTTTAAATATTTAAATAATTAATTAATTATTTAAATATTTAAAAAATTATTTAGTGAAGAAATATATATAAAAAAGATTATTTACTTAAAAAAATAAATAATTTAATTAAAAAATATTTATTTTTAATCATAATAACGATGAGATGACTTAAATAACTAATTAGTTAATAAATTGAATAAATATTTAAATAAATAAATAAATAAATAATAATTATTATATTAATATTACTATAATTTAAATAATTTAAGTTTTAAGTTTTTGGTAAAATAATTAATTAATTTATCTATTTATTTAATTAATTTTATTAATTAATTAATTAATTAATTATTATATTATTAAATAATTAAATTATATAACTATTTAATTGTTTAATCGTCAAACATGCCCCACGCTAAAGGGGTCGTATATTATTTATTAGGTAATCTTACTTAGGGCTTAAGTAATCTATGGGAAACCCTAATCCAAGGGAGAAATCCGATGGTAGACAAGATTCGACGGTGGATAGCTATCCGATCGAACGATCTCATAATAGTTGTAATGTTTTATAATTAAATATTTAAATAATAACATTGAGATGATACTATTTAAATATTTAAAGAAACAATATACTTTATAATATTTAAAGAAATATTATTTGAAATAAATAAAATAAATAAGCAATCTCTCATCTCACAACACGTTATCAGCACGAACATGTCGAGCCTAGCCGACCAGTCACAAGAAAACAAAGAGAGAAACAAAGAAATAAGTGGAGTTTTAGAATTTACATTCCTTCTTACTTCATACATATACATGTGGCCAATGGGCTGAAGCAGGACTTTTTCTCTCTTCTCTATTCGTTTATTTCTCAGTTCTTTTCTCTCTTCAGTCTTTGTTTCTCTCTCTCTTTTCTTGTGACTGGTCGGCAGGGCTTGACATATTTGTGCTAATAATGTATTATAAGATGGGAGAAAGAGAGAGCCATAAAATTAAATATTAAATAATTAAGAAGAGAGAAGAAGAAAGAAGAGAACGGAGAGATAAATGAAGAGAGAAGATAAACAGAAAAGAAGTCCTCCTCCAGTCCCATAGATAATTTAATAAGTTAGAAGTTGAGTTCTTCTCTCAATAGTTTCTCCTTTTTCGTTTATCTATGTTATTTATAGGATAAGATTACTTAGGGCCTAAACAATCTATAGGAAACCCTAATCTATGGGAGAAAAGAGAAGAGAACAGAGAGATTTAATTATATTTTTGAGAAGTAGAGTTTTGGAATTTAGATTCCTTCTTACTTCACACCTATACCCGTGACTAATGTATTGGAGTAGGACTTCTTCTATCTTCGTTTATCTCTCCATTCTCTTCTCTCTTCTTCTCTCTCTTATATCTTTGTTTTTCTCTTTATTTCCTTATGATTGGTGGACTGGGCTCGACATGTTCGTGCTGATAATGTGTTGTAAGATGGAAGAAAGGGAGAACCGTTAAACGTGCCCCACTCTAAAGGGGTCGTATAAATATTAAGAAGTGGAGTTTTGAAATTTAGATTCCTTTTTAATTTACATCTATACCCATGGCCAATGGACTGGAGCAGGACTTCATTTCTCTTCTCTATTCGTTTATCTTTCCATTCTCTTCTCTCTTATTTTCTCTTTTCTATCTTCTTCTCTCTCTTCTGTCTTTGTTTCTCTCTCCGTTTTCTTGTGACTGGTCGGCTGGGCTCAATATGTTTGTGCTGAGAACATATTATGAGAAGGGAGAAAGAGAGAGCCGTCAAACATGCCCCACCCTAATAGGGTTGTATAAAATTTATTAATATTTAAATAATTATTTAACTATTTTAATATATTAAGAGCAGGACTTCTTCTCTCTTTATTCACTCTCTTCTATCTTTGGTTATTTAGAGGGAAGAAGTCCTGCACTAGTCCATTGCTTTATAATTAGTTAAAATAAAATAAATAAATAATCTCCTATCTCACAACCCATGGCCAATGGACTGGAGCAGGACTTCTTCTCTCTTTTTTTAAATATTTAAATAAATCTCTCCATTCTCTTCCCTCTTCTACCATGGATTAGGGTTTCCTATAGATTATTTAAGCCTAAGTAAGCTTACCTTATAAATAATATACAACCCCTTTATGGTGGGGCATGTTTGACGACTCTCCCTTTCTCCAATCTCACAACACGTTATCAGTACGAACATGTTGAGCCTAGCTGACCAGTCACCAAAAAACAGAAAGAGAAACAAAGACATAAGAGAGAAGAAAAGAGAAGAGAACAGAAAGATAAACGAGGGTAGAATAGAGAAGAAGTCCTACTCCAGTCCATTGCCCTCCGATCGAACGATCTTATAATAGTTGTAATGGATTAGGGTATCCCATAGATTGCTTAGGCCCTAAGTAAGTTTATCCTATAAATAATATACAACCCCTTTAGGGTGGGGCATATTTGACGACTCTCTCTTTCTCCCATCTCACAAGATGTTATCAGTACGAATATGTCGAGCCACAAAAGAGAGAGAAGATAATGGAGAGATAAACAAAGATAGAAGAGAGAAAAGTCCTACTGCAGTTCATTGACATCCAATCGAACGATCTCATAACAGTTGTAATGGATTAGGATTTCCCATAGATTACTTAGGCACTAAGTAAGCTTATCCTATAAATAATATACGACCCCTTTAGGGTGGGGCATGTTTGATAGTTCTTTCTTTCTCCCATCTCATAATACATTATCAGCACAGACATGTCGAGCCCAACTGATCAGTCGCAATAAAACAAAGAGAGAAATGAAAACAAAAGAGAGAGAAGAGAATAGAGAAATAAATAAAGATAGAAGATAAAAGAAGTCTTATTATATTATTGAGAAGTGGAGTTTTTGAATTTAGATTATATCTTACTAGAATAGGACTTCTTCTATCTTCTATCTTCTATTTTCATTTAATATGTTGATAGAGTTATAGAAAGAGGCTTTTTCTATAGGTGAGACAGTATCAAAATCATTCTACAAGGCAAAGAAGACAATTAAAGATCACGGGCTTGGTTATGACAAAATTAATGCATGTGTGAATGATTGTATGTTGTACCAGAAGGAGTACGAACATATGTAGTCATGCCACATATGCGAAGCAACGATATATAAAGAGATAGATACCAAATCTAGTACCAATCAAAGGAAGAAAAATATATCTGCAAAGGTTCTCCTATACTTCCTACTTAGGAAAAGGCTTCAGAGGTTATTTATGTCATTGAAGACTGCTAGGCACATAAGGTGGCATACAAGAGAACGTATAGATGATGGGGTTATGAGACATCCGGCTAACTCTTTGACTTGGAAAGATTTTGATTAGACCTATCCTGAATTCACATATGAAGTTCGCAACTTCAGGTTAGGGCTTGCTAGCGATGGCTTCAATCCCTTTGGGAATATGAGTGTGTCGTACAACATTTGGCCAGCTATCCTAGTTTTATATAATTTGCCTCCCTGGATATGCTCAAAAAAGCCATACATAATGCTCTCCTTGCTTATTCCCGGACCCAAGTCACTTGGTAATGATATTGACGTTTACTTGCAACCGTTGACTGAGGAGTTGAACGAGTTGTGGGAAGTTGGAGCCGAAACATATGATGTCTCGTTGCACCAAAATTTTCGGATGCATACAGCACTTCTATGGACCATCAACGGTTTTCCTGCATATGCCAACTTATTTGGGTGAAGTACTAAAGGAAAATTGGCATGCCCTACATGCAATAAGGAGACAGATATATAACAGTTAAAAAATGGAGGCAAGTTCTGTTATATGGGCCATTGAAGGTTCCTTGTTAACGGTCATAAGTGGAGGCAGAATAAAAGAGCATTTAACGGCAAGAAGGAACTTGCAAAGGCTCCAGAGCAGCTTTTGGGGGTAGAAGTCTTGTGTGAATTGGATCAGCTTGATGCGGTGGCACTTGATAAAGACAAAATGAAGATAACGTATAAAGAATTTGCGCGTGAGCATAACTGGAAGAAGAAGAGTATTTTCTTAAACTACCACACTGGAGTAGCCTACTCTTGCGGCATAACTTGGATGTCATGCATATCGAAAAATATATATGTGACAATATTATAGGAACACTGCTGAATCTCGATAGTAAGATGAAAGAAAATTTTAAATTTTATCTCGATCTTAAGGAGTTAGACATCCAAAAATCACTTCATCCCCAAGAGATTGGGGATAAGTATGTATTACCAGTTGAATGCTACACTATGAGCTCACAGTAGAAGACAGCCTTATGTGTATTCCTATGGTCTGTGAAAACAATGGATGGTTACTTTTCGAATATCGCACAATACATGCAAGAGAATGACCAGAAGTTGTCTATATTAAAGAGCCACGATTGTCATGTTCTAATGCAGCGATTGTTATCTCTTGCTATATATAGGAATTTAACCGAATAGGTGTCCGATCCGTTAATTAAGCTCAGTACTTTTTTTAGACAGTTGTGCTCGAAGGTACTTAGACTGGACCAACTTAATCAGATGGAGAGGGATATTGCAATCATATTATGTAAGCTAGAGATGATATTTCTACCTTCCTTCTTTGATGTCATGGTGTATTTGATCGTTTACTTGGCAAAAGAGGCCAAACTCGGCAGCCCAGTTCATTACCGCTGGATGTATTTTATCGAGAGGTAATCGTCTTGTCTTATTTTTTTAATATATTTAATTATTCTTGATGTATTTATCCATAAATTTTCTTCTCAAATTCGGTACTTGTGAATATTGAAATCATATGTTCATAATAAGAGTTATCCGAAGGGATCAATTGCTGAAGGATACCTGACAGAAGAATGTCTGACATTTTGCTCAAGATACCTACATGATATAGATACGAGATTTAATCAACTTAAGTAGAACTATGACGGTGGTCCAATAAACTTTGATGGGGGTCTGTCTATATTTACTGAAATGGGTAGACCTCTAGGAGGAGGCAAAACCTATCGACTGTCTATAGATAAGATTTAACAGGCATATATATATATGTTACGCTAATGTGATAAAGTGTGACCATTCATTGAGTAAGCATTTTATGATCATTTACTCATTCTTTTAGTCTATTCATTAGATATATGTGCTAATTAAAATCTAATTCATAACCTGCAATACAGGAAGCATAAATTGGTTAATCGGATGGTAAATTGTTAAAATATCTAATTAGAACTTGCTCGCAAGTCCGAAATACAAAAAAAAATCAAAGAATAAATTATCGAATGCGATCCGATGATGATCCGATCGAATCTAAACCAATTTCAAATCCGAATATATGCTAACTTAGGATTTTTGAACGCTTAGACTCTAAATTGGTCAATCGGAGGATAAATTGTTAAAATATCTAATTAGAACTTGCTCACAAGTCTGAAATATAAAAAAAAAATCCAAGTACTAAATATCGGATGTGATCCGATGATGATTCGATCGAATCCAAACAAAGTTCAAAATCCGAAGACGCTAACTTAAGATTTTTGAACGCTTAGACTCTAAATTAGTCAATCGGAGGGTAAATTCTTAAAATATCTACTTAAAACTTGCTCGCAAGTCTAAAATATGAAAAAAAATCCAAGTATGAATTATCAGATGCGATCAGATAATGATCTGATCGAATCCAAACTAATTTCAAATTCGTAACTCGCTAACTTATGATTTTTGAACGCTTAGACTCTAAATTGGTCAATCGGAGGGTAAATTCTTAAAATATCTAATTAGAACTTGCTCGCAAGTCCGAAATACAAAAAAACATTCAAGTATGAATTATCGGATATGATCCGATCGAATCCAAACCAACTTTAAAATCTGAAACATGCTAACTTATGATTTTTCAACGTTTAGATTCTAAATTAGTCAATCGAAGGGTAAATTCTTAAAATATCTACTTAAAACTTGCTCGCAAGTCTGAAATACAAAAAAACTTCCAAGTACAAATTATTGGATACGATCCAATGATGATTCGATCGAATCCAAACAAAGTTCAAAATCCGAAACACGCTAACTTATGATTTTTCAATGCTTAGACTATAAATTAGTCAATCGAAGGGTAAATTATTAAAATATCTACTTAAAACTTGCTCGCAAGTTCAAAATGCGAAAAAAATCCAAGTACAAATTATCGAATACGATCCGACGACTATCCGATCGAATCCAAACCAATTTCAAATCTGAAACAAGCGAACTTATGATTTTTGAACGCTTAGACTCTAAATTGGTCAATCGGAGGGTAAATTTTTAACATATCTAATTTGAACTTGCTCGCAAGTCTGAAATACAAAAAAAATCAAAGTATAAATTATAAGATGTGATCCGATCGAATCCAAACCAAGTACAAAATCTGAAACATGCTAACTTATTATTTTTCAACGCTTAGACTCTAAATTAGTCAATCGGAGGGTAGATAGTTAAAATAACTACTTCAAACTTGCTCGCAAGTCTGAAATATAAAAAACACATCCAAGTGTGAATTATCGAATGCGATCCGATAACGATCCGATCGAATCCAAACTAATTTAAAATCCAAAACACACTAACTTATGATTTTTGAACGCTTAGACTCTAAGTTGGTCAATCAGAGGGTAAATTGTTAAAATATCTAATTAGAACTTGCTCGCAAGTCTGAAATATTGAAAAAATCCAAGTACAAATTATCGGATGCAATCCGATGATGATCCGATCGAATCCAAACCAATTTCAAATCCAAAACACGCTAATTTATGATTTTTGAACGCTTAGACTCTAAATTGGTCAATCGGAGGATAAATTATTAAAATATCTAATTATAATTAGCTTGCAAGTCTGAAATACGAAAAACATCCAATTACGAATTATCAGATGCGATCTGATGATGATCCAATCGAATCCAAACCAAGTTCAAAATCCGAAACACACTAACTTATGAATTTTGAACGCTTAGACTCTAAATTACTCAATCAGAGGGTAAATTCTTAAAATATCTACTTAAAACTTGCTCGCAAGTCCGAAATATGAAAAAAAAATCAAAGTACAAATTATCGAATGCGATCCGATGATGATTCAATCGAATCTAAACTAATTTCAAATATGAAACTCGCTAACTTATGATTTTTGAATGCTTAGACTCTAAATTGGTCAATCGGAGGTTAAGTTCTTAAAATATCTAATTAGAACTTGCTCACAAGTCCAAAATACGAAAAAACATCCAAGTATGAATTATCGGATGTGATCCGATAACGATCCGATCGAATCCAAACCAAGTTCAAAATCCGAAACATCCTAACTTATGATTTTCCAACGCCTAGATTCTAAATTAGTCAATCGGAGGGTAAATTCTTAAAAAATCTACTTAAAATTTGCTCGCAACTCCGAAATATAAAAAAACTTCCAAGTATGAATTATCGGATGTGATCCGATGATGATTCTATCAAATCCAAACCACATTCAAAATCCGAAACACGCTAACTTATGATTTTTCAATGCTTAGACTCTAAATTAGTCAATCGGAGGGTAAATTGTTAAAATATCTACTTAAAACTTGCTCGTAAGTCTGAAATACAAAAAAAATCTAAGTATGAATTATCGAATGTGATCAGATTGAATCCAAACCAATTTCAAATCCGAAACACGCTAACTTATGATTTTTGAACGCTTAGACTCTAAATTGGTCAATCGGAGGGCAAATTCTTAAAACATCTAAGTAGAACTTACTCGCAAGTCTGAAATATAAAAAAACATCCAAGTATAATTTATCGGATACAATTCGATGACGATCCGATCAAATCCAAACCAATTTCAAAATCCGAAATACGCTAACATATGATTTTTCAATGCTTCGACTGTAAATTAGTCAATCGAAGGGTAAATTCTTAAAATTACTACTTAAAACTTGCTCGCAAATCTGGAATACAAAAAAACATCCAAGTATGAATTATTACCGACGAAAACCCAATATTACTGATGGATATATTCCGTCGGTAAAAAAGGTTTTTTTTGTAGTGTCAACATATTTGTGCTGATAACGTGTTGTGATATGGGAGAAAGAGAGAGCCGTCAAACGTGCCCCACCCTAAAGGGATCATATATTATTTATAGGGTAAGCTTACTTAGGGTCTAAGCAATCTATACACTACAAGAAATAGGTTATTTACCGATGAAAATTTCTATTTCCGTCGGTAATAATATATATTTTACCGACGGGGACCATATTTTCCGTCGGTATTATAACTAAGATTTTTTTAATTTTTTTTGCATATTGATTACTGACGGTGATATATTATCCGTCGGTAAAACGTTTTTTACCGACAAAACTTTTATTTTCGTCGGTATAATGACTTTATACCGACGAAAAAATAATGTTCATCGGCAAAGAGTAACAACATTCTTTTTACCGACGGAATATATATTTTCATCGGTATAATGACTTTATACCGACAGAATCATAATGTCCATCGGTACAAAGTAACGACAAATCGCAAGGTTTTCAGGTCTCTGAAAAAATAAAACCCTGTGTTTTGTCATTTCTTTATACCGACAGAATTTATATTTCCGTCGGTATAATGACTTTATACCGACGGTAAAATAATGTCCGTCGGTAAAAAGTAACGACGAAACGCAGGGTTTTTACCGGGTCTTTGGAAAAAATAAAACCCTGTGTTTCGTCGTAGCTTTTTACTGACGGATATTATTTTACCGTCGGTATAAATATTATTTTTACCGACGGAAGTAAGAATGTCTGTCGGTAAAAACCCTGCGATAAAACTGCTTCAGCAATCCCCCCTTCTGTTCTATTTCGATCTAAACCCTATCCCGCCCTTCTCTCTCTCTCTAAATCCTGCCCCCTCCCCGGCCTCCCTCCCCCCCTCCCCGGCCTCCCCCCCTCCTCGGCCTTCCTTCCCCCCTCCCCGGCCTCCCTCGCGTCCCTCCGGCCGGCCACCCCTCCCCTCTCCTGTGCCACCGATCGACCGACGAACTCGTCCTCCTCCTCCTCGTGGCCTCCGGTGAGCTCCTCCTCCTCCTCCTCCTCCTCCTCCCTCTCCCCCCTAGTTAATATGCAATTGCTAGTTTGTAAGGCTCGATTTGCAAAAAAATGTAATTTTTTGATCAACTTGATAATAAACTAGTTTTTTTTTTACAATGAAATACTAAGCAAAATTTTTTAAACGAACATCGACGGTACTAGAAATTATATTAATATAAAAAAGAATTAATTATACTTTGTCCCCCTGAATTTTAGCTCAAAAATATTTAAACTCCCTATAGTTAAAAAACTACATTTTGCCCCATTGAAGTCAAATAACAATTACAAAGTGAGAAATTAAGTAGTTGACAAAAGGAGTATTGTGCTAACATTTCAACCTTTAGGGAGCATTTTGGAACAAAGTAAACTATAGGGGGGTTAAGTGTTTTTGGCAGCGATTCACATTTCGTGAGGACTCAGAGGCGATAGCGATTCACGTACATGTCGTGAGGGGCCAAGGGCCTCGCTGGGTTGAGGCGGGCTGAGGTCTTGGTTGAGGCGGACTGAGACATGTACTTAATAATATAGGATAACGTTTCTCAATACTCGGCCGGGCTATAGTCCGGCCGAGCTAACTATTAGATCCGCCCATGACTTGACCCATTCAACTATAACTATGCTTCGTCGGCATATTGACCTTCCTCCTTAAAGTTATAACCATTAGACTTAATTTTTATCCCCAAAATACTCTTACCAATGGAAATATAAATATTTTTCCCATCCATTAGGGATGTGGATGGCCTGTAGAAGTTTCGGTTCAGTATTCCATACCCGGGAACCGAAACCGAATTTGTGCGGAGTCTTATAACATTGTTTGAAATTACTTCAGGTATTGTATAGCCAGATAGACGAAGATGTCTTCGATCAATAAGAGTTGGATGCTTAATTCGAATCGCATGAGCCAAGAGTACAGAGAAGGACTCAGGAAATTTCTGGATTTTGCATTTGAGCACGTCTTGCACCGCTTGATGGAAAAATTGTGTGTTCCTGTATAGACTGCGGAAGGGTGACTAGGAAGGTTCGAGAGGAATATGAGGTTGATCTGGTAATACGTGGCATTGACATTAGCTATACTCGTTGGTTCTCGCATGGTGAGGATCTAGATGCAGTCCCCATGGCAGCTCATGGTGAAACTGCAAACACAGTGATCGATGATGATAATATTAATACAGATAATGACGATGACATGCAGGGTATGATACATGATTTGCAAGGTGGAATAGGCACGGAAACACTGTCAGGTGATCAACCCATTATTGAAGCAGAAAAGTTCTACAGATTGCTTAAGGATGCCGAACAACCTTTATACCCGAGGTGTGAGAAGTTTTCAAAACTCTCTTTCACTGTAAAGCTTCTTCATTTGAAGTGCCTCAATGGTTGGAGTAATAAGCCATTTAATATGTTGGTAGAGTTGCTAAAAGAGACTTTTCCTATAGTTGAGACAGTACCAAAATCATTCTACGAGGCGAAGAAGACAATTAAAGATCTCGGTTTGGGTTATGAGAAAATTGATGCATGTGTGAACGATTGTATGTTGTACCGGAAAGAGTACGAACATGCGCGGTCATGCCACATATGTGGAGCAACGAGATATAAACAGAAGGATGCCGAGTCTAGTACCAATCGAAGGAAGAAAAATGTATCTACAATGGTTCTCCTATACTTCCCGCTTAGGGATAGGCTTCAGAGGTTGTTTATGTCATCGAAGACTTCTGAGCACATGAGGTAGCATGCACGAGAACGTACAGATGATAGGGTTATGAGACATCCCACCGACTCTCTGATGTGGAAAGATTTTGATCATACCTATACCCGTTGGCATTGACATTAGCTATACCCGTTGGTTCTCGCACGGTAAGGAGCTAGATGCAGTCCCCATGGCAGCTCACGGTGAAACTGCAAACACAGTGATCGCTGATGATAATATTAATACAGACGATGACGATGACATGCAGGGTATGATACATGATTTGCAAGGTGGAATAGGCATGGAAACACCGTCAGGTGATCAGCCCAATATTAAAGCGGACAAGTTCTACAGATTGCTTAAAGATGTCGAACAACCTCTATACCCGGGGTGTGAGAAGTTTTCAAAACTCTCTTTTACTGTAAAGCTTCTTCATTTGAAGTGCCTCAATGGTTGGAGTAATAAGTCATTTAATATGTTGGTAGAGTTGCTGAAAGAGGCTTTTCCTATGGGTGAGACAGTACCGAAATCATTCTACGAGGCGAAGAAGACAATTAAAAATCTCGGTCTGGGTTATGAGAAAATTGATGCATGCGTGAACGATTGTATGTTGTACCGGAAAGAGTACGAACATGCGCGGTTATGCCACATATACGGAGCAACGAGATATAAAGAGACGGATACCGAGTCTAGTACCAATCGAAGGAAGAAAAATATATCTGCAAAGGTTCTCCTATACTTCCCGCTTAGGGACAGGCTTCAGAGGTTGTTTATGTCATCGAAGACTGCTGAGCACATGAGGTGGCATGCACGAGAACGTACAGATGACGGGATTATGAGACATCCGGCCGACTCTCTGACGTGGAAAGATTTTGATCATACCTATCCTGAATTTGCATGTGAAGTTCGCAACGTCAGGTTAGGGCTTACTAGCGATGGCTTCAATCCCTTTGGGAATATGAGTGTGTCGTACAGCATTTGGCCAGTTGTCCTAGTTCCATATAATTTGCCTCCCTGGATGTGCTTAAAAAAGCCATACACAATGCTCTCCTTGCTCATTCCCGGACCCATGTCGCCTGGTAATGATATTGACATTTACTTGCAGCCGTTAATTGAGGAGTTGAACGAGTTATGGGAAGTTGGGACCGATACGTATGATGCCTCGTTGTGCCAGAATTTTTGGATGCATGTGGCACTACTATGGACGATCAACGATTTTCCTGCATATGCCAACTTATTCGGGTGGAGTACTAAAGGAAAATTGGCGTGCCCTACATGCAATAAGGAGACAGATTCATTACGGTTGAAGAACGGAGGCAAGTTCTTTTATATGGGCCATCGAAGATTCCTTGTTGACGGCCATAAGTGGAGGCAGAACAAAAGAGCATTCAATGGCAAGAAGAAACTTACAAAGGCCCCGGAGCAGCTTTCGGGGGTAAAAATCTTGTGTGAATTGGATCAGCTTGATGCCGTGGCACTTGGGAAAGGTAAAAAGAAGAGAACATATGAAGATTCTACACGTGAGCATAACTGAAAGAAGAAGAGTATTTTCTTTAAACTACCGTACTAGAGCAGCCTACTCTTGTGGCATAACTTGGATGTCATGCATATCGAGAAAAATATGTGTGACAATATTATAGGAACACTACTGAATCTCGACGGTAAGACAAAGGATAATCTTAAATCTCGTCTCGATCTTAAGGAGTTGGGCATCCGAAAATCACTTTATCCCCAAGAGATTGGGGATAAGTATGTGTTGCCAGTTGCATGCTACACCATGAGCTCACAGCAAAAGGCAGCCTTATGTGTATTCCTACAGTTTGTGAAAACGCCAAATGGTTATTCTTCGAATATCGAACGATGCGTGCAAGAGAACGGTCGAAAGTTATCTTGATTAAAGAGCCACGATTGTCATGTTCTTATGCAGTGATTGTTATCTCTTGCTATACATGGGAATTTAACCAAACAGGTGTCTGGTCCGTTAATTAATAGTTATGCTTGAAGGTACTTAGACTGGACCAACTTGATCAGATGGAGAGGGATAATGCGATCATATTGTGCAAGTTAGAGATGATATTTCCACCTTTCTTCTTTGATGTCATGGTGCATTTGATCGTTCACTTGGCAAATGAGGCCAAACTCGGCGGCCCAGTTCATTACCGCTTGATGTATTTTATCGAGAGGTAATCATCTCGTCTTATTTTTTAATGTACTTGATCGTTCTTGATGTATTTATCCATAATTTTTTTTCTCAAATTAGGTACTTGTGAACATTGAAATCATATGTTCGTAATAAAAGTCGTCCGGAGGGATCAATTGCTGAAGGATACCTAGCAGAAGAATATCTAACATTCTGCTCAAGATACCTACATGGTATAGACACGTAATTCAATCAACTTGAGCGGAACTATGATGGTGGTCCAATAGACTTCGATGGGGGTCTGTCTATATTTGCCGAAATGGGTAGACCTGTAGGAGGAGGCAAAACCCGTCGATTGTCTGTAGATGAGATTCAACAGGCACATATGTATGTGTTGCGCCAATATGATAAAGTGTGGCCATTCATTGAGTAAGCATTTTACGATCATTTACTCATTCTTTCAATCCATTCTTCGTTTCTCTCTCCGTTTTCTTGTGACTGGTCGGCTGTGCTCGATATGTTCGTGCTGATAATATATTTTGAGATGGGAGAAAGAGAGAGCCACCAAACATGCCCCACTCTAAAAAATGTCGTATATTATTTGTAGGGTAAACTAACTTAGGGCCTAAGTAATCTATGGGAAAGAGAAACGAAGACAGAAGAGAGAAGAAAATAGAAAAAAACAGAGAGAGAAACGTAGATAGAAGAGAAAGAAGAAGAGAAAAAAGAACGAAGAGATAAATGAAGAGAGAAGAAGTCCTGTTCCAATCAATTCTCTATGGGTATAGGTGTGAAGTAAGAAGGAATATAAATTCCAAAACTCCACTTCTCAATAGTATCATCTTAACATTATTATGATTATCATAGTAATATTACTATAATCATTTATTTAATTTTTAAATAATTTAATAATTTAAATAGTTTATTAATTAAGTATTTAGTAAAATAAATAATTAATTAAATTATTTAATTATCTAGTTATTTAATTATTTTTTTAATATTAATAATAAAAAGTAAACTAATTAAATAAATATTGAGAAAGAAGAGAGAAGAAGTCATGCTCTAGTCCATTTATCACGGGTATAGGTGTGAAGTAAGAAGGAATCTAAATTCCGAAACTCAATGGAAGAGAAAGAATAAGAGAGAATAGAATAGAGAGATAAATGAAGAGAGAAGAAGTCCTGCTCCAGTCTATTGGCCACGGGTATATGTGTGAAGTAAGAAGGAATCTAAATTCCAAAACCTCCACTTCGTAATAGTTCATTTTATTTAAATAATTCAATATTTATTTATACTATAATAATTATATTTAATTAATTATTTTACTAAAAAATTAATTATTAAATTATTTAAATTATTAAATTATTTAATAATTAAATAAATTATTAATTTAATTAAAAAATTTATGGTAACAATACTATGATAATCATAATAACGTTGAGATAATACTATTGCGAAGTGGTGTTTTGAAATGTAGATTCCTTCTAACTTCACACCTATACTCGTGGCCAATGAACTGGAGCAGGACTTCTTCTCTCTTCTCACTTCGTTTATTTCTCTACTCTCTTCTCTCTTCTTTTCTCTCTTTTGTCTTCATTTCTCTCTCCGTTTTCTTGTAACTGGTCGGTTGGCCTTGGCATGTTCATGCTGATAACGTGTTATGAGAAGGGAGAAAGTAAGAGCTATCAAATGTGCCCACTCTAAAATGGTCGTATATTATTTATAGGATTAGCTTATTTAGGGTCTAAGTAATCTATAGGAAACCCAAATCCATGGGAGAATAGAGAAGAGAATGGAAAGATTTAATTATATTATTGAGAAGTGGAGTTTTGGAATTTAGATTCTTTCTTACTTCACACCTATATCCGTGGCCAATGGACTGGAGCAGGACTTCTTCTCTTTTCTAACTTTGTTTATTTCTTCATTATCTTCCCTCTTATTTTCTCTTCTCTGTCTTTATCTCTCTCTCTATTTTCTTACGACTGGTCGGCTGGGCTCGATATATTCGTACTGATAACATGTTATAGGATGGAAGAAAGAGAGAGCCGTCAAATATGCCCCACACTAAAAGGGTCGTATATTATTTATAGGTTAAGTTTACTTAGGGCTTAATCAATCTGTAGGAAACCTTAATCCATAGGAGAAGAGTGAAACGAACGGGGCGATTTAATTATATTATTGAGAAGTGGGGCTTTGGAATTTAGATTCCTTCTTACTTCACAGCTATACCCCTAGCGAATGGACTGGGGTAGGACTTCTTCTCTCTTCTTTCTATGTTTATCTCTCTGTTATCTTCTCTCTTCTCACAATATATTATCAGTATGAACATGTCCAGCCCAGCCGACCAGTCGCAAGAAAATGGAGAGAGAAATAAAGACAAAAGTGGGAAAAGAAGAGAGAAAAGAAGAGAGAGATAAATAAAGAGAGAAGAGAGAAAATGCCCTGCTCCAGTGCATTGGCCATGGGTATAGGTATAAAGTAAGAAGGAATTTAAATTTCAAAACTCCACTTCTTAATATTTAAATGACCCCTTTATGGTGGGGCACGTTTGATATCTCTCTTTCTTCCATCTTATAACACGTTATCGGCACGAACATGTCGAGCCCAGCCGACCAGTCACAGGAAAACGGAGAGAGAAAGGAAGACAGAAGTGGAGTTTTGGATTTTAGATTCCTTCTTACTTCATACATATACTCGTGGTCAATGGACTAGAGCAGGACTTCTTCTGTCCTCACTCTTTATTTCTCTCTCCGTTCTTTTCTCTCTTCTTCTTTCTCTTCTGTGGAGTTTTGGAATTTAGACTCCTTCTTACTGCACTCTTATACCCTTGGCCAATGAACTAGAGCAGGACTTTTTCTATATTCTATCTTCGTTTAACTCTCTATTATCTTCTCTCTTCTTCTTTTTCTTCTGTCTTCGTTTCTCTCTCTATTTTCTTGTGACTGGTCGATTGGGCTCGACATGTTCGTACTGATAACGTGATGTGAGATGGAAGAAAGAGAGAGTTATCAAACATGCCCCACCCTAAAGGGGTCGTATAAATATTAAGAAGTAGAGTTTTGGAATTTAGATTCCTTCTTACTTCACAGCTATACCTGTGGCCAATGGCCTGGAGTAGGACTTCTTCTCTCTTTGTTTATCTCTTTGTTCTCTTTCTTCTTCTTCTCTCTCTTTTGTCTTTATTTTTTTTCTCTATTTTTTTATGACTGGTCTGCTGGGCTCAACATGTTCGTGCTGATAACGTGTTGTAAGAAGAGTAAAGAGAGAAGAGAACAGAGAGATAAACGAATTATTTAATGGCTGGGCTTGACATATTCGTGCTGATAACGTGTTGTAAGACAGGAGAAAGTGAGAGCCATTAAATTTGCCTCACCCATTATATTATTTATAGGGTAAACTTACTTAGGGCCTAAGTAATCTATGGAAAACCCTATTCCAAGGGAGAGATCCGACGGTGGATAATGAACTAGAGTAGGACTTCTTCTCTCATCATTTATCTCTCTGTTCTCTTCTTTCTTCTTCTTAATCTTCTGTAGAGTTTTGGAATTTAAATTCTGTCTTACTTCACACCTATACCCATGGCCAATGGACTGGAGAAGGAATTCTTTTCTCTTTTTCCTTTATTTATCTCTCCGTTCTCTTCTCTCTTCTTCTCTCTCTTCTATCTTTGTTTCTCTCTCTCTTTTATCTTTGTTTCTCTCTTCGTTTTCTTATGACTGGTCGGCTGGGCTCGACATGTTCATCCTGATAATGTGTTATGAGAAGAGAGAAGAAGAGAAAAGAGAACGGAGAGATAAACGAAGAGAGAAGAGAGAAGAAGTCCTTCTCCAATCCATTCCCCATGGGTATAGGTGTGAAGTAAAAAGGAATCTAAATTCCAAAACTCCACTTCTCAATAATAATACTATAATCTCTTCGTTCTCTTCTCTTTTCTCCTATGGATTAGGGTTTTCCATAGATTGCTTAGGCCTAAGTAAGCTTACACCATAAATAATATACGACCCCTTTGGATAGGGCATGTTTGACGGCTCTTATTTTCTCCGATCTTACAATACATTATCGGATTTTTTCTTACATCTCACCTATACCCGTGGCCAATGGAATAGAGCAGGACTTCTTCTCTCTTCGTTTATCTTTTCGGTCTCTTCTTTCTTCTTCTATCTCTTTTGTCTTTATTTATCTCTCTGTTTTCTTGTGACTGGTCGGTTGGGCTCGAAATATTCGTGCTGATAACGTGTTGTGAGATGGGAGAAAGAGAGAGCCGTCAAACATGCCCCACCTTAAAGGGGTTGTATAAAGTAAAGTTTTGGATTTTAGATTCCTTCTTACTTCATACCTATACCTGTGGCCAATGAACTGAAGCAGGTCTTTTTCTCTCTTCTCTCTTTATTTATCTCTCCGTTCTTTTTTCTCCTTTTTTCCCTTTTTTGTGTTTGTTTCTCTTCATTTTTTTACGACTGGTCAGTTGGGATCGATATGTTTATGCTGAAAACGTGTTATGAGCAGAGAGAAGAGAACGGAGAGATAAACGAAAAGAGAAGAAGTATTGCATATGTCCATTTACCATGGGTATAGGTGTGAAGTAAAAAGGAACCAAAATTCCAAAACTCTATTTCTCAATAATATAATTAAATCTCTCCGTTATCTTCTTGATCTCTCATATGGATTTGGTTTCCTATAGATTTCTTAGGCCCTAAGTAAGCTAACCTTATAAATAAATTACGACCCCCTTAGGGTGGGGAAAGTTTGACGGCTCTCTCTTTCTTCCATCTTATAACACATTATCAGCACAAACATGTCGAGCCCAGCCGACCAGTCACAAGAAAACAGAGAGAGAAAGAAAGTCAGAAGTGGAGTTTTAAAGTTTAGATTCCTTCTAACTTTACACCTATACCCGTGGCCAATGGATTGGAGCAGGACTTCTTCTCTCTTCTCTCTTTATTTATATTTCTGTTCTCTTCTATCTTCTCCCATAGATTAGGGTTTCTTATAGATTGCTTAGACCCTAAGTAAGCTTACTCTATAAATAATATACGACCCCTTTAGGGTGGGGCATGTATGATAGCTTTCTCTTTCTCCTATCTCAAAACACATTATCAGTAGGAAAATATCGAGCCCATTAGACCAGTCATATGAAAACGGAAAGAGAAACGAAGACAAAAGTGAAGTTTTAGAATTTAGATTCCTTCTTACTTCACACCTATACCCGTGGCCAATGTATTGGAGTAGGACTTCTTCTCTTTTCTCTCTTTATTTATCTCTCTATTCTCTTCTTTCTTCTTCTCTTTCTTCTGTGGAGTTTTGGAATTTAGATTCCTTCTTACTTCACACCTATACTTGTGGTCAATGAACTGGAGCAGGACTTCTTTTCTCTTCTCTCTTTGTTTATCTATTCATTCTCTTCTTTTTTCTTCTCTCTCCATTTTCTTATAATTGGTCGGTTGGGCTCGATATATTCGTGCTAATAACGTATTATCAGATAGAAGAAAATGAGCACCGTCAAATGTGCCCTACTCTAAAAGGGTCATATATTATTTATATGGTAAGCTTACTTTGGGCCTAAGCAATCTATGGGAAACCCTAATCCATAGGAGAAGAGAGAAAAGAATGGAGAGATTTAATTATATTATTGAGAAGTAGAGTTTTGGAATTTAGATTCCTTCTTACTTCACACCTATACCCATGGCCAGTGGACTGAAGCGGGTCTTCTTCTATCTTCTATCTTCATTTATATCTCCGTTCTCTTCTCTCTTCTTCTCTCTCCTCTGTCTTCGTTTCTTTCTCCGTTTTCTTACGACTGGTCGGCTGGGCTCGACTTGTTCATACTGATAACGTATTATGAGGTAGGAGAAAGAGAGAGCCATCAAACGTGCCCCACCCTAAAGGGGTCGTATATTATTTATAGGGTAAGCTTACTTAGGGCTTAAGCGATCTATGGAAACCCTAATCTATGAGAGAAGTGAGAAGAGAATGGGGAGATATAATTATATTATTGAGAAGTAGAGTTTTGGAACTTAGATTTCTTCTTACTTCATACCTATACCCTTGACAAATAGACTGGAGTAGGACTTCTTCTCTATTCTTTCTTCGTTTATATCTCCATTCTCTTCTTTCTTCTTTTCTCTTCTCATAACACATTATCAACACGAACATGTCGAGCCTAGCCGACCAGTCGTAAGAAAATGGAGAGAGAAACAAAGATAGAAGAGAGAAGAAAAGAGAAAAGAATGGAAAGATAAATGAAGGGAGAAGAACCCCTGCTCCAGTCCATTGGCCATAGGTATAGGTGTGAAGTAAGAAGGAATCTAAATTCTAAAACTCCACTTCTTAATATTCATATGACCTCTTTATAGTGGGGCAAGTTTGATGGGTCTCCCTTTGTCCTATCTTACAACACATTATCAGCACGAACATGTCGAGCCCAGCTGACCAATCGCAAGAAAACGGAGAGAGAAACGAAGACAGTAGTGGAGTTTTTGATTTTAGATTTCTTCTACTTCACACCTATACCCGGGCCAATGGACTGGAGCAGGACTTCTTCTCTATTCTCTCCTTATTTATATCTCTATTTTCTTGTCTTTTCTTCTCTCTCTTCTATGGTGTTTTGGACTGGAGCAGGACTTATTCTCCCTTCTATCTTCGTTTATCTCTCTGTTCTCTTCTCTCTTTTGTCTTTGTTTTTCTCTCCATTTTCTTATGACTGGTCGGCTGGGATCGATATATTCGTGCTGATAATATATTGTGAGATGGGAGAGAGCGAGAGCCATCAAATATGCCCCACCCTAAAAGGGTCGTATAAATATTGAGTAGTGGAGTTTTGAAATTTTGATTCCTTCTTACTTCACAGCTATACTCTCTTTGTTTTCTTGTGACTGGTCGACTGGGCTTGACATGTTTGTGCTGATAACATGTTATGAGAAGAGAGAAGAGAGAAGTGAAGGGAAAGATAAATGAATTATTTAACGGCTAGGCTCGATATGTTTATACTGATAACGTGTTGTAAGATGGGAGAAAGAAAGAGCCGTTAAATATGCCCTACCCTTTATATTATTTATAGGGTAAGCTTACTTAGGGCCTAAATAATATATGGGAAACCCTATTCCAAGGGAGAGATCTGACGGTGGATAATGAACTAGAGTAAGACTTCTTCTCTCTTTATTTATCTTATTGTTTTCTTCTCTCTTCTTCACAATCTTCTGTGGAGTTTTGAAATTTAGATTCCTTCCTACTTCACACTTATACCCATGGCCAATAGACTGGAGCAGGACTTCTTCTCTCTTCTCTCTTCGTTTATCTCTCCGTTCTTTTCCCTATTCTTTTCTCTCTTCTGTCTTCATTTCTCTTTTACTTCTATCTTTATTTTCTCTTTGTTTTTTTGTGACTGGTCGGCAGGGCTCGACATATTCGTGCTGATAATGTGTTGTGAGAAGAGGGAAGAAGAGAGAAGAGAACAAAGAGATAAATAAAGAGAGAAGAGAGAAGAAGTCCTACTCTAATCCATTCAACATGGGTATAGGTGTGAAGTAAGAAGGAATCTAAATTCCAGAACTCTACTTCTTAATAATATAATTATAATCTCTCCATGCACTTCTCTCTTCTTCCATGTATTAGGGTTTTCTATAGATTACTTAGGCCCTAAGTAAGCTTACACCATAAATAATATACGACCCCTTTTGGATGGGGCACGTTTGATGGCTCTCTCTTTCTCCCATTTTATAACACGTTATCAGATTCTTTCTTACTTCACACCTATACCGTGGCCAACGTACGGAATAGAGCTGGACTTCTTCTCTCTTCTCTCTTTATTTATCTCTCTGGTCTCTTCTCTCTTTTTCTATCTCTTCTATCTTTGTTTATCTCTCCGTTTTCTTGTGACTGGTCGGTTGAGCTCGAAATGTTCGTGCTGGTAACGTGTAGTGAGATGAGACAAAGAGAGAGCCGTCAAACGTGCCCTACCTTAAAGAGGTCGTATAAATATTGAGAAGAAGAGTTTTGGATTTTAGATTCATTCTTATATCACACCTATACCCGTGGCTAATGCACTGGCTATACCCGTGGCCAATGCACTGGAACAAGTCTTCTTCTCTCTTCTCTCTTCATTTATCTCTCCATTCTCTTCATTCTTTTCTCTCTTCTTCTCTCTCTTCTGTCTTCGTTTATCTCTTTATTTTTTTACGACTGGTCGGTTAGGGTCGATATGTTCATGCTGATAACGTGTTGTGAGAAAAGAGAAGAAGAGAGAAGAAAACAGAGAGATAAACGAAGAGATAAGAAAGAAGAAGTCATGCTTATGTCCATTTACCATGGGTATAGGTACGAAGTAAGAAGGAACCTAAATTCCAAAATTTCAGTTCTCAATAATATAATTAAATCTCTCCGTTCTCTTCTTTATCTCTCATATGGATTAGGGTTTCCTATAGATTGCTTAGGCCCTAAGTAATCTTCCCTTATAAATAATATACGACCCCCTTAGGATGGGGAACGTTTGACGGCTCTCTCTTTCTCCCATCTTACAAGACATTATCAGGACGAACATGTCAAGCCCAGCCGATCAGTCATAAAAAAACAGAGAGAAAATAATGACATAAGTGGAGTTTTGGAATTTAGATTCCTTCTAACTTTATACCTATACCCGTGGCCAATGGACTAGAGTAGGACTTCTTCTCTCTTCTATCTTCTTTTATTTCTCCATTCTTTTCTATCTTCTCCCATGGATTTGGGTTTCTCATAGATTGCTTAGGCCCTAAGTAAGCTTACCCTATAAATAATTTATGACCCCTTTAGGGCAGGGCACGTTTGACGCTTTCTCTTTCTCCCATCTCATAACACGTTATCAGCACGAACATGTCGAGCCCATCCGACCAGTCATAAGAAAATAGAGAGAGAGACGAAGACAGAAGTGAAGTTTTTAAATTTAGATTCCTTCTTACTTCACACCTATACCCGTGGCCAATGGACTGGAGTAGGACTTCTTCTCTTTTCTCTCTTTATTTATCTCTCTATTTCTTCTTCTCTCTCTTTTGTGGAGTTTTGGAATTAAGATTCCTTCTTACTTCACACGTATACTTGTGGCCAATGGACTGGAGCAGGACTTCTTCTCTCTTCTCTCTTTGTTTATCTCTTCCTTTACTCCTTTTTTCTTCTCTCTTTTGTTTTCATTTCTCTCTTTGTTTTCTTGTAATTGGTCGGTTGGGATCGACATGTTCGTGCTGATAATGTATTATGAGATAGGAGAAAGTGAGCACCGTCAAATGTGCCCCACGCTAAAGGGGTCGTATATTATTTATAAGGTACGCTTGCTTAGGGCCTAAGCAATCTATGGGAAACCCTAATCCATGGGAGAAGAGAGAAGAGAATAGAAAGATTTAATTATATTTTTGAGAAGTGGAGTTTTGGAATTTTAATTCCTTCTTATTTCACACCTATACCCGTCGTCAATGGACTCGAGCAGGACTTCTTCTCTCTTCTATCTTTGTTTATAACTCCGTTCTCTTCTCTCTTCTTCTCTCTTCTCTGTCTTCGTTTCTCTCTTCATTTTCTTGCGACTGGTCAGCTGGGCTCGACATATTCATACTGATAACGTGTTATGAGATAGGAGATAGAGAGAGACGTCAAATATGCCCCACCCTAAAGGGGTCGTATATTATTTATAGGGTAAGCTTACTTAGGGCCTAAGCAATCTATAGGAAATCCTAATCTATGGGAGAAGAGAGAAGAGAATGTGGAGATTTAATTATAATATTGAGAAATAGAGTTTTGGAATTTAGATTCCTTCTTACTTTATACCTATACCCGTGATGAATAGACTAGAGCATGACTTCTTCTCTATTCTCTCTTCGTTTATCTCTCCGTTCTCTTCTCTCTTCTTCTCTCTTCTCACAACACGTTATCAGCACGAACATGTCGAGCCCAGCCGACCAGTTGTAAGAAAACGGAGAAAGAAACAAAGACAAGAGAAGAAGAGGGAGAAGAAAAGAGAAGAGAATGGAGAGATAAATAAAGAGAGAAGAGAGAAGAAGCCCTATTCCAGTCCATTGGCTACGAGTATAGGTGTGAAGTAAGTCGGAATCTAAATTCTAAAACTCCACTTCTCAATATTTATACGACTCCTTTATGGTGGGGCACGTTTGACGGGTTTCTCTTTGTCCTATCTTACAATACATTATCTGCACGAACATGTCGAGCCCATCCGACCAGTCCCAAGAAAACGGAGAGAGAAACGCCGACAGAAGTAGAGTTTTTGAATTTAGATTCCTTCTTAATTTACACCTATACCCGTGGCCAATGGACTGTAGCAGGACTTCTTCTCTCTTCATTTATCTCTCTGTTCTCTTCTCTTTTTTATTCTCTTCTATGCAGTTTTGGACTGGAGCATGAATTCTTCTCCCTTCTATCTTCGTTTATTTCTTCGTTCTCTTATCTCTTCTTCTCTCTTCTTTATTTGTTTCTCTTTTCGTTTTCTTGTGACTGGTCGGTTAGGATCGATATATTCATGCTGATAACGTGTTGTGAGATGGGAGAGAGAGAGAGCCGTCAAATATGCCCTACCCTAAAAGGGTCGTATAAATATTGAGAAGTAGAGTTTTGGAATTTAGATTCCTTCTTACTTCACAGCTATACCCATGGCCAATGGACTGGAATAGGACTTCTTCTCTCTTCTCTCTTTGTTTAACTCTTCATTCTCTTTTCTCTTCTTCTCTCTCTTCTGTCTCTGTTTCTGTCTCTATTTTCTTATGACTGGTCAGCTGTGCTTGATATATTCGTATTGATATCGTGTTATGAGAAGAGATAAGAGAATAAAGAGATAAACAAAAACAGAAGAGAGAAGAAGTCCTGCTCTATGTTATTTAACTAATATATTATTATGAAAAAAACAGAGAGAGAAACGAAGACAGAAGAAAGAGAAGAAGAGAGAAGATAACGGAGAGATAAACGAAAAGAAAAGAGAGAAGAAGTCCTGTTCCAGTCCATTGGCCACGGGTATAGATGTAAAGTAAGAAGGAATCTAAATTATAAATCTCTACTTCTCAATATTTATGCAACCTCTTTAGGTTGGGGCATGTTTGACGGCTCTCTTATTCTCCCATCTCATAATATTTATCATATAAATAATATACAACACCTTTAGAGTGGGACACGTTAGACGACTCTCTTTTTCTCCCATCTCACAATATGCCATCAGTAGAATATGTTGAGCCCAACCGACCAGTCATAAGAAAACTGAGATAGAAACAAAGACAGAAAAGAGAAGAAGAGAGAAGAGAATAGAGAGATAAAGAAAGAGAGAAGAGAGATGAAGTCCTACTCCAGTCCATTGACCACGAGTATAGGTGTGAAGTAAGAAGAAATCTAAATTCCAAAAATCCACTTCTATCTTTGTTTCTTTTTCCGTTTTCTTGTGACTGGTCGGCTGGGCTCAACATGTTCGTGCTGATAACGTGTTGTGAGATGGGAGAAAGAGAGAGCCGTCAAACGAGCCCCACCCTAAAGGGGTCGTATAAATATTAAGAAGTAGAGTTTTGGAATTTAGATTTCTTTTTATTTCACACCTATACCCGTGGCCAATGGACTGGAGCAGGACTTCTTCTCTTTTCTCTCTTCATTTATCTTTCTGTTCTCTTCTATTTTTTTCTATCTTCTCTCTTTGTTTAACTCTCCATTCTCTTCTCTCTTCTTTTCTCTCTTTTATCTTCGTTTCTCTCTCCGTTTTCTTATGACTGGTCGGGTGGGCTTGATATGTTCATATTGATAACATATTTTGAGATGGGAGAAAGAAAGAGCCATCAAATATGCCCTACCCTAAAGGGGTTGTATATTATTTATAGCGTAAGCAAACTTAGGGCCTAAGCAATCTATGAGAAAGAGAAACGAAGGCAGAAGAGAGAAGAAAACGTATAGAGAAACAAAAAGAGAAGAGAAAGAAGAAGAGAGAAGAGAACGAAGAGATAAACGAAGAGAGAAGAGAGAAGAGGTCTTGCTCTAGTCCATTCGCCACGGGTATAGGTGTGAAGTAAGAAAGAATCTAAATTCTAAAACTCCACTTCTCAATAGTATCATCTCAACATTATTATGATTATCATAGTAATAATACTATAATTATTTATTTAATTATTAAATAATTTAATAATTAGATAATTTAATAATTAAGTTTTTAGTAAAATAATTAATTATTTTAATTATTTAATCTAGTTATTTTATTATTTTTTTAATAATTAAAAATATAAAGTAAACTAATTAAATAAATATTGAGAGAGAAGAAAGAAGAAGTCCTGCTCCAGTCATTCGCCACGGGTATAGGTATGAAGTAAGTAGGAATCTAAATTCCAAAAGTCTATAGAAAATAAAGAAGAAGAGAGAAGAGAAAATAGAGATAAATAAAGAAAGAAGAAGTCATGTACAAGTCCATTGGCCATGGGTATAGGTATGAAGTAAGAAGGAATCTAAATTTTAAAAACTCCACTTCGCAATAGTTTATTTTATTTAGATAATTTAATAACTATTTATACTATAATAATTATATTTAATTAATTATTTTACAAAAAACTTAATTATTAAATTATTTAAAATATTTAATAATTAAATAATTAATTAATTTAATTAAAAAAATTATTGTAACATTACTATGATAATCATAATAACGTTGAAATGGTACTATTACGAAGTAGAGTTTTGGAATTTAGATTCTTTTTACTTCACACCTATACCCGTGGCCAATGGACTGGAGCATGACTTCTTCTTTCTTCTCTCTTTATTTATTTTTCCGTTCTCTTCTATCTTCTTCTATTTTTTCTGTCTGTATTTCTCTCTTTGTTTCTCTCTCTTCTATGGACTTTTGGAATTTAGATTCCTTCCTACTTCATACCTATACCTGTGGCCAATTGACTAGAGCAGGACTTATTATCTCTTATCTCTTTATTTATCTCTCTAGTCTCTTCTCACTTCTTCTCTCTCTTCTGTGGAGTTTTGGAATTTAGATTACTTCTTACTTCACGCCTATACCCGTGGTGAATGGACTGGAGCAGGACTTCTTCTCTCTTCTCTCTCAATATTTATTTAATTAGTTTACTTTATATTATTAATACTAAAAAAATAATTAAATAACTAGTTAATTAATTTTTTAAATAAATTCAAATTATTTAAATATTTCTTATATTATTTATTAAATTAAATAATTAATAACGTGTTTGATAAATTTCATTTAATTTAAGCTTGGCACATTTATGTCTCTGTTCTCTTCTCTTTTTCTTTCATCTCACAACACATTAAAAGCAGGAATATGTCGAGCCCAGCTGACCAGTCGTAAGAAAACAGAAAGAGAAATGAAGACAGAAGTGGACTTTTGGAATTTAGATTCTTTTTACTTCATACCTATACCCGTGGCCAATGGAATAGAATAGGACTTCGTCTCTCTTCTCTCTTCGTTTATCTCTCGGTTATCTTTTTTTTTCTTTTTTCTTTTTACTTTTCTGTCTTCGTTTCTGTCTCCATTCTCTCTTCTCTCTTCTTTTATCTCTTCTGTGGAGTTTTGGAATTTAGATTCCTTCTTACTTCATACCTATATCCGTGTGAAGTATAGGTGTGAAGTAAGAAGGAATTTAAATTCCAAAATTCCGCTTATGTCTTCATTTCTCTCTCTGTTTTCTTGTGACTAGTCGGCTAGGCTTGATATGTTAGTACTGATAACGTGTTGTGAGATGTGAGAAAGAAAGAGCCGTCAAACATGCGCCACCATCAAGGGTCATATAAATACTGAGTAGTGGAGTTTTGGAATTTAGATTCCTTCTTACTTCTTTCTTCTCTCTTCTTCTCTCTTCTCATAATACATTATCTGGACGAACATATCGAGCCCAGCCGACCAGTCATAAGAAAACAGAAAGAGAAACAAAAATAGAAAAGAGAGAAGAAGAGAGAAGAGAACGGAGAGATAATCGAAGATAGAAGAGAGAAGATGTCCTGTTCGAGTCCATTCTCTATGGGTTTAGGTGCGAAGTAAGAAAGAATATAAATTCCAAAACTCTACTTCTGTCTTCGTTTCTTTCCCTGTTTTCTTTTAACTGGTCGACTCGGCTCAACATGTTCGTGCTGATAATGTATTGTGAGATGGGAAAAAGAGAGAGCTGTCAAACATGCCCCACTCTAAAGGAGTCATATATTATTTATAGGGTAAGATTACTTAGGGCCTAAGCAATCTATAGGAAACCCTAATCCATAAGAGAGATTCGACAGTGGACAGCCATCTTTCTTACTTCATACCTATACCCGTGGTGAATGGACTGGTGCAAGTCTTCTTCTCTCTTCTATCTTTGTTTATCTCTCTGTTCTCTTCTGTCTTCTTCTCTCTTTTTTGTCTTCGTTTATCTCTTCATACTCTTCTCTCTTCTTCTCTCTCTTCTGTCTTCGTTTCTCTCTCTGTTCTCTTATGACTGGTCGGTTGGGCTCGACATATTTGCGCTAATAACGTGTTGTGAGGTGGGAGAAAGCGAGAAGAGAACGGAGATATAAACATAAAGAGAATTGTTAAATATTAAATTATCTTATAATACGTCATCAGCACGAACATATCAAAGAGAGAAGAGAGAAGAAGTCCTGCAATCAATTAATCATAATTTAAATCTCTCTTAGAAATAACGTTCATACCTAATCTATATTTAAATCTCTCCTACCTGTAATCAATTAAATATAGGTATTTTTTCTTCCACTTCTGTTCGTTCACCTCAACATTATAATTAGTTAAATAATCATATATTATAATAATAATACTATAATTTTTTTAATTAAATTAATCATTATATTAAAACAAAGAGAGAAGAGAATTTAATATTATAATCAAAATAATATTGAGATAATACTATTGAGAAGTGGAGTTTTGAAATTTAGATTCCTTCTTACTTTACACCTATACCCGTGGCCAATGGACTGGAGCAGAACTTCTTCTTTCTTCTTTCTTCGTTTATCTCTCCATTCTATTCTCTCTTCTTCTATCTCTTCTGTCTTCGTTTATCTCTCTGTTTTCTTGTGACTGGTTGGCTGGGCTCGACAAGTTCGTACTGATAACGCATTATGAGATGGGAGATTGCTTATTTATTTTAGTTATTTTATTTATTTTAAATAATATTTTCTAAATAAAATTATATAATTAATTCTCTCAATTAGTAAGCTTACCCTATAAATAGACTAGAGCATGACTTCTCCTCTCTTCACTTTTCATTTATAATTTAATTAAAAAAGTATCATCTCAATGTTATTATGATTATCATAGTAATATTACTATAATTTTTTTAATTAAATTATTTATTTATTTATTTATTAAATAATTAAATAATTTAATTATTAAGTTTTTAGTAAAATAAATAATTTATTTAATATTAAATAGATGATTAATTTAAATCATATATGAAGAAATATTACAGAAAACCTATTTATTAAATTATCATAGTTTAATTTTTTTAAATTATAGTAACATTACTATGATAATCATTATTTCTTTAATTACGTATTTATTTAAATATTTATTCAATTTATTAACAAATTAATTATTCAATAAGTAAATAATCTATTTAATATATTTTATGTCTAAATAAATTTTTAAATATTTAAATAATTAACTTATTATTTAATTAATTAAAAATAAATAATAATTAATAAAATGAATTAATAAATTAATTATATAATTAAATCATTATTTTTTTATTTAATAATTTAAAAAAATTAAATAGTTACCAAATTGAATTATTTAAATATATAATTATAATAAATAAATAATATAATAAATTTAATTTAATAACTAGCTAATTCAATAATTCAATAAATTAATTATTTTACTAAAAACTTAATTATTTAAATTATTAAATTAATTTAAATATTTAAAAATTAAATAAATAATTAATTTAATTAAAAAAATTATAGTAACATTACTATGATAATCATAATAACGTAGAGATGACTGGTCAGCCTTAATTATTTATAGGGTAAGCTTACTTTGGGCCTAAGCAATCTATGGGAAACCCTAATCAATGGGAGAGATTCGACGATGGATAGCGATCCGATAATTAGAGAGAGAAGAAGAGAGAAGAGAGAAGACGTCCTGCTCTAGTCCATTCCCCACGGGTATAGGTGTGAAGTAAGAAAGATGGCTGTCCACCGTCGGATCTCTCCCATGGATTAGGGTTTCCCATAGATTATTAAGGCCCTAAGTACGCTTACCCTATAAACAATATATTATCGTTTTAGAGTGGGGCACATTTGACGGCTCTCTCTTTCTCCCATATCATAACACGTTATCAGCATGAACATGTCGAGCCCAACCGACCAGTCGCAAGAAAACGGAGAGAGAAACGAAGACAGAAGAGCAAGAAGAAGAGATAGGAGAATGGAGAGATAAATAAAGAGAGAAGAGAGAAGAAGTCCTGCTTCAATTCATTAGCTACGGGTATCGGTGTGAAGTAAGAAGGAATCTAAATTATAAAACTCCTCCGAAGAGAAAGAAGAAGAGAGAAGAGATAAATGAAGAGAGGAGAAAGAAGAAGTCCTGCTTCAGTATATTGGCCACAGGTATAGGTGTAAAGTAAGAAAGGAATCTAATTAGGGTAGGGCATATTTGACGGCTCTCTCTTTCTCCCATCTCACAACACGTTATCAGCACGAATATATCGAGCCTAGCTGACTAGTCACTAGAAAACTGATAAAGAAACAAGGAGAAAAAAGAGTGAAGTCCTGCTCCAGTCCATTAGCCACGGGTATAGGTATGAAGTAGTGTGAAGTAAGAAGGAGTCTAAATTACAAAACTCAACTTCTCAATAAATAATATAGGACCTCCTTAGGGTGGGGCACGTGTTGTAGCTCGTGTGTCCTTAGCGTGGATTTTCTGTATTAACATTAATAAAGATGACTTTGGTTATTGCTTTAATTAGAATACTACTGTGGTATATGATAATACTCATATAATAAAAGAACCCTAGGGAACACAGTAGGCCACTGAGGTGCATGGAGGATCCATGCTTGGGAGACCCAGTGGACCAGTTCTGTGTGGACCTAGAACTAGTTCATGGCTTAGGTGATGCCGGTCGCTTCACCGAGAACAAGCTGTTGGCAGGTAGAGGATGTGGTGAAGTCTCCACCACGGGAACGTGGGATTCCTATTCACCTGACTAAGCACGATGATCGTATTGAACAGGAACCAAAATAGTGCACAGTTCAGTGATTCAGACACTGGTACAGAAACCGTCTTACTACTATAGATAATCCGTCCTTAACCCTGAGGGACCATATACACTGGGCCAACCAGTTGTGTGGTGCTTTGATGTGCCAACGTGTGCGGACCTTCCATAGTCCAATACCACGGTACGTTTGGTTACCCGGCTAGTGCTTGAGTGACATGTAATCCCTACAGGTTATCCGACATCCAGTGTTGGATGGGTGCATTTTGGTGAGTCAATCTGTCCACACAGTTATCCCAGGCCTGGTGGTTGTCAGTATGACTGATGATGTTCTGGATGCTAGGCATAGCACTGGAAGGTGTGTGGTGTTATAGATGACAAGTCATCAAACCCTAGTCAGATGATCGATCGGGATCTGACGGTGCTCCCCACCGCCCGAGTCGTATCATGGCACCAGTAATAGGAGGGACTGAGGATTATCGGAGTATAGTAGAGAATAGGGTTACGAGGGAGTAACATAAGTTTAGGATTATTAGAGTTCAACTCGCGTCGCACTCTGGGTGGCTACGTGAGTTAATCGGATTAGGGCGGATTAACGGAACTTTCGGTGTGTCACCAGAACAGTTAATCAGGGATCCGGTTGGAGCTAGAGATCTCGAACCCTGAAGGTTCCACCCTGTCATTGCGTATAGGAATTATTCCCCGACCTAGTTGGATACGTTGGATGCGAAGTAGCGCGATGGAGCGCAAGCCCGGAGCCAAAAAACCTAATTCACATGTATTACAGGCCATAGGGGTATTTTGGTAAATACTAAAATATGGCTCAGAACACATTAAATATGGATCTTAGAATGAGCAGAATAATTCCAGGAGCTCATAGGTGCTGACGGAACTCGATTCCGAGTAGCGCACCTCACTCAGTCTCTCTTTCAGTTTTCTACTTTTCGTGAAGGGCGTTTTCATCTAGGCTTCACGATAGACACTGGAAATCCCTAAAAACCGCCCCCCCTCTATCCTTATCTACCTAGGGCCGGCCCTAGCTTCCTTGAAGCCATGGGAGACCGGCCCTATAAGGGAATAGGGAGAGGGAGGGGCTGGCCATATGGTCTCCTCTCCTCTAGAAAATCTGAACCCCCTAGTCCTTCTCCTTGTGGTTTCGGCCAAGGAAAAGAGAGGAAGAAGAAGGGAGAAGGACAAGGAAGGAAGGAAAAGGAAGAAAAGAGAAAGAGGAGGAGAAAATCCCATGGCTCGCCATCGTCTTCGTAACGGATTCCTCCGTCGGCTCGTAATCCCTGCACTCAGAGACAGAATTTTGAGGATTCTTCAATTCGCAAAGGACAAGGTGCTATCCGACAGTTTCCCTTGCGATTCAAGTGCGGTTCTTCATCGTTCCATCCTCTCTGGATCATTGATCCAAAAGGTATGATGATTCTAAATACCTAACTAGATGCATGCATATCTTCCGTAGATCGTAGTATGCCTCTAGGGTGTCCGCACATATGCTAAGATCATAGATTTGCATGTAGATTGTTTTGTAGAATTAATTGTAATGAAATATACACCGTATGATCTTCGGATCTTTCTTTTGCTTCCGCTGCGACTCTGATTAGCGGATGCAATTCCAACAGCACGTTTGACGGCTTTCTCTTTTTTAAGCATAAACTTAAAATAATTAATGTTTTTATAAATTTTCTTTAGGGTGGGGCATTATTATTTATCTCTACGTTCTTTCACTCCGTTTAAATAATTAACTAATTATTTAATTATTTAAAAATAAGATAATAATTAAAGAAATAACTAATAAAATAAATTAATAAATTAATTATATAATTAAATTATTATTATTTTATTTAATAATTTAAATAATTAAATACTTACCTAATTTAATTATTTAATAATAAAATAATAATAAATAAATAAAATAATAAAATTAATTAAATAATTAGTTAATTAAATAAATTAATTATTTTAATAAAAACTAAATTATTAAATTATTTAAATTAATTAATAATTAAAAAAATTTAATTTAATTTAAAATTTTATAGTAACATTAATATGATAATCATAATAACGTTGAGATGATACTATTGAGAAGTGGAGTTTTTGAATTTAGATTCCATCTTACTTCATACCTATACCCATGGCCAATTGACTAGATCATGACTTCTTCTTACTTAGGGCCTAAGTAATCTATGCGAAACCCTAATCAATGGGAAAAATCCGATGGTAGACAGCTATCCGATAATTAGAAAGAGGAGAACAGAGAAGAGATAATAAGTCTAGCTCCAGTCCATTCACCATGGGTATTGGTGTGAAGTAAGAATAATGGTTGTCCACCGTCAGATCTCTTCTATGGATTTCCTATAGATTACTTAGGCCTTAAGTAAGCTTACCCTATAAATAATAAATTATCCCTTTAGGGTGGGGCATGTTTGACGGCTCTTTCTTTCTCCCATTTTATAACACCTTATTAGTACGAACATATCGAGCCCAACCGACCAGTCGCAAGAAAACAGAGAGAGAAATGAAGATAGAAGAGAGAGAGAGAAGAAGATAGAGAGAAGAAGAGAGAAAAGAATAGAGAGATAAATAAAAAGGGAAGAGAAAAGAAGTCCTACTCTAGTTCATTGGCCATGGGTATTGGTGTGAAGTAAGAAGGAATCTAAATTCCAAAACTCCACAGAAGAGAGAGAAGAAGAGAGAAGATAACAAAGAGATAAATGAAGAGAGAAAAAGAAGAAGTCCTGCTCCAATCCATTGGCCACGGGTATAAGTGTGAAGTAAGAAGGAATCTAAATTCCAAATCTTCACAGAAGAGAGAAAAAGAGAGATTAAATATAGAGCAGGACTAAAAATAATATTAGTTAAATAATCTCTCCCATTCAGCACGAACATGTCGAGCCCAGCCGATCAATCACAAGAAAACGGAAAGAGAAACGAAGACAGAAGAAAGAGAAGAAGAGAGAAGAGAACAGAGAGACAAATGAAGAAAGAAGAGAGAAGAAGTCCTGCTCAAGTCCATTCGCCACGGGTATAGGTATGAAGTAAGAAGGAATCTAAATTCCAAAACTCCAGTTCTCAATAATACAATTAAATCGTTTTCTTGCGACTGGTCGTCTGGGCTCGATATGTTCGTACTAATAACGTGTTATGAGATGGGAGAAAGAGAGAAAAGAACAAAGAGATAAACGAGGAGAGAAGTGAGAAGAAGTCCTGCTTAGGCCCTAAGTAATCTCCCATGGATTAGGATTTGTTGTAGATTGCTTAGGCCCTAAGTAATCTTACCCAATAAATAATATACCTGTGGCCTCTCCTGTCCATTGGCCACGGGTATAGGTGTGAAGTAAAAAGGAATGTAAATTCCAAAACTCCACTTCTTAATATTTATACGACTCCTTTAGGGTGGGCATATTTGATAGCTCTCCCTTTCTCCCATCTCGCAACACGTTATCAGCACGAACATGTCGAGTCGAGCCGACCAGTCATAAGAAAATGGAGAGAGAAATAAAGACAGAAGTGGTGTTTTGGAATTTATATTCTTTCTTACTTCATATATATACCCGTGGATAATGGACTAGAGCATGACTTCTTCTCTCTTTTCTCTTCGTTTATCTCTCCATTCTCTTCTCTTCTTTTATTTCTTCTATCTTCATTTCTTTCCCTGTTTTCTTATGACTGGTTAGCTGGGCTCGATATGTTCGTGCTGATAACGTGTTGAGAGATTAAATAAGTATAATAAATAAAGAGATGGTAGAGATCTGATGGGTCGTATAAATATTAAGAAATGGAGTTGTGGAATTTAGTTTCCTTCTTACTTCATAACTATACCCGTGGCGAATGGACTGGAGTAGGAGTTTTTCTCTCTTCGTTTATCTCTCCATTCTCTTCTCTCTTCTTTGATGAATATACGACCCCTTTAGGGTAGGGCACGTTTGACGGCTCTTTTCTTCCATCTCAAAACACGTTATCGGTACGAACATGTCGAAGAGAGAAGAAGTTCTGTAATCAATTAAATATTTATTTAATTAGATTCCATGAGGCTTGATATATTCGTGCTAATAATGTGTTGTGAGATGGGAGAAAGAAAGAGCCGTCAAATGTGCCCCACCCTTAAAGGGTCGTATATTATTTATAGGGTAAGCTTACTTAGGGCCCAAGCAATCTATGGGAAACCCTAATCCACGGGAGAGATCCGATGGTGGGCAGCCATCCGATCGAACGATCTCATAACAGTTGTAATGTTTTAATTTTTTTTAAAAAAAATATTAATTATTTTTCAAGCAAAAAATTTATTTATTTAAATTAATTATTTTACTAAAAACTTAATTTATAAATTTTTTAAATTATCAAATAATTTAAACGAAGATAAATAAGAGAGAAGAGAGAAGAAGTCTTGCTCCAGTCCATTCACTACGGGTATAGGTGCGAAGTAAAAAGGAATCTAAATTCTAAAACTTCACTTCTCAAAAGTATCATCTTAACGTTACTATGATTATCATAGTAAATTCTCTTCTCTCTTCATTTTAATTAAACAATTAATTTAATTAAAAAAATTATAGTAGCAACACTCCACTTAATTATCATAGTAATAAAATAAAGTGAGAAGGGAGAAGATAATTAAATATTTATTTAATTATTTAATTATTTAATTATTTAATTTATTAAATAATTAAATTAATTAAATAATAGGAAGTAAAGAAAGAAGATGAAGCACACTCGAATTTTTTGCTTTAAAAATATTTTACATTTTTCTTTAAAAAAATATAAAACGTTACAACTGTTGTGAGATCGTTCGATCAGATGGCTATCCACAGTCGGACCTCTCCCATGGATTAGGGTTTCTCGTAGATTGCTTAAGCCCTAAACAAGCTTACCCTATAAATAATATACAACACCTTTAGGGTGGAGCATGCTTGACAGCCCTATTTTTCTCCCATCTTATAATACATTATCAACACGAACATATCGAGCCCAGCCGACCAGTCGCAAAAAAACAGAGAGAGAAACGAAGATAGAAGAGAGAGAAGAAGAGAGAAGATAACGGAGAGATAAACGAAGATAGAAGAGAGAAGAAGTCTCGCTCCAGTCCATTAGCCATGGGTATAAGTATGAAGGAAGAAGAAATCTAAATTCGAAAACTCTACTTCTATCTTCGTTTCTCTCTCCGTTTTCTTACGATTGGTCGGCTAGGCTCGATATGTTCGTGCTGATAACATGTTAAGAGATGGGAGAAAGAAAGAAGATAATGGAGAGATAAACAAAGAGAGAAGAGAGAAGAGAAAAAAAGTCCTGCTCTCTTTAGTTTAAAAATTTTTTTTATCTTTTTTCTATCAATACTTATTTATTTTATTTTGTACAATAAGAAAAAGAGAGAAATAAAGAAAACAGGGAGAGAAACGGGGAGAGAAACAAAAAATAACTTGTTATAAGATGGGAGAAAGAAAGAGCCGTCAAATATGCCCTACCCTAAAGGGGTCGTATATTATTTATAGGGTAAGTAGTGTGAGATGGGATAAAGAGAGAGTCATCAAATATGCCCTACCCTAAAGGGGTCGAATATTATTTATAGGGTAAGCTTACTTAGGGCCAAAGAATTCTATGGGAAACCCTAATCCATGAGAAAAGAGAGAAGAGAACAGAGAAATTTAATTATATTATTAAGAAGTAAAGTTTTGGAATTTAGATTCTTTCTTAATTAAACTAGATATATTATCAGCACGAACATATCGAGCCCAGCCGACCAGTTGCAAGAAAACAGAGAGAGAAACAAAGACAGAAGTGGAGTTTTGGAATTTGGATTCTATCTTACTTTACACCTATACCCGTGGCCAATGGACTTGAGCATGACTTCTTCTTTCTTCATTTATCTCTCTGTTCTCTTCTCTGTTCTTTTCTTTCTCCTGTCTTCATTTTTCTCTCCATTTTCTTGCGACTGGTCGGCTGGGCTTGACATGTTTGTGCTGATAACCTATTGTGATTTGGGAAAAAGAGATAGAGTCATCAAATATGCCCTACCCTAAAGGGGTCATGTATTATTTATAGGGTACGCTTACTTGAAGCCTAAGCAATCTATGGGAAATCCTAATCAATAGGAGAAGAGAGAAGAGAACGGAGATATTTAATTATATTTTTGAGAAGTGGAGTTTTGGAATTCAGATTCCTTCTTACTTCAAACCTATACCCATGGCCAATGTACTGGAGGAGAACTTCTTCTCTCTTCGTTTATCTCTCTGTTCTCTTCTCTTTTCTTCTCTATCTTCTATCTTTGTTTCTCTCTCCGTTTTCTTGTGACTATTCCGCTGGGCTCGATATGCTCATGTAAATAACGTATTGTGAGATGGGAGTAAGAGAGAGCCGTCAAACGTGCCCCACCATAAAGGGGTCATATAAATATTAAGAAGTGGTGTTTTGGAATTTAGATTCATTCTTACTTCAAATTTATACCCGCGGCCAATGGTCTGGAGCAGGACTTCTTCTCTTTTCTATCTTCGTTTATCTCTCCATTATTTTCTTTCTTCTTCTATCTCTTCTGTCTTTATTTCTCTCTCCATTTTCTTGTGACTGGTCCGTTGGGCTCGATATGTTCATACTGATAACGTATTATAAGATGGGATAAAGAGAGAGTCGTCAAACTTTCCCTACCCAAAAGGGGTCGTATATTATTTATAGGGTAAGCTTACTTAGGGCCTAATCAATCTATAAGAAACCCTAATCCATGGGAAAAGAAAGAAGAGAAAGGAGAGATTTAATTATATTATTGAGAAGTAGAGTTTTGGAATTTAGATTTCTTCTTACTTCATACCTATACCCGTGGCGAATGGACTGAAGCAGGACTTCTTCTCTCTTCTCTCTTCATTTATCTCTTCGTTCTTTTCTCACTTGTCATAACATATTATCAGCACGAACATATCGAGCCCAACTGACCAATCATAAGAAAACAAAGAGAGAAACAAAGACAGAAGTGAGAGAAGAATAGATAAGAGAACAGAAAGATAAACAAAAAGAGAAGAGAGAAAAATTCCTGCTCCAGTCCATTAGCCATGGGTATAGGTGTGAAGTAAGAATGAATCTAAATTCCAAAACTCCATAGAAGAGAGAGAAAAAGAAAGAAGAGAACGGAGAGATAAATAAAGTTAGAAGAGAAAAGAAGTCCTACTCAAGTCTATTGGCCATGGGTATAGGTGTGAAGTAAGAAGGATTCTAAATTTCAAAACTCTTTTTCAATCTTCGTTTCTCTCTCTATTTTCTTGTGACTGGTCGGTTAGGCTCGATATTTTTATGCTGATAACGTGTTATGAGATGGGAGAAAGAGAGAGCAGTCAAACGTGCCCCTCCCTAAAGGGGTCGTATATTATTTATAGGGTAAGCTTAATTAGGGCCACTGTTGAATCTCTCCCATGGATTAAGATTTCCTATAGATTGCTTAGGCCCTAAGTAATCTTACCTTATAAATAATATATGACCCTTTTAGGGTGGGGCACGTTTGACGGCTCTCACTTTCTACCATCTCATAACAAGTTATCAGTACGAACATGTCGAGCCCAGCCGACCAGTCACAAGAAAACAGAGAGAGAAACGAAGATAGAAGTGGAGTTTAGGAATTTTATTCCTTCTTATGTCACACCTATACCCGTGGCCAATAGACTAGAGTTGGACTTCTTCTCTATTCATTTATCTCTCTATTCTCTTCTCTCTTCTTATCTCTCTTATGTGGAGTTTTGGAATTTAGATTCATTCTTACTTTACAGCTATACGCGTGGCCAATGGACTGGAGCAGGACTTCTTCTATCTTTTCTTTTCGTTTATCTCTCTGTTATCTTCTCTCTCTTCTATCATCTTTTCTCTCTCTGTTTTCTTGTGACTGGTCGGTTAGGTTCGACATGTTCATATTGATAATGTGTTGTGAGAAGAGAGAAGAGAATGGAGAGACAAATGAAGAGAGAAGTCCTGTTCCAGTCCATTCGCCACAGGTATAGGTGTAAATTAAGAAAGATTCTAAATTCCAAAACTCCACTTCTCAATAATATAATTAAATCTCTTTGTTCTTTTTTCTCTTCGACTATGGATTAGGGTTTTCCATAGATTGCTTAGGCCCTAAGTAAACTTTTCCTATAAATATATACGACCCCTTTAGGGTGGGGCACGTTTGACGGCTCTCTCTTTCTCCCATATCACAGCATGTTATCAGTACGAATATGTCGAGGCTAGCCGACCAGTGGCAAGAAAATAGTACGAGAAATGAAGACAAAAGTAGAGTTTTGGTATTCATATTCCTTCTTACTTCACACTTATACCCGTGGCCAATGTACTGGAGCAGGACATCTTCTCTCTTCTCTCTTCATTTATCTCTCTGTTCGCTTCTCGCTTCTTATCTCTCTTCTGTCTTTGTTAAACTCCACTTCTTCTCTATATAAACGGATAGAGAAACGATGAACAAAGAGAAAGAAAAAGAGAAGAAAATAGAGAGATAAACGAAGAGAGAAGAAGTCCTGCTCCAGTCCATTGGCCACGGGTATAGGTGTGAAGTTCTCTATTTTCTCTTTATTTATCTCTCTATTCTCTTCTCGCTTCTTATCTCTCCTCTGTCTTCGTTAAACTCCTCTTCTTCTCTCAATAAACGGATAAAGAAATGTAGACAAAAGTAAGAAACGAAGAGAAAAGAGAACGGACAGATAAACGAAGAGAGAATAGTACGTGAAAAAGTCCTGCTCTAGCCTATTGGCCACAGGTATAGGTGTGAAGTAAGAAGGAATTTAAATTCCAAAACTCCTCTTCTGTCTTCGTTTCTCTTTCTGTTTTTTGCAACTGGTTAGCTTGGCTCGATATGTTCGTGCTAATAAAGTGTTATGAAATGGGAGAAAGGAAGAGCCGTCAAACGTGCCCCACCCTAAAGGGGTCATATATTATTTATAGGGTAAGCTTACTTAGGTCCTAAGCAATCTATGGGAAACCCTAATCCATGGGAGAAAAGAGAAGAGAATAGAGAGATTTAATTACATTATTTAGAAGTGAAGTTTTGGAATTTAGATTCCTTCTTACTTCACACCTATACTCGTGGCGAATGGACTGAAGGAATATTTCTTCTCTCTTCTTTCATCGTTCATCTCTCCCTTCTCTTCTCTTTTTTTTTTTTCTCACAACTCATTATCAGCATGAACATATCGAGCCCAGTCGACCAGTCACAAGAAACCGGAGAGAGAAATAAAGACAGAAGAGAGGGAAGAAAAGAGAAGAGAATAGAAAGAAAAATAATTTAAATAATATATTTAAATAATTTAGTTAAATTCTAAATAGTGGTTGGCTGGGCTTGATATGTTCATGCTAATAACGTATTGCGAGTAAAGAGAAAAAGAGAGAAGAGAATAGAGAGATAAATGAAGAAAGAAGAGAGAAGAAGTTCTGCTCCAGTCCATTATCCTCGGGTATAGGTGTTAAGTAAGAAGAAATCTAAAACTCTACTTCTCAATAATATAATTAAATCTCTCCGTTCTCTTCTCTCTTCTCCCATGGATTAGTTTTCTCATAGATTACTTCGACCCTAAGTAACCCTATAAATAATATACGACCCCTTTAGGGTGGGGCATATTTGACGGCTCTCTCATTCTCCCATTTCATAATACGTTATCAGCACGAACATGTCGAGCCTAGTCGATAAGTTGTAAGAAAAATAGAGGGACAAACGAAGACAAAAGAAGAGAGAAGAGAACGGAGAGATAAACGATGATAGAAGAGAGAACGTCACACCTATACCCATGGTGAATGGACTGGAGCAGGACCTCTTCTCTCTTCATTTATTGAGAAAAGAAGTGCAGTTTAACGAAGATAGAAAAAAGAGAAGAAGAAAGAAGAAAATAGAGAGATAAATGAAGATAGAAGAGAGAAGAAGTCCTGCTCCAATCAATTGGCCATGGGTATAGGTATAAAGTAAGAAGGAATCTAAATTATAAAACTCTACTTCTGTCTTTGTTTTTCTATCCATTTCTTATGATGGGTCGGCTGAGCTTGACATGTTCGTGTTGATAACGTGTTGTGAGATGGGAGAAAGAAAAAGACGTCAACCGTCACCCACCCTAAATGGGTTGTATATTATTTATAAGGTAAGCTTACTTAGGGCCTAAGCAATCCATGGGAAAACATAATCCATAGGAAAAGATAGAAGAGCACGGAGAGATTTAATTATATTATTAAGAAGTGGAGTTTTCTCAATAATATCATCTCAACGTTATTACGATTATCATAGTAAATTCTATTCTCTCTTTGTTTTAATCAAACGATTAATTTAATTAAAAAAATTATAGTAACATTACTATGATAATCATAATAACATTGAGAAGATACTATTAAGAAGTGGTGCTTTGAAATTTAGATTCCTTCTTACTTCATACTTATACCCATGGCGTATGGACTGGAGTATGACTTCTTCTCTCTTCTCTTTTTGTTTATCTCTCCGTTCTCCTCTTATCTTCTCTCTCTTCTGTCTTTGTTTCTCTCTCCGTTTTCTTGTGACTGGTCAGCTGGGCTCGACATGTTCGTGCTGATAACGTGTTGTGAGATGAGAGAAAGAGAGAGTCATCAAACGTGCCCCACCCTAAAGGGGTCGTATATTATTTATAGGGTAAGCTTACTTAGTGCCTAAGCAATCTATAGAAAACCCTAATCTATGGGAGATGAAAAAAGAGAACGGAGAGATTTAAATATATTATTGAGAAGTGGAGTTTTGGAATTTAGATTCCTTCTTACTTTATACCTATACCCATAGCCAATGGACTAGAACATGACTTTTTCTCTCTACTATCTTCGTTTATCTCTCTATTCTCTTCTTTCTTCTTCTCTCTTTTGTCTTTGTTTCTCTCTCCGTTTTCTTGCGACTGGTTGCTGGGCTTGACATGTTCGTGCTGATAACATGTTATGAGATGGGAGAAAGAGAGAGCCATTAAACATGCCCCACCCTAAAGGGGTCGTATATTATTTATAGGGTAAGCTTACTTAGGGCCTAAGTATTCTATGAGAAACCCTAATCTATAGGAGATATCCGACAGTGTATCTCTTAATATTTGAACTTAGGGCCTTAGCAATTCGGGTGTGCCACTTCTTACTATCGAGCCCAATCGACCAATCGTATCTCTCTTTTCTGTCTTTGTTTATCTCTTCGTTCTCTTCTCTCTTTTTCTGTCACTTCTATGAAGTTTTGGAATTTAGATTCCTTCTTACTTCACACCTATACCCATGGCTAATGGATTGGAGAAGGACTTCTTTTCTCTTCCCTTTTCAGAGAGATTTGAGAGAAGAAGAAAGAAAAGAACAGAGAGATAAATAAAGAGAGAAGAGAGAAGAAGTCCTGCGCCAGTCCATTGACCATGGGTATAAGTGTGAAGTAAGAAGGAATCTAAATTCCAAAACTTCTCTTCTATCTTCGTCTCTCTCCATTTTCTTGCGACTGGTAGGCTGGGCTTGATATGTTCGTGCTGATAATATGTTGTGAGATAGGAGAAAGAGAGAGCCGTCAAAAGTGCCCCACCCTAAAGGGGTCAAATATTATTTATAGGGTAAATGTTATTAGATAAGAGAAATAGAGAGCCATAAACGTGCCCCACCCTATAGGGGTAGTATATTATTTATAGGGTAAGCTTACTTAGGGCCTAAGCAATCTATAAGAAACCCTAATCTATGGGAGAAGAGAGAAGAGAACGGAGATTTAATTATATTATACGACCTCTTTAGGGTGGAGCAGGTTTGACGGCTCTCTCTTTCTCCCATCTCACAATATATTAATTAGTAAACTTAATTATTAAATTATTTAAATTATTTAGTAATTAAATAAATAATTAATTTAATTAAATAAATTATAGTAATATTACTATGATAATCATAATATCGTTGAGATGATACTATTGAGAAGTGGAGTTTTGGAATTTAGTTTCCTTTTTACTACACACCTATACCCATGGTGATAATTAATTATATATATTTAAATATTTATAAGGTAAGCTTACTAATTAAGAGAATTAATTTAATAATTATTTAAATAAATGATTAATACGACCCCTTTAGGGTGGGGCATGTTCGATCGGATGGCTATCCATCGTCGGATCTGTCCCATGGATTAAGGTTTTCCATAGATTGCTTAGGCCCTAAGTAAGCTTACCCTATAAATAAAATACGTTATCAATACGAACATGTCAAGCCCATCCGACCAGTCATAAGAAAACAGAGAGAGAAAGGAAGACAGGAGAGAGAAAAAAAAAGAAGAGAATATAGAGATAAATGAAGAGAGAAGATAGAAGAAGTCCTACTCCAACCTATTGGCCAAGGGTATAGGTATAAAGTAAGAAGAAATCTAATTAGGGTGGGGCATGTTTGATGGCTCTCTCTTTCTTCCATCTCACAACACATTATACCACAAACATATCGAGCCCAACCGACTAGTCACAAGAAAACGGAGAGAGAAACGAATACAGAAGAGAGAGAAGAAGATATAGTTTAAAAAATAATAATTTTAAAAAATTTATTATGTAATTAATTAATTAAATTTTTCTTATTAAATTATAAAATATTAATTAAAATAAATAAAAAATTAATTATTTAATAAAGTAATAAAATAAAATAATAATTCAATAACTATTTACTTATTATTTAAATAATAAGTTAATTTTTTGAATATATAAATAATAAAACATTTTTTTAAATAACTTAATTTTTTTTAAATAATCAAATTAATATTTATTTATTTTAATATTTAAATATTAAATAAATTATATAAATAATTTAAATATTTAGGTATATAAATAATTAAATATTTATTTAATTATTTAACTATTTATTTTATTAAATTAATTAAATTAATTAAATAATAGGAAGTAAAGAAGGAAGATGAGGCACACCCGAATTTTTTACTTTAAAAATAATTTATATTTTGCTTTAAAAAATTTAAAATATTACAACTGTTATAAGATCGTTCGATCGAATAGCTGTCCACCGTCGGATCTCTCCTATGGATTAGGGTTTTCTATAGATTGCTTAGGCCCTAAGTAAGTGTACCCTATTAATAATATATGACTCCTTTAGGGTGGAGCACGTTTGATGGCTCTCTCTTTCTTCCATCTCACAACACGTTATCAGCACGAATATGTCGAGTCCAGCCAACCAGTCACAAAAAAACGGAGAAAGAAATGAAGACAGAAGAGAGAGAAGAAGAAAGAAGAGAACGGAGAGATAAATGAAGAGAGAAGAGAGAAGAACTCCTACTCCAATCCATTCACCATGGGTATAAGTGTAAAGTAAGAAATAATCTAAATTATAAAACTCCACTTCTCAATATTTATATCGCCCCTTTAGGGTGAGGCACATTTGACAACTCTCTTTTTCTCTATCACACAATATATTATCAACACAAACATGTCAAGCCCAGCCGACCAGTCATAAGAAAACAAAGAGAGTAAGGAAGATAGGAGAGAGAAAAAGAGAGAGAAGAGAACAGGGAGATAAACAAAGAGAGAAAATAGAAGAAGTCCTACTCCAACCTATTGGCCACGGGTATAGGTGTAAAGTAAGAATAAATCTAATTAGGGTTGGGCATGTTTGATGGCTCTCCCTTTCTCCTATCCTACAACACGTTATCAATACGAATATGTCGAGCCCAATCGACCAGTTATTAGAAAACAGAAAGAGAAACAAAGACAGAAGAGAGAGAAGAAGAGAGAAGAAAAGAGAGAGATAAACGAATAGAGAAGAGAGTAGAAGTCCTACTCTAGTCTATTCTCAATGAAATAATTAAATCTCTCCATTCTCTTCTCTCTTCTCCCATGGATTAGGGTTTATCATAGATTGCTTAGGCCCTAAGTAAGCATACCCTATAAATAAAATATGACCCCTTTAGGGTAGGGCACGTTTGACGGGTCTCTCTTTCTGCTATCTCATAAAACATTATCAGCACGACCATATCCAGCCCAGCCAACCAATCATAAGAAAACAAAGAGAGAAACGAAGACAGAAGAGAGAGAAGAAAACTGAGAATTAATTATTTAAATAGTCTCTTCTTATACGGGTATAGGTGTGAAGTAAGAAGAAATCTAAATTCCAAAACTCCACAAAAGAGAGAAAAGAAAAGAGAAGAGAACAAAGAAATAAATAAAGAGAGAAGAGAGACGAAGTCCTGCTCTAGTCCATTGGTCACGGGTATAGGTATGAAGTAAGAAAGAATCTAAATTCCAAAACTCTATTTTTCAATATTTATACAACCCCTTTAGGGTGGGGCATGTTTGACGGCTCTCTCTTTCTGCCATCTCACAATACCTTATCAGTATGAATATGTCGAGCCCAGCCGACCAGTTATAAGAAAATGGAGAGAGAAACGAAGACAAAAGAGAGAGAAGAAGAGAGAAGAGAACAGAGAGATAAACAATAAGAGAAGAGAGAAGAAGACCTGCTCCAGTCTGAAGTAAGAAGGAATCTAAATTCCAAAACTCCACTTCTCAATAATATAATTAAGTCTCTTCGTTCTCTTCTTTCTTCTCCCATGGATTAGGGTTTTCTATTGATAGCTTAGGCCCTAAGTAAGCTTACCCTATAAATAATATACGACCCCTTTAGATGGGGCACGTTTGATGACTCTCTTTTTATCCCATCTTATAATATGTTATCAGCACGAATATGTCGAGCCCAGTCGATCAATCACAAGAAAACGGAAAGAGAAAAAAGACAAAAGAGAGAGAAGAAGAGAGAAAAGAACAGAGATATAAACGAAGATAGAAGAGAAAAGAAGTCCTTCTCCAATTCATTGCCATCCGATCGAACGATATCATAACAGTTGTATTGTTTTAAAATTTTTCAAAGAAAAATATAAATTAATTTTATTACAAAATATTCATTGACAATCGATTGAGAGAAGAAAAGAGAAGAGAATAATGAGATAAACGAAAAGAGAAGAGAGAAAAAGTCCTACTCCAGTGCATTCGCCACAGTTATAGGTGTGAAGTAAGAAGAATCTAAATTCCAAAACTCTACTTCTCAATAGTATCATCCCAAAGTTATTATGATTATCATAGTAATGTTATTATAATTTTTTTAATTAAATTATTAATTATTTAATTATTAAATAATATAATAATTTATTAATTTTATTTTTTGTAAATTAATTAATTTATTTGATTACTTAATTATCTAGTTATTTAATAAAATTTAGTATTTTATTCATTTATTATTAGTATATTATTAAATAATAATTTAATTATATAATTAATTTATTAATTCTTTTTATTTGTTATTTCAATAATTATTATTTTATTTTAAAATAATTAAATAATTAGTCAAAAATTTTAATATTTAAAAAGTTATTTAGTTAAAAATATATTAAACAGATAATTTTCTTAAAGGAATAAATAATTTAATTATTAAATTATTTTATAGTTAAATAAATAATATTTTAAATTAATTAATATATAATTAAAAAACTAAAAAATTATTTTATTAAAGTATGAAATAGTAAATAAAATAAAAAAATTAATTATTTAGTTAAGTAATAAAATAAAATAATAATTTAATAACTATTTAGTTATTATTTAAATAATTAGTTAATTATTTGAATATATAATTAATAAAATATTTTTTTAAATAACTTAATTATTTTTTAAATAATCAAATAAATATTTATTTATTTTAATTTTTAAATAATAAATAAATTATTTAAATAATTTAATTATATAGATAATTAAATATTTATTTAATTATTTAATTATTTAAATATTTAATTTATTAAACTAAATAAATTAATTAAATAATAGGAAGTAAAGAAGGAAGATGAGGCATACTTGAATTTTTTGCTTTAGAAATAATTTATATTTTTCTTTAAAAAAATTTAAAATAGTACAAATGCTATGAGATTATTCGATCGGATGGCTATCTATCGTCAGATCTCTCCCATGGATTAGGGTTTACCATATACTGCTTAGGCCCTAAGTAAGCTTAACCTATAAATAATATACGACCCCTTTAGCGTGGGGCACGTTTGACGTCTCTACTCCACTTCTCAATATTATAATTATATCTCTCAATTCTCTTCTATCTTCTCCCATGGATTAGGGTTTTCCATAGATTGCTTAGGTCCTAAGTAAGCTTACCCTATAAATAATATATGACCTCTTCAGGGTGGGGCACGTTTGATGACTCTCTCTTTCTCCCATCCCACAATAAGTTATCATCACGAACATATCGAGCCCAGCCGACCAGTCACAAGAAAACAGAGAGAGAAACGAAGATAGAAGTGGAGTTTTAGAATTTAGATTCTTTCTTAGTTCATACTTATATCCATGGTCAATGGACTAGAGCATGACTTCTTCTCTCTTATCTCTTTGTTTATCTCTCCGTTCTCTTCCCTCTGTCTTCGTTTCTCTCTCTATTTTCTTACGACTGGTCGGTTGTGCTCGACATGTTCGTACTGATAACGTGTTGTGAGATGGAAGAAAGAGAGAGCCATCAAATAGGCCCAACCCTAAAGGGGTCTTATAAATATTAAGAAGTTGAGTTTTGGAATTTAGATTCCTTCTTATTTCACACCTATACTCGTGGCTAATAGACTGGAGCAGGACTTCTTCTCCCTTTGTTTATTTCTTTATTCTCTTTTCTCTTCTTCTCTCTTCTGTTTTTGTTTCTTTCTTCGTTTTCTCTTCTCTCTTCTTCTCTCTCTTCTGTCTTTGTTTCTCTCTCCATTTTTACTTGATTGGTAGGCTGGGCTCAATATATTCATTTTGTTAATGTATTGTGAGGTGGAAGAAAGAGAGAGTCGTCAAACGTGCCCTACCCTGAAGGGTTATATAAATATTAAGAAGTGGAGTTTTGTAATTTAGATTCTTTCTTACTTCACACCTATACCTATAGCCAATGGACTGGAGCTGGACTTCTTCTCTTTTCATACTGATAATATTACTATAATTTTTTTAATTAAATTAATTATTTAATTAAAACAAAGAGAGTTTTGGAATTTACTATGATAATTATAATAACTTTGAGATGATGCTATTGAGAAGTGGAGTTTTAGAATTTAGATTTATTCTTACTTCACACTTATACCCATGGCGAATGGACTGGAGCAGTATTTCTTTTCTCTTCTCTTTATTTATCTCTCCGTTCTCTTCTCTTTTTTGTCTTTGTTTCTCTCTTCGTTTTCTTGCGACTGGTCAGCTGGGCTCGATATGTTCATACTGATAACGAATTATGAGATGGGAGAAAGAAAGGTCCATCAAATATACCCCACCCTAAAGGGGTCGTATTTATTTATAGGGTAAGCTTACTTAAGGCCTAAGCAATCTATGGGAAACCCTAATCCATGGGAGAATAGAGAAGAGAATGGAGATATTTAATTATATTATTGAGAAGTGGAGTTTTGAAATTTAGATTCCTTCTTACTTTACTCCTATACTGGTGGCGAATGGACTGGAGTAAGACTTTTTTTCTCTTCTCTCTTTATTGTTCTCTTCGTTCTCTTCTCTCTTCGTCTCTCTTCTCACAACACGTTATCAGCACGAACGTGTCGAGCCCAGCCGACCAGTCCCAAGATAACGGTACAAGAAACGAAGACAGAAGAGAGAGAAGAAGAGAGAAGAAAATAGAGAGATAAATAAAGAGAGAATAAGAGAAATAAATTATTTTTTATGCACATAAATTTATATAAATTATTTAATAAATATGAAATATTTTATAATTAAATATTTATATAATAATATTGAGATAGTACTATTTAAATATTTAAAGAAACGATATACTTTATAATATTTAAAGAAATATTAAATGAAATAAATAAAATAAATAAGTAATCTCTCATCTCATAATACGTTATCAACACGAATATGTCGAGCCCAATGGACCAGTCATAAAAAAATGGAGAGAGAAATGAAGACAGAAGAGAGAGATGGAGAGAGAAGGAGAGAGAAGAGAACGGAGAGTTAAAAAAAGAGATAAGAGAGAAGAAGTCTTGCTCTTGTCTATTGGCTACGGGTATATGTGTAAAGTAAAAAGGAATCTAAATTCCAAAACTCCACTTCTCAATATTAATAATACCCCTTTAGGGTGGGGCATATTTGACGGCTCATTGTTTCTCCAATTTTACAACACGTTATCTTTACGAATATGTCGAGCCCGGCCGATTAGTCACAAAAAAATAGAGAGAGAATCGAAGACAAAAGAGAAAGAAGAAGAGAAAAGATAATGGATAAATAAATGAAGTGAGAAGAGAGAAAAAGTCATATTTCAGTCTATTGGCCATGGGTATAGGTGTAAAGTAAGAAGGAATCTAAATTCCAAAACTCCACGGCTCAATATTTATATGACCCCTTTAGAGTGGATTATGTTTGATGGCTCTTTCTTTCTCTCATCTTATAATATGTTATCAGCATGAACATATCGAGCCTAGTCGATCAGTCACAAGAAAATAGAAAGAGAAACAAAGATAGACGATAGAGAAGTAGAAAGAAGAGAACGAAAAGATAAACAAAGAGAGAAGAGATAAGAAGTCCTGCTCCAGCCATTGGCCACGGGTATAGGTGTGAAGTAAGATAGAATCTAAATTCCAAAACTCTACAGAAGAGAGTGAAGAAGAGAGAAGAGAATGGAGAGTTAAATAAAGAGAGAAGAGCGAAGAAGTCATGCTTTAGTTTATTGGCCATGGGTATAGGTGTGAGGTAATAAGGAATCTAATTTCCAAAACTCTACTTCTGTCTTTGTTTCTCTCTCTATTTTCTTGCGACTGGTCGGCTGGGCTCGACATGTTCGTACTGATAACATGTTATGAGATGGGAGAAAGAGAGAGCCGTCAAACGTACCCCACTTTAAAGGGGTCATATATTATTTATAGGGTAAGTATTATGAGATGGAATAAAGAGAAAACCGTGAAACATGCCCCAACCTAAAGGGGACATATATTATTTATAGGGTAAGCTTAATTAGCACCTAAGCAATCTATAGGAAACCCTCATCTATGAGAGAAGAGAGAAAAGAATGGGGAGATTTAATTATATTATTAAGAAGTAGAGTTTTGGAATTTAGATTCTTTCTTACTTCACACCTATACCCATGGCCAATAAACTGGAGTAGGACTTCTTCTCTCTTCTTTCTTCGTTTATCTCTTCGTTCTCTTCTCTCTCTTTTGTCTTCGTTTCTCTTTCTATTTTCTTATGACTGGTTGGCTGGGCTCAATATGTTAGTGCTGATAACTTGTTATAAGATAGGAGAAAGAAAGAGTTGTCAAACTTTTCCCACCCTAAAGGGGTCGCATATTATTTATAGGGTAAACTTACTTAGGGCCTAAGCAATCTATAGGAAACCCTAATCCATGAGAGAAGAGAGAAGAGAAAAGAGACAGAAGCGAACAAAGTGATTTAATTATATTATTAACAAGTGGAGTTTTGGAATTTATATTCCTTCTTACTTTACACAAATACTCGTGGCCAATGGACTGGAACAGGACTTCTTCTCTCTTCTCTTTTTATTTATCTCTCCGTTATCTTCTATCTTCTTCTCTCTCTTCTGTGGAGTTTTGGAATTTAGATTTCTTCTTACTTCACACCTATACCCATGGCTAATGGATTGGAGCAGAAATTCTTCTCTCTTCGTTTACTTTCCATTCTCTTTGTTCTTCTCCTCACTCTTCTGTTTTCGTTTCTATCTCCATTTTCTTGTGACTGGTTGATTGGGCTCGATATGTTCGTGCTGATAATGTATTATGAGATAGGAGATTGCTTATTTATTTTATTTATTTCGATCGGATGGCTGTCCATCATTGGATCTCTCTTATGGATTAGGGTTTCCCATAGATTGTTTAGGCTTTAAGTAAGCTTACCCTATAAATATTTAACTTATTTAATTAATTATTGCCACGGGTATAGGTATGAAGTAAGAAGGAATCTAAATTCCAAAACTCTACCTCTTAACAGTATCATCTCAACATTATTATGATTATCATAGTAATATTACTATAAATTTTTTAATTAAATTAATCGTTTAAAATTAAAAGAGTTTTGGAATTTACTATGATAATCATAATAACGTTGAGATGATACTATTGAGAAGTGGAGTTTTGGAATTTAGATTCATTCTTACTTTACACCTATACCCGTGGCCAATGGACTGGAGCATGACTTCTTCTCTTTTATCTTTTCATTTATCTCTCCATTATCTTCTCTCTTCCTCTCTCTCTTCTATCTTCGTTTCTCTCTCCGTTTTCTTATGACTGGTCGGGTGGGCTCGATATGTTCGTACTAATAACGTGTTGTGAGATGGGAGAAAGATAGAGTCGTCAAATGTACCCCACCCTAAAGGGGTCGTATAAATATTAAGAAGTAAAGTTTTGGAATTTAGATTCCTTCTAACATCACACCTATACCCGTGGCCAATGGACTGGAGTAGGACTTCTTCTCTCTTCTTTTTTTGTTTATCTCTCCGTTCTCTTCTCTCTTCTTCTCTCTCTTCTATCTTTATTTTTCTCTCTGCTTTCTTGTGACTGGTCGGCTAGGATAGACATGTTCGTGCAGATAACGTATTGTGAGATAGAAGAAATAGAGAGATGTCAAATGTGCCCCACACTAAAGGGGTCATATAAATATTGAGAAGTAGAGTTTTGGAATTTAGATTCCTTCTTACTTAATGTCTATACCCGTGGCTAATGTACTGGAGCAGGATGTGGGGGAAAATCTTCGTGCCGACCCGAAGACTTCGCCTCACCAGTCAATTAAAGTTGAAGTTGACGTCGAAGATCGTTGGTCGATCCGTTGATTGAAGTTGAAGCTTTTGATATGTAAACAGAGAGATATAATCAGAGAGTTGACACGAGAGATGTGATCTCGGAGTTCAGCTGAAGCCTACGTCTCCGTGCTATAGGGAGCAACCCGAATTCACTAACACTTGTATCGAAGTAATCTCGACAGGCCGAGTATCACTGAATCAACTTTGATCTCTTCAAAGGAGAGGAGAAGATCAAAGAGGGGTGGAAGATGGAAAGTTAAGAAATTCCAGAGCTCTGGTTCTGAAAATCAGATCTCAGAGTGGAAATCAGAATTTTCGGGATCCATTTAAATTCGAAGGCTCTGCTATTTATAGGATTCTCTGGGAGGAATTCCGGGGTAAATGGCTGTTTCTGCTGTTGTATCTGGGGATCCTCCAGGTAAGGCTGGTGGGTCCTGCTGTTGTCTTCGGGGGCCCACCAGGCAGGGCCGGTGGGTCCCACGGTGGCCCTCGTGGGCCCACCAGGCAGGGCCGGTGGGTCCCGCGGTGGCCCTCGTGGGCCCACCAGGCAGGGCCGGTGGGTCCCGTGGTAGTCCTCATGGGCCCACCAGGCAGGGCCGGTGGGTCCCGTGGTGGCCCTCGTGGGCCCACCAGGCAGGGCCGGTGGGTCCCGTGGTGACCCTCGTGGGCCCACCAGACAGGGCCGATGGGTCCCGTGGTGGTCCTCGTGGACCCACCAGGCAGGGCCGGTGGGTCCCGTGGTAGTTGGTAAACTTCTGCTAAAATTTGCACCCACACAGGACTTCTTTTCTCTTCTCTTATTATTTATTTCTCCGTTCTCTTCTCTCTTCTCCTCTTTCTTCTGTCTTCGTTTCTCTTTCTATTTTATTGTGACTAGTCGATTGAGCTTGACATATTCGTGCTGATAACGTGTTGTCAGATAGGATAAAGAGAGAGTTATCACGGGTATAGGTCTGAAGTAAGAAAGAATCTAAATTCCCAAACTCCACTTCTCATTAATATAATTAAATCTCTCCGTTCTCTTCTATCTTCTTCCATGGATTAGGGTTTTCCATATGATGCTTAGGCCCTAAGTATGCTTACCCTATAAATAATATATGACCTCTTTTGGGTAGGGCACATTTGACGGCTCTCTCTTTTTCCCATCTCACAACACTTACCCTATAAATAATATATGACCCATTTAGGGTGGGGCATGTTTGGCAGCTTTCTCTTTCTCCTATCATACAATACGTTATCAGCACGAGCATATCGTGCCCAGCCGACCAGTCGCAAGGAAACGGAGAGAGAAACGAAGACAGAATTGGAGTTTTGGAATTTAGCTTCCTTCTTACTTCACACCTATACCCGTGGCCATTGGACTGGAGTAGGACTTCTTCTCTCTTCCCTCTTTATTTATCTCTCCATTCTTTTCTCTCTTCTTCTCTCTCTTCATTGGAGTTTTGTAATTTAGATTCCTTCTTACTTCACACCTATACTAGTAGCTAATGGACTGGAGCAGGGCTTCTTCTCTCTTCTCTTTTCGTTTATCTCTCCGTTCTCTTCTTTCTTTTCTGTCTTTGTTTCTCTCTCCGTTTTCTTGTGACGTAGAGATAAATAAAGAGAGAAAAGAGAAGTAGTCCTGCTCCAGTCCTTTGACCACGGGTATTGGTGTGAAGTAAGAACGAATCTAAATTCTAAAAGTCCACTTCTGTCTTCATGTCTCTCTTTGTTTTCTTATGACTGGTCGGCTAGGCTCAATATGGTCGTGCTGATAACGTGTTATATGATGGGAGAAAAAGATAGCCGTCAAATGTGCCCCACCCTAACGGGGTCATATAAATATTGAGAAGTAGAGTTTTGGAATTTAGATTCGTTCTTACTTCATATCTATACCTGTGGCTAATGAACTAGAGTAGGACTTGTTATCTCTTCTCTCTTCATTTATCTTTCTGTTCTTTTCTCTTTTTTTCTCTCTCTTCTGTCTTCGTTTTTCTCTCTATTTTCTTGTGACTGGTCTGTTGGGCTCGATATGTTTATGCTGATAACGTGTTGTGAGAAGAGAAAATAAGAGAGAAGAGAAGGGAGAGATAAACAAAGAGAGAAGAGAGAAGAAGTCCTACTCCAGTCCATTCACCACGGGATTGGTGTGAAGTAAAAAGGAATCTAAATTCCAAAACTCCACTGCTTAATAATATAATTAAATCTCTTCGTTCTCTTCTCTCTTCTCCTATGGATTAGAGTTTCCCATAGATTGCTTAGGCCCTAAGTAAGCTTACCCTATAAATAATATATGACCCCTTTAGGGTGAGGTATGTCTGACGACTCTCTTTTTCTCTCATCTCACAACACGTTATCAGCACGAACATGTCAAGCCCAGCCGACCAGTTGCAAGAAAATGGAGAGAAAAACAAAAACAGAAGTGGAGTTTTGAAATTTAGATTCCTTCTTACTTCACACCTATACCCGTAGGCAATAGACTGGAGCAGGACTTTTTCTCATTTCTCTCTTTATTTATCTCTTCGTTCTCTTCTCTCTTATTCTCTCTTCTTTGTCTTCATTTCTCTCTCCGTTTTCTTGCGACTGGTCAGTTGGGCTCGACATGTTCGTGCTGATAATGTGTTATAAGATGGGAGAAAGAGAGAGCCGTCAGACGTGCCCTACCCTAAAAGGGTCGTAAATTATTTATAGGGTAAGCTTACTTAAGGACTAAACAATCTATGTAAACCCTAAAATAATTTTAAAATAGTATCATCTCAATATCTAAATATATTAAATAGTTATTTAAATTAATAAAAATGGACAGGAGTAGGACTTCAATAATTTTAAAACCAAATTGAATATCTCAATGTATATTAAATAATTATTTATGATAATTAAATAATTATATAGAATAGACTTATATTTTATATTATAAATGAGGACAGAATTGAGAAGAGAATATAGAGATAAACAAAGATAGAAGAGAAAAGAAGTCCTGCTACAGTCCATTAGCCACGAATATAGGTGTGAAGTAAGAAGGAATCTAAATTCCAAAACTCCATAGAAAAGAGAAAAAAAAAGAAGAGAATGGAGAGATAAATGAAGACAGAAGATAGAAGAAGTCCTGCTCCAGTCCATTGGCTACGGGTATAGGTGTGAAGTAAGAAGGAATCTAAATTCCAAAAATCAACTTCTATCTTCGTTTTTTTCTTCGTTTTCTTGCAACTGGTCTGTTGGGTTCGACATGTTTATACTGATAACGTGTTGTGAGATGGGACAAAGAGAGAGGCGTCAAACGTGCACCACCCTAATGGGGTCATATAAATATTGAGAAGTTGAGTTTTAGAATTTAGATTCCTTCTTACTTCACATCTATACCCATGGCCAATAGACTGGAATAGGTCTTCTTCTATCTCTTCTCTCTCCATTATTTTCCCTCTTCTCCTATGGATTTGGGTTTCCCATAGATTACTTAGGCCCTAAGTAAGCTTACCTTATAAAAAATATATGACCCGTTTAGGGTGGGGTACGTTTGATAGCTCTTTCTTTCTCCCATCTCGTAATACATTATCAGCACGAATATATCGAGCCCAGTCAACCAGTCACAAAAAACGGAGAGAGAAACGAAGACAGAAGAGAGAGAAGAAAAGAGAAGAGAACGGAGAGATAAACGAAGGGAGAAGAGAGAAGAAGTCTTGCTCCAGTCCATTCGTCATGGGTATAGGTTTGAAGTAAGAAGGAATCTAAATTTTAAAACTCAACTTCTCAATAATATTATCGTAATATTATTATGATTATCATTGTAAATTCCAAAACTCTCTTCGTTTTAATTAAATAATTAATTTAATTAAAAAAATTATAGTAATATTATTAGCCCGAAAAAAGAAGAAGTCCTGCTCAAGTCCATTAGCCACGGGTATAGGTGTGAAGTAAGAAGGAATCTAAATTTCAAAACTCCACTTCTCCATATGTATACGACCCTTTAGGGTGGGGCACGTTTGACGACTCTCTCTTTCTTTCATATCACAATACATTATCTGTGCAAACATGTCGAGCCCAACCTACCAGTCATAAGAAAATAAAGAGAGAAATGAAGACAAAAAAAAGAGAAGAAGAGAGAAAATAAAATGGAGAGAGAAACATAGACAGAAGAGAGAGAAGAGAATGAAGAGATAAACGAAAAAAGAAGAGAGAAGAAGTCCTGTTCCAGTCCATTGGCCACGGGTATAGGTGTGAAATAAGAAGAAATCTAAATTCTAAAACTCAACTTCTTAATATTTATATGACCCCTTCAGGGTGGGGCATATTTGACGGTTCTCTCTTTCTCCTATCTCACAACACGTTATCAATACGAACATATCAAGCCCAGCTGACCAATCACAAGAAAACGAAGAGAGAAATAAAGACAGAAGAGAGAGAAGAAGAGAGAAGAGAATAAAGAGATAAACGAAAGAAGAAGAGAGAAGAAGTCTTGCTCTAGTCTATTGGCCACGGGTATAGGTGTAAAGTATGAAGGAATCTAAATTCCAAAACTCCACTTCTCAATAATATAATTAATTCTCTCTATTCTCTTATCTCTTTTCCTATGGATTAGGGTTTCCCATAGATTGCTTAGGCCCTAAGTAAGTTTGCCCTATAAATAATAAATAATATACGATCGCTTTAGGATGGGGCACGTTTGACCGCTCTTCCTTTCTCCCATCTCTTGTATAGGAACTGAAAAATTAAATTTTGATTTCTTTGGATTTTGATTGTTGTGATATTTTTATTAAATCCAAATGGGGGTATTTGCTTATTTATATAAAATAATTTAAAGTAAATAGAGAATATAAAGATCATTTACTTGGATGTTTTTTTATGTAAATATATTTGTCAAGCTTTCATGCTGAAATACACCTTATCTTGAACTCGGTCCTGCTTTTATTGAGTGATGAGTACCGAAACCCAAAAGAAGGTTTTGGGACCGGTTCTGACCGAAACTGATCCGAAATGATCGAAACGGATCGGTTTCGACTGAAACTCCAAACCATGGTGCTAAGTGCTAACTAAATACAACCCCATACTTATCATTATTAGAACCCCCCCCCCCCCCCCCCCCAAAAAAAAAAAAAAAAAAAAAAAGGGAAGAAGAAAAGAGTTCCGTACGTTGGCCGTCATTTATACCGAGCGACTAATTATTTTGACTTTATCCTTGCCCTTATACCCCTTGACCCTCATTATTTTTACTTAATCCATGGGCGACCATTAATACCCTTGGGCTTAGTAAGTAGTAGTTTCGGTATAAACGATGGCTAACAGAAGGAACTATTGAATTTGCGTAGGGGCGTCCCTAATAAAGAAAACTATTGGATTATTTTTGCTTATAGACATGGATGTTTTAAGAGAGAGAGAGAGAGAGAGAGAGAGAGAGAGAGAGAGAGAGAGAGAGAGAGAGAGAGAGAGAGAGAGAGTTAAGTGAAAATAGCCTTTTTTTACTGGATATTGATTATATTGTCTGATTTAAGTTGAACCTCAATGGTCAATTTAGAAAAAATATCCTTTTTTTTTTTGGTACAGCCATGGATTCGTGAGTTGGATGTCCTCGTACATCCAAGGACTTTAATATCATCAGGGAAGTTGGAGTCCCAAAATGTTTCCATAGTTGTTAGCCTTGTCTTTTTGGTGACCCAGTCGGCAGTCCGCACACGAATTCCCATTCCTGCAACTCCATTTGATGGCAACTTGACTTGGTAATACTTGCGACATTGGAGTTGTTGCACAGTGGCATTAATGGTCAACAACCCGCCAACTCCTCACTTCCAAACCTAAAGGCCATTCACCTCAGTGATCATCTCACGAAGTTCAGTTTGTCCACAAAGGTAGAAATGTGTAAACTACTAGTGTTTGAGGTAGTCAATTGCATTAGAGATAAAAAGAGTCTCGTAGGAGTTTAGAAACAAAGACATGCATCTTCATGTTGAGCTTGGAACAACCGACCTTTCTAGCCACAGATTCCATAGAGCTCATGCAATTCCCCTTCTGTGAAACTCTTCATCGTCCTGTGTTCCTTAAATCATAACAATTCAGATGGTAGCAGCCTGTTGAAGCTTTGAAAATCGCCAAGAATTCCGATGCTTTGGTGCAACTGCAAAAGATGCGGGGCGGGATGGAGGACATCTTGATCGTCAAGAATTGCACCAAGGGAGCGCAGGAGATAAACCCAAGCCACAAGCGCTTGCGCAACAAAGCTCCCACCAACAAATCCACGGAACATAGAACACTTTTGGGGTGGGGGGATACGAAGTAGCCAAACATTTGGTCAAGGCCGATTAGTGTCAAGGGGTGGATATATAGGAAGGGCCGACAGATATAATGCCAATGCCCCCCAACATTGGCTCTACAGGCTTGAAACCAAATACTCTGGATGAAACTGCCCGCCAAAATTTTCGAACGATGGATGGGGAATAATAATAATAATAATAAAAGAAAGCATATATGAGTGAATTCCACCAAGCTCCGTGAGTTGTGAATTCCACCAAATAAACACTCCAAGATCCTTGTGAACTCCACCAAACTCATGGAGAAATCGATCCTCCATCGCGCAGGGTGGCTAATGTGGAAAGCCAGGGAGGATTGCAGCTTCGGTGTTTCAGGTCGTTACGACCGATGACCATAGCATTGTCTGTCAAGGCATCAGACTAAGCCAAGGAGGGTGTAGTTGTGGGAAGTACATCAGAGATGTCCGAGTATACCATATGTAGCATGATCCTCAGAAACTAAATTATTCATTCGGTGGGGATACACAACTTTCCTATAAATAGCAATCCACAGTTCAAAGTTTTAATTGCAATAGGTCCAACAACCAGTAAAATAACTCATACGCCTTTCAATTAACCATCTAAAATTAAACCACATTCACAGCATGACAAAAAGGTTCTGGGATTTTGAAACTTTTTTAATCGTGTTGTGTTGTGCTGTGAAACCCTAACCCTAAGTCTATACCTTAGATATTGAACCCTAAACCAAACCCTAAACCTAAACCTAATTTTATACTCTAAATACTGAACCCTAACCCTAATTGTATATCCTAAAATGTGACTCAACCTTAAACCCTAACCCTATTTCTATAGCCTAAGTAGTGGATCCCAACATCTACAATGAAATAATTGTAACAGTGACGCTAACCCTAGCACCCACAATGAAATCACTGTAGCAATAGTGACACTATAGCAGCAACATTGATTTCATGTACGAGAGGATCTTATGAGTAGATTTGGCACTCGTAAAAAACGGTTAGAGAATGATCACTTATAAGTACAAATCATTGTACATGATCATCTTTTAATCTAAATTCATTTCATGGATTGAAATGGGGGACTTTGTGAATTGCCCTGACAAAGAGATCGGTTAACCTAAATAACTTTAAAATGTTATGAACGAAAATGCCCTTCATAGTATTTTAAATTTTCTTTTGCAATGCCACTAAACCAACGAACCACTAACCACCGAACCGAAGCCTACCACTACTCGCCGCCTCCGAGTCAAACCTAAACCCAAGATCTATGGTCCATGAGATGAACCCTAGACCTGGAATCAAAGCTGGACCCATCCGAATCCCGTACCTTCTTGTCTCCGTTGCTAGCTGCCATCATGCGGCGATGGCAAGCAACTACGACTTGAGGTCATGCTCATGCTCACCGCCACCTCTACTGCTCGTGCTCGCCTCCGCCATTTGGTCAGCTCGAGAAAAAAACGGAGGAGTGCAATGATGACATTTTCGGGTTTTTGTAAACGATCAGGAACCTTACGTTGACCAGATCTCTTACAGGTCGTACCAGTGAATTGTTACTGGAGACGTATCACACATTAACCCAACAAAAAATCAGGATCAATATGTCACAATTGAGCCCTGCACCTGGTTGAGTCGTTCAACCAGTTGTCCTGAGTGTCTATGAACTATCCGACATGGCTTGATGGTAGTGGTCACCCAGCACAGCAAGGCATATGGTTGGTGTCCTGTGACTAGGGGTGGCAATGGATCGGGTTGTGTCCTGTCCAAAACCCCTAAACCCAGACCCGACCCGTTTAACTAATCATGTCTGGATCCTAAACCCGTACCCGACCTGCTAGTAAACGGGTAGACCCAATAAGACCCCATAAGACCCGTTTACCAACCAGGTCTATTCAGTTGACCCAATCCGACTCGACCCGTCCTGACCCGCTGGTATTATCTATATAATAAGCTACAGTTTTGTGGGGGGTACAAACAACGGTCAGGATCTGTCTTTGAGAGGGAGATAGAATGAGGGGATGTGATAAATTGGTGTTAGGACGAGTGAGATTCATCTAGGGAGAGGGAAACGGCTAAGATTGAATCGAGTTGAAATGTGGGGATCAAATTAAGTGGAGGAAGTAATAAATTAGTGAAGGACCTGATTGTAAAAAAATAAAACAAATAATCGTTTGAAGGGCTTTCACGTAAAAAAAATAGGGACATGTTCGGTATTGATCCGATTGTTCATGCATATAGCTGCCATTTATACGTGGTCCCTCCCATAATTGACTTTCTGCCCAGCTATCCATTTTCTGTCGTTGCATTACCAAAAATAGCCTAGAAATATGATTTGTCATTACAAATAACCGAGAGAGGTGATCACAACCGTTGGTTTTAGTCCGCGATATTATGTCGCCCGCGATCGGACTGCCCGTGATCGGCCAGCCCATTCATCTCTCTCTCTCTCTCTCTCTCTCTCTCTCTCTCTCTCTCTCTCTCTCTCGATCACCCTCCCGATATCCTGCGATCGGACTGCTCTCCTCCCCTGTAGGTTGTCGGCGACCTACTAACGACCCGTAGCCGGACTTCCCCACCTCCGGTGAGACCCTCTCCCCATCGCCCATTTACCGCACACAGCTCCGGTGACCCCGAGCCCTACTTCCCCACCTTCGGTAAACCCGTCCCCCTCTGCCTCCGACCCCACCCCGACCGCCACAGGCCCGGGCCATGACGAAGCCCTGTGCAGGAGGATTAGGGCTCGAGGCAGGAGGCCTGATTCGGTGGATCCGGCGATTAGGGCTCGAGGCGTGATCCGCCGGAGGGGTGGGAGCTGTTACAGGCCACGACCGGACATTGTCGCCGGCGGGGTCTTCCGTTGCCGGTGGGGTCGGGGGTTTAAGAATTCGTCGCCGATGGTTGTCGATCTCCCTTACTCTTTCCTCTCTCTCTCTCTCTCTCTCATGTTACTCCGTCCTCTCTCTCTCCCCCCCTTCTTTGTCATCATCTCTCTCTCCTCTGCTCACAATCCCCCCTTCTTCTTCATCGTCCCTCTCTCTCTCTCTCTCTCTCTCTCTCTCTCTCTCTCTCTCTCTCTCTCCCTCTCTCCCTTCTTTCTTCCCACCGTCACCACCACCACCACCATGACCATTGCCGCCACCATCCCATGCCTACCACCATCATCACCACTGCTACCTTCGATTCACCAATCTGGGTAGAGTGTGATTCACCGGCCGGACCAGCCGCAGCCGACAAGGGTGCGAAGGAGGGTGGGGACGTGCACGCCGCGGATACCGAAGGCGGAGCGAGCGAGGACAGGGAAGGGGATGCCGTAGCAGGCGCCGGGGACTGAGTGCGATTCACCTGTCGTGTATGCCTATCATCGAATCCTATAGTGAATCGCACTTAGCCACAACAGCTGCAATGCCATTTGTGACCGGTGGCGTGCATCGTCCGACTACCCTTCTCTGCCCTCTTCTCTTCGAATAATAATAAAATTATGGGTTCATCGAGTTTTACATTTTAAAAAATATTTAAAAATTAGAAAGGAAATGTTGACCTCGAATCTGCCACTCCCACCGCATTGGTTGGAGGCCCGCTACCTCGGGGCCTTCGAAGGCAGGCAAAACAAGCAGGGGAAGGAGGAGACGAACACAAAACGCGAAAGGGTGGAGGGATCCCTTACCTACAAGGTGGAGGAAGGGGGAGATAGATCCACTGTCAGGACAAGAACCCTCAAATTCTCAGCCGCCTCGGTGCCTCAAGCGGTAACCGAAAAGGTCAGAGCGTCGATCGCCGAAACCCTAGATCAGGGCGAAGTGGTTGTTTTTGCCAAGTGTGGGTTCCCCATCCAAATGTGGGTGCTCTCATTGATTATGGGTGACACCGTACAAGTTTTGCCGCCCCGTTCGAGTACCGACAAACATGAGCATTATGGGAGGGTTTTATGAGGGGTACAAACAACGGTCATGATCTGTAGTTGGGAGGGAGGTAAGAGGGGCTGAGATTTAAAGGAGGGTTAGGATGAGTGTGATTCATCTTAGGAGAGGGAAAATGAAAGGTTATAATTCAATTAAGTTAAGATGGTGGGGTGGGATTGAAGAGGATGAAGAAACAAATAATATAAGGACTAGATAATAAAAAAATAAAATTAAAATATATTAGAGGGCTTTATTGTAAAAGAATGGGGATATGTCTGGCAATATTGTGATTGTCCATGCATTTTCATCCTTGGGCTAACTTCTTGCGGCCCAATCGGCTCATGCCATGTGTCTCTCTCAAATGGAAAGAGAGGAGAGAAAAAGAAATAAAGGATGTGCCAATTAATGGGGAGAGAGAGAGAGAGAGAGAGCTGGGTAGCCAACTAATTTGCTAACTTTTGGGTTGCTAACTTTACATGGCATTTGTCGCCGCTCTCAAAATATATTATTGCCACCTTTGAAATATTGTCACTTCCTCAAAATATTTTCCTCGCCCTCGAAATCTTTTGTGTGCCGATAGGCACGGGCATTACTAGTATATTATAGTATCGGATTCTTCCCGGGTCTGCCGTGTCCAGACCCTAAACCCGGACCCGACCCGTTTATTAAACGGGCCTATCGTGTCGACCCGTTTACAACCCGAACCCGTTTAGCCCTGACCCAGACCTGCTAACTTCGTGTCGGGTCTGATGTGTCGGGTCCGAAATTGCCAGCCCTACCTGTGACAGCTGGAGCCTTGAGATCCCTTGTTTTCTGAGTTCAGATATCCACTCCAGTTGGTCGGACCCGGTCGTAGGAGGGCCCAGTGTGCATCACAGCCGCATGCAGTCGTCGGCTGGAGCCGCCTGCCGCCATGCGGCTATGATGCGAGCCGGTGCTGACCCAACCGACTGGAGGAGATCTGAACTCCTGTTTTCTATATTTAGCAAGATGTACAACACTGGAAGGCAGGATTACAAAGATGGCAGAGCATAAATAAACCCCAGAAGGGAAGAACACATGGTATGTTATGTTTGTCTCCTACCAAACCATTTGCAAAATAAATTAAGAGACATGAAAGTTTTCGACAACAGATCCTTTCGAATCTCTACATGCATCCACTGAAGCTCTTTCTTTAACTACTACTATCTGTCTACCACCCACCGATCAATCTCTGTATCCACTTGCCGCGGTGTACAGCCAAACCATTATCGCAGGGTCGCCTCGCCTACCCCCTTTGAGGCTCATCATCAATGTCCAAAAATTGCCCGGTGACATGCGTAAAACCACCATCGCTTTGTATAATGCTTGTTAAGTACATAAAAATTTGGAATTTACGGCAGGAAATACTCCTAGTTCAATAGATGCGATTTTCAGATATCAAGTTCTTAGCAGTTCACTGCATACTAAAAATCCTAACAAAATATGAAAATCAAAGGCATGCATTAATCGGTGTGCTGACAGTACTACATGATAAACCTAGAGAAAGAAGGCAAAAAGAAGTAACCGTAGTAGAATTGAATTGAATATATATATATATATATATATATATATATATATAGAGAGAGAGAGAGAGAGATGCTTAAATGCGGTTTTGCGGTCCGCACCCGCAGCTGTCCAATGCGGTGCACCACACCACGCGCACGGCATCAAACGGCTGCGGATGCGGACCGCAGACCGCAGTGAAGCATGCCCCTATATATATATATATATATATATATATATATATATATATATATATATATATATATATATATATATATATATATATATATATATATATATATATATATATATATATATATATATATATATATATATATATATGGGTCAGGATCGGATGACCCATCAAAATTTTGACCCATTAATAACCCAGCACCCTTTGAGGCACCTAGAGGTTTTAGAATGGGCTGATTTTTTGTAGACATGTTGTCTATGATATGTTGATCATCCTCACAAAAAATCAGCCCATTCTAAAACCTCTAGGTGCATCAAAGGGTGCTCTTCAAATCAACGGTTAAAATTGACAGTCAAAAACCGTTGATTTGAAGTGCGCATTTGATGCACCTAGAGGTTTTAGAATGGGCTGATTTTTTGTGAGGATGATCAACATACCATAGGCAACATCTCTACAAAAAATCAGCCCATTCTATAACCTGTAAGTGCCTCAAAGGGTGCTGGGTTATTAATGGGTCAAAATTTGCTGGGTCATCCGATCCTGACCCTATATATATATATATATATATATATATATATATATATATATATATATATATATATATATATATATATATATATATATATATAGGGTCAGGTTCAATGGACACTGTTTTTGCACTCAATTTTTTACACCGATTTTCAAAACATTAGATAGAGGTTTCAGAATTTCTTGATTTTTTGTGAGCATAATCACCTTATCTTAGCTAGCACGTCCACAAAAAATCAGAACATTCTAAAGCCTCCAAGTACATCAAAACTAAAAGGTTTTATCGACCGTCCATTTTAATTGTTAGTTTGAAGAGCACATTTAATATGTCTAGAGGCTTTAGAATGTGCTGATTTTTTTTGGATGTGTTATCTAAGACAAGATGATTATGCTCACAAAAAATCAAGAAATTCTGAAACCTCTATCTAATGATTTGAAAATCGGTGTAAAAAATTAAGTGCAAAAACAGTGTCCATTGAACCTGACCCATATATATATATATATATATATATATATATATATATATATATATATATATAGGGGCATACTATAATGCGACATGCGGCATTGCACTACAACCGTCTGATGCACACAGCAGGTGCATCAGACGGCTGCGGTGTGATGCCGCACTTACCGCATACCGCATTATAGCATGCCCCTATATATATATATATATATATATATATATATATATATATATATAATGGCCTCTTACTAATGATCCGGATCGTCCATTCCCATTTGGATGGATCCGATTAAAACCTCCTCCCCTCTCTTCTCTCTCTCTCTCTCTCTCTCTCTCTCTCTCTCTCTCTCTCTCTCTCTCTCTCTCTCTCTCTCCATTGCAGGACCCCGACCCCCCCCCCCAACCAGCCCCGACCCCCCCGATCCCCTCCCCTCCGGCGCAGCCCCGATCCCCTCCCCTCCGGCGGCAGCCCCGATCCCCTCCCCTCCGGCGGCAGCCCCCCGACCCCCGTCCCCGACCCCCTCCGGCGCCGGCCCGCCTGCCCGCGCCCCCCGCCGGCCCGCCTGCCCGCACCCCCCGCCGGCTCCGCGCCCCGCGCCGATGTCGCCGGAGGGGAAGGTAGTCGGGGTCGGGGCTGCGGGGGGGATCGCCGCAGCTAGAGCCGAAGGGGGAGGGGAGGGGATGGGGTTGGGGACGGGGTCGGTGAAGATGGAGGCTGGGTTTAGGTGAGAGAGAGAGAGAAAGAGATATAGAGAGGAGGGTTGATCTCAGCCCTCGATCAAATTTGATCGGACGGCTCGGATCATTAGTAATCCCCATTAGTAAGAGGCCATTAGTGAGAGTATCCTCCCCAATATATATATATATATATATATATATATATATATATATATATATATATATATATATATATATATATATATATATATATATATATATATATATATATATATATATATATATATATATATATATATATATATATATATATATATATATATATATATATATATATATATATATATATATATATATATATATATATATATATATATATATATATATATATATATATATATATATAGGATAACGATCCAGTGAGATAACTTTTCTATGAGATAACTTTGAGAAACCTATCTAGAGGTTTTAGAATTTGATGAAAATTGATGAGTATGCTCTCTATGGCAAGTTGATCATCCTCACAAAAAATTATCAAATTCTAAAACCTCTAGAGGCATCAAATACACAATTCAAATTATTGGTTTTAATGGACGGCCGATAAATCTTCTAACATTTGATGCCCTTAGAGGTTTTAGAATTTGATAATTTTTGGTGAGAATGATCAACTTGTCATAGAGAGCATGCCCACCAATTTTCATCAAATTCTAAAACCTCAAGATAGGGTTCTCAAAGTTATCTCATATCTCACTGGATTGCTACCCTATATATATATATATATATATATATATATATATATATATATATATATATATATATATATATATATATATATATATATATATATATATATATATATATATATATATATATATATATATATATATATATATATATATATGGGTGGGATCGGCTGACCCAGCAGAAGAATGACCCAGCAGTGACATCAAACGGGAGCCGTTGGATCAAGGTTGATCGGAGGGCTGCTGGTTACTCGGGTACGGATCGGAGAAAACCAAATATAAATCCCGTGACCTCTGTTCTCTCCTCTCTCTCTCTCTCGAGGCTTCTCTCTTTCTCCCTCTCTCTCTCCTCTCTCGGCTCGATCTCTCTCGCCTCAACGGAGCTGCCGCTCGCGATCCCGTCGTCTCTCTCGCTCGCCTCAACGGAGCCGCCGCCCGTGGAGCTGCCCTCCGATCCGAGGCCTGCTGCGATCCCTCTCGCCTCAACGGAGCCGCCGCCCGTGGAGCTGCCGCTCGCGATCCAGCCACCCCGTCGTCTCTCTCGCTCGCCTCAACGGAGCCGCCGCCCGTGGAGCTGTCGCCCACCGATTCAACCCCATCGCGCAACTGCCCGTGAGCAGCCCTCCGATCCGAGGGCTGCTGCGATCCAGCGACCAGACCTCCGATCACCGCCGATTCAGCCCCGTCCTCCTTCTCCGCTACGGCACAGCAACCCCATCATCCTCTACGGCGCATTCGCCTGCGACCAGCCCTCCGATCCAGCCCCGTCCTCCTCTACGGCACAACCGGCCAAAGACCTGCGATCTAGCACATCTCCGATCAGCCCTGAACCACCCCTATCATCCTCTACGGTGCAGCCGCCCGCAATCCGGTGACCAGCCCTCCGATTCAGCACCGTCTTCTTCCTCCTGTACGTACGGGGCAGCCGGTACGGCTCTCTCTCTATCTCTCTCCTTAATCCGTCTTCCTCCTCTACGGCACAGCCATCCACGACCCGAAGCAGTTGCTGGGTGTGGGCTTGGGTAGCAGGGTTTTAATTCTTGCTTCTTTTTTTTTTGCAATTGGTTTTGCTTGATTTTTGTCTTCGTTATTTAACATACTTTATTTGTTATCCTTCACGATGGGAGTCGAGAAAGGTAAACTGTTATGCTATTTGGACAATCTCCATCGACAAACTAAAGGACAAACCATACCCAAGAAGCGGTGGCGAGGCCTAGGGGCTAGTGCATCGGCATTCATACCAAGCTCTGACCCCTAGGACCCCCACCACTTCTTGGGTCTGGTTTGTCCTTTAGATTGTCGAATATCATTACTTGAGTCGAAAAAGGTCTACCTAGCTAGTCTTTGAATTAGATTGGTAATAGTAGACATTGTGCTTGTGTGAAGAATTTGGATACAGTTGGCGATCCCAACGTTGTGCTTGTGTGAAGCATTATAATTTGGATTCAATTTTCTCCGAGTTTTTCATTTTAGATTGGATCCATGTGATACTTTACAAGTAGAGGGTCTAACGATGATAATAAATGTTGATTATGGGAGTGAGGAAAATGAAACCATGACTTCTCTCATCATTCGAATTTGGATTTGCTTGAAAAATATTGAATTTGAATTTTCAGTTATGTTTATTTATCATTTTTTATGCAGGATAAACATTATTCTTAATACATTGGCAATTAGACAATTATCTTTTCAATTATGGAAAGAGTCGAGGGTGATGATATTGGCATACCAATGGTCGGGATGCAATTTGCAACGCATGAGGAAGCAAGAAGTTATTATGAAGAATACGGTAGAAAAAAAGGATTTGCTATTCGTATTCGGTCATCAGTGAAAACTAGACGGACTTCAGATGGAATCACAGGGTACAGATTTGTATGCTCCCGGGAAGGGTTACATAAGCCGAAAGCTTCCAAAGAGCCACCAAATAAATGTAGAAGTACATCGACAACAAGAGGGGGATGCGATGCTCGTATGTGGATTATAAAAGACCTAAAAAGCAATAATTGGAGTGTGACAATGTTTTCTGACGAGCACAATCACAACCTTGTATCTCCACGGAAGAGGGTTCATTTGAAATGCAACAGAACAATGCCTGATGCTGCAAAATCATTGGTGGATATTTTTAGCAGAGAAAACCTTCAAATAAATAAGGTTGCATCGGTTCTCTCAGGCGATGTCGTGGGGTTTAATGATAGAGATTGCTGGAACTACCTGAGATCGGTGAGACACAGAAATCTGGGTACGGGAGATGCTCAATCGGTATTAGATTACTTTCAAAAAAGGCAGGTAGAGAACCCACAGTTCTTTTATGCAATACAATGTGACCAAGACGGAAGAGCTGTTAATTTTTTTTGGGTTGATGCAACCTCACGCATGTCGTACAAAAACTTTGGTGATGTTGTCACGTTCGATACTACATATCGGACAAACAAGTATGACATGCCGTTTGCACCATTTACTGGTGTAAACCATCACTTCCAAACAATACAGTTTGGATGTGCGCTCTTGCAGGATGAAACAGAGATAACTTTTGTATGGTTGTTTCAGACATGGTTACAGGCTATGGGTAGATCTCCTCCGGTTTCTATTATTACGGATCAGGACATGGCGATGAAAGCTGCTATATCGAAAGTCCTTCCCATGACAAGACATCGTCTATGCATTTGGCATATTAAAAAAAAATTTAGAGAGAAGTTAGCACATATGTATTCTAAGGGATCATAGTTCAAAATACTGCTCAAGCAGTGTATTTGGGGAACGTACAACGTTGAACGGTTTGAAGAGCAATGGAACTTTTTGATGTCAGAATATAATCTAGCAGACAATGATTGGTTGAAACATCTTTATGAGATCCGTGAGTCATGGATACCGGTCTACAATCGCACTACCTTTTTTGCCGGGATGAATACAACAGGACGCAGTGAAGGTGCTAATGCTTTTTTTGATGGATTTGTTTCGTGGAATTCTTCTCTTTCTGAGTTTGTGGTAAAATATGAAGAAGCACTGAAGAAGATAGCAAGGAAGGAGCGATCAGAAGACTATGAGTCAGAGCACAAATATCGAATATTCGATCAAAATCACTTAATTTTGAGATATGCATCTCAAGTATATACTAGAAACATTTTTGACAAATTCAAGAAGGAAGTCGATAAGCTTGTATGTTACAAAGTTGTTGAAGGCGACATGGAGGGTGAGTTTCACACTTATATAGTGACGTCGAAGGTTCCTCCTTCCGAGACTTTTCAAGTGAAACTGGATTTAGTAACTTATGAAGGAACATGTGAATGTCGTCATTTTGAGTTCATCGGTATACTTTGCAGACATATCTTAGTTGTGTTTAGTCGCCATGATATTGATGTCATTCCATCCCATTTTATTCGCAATAGATGGACTAAAGGTGCAAATAGGTTCAAGGTAGATGATGTGAACCAATTAGATGAAAGACAAGTGCAATCAAAAGTAATGAGGATGAGTCATATATGTCAAGAAGCTACTAAATTAGCATATGTAGCACATCATTCGGAAGAGGGTTACAAAATTGCCATGGAAGCTATTACAGATGCTCTAAAAAGAATTTCAGTGATTGAGCCTGAACACAATGTCGGGGAGACAACTATTCCTCCTTTAGATAGTATCGTGGTTCAAACCAACAATCCATATTTTCACCTTCAGAATCCTAATATATCGCAGACGAAAGGGAGAAAAAGGACCGAAGACAATGGAAAAAGAATCAAGAGTTCCATCGAGTTATCACAACAAAAAAAGAAAAGAAGATGCGCATTATGCGGGAGGTTAGGTACCCATGACAAGCGTAATTGTCCAGAAAATCTCAAGAACAAAAAGGAGCAAGGTAAGTCATTATCATTGTCTTCTATATTTTCATATTTTATATATTTGTTCGTAATATATTGGGTTGTTTTAATAGATATGGACGTCGATGACGAGGATGCCGAAGCAACCCAAGACCTGGATTGACCAAGAATTAATTTGTTTAGGTTCAATATATTGATTTTTTTTTTTGCAGAACCATTGTACCAAGGTTATTCACTGCTGGTGCTGATTCAGTGACTAGGTTTTTGTGCTTAATTGTTTCTGCATCCAAATGTTTTTGTGAAGTTTGAATTACCCAAATGTCCATTTTCTCTTGGTGTAATGATTTTGAAGTGCATCTTTGATTTTCTCTACAAGCAACCATAGGAGGAAGACTTTCTTAACAATTTCTATTATTCCTTCCCTTCCAACAAATTCTTTTCATGCACAACTTCATCAATATCGGCTGTGCTGCAATAATCTTGTTGTCACTTGAGAGCTCCAACAGGTGACACATCACATGCAAATTCCGCTATCATACGCCGATGCCGTGATTGGGGCTACTGGTGCCAGCATCAGCTACATCCGGCGGAGCAGTGGTGCGACCATAACCATACAAGAAAGCAGGGGTGCCCCCGGAGAGATGACCGTGGAGATCAACGGGAGTGCTTCGCAAGTTCAGACTGCTCAGCAATTGATACAGGCAACCTTTTTTTCTCTCTCCCTTTGTCTCTACTCTCTGCTAGTCTGCTGCATTCCTCACTTGCTGACCGACTTCATTGTTCGTCATTGCAGAACTTCATTGCTGGAGCTGGAGCTCCGGCTCCATCGCCGGCTCCAGTGCAGAACCACCAGATGGGCCCTTCTGATCAGGGCTACGGTTCGTACCCAGCGGCGCATGGCCCCGTGTACGGATCTCCTCCAGCTAATGCCGGTCCCGCTTCACACGCTGGTGGGGGGTACGGGTCTGGTTACGGTGCCAACTATGGATATTAGGCAAGTGCGAGTTGTGTGTAGCCATTGAGATATTAGTAAACTGAATCTGTAATGATACTTTTAGAAGACAAGATTTTGGCAACAGAATCCATGGATGCGATGATAACAGATCGGTGCTTTGGTCGCCATGGCATCGATCTTTTTGATTCGTCATGTAATCTGTGACATCAAAGTTTGTTTCAATTAACCATGTCATGCTTCCCACTGAATCTAATCCCTAAACGTTTAATGTTACTTGTTGATGGTGTTGTGCTGTGTTCTTTGTGAAATTTATTGGTTAGCTAAGGGACCCATCAGCTTGTTCTGAAGGTTGTGCAGGGTGTTGAACTATTGATTGAGTACAATGGTTATTCTTAATCCCTTTGCAAATAGAAATTAAAGGAAAAAAAAACATCTAACATTCTTAATCCCAACGTCATCCGACTTACTAGGGTCATCCGAATAACCGTTCGAGCGAAAGGCTCAATGAATCAGTAACCTCGAAAAGTCCGATCGAACGCCTATTAGGATTCCCCACGACCAAAGACCTTAGCCTTACAGAGGCATGCAAAAATTCCCAAAATATAACATGAGCAAAAATCCCCAGAGTACTGCAACAGCCAACACCAAAGAAACATCTAACATTCTGAAACCTCCTAAATATACAAACACAGGCCTTCAGTAGTGGTCCATTCCACACAAAACGCAGTCATTCATTGTTCAGAAAGTTATTAATCATCCCCCCCCCCTCCCAAGTCCCAACCAACATGAGAAAACTGTCAAACAGACAGTCACCACAGCCACCAGCTTAGTTCCCATCCTCTTCGGAGCCTTTCATGTACAGAGAATCAGTCCCGTCCCCGCTTTGCCCTCCAGACTTGCCGCCGCGCCCTTCAGAATGCATCGCGCCGCCAACGTCCTGCTTCGCAGCTCCACTACTGCGGCCAAAGTCTGCGAACACGCCGCCTGTCAGCGTGCTGCTGCTACCGCCGCCGCCGCCGCCGCCGGTCTCGCCATGAAGCATGCTGAAGCCAGCGCTGCCTCGAAGAAGACCTTCCGGGCGCTCGAGCCATCAAGGGACAGTCTCAGGCTGACAGTTTCTATGGGGTGTAGGACACCGTTGCCGAGTGTACAAACTCAGGAAGCAGCTCGCTTAGGAGTAGTGTTATGAACAAGGGTGATAGTCGTAATGATAGCACATACTTGCAACACAATGCCTGCCAATACAAAGAGGCTATTAAAAAAATTTCTGGCCTTTTAAAGTTCATGTAAAAATCCAAGTAGAAGGGAGTTGCATGTACTCACTCAGTAGAATAACCTCTATCAGCTCATAATTTGATAAGGCCGAGAAATTCTGCTGCTGGATGACCTAATTAAAACAGAGCAGCATCATAAGAATCAATTCATGGAAACAATTTCCGAGTGGGTCTGGCTTTGCTCCTGGAGGAATTAGTCCGAGGTCGAAGTGGGCCATTGCCCGAAAGGTTTCGGGACACCTGCTGATCTCAAAAAAAAAATCACGGAAACAACGTGGTTTCATGTGCATCATGTGCCTTAAATGTTTAGATGAGAGGAAAATTTGAAGGTAACGACCTTCGTGATTATCTAGAAGCATGCATAAAAAAAATGTCGTGCCACATTAAATGAAATGCTGAAAAAAAATAATTGCCAAGAACGAATCTTGAAAGATGTAAGAAGTGACAAAACTGTAAGTAGAATCAATGTCTTGGAAGGAAGGGAAGATTGAAATTTAGATTATTCGAACACATTTAGCGATAGACTTTCAAAAACACAAGGAGCATCATTTTGAGATAAAGATGGCCTGAACTTGAGGTCCAAACAGGATGCATCAGTTGTTTGTAAGGCATGTTTCTTATACCCGTGCCGGGAGAATGCCTATGCACATAAGGTCACGTCTATACACATAAGGCCACACCTAAGCACGCCTAGGCTCCTAGGCTCCCTCTGGGAGCCTAGCCTCGCCTTGACGCCTTGACAACTATGCGCGGCACTAATGTTAGTCCGTTAATTATTATTTATTTTGCAAGACACACATCAATATTAGATCTGTTTTACCGACTAATACAACTCAAGATATGCCTAAACATGTACTCGTCAAAATAATATAGATGTGAGGTGGGATCCCATAATTTGGATTTCAGACAAATAGCAATTACATGTGCAACGCATGTATGAGTTTCTAAGGGTAGGGGGGCACTGAGAAGGCATCAGGAATTTTGGGATCTCGTACGGAGCATGAATCAAGATAATACACCTTTTCTCATCCCCTCCCATCATTCGTGATAAACATTATTGTTCCCATGGTATTACATGAGAAGAAATCTGAGCACAACCACCACTTACGGTACAACATGCAAAGGAATTGTCATTATATAATAGAGAAATGCTATTCAACTCGAAGGTTTTTTCGATTTCGCCAGCCCGATTGACATGGCAGCGTGCATCTGGTGGCTGAAACCCACTAGCGACATTTAAGTCTTTTACACCACCAGTTGCACGCTGCCACATCAATCGGGCTGATTCATATTTGAAAGAATACCAAAAAATTTACACCGAAATCTTTCTGTAAAGAATACCAAATTTCTGCCAATATTTGAAAGAAACCAAAAATGATAGTAAAATCTACAAGCCAATATTTGAAAGAAACCAAAAATGATACCATGTTCAGTCGGCTTTGAGAGCACAGCCGGCTGCTCCAATTGGGTCACGGGGGGCTGCGACGTAGATGGGTTGGCGTCGACCAATCGGGTCACAGGCGAGGTGGCCATAGCGCCGATCGGGGTTGTTGCCGTCGATATAATGATATTCGACAATCTAAAGGACAAACCAGACCCAAGAAGTGGTGGGGGTCCTAGGGGTCAGAGCTTGGTATGAATGCCGATGCACTAGCCCCTAGGCCTCGCCACCGCTTCTTGGGTATGGTTTGTCCTTTAGTTTATCGATGGAGATTGTCCAAATAGCATAACAGTTTACCTTTCTCGACTCCCATCGTGAAGGATAACAAATAAAGTATGTTAAATAACGAAGACAAAAATCAAGCAAAACCAATTGCAAAAAAAAAAGAAGCAAGAATTAAAACCCTGCTACCCAAACCCTGCTACCCAAACCCTGCTAATCAAGCAAAACCAAGAATTAAAAAAAAGAGGACGGGGCTGAATCGGAGGGCTGGTCGCCGGATTGCGGGCGGCTGCACCGTAGAGGACGATAGGGGTGGTTCAGGGCTGATCGGAGATGTGCTAGATCGCAGGTCTTTGGCCGGTTGTGCCGTAGAGGAGGACGGGGCTGGATCGGAGGGCTGGTCGCAGGCGAATGCGCCGTAGAGGATGATGGGGTTGCTGCGCCGTAGCGGAGAAGGAGGACGGGGCTGAATCGGCGGTGATCGGAGGTCTGGTCGCTGGATCGCAGCAGCCCTCGGATCGGAGGGCTGCTCACGAGCAGCTGCGCGATGGGGTTGAATCGGTGGGCGACAGCTCCTCGGGCGGCGGCTCCGTTGAGGCGAGCGAGAGAGACGACGGGGTGGCTGGATCGCGAGCGGCAGCTCCACGGGCGGCGGCTCCGTTGAGGCGAGAGGGATCGCAGCAGGCCTCGGATCGGAGGGCAGCTCCACGGGCGGCGGCTCCGTTGAGGCGAGCGAGAGAGACGACGGGATCGCGAGCGGCAGCTCCGTTGAGGCGAGAGAGATCGAGCCGAGAGAGGAGAGAGAGAGGGAGAAAGAGAGAAGCCTCGAGAGAGAGAGAGAGGAGAGAACAGAGGTCACGGGATTTATATTTGGTTTTCTCCGATCCGTACCCGAGTAACCAGCAGCCCTCCGATCAACCTTGATCCAACGGCTCCCGTTTGATGTCACTGCTGGGTCATTCTTCTGCTGGGTCAGCCGATCCCGACCCTATATATATATATATATATATATATATATATATATAGGGGAGGGATACTCTTACTCATACCTATGATCCGAACCATCCATTAGATCCCGATGTACGGTTCGGATTAGATGGGGAGTTAAAGCAATGGTGTCCGCGTTAAATGCCCGTATTAAAAGCCTGTATTAAAAGCCCGTATTTAATGCGGACACCAATGCTTTAACTCCCTATCTAATCCGAACCATACGTCGGGATCTAATGGATGACCCAGATCATAGGTAACTATATAAGTAAGAGTATCCCTCCCCATATATATATATATATATATATATATATATATATATATATATATATATATATATATATATATATATATATATATATATATATATATATATATATATATATATATATATATATATATATAGGGTCAGAATCGGATGACCCATCAAAATTTTGACCCATTAATAACCCAGCACACTTTGAGGCACCTAGAGGTTTTAGAATGGGCTGATTTTTTGTAGACATGTTGTCTATGATATATTGATTATCCTCACAAAAAATCAGCCCATTCTAAAACCTCTAGGTGCATCAAAGGGTGCTCTTCAAATCAACGGTTAAAATTGACAGTCAAAAACCGTTGATTTGAAGTGCGCATTTGATGCACCTAGAGGTTTTAGAATAGGCTGATTTTTTGTGAGGATGATCAACATACCATAGACAACATCCCTACAAAAAATCAGCCCATTCTATAACCTCTAAGTGCCTCAAAGGGTGCTGGGTTATTAATGGGTCAAAATTTGCTGGGGTCATCCGATCCTGACCCATATATATATATATATATATATATATATATATATATATATATATATATATATATATATATATATATATATATATAGAGAGAGAGAGAGAGAGAGAGAGAGGAGTGTTACGTTGCGCTGTGCGCTGCGCGGCCTAAAAAATGCGCTGCGAAATACTGGTCGTCCGATCGCACGGATCGGCTGCAAACCGTGCTTAAATCCCCCGCCCCGTCCCCCGCCCGCCTGATCCAATCGGCCGACCGTCTGATCCCGTGCACGCACAGCCGCCCGGGCGTGTTTAATTGGTCGTTCGATTCCCATCCGTTGGATCGATGGGAATCGAACGGACCGAAATAGTTTTCGTTGTTACTGTAGCGACTACAGTAACAGCGAAAACCATTTTCGACCGTCCGATTCCCATCGATCCAATGGATTAGAATTGAACGAACAGGGCGGCTATGCTGTGCGTTGGATCAATTGGAATCAAACGGTCAAAAATAGTTTTCGTTGTTACTGTAGCCGCTACAGTAACAGCGAAAACAATTTCGGTCCGTTCGATTCCCATCGATCCAACGGATGGGAATCAAACGATCCATCAAACACACGCCCGGGTGGCTGTGCGTGCACGGGATCAGACGGTCGGCCGATTGGATCAGACGGGTGGGGGACGGGGTGGGGGATTTAAGTGCGGTTTGCAGCCGATCCGTACGATCGGACGGCCAGAATTTCGCAGCGCATTTTTTAGGCCGCGCAGCACACAACGCAACGTAACACTCCTATATATATATATATATATATATATATATATATATATATATATATATAGAGAGAGAGAGAGAGAGAGAGACGTGTTAGGCTGCGGCGTGCGGCGTCACACCGCAATTGTCTGATGCACTACTGCGGTGCATGCGATGCACGCAGCGGTGCATCAGACGGCTGCGGTGCGACACCGCATGCACCGCACGCCACATTTTATCATTTCTCTATCTCTCTCTCTCTCTCTCTCTCTATATATATATATATATATATATATGTATATATATATATATATATATATATATATATATATATATATATATATATATATATATGGGAAATGAGTTCCTATGACATGTCATAGGGAGTACCCAATGACATATGGTGAGTTAGTAACCCTAGAATAATTAGAATATTCGTATATTTTATGAGGATGATCACCCTATCTTAGATAGGACCCCCGCAAAAAATCGGCTCATTCTAAAACTTCTAGAGGCATCAAAGATGATTTTCAATTTAACGGTTAGGATGGCTGATAAAGCTTCTAGCATTTGATGCCCCAACAAGTTTTAGAATGCTTTGATTTTTTGTGAACATTCTATCTAAGGTAAGGTGATCATCCTCAAAAAAATTCAGCATATTCTAAACATTCTAGCATTACTAATTCACCATATGTCATAGGGTACTCCCTATGACATGTCATAGGAACCCAGCCCTCTATATATATATATATATATATATATATATATATATATATATATATATAGATAAAATCCCCCTAGAAGTTTTAGAATGTGCCGATTTTTTGTAGATGTTTAGCCCTTTGATAAGGCTGAAATTTCAAGTTTTTATCATAATTCGTATGTTGATAATGCTGAAGTGGTTTCACTTGGACCCGCTTTTCATCCAAATAGTGAAAAATTCCATTGTACCGCGAGGCTCGGATGCACTTTTCAGCGAAACCCATTGCAGCAGTGCACGTTTCAGCAAAACTGCCACCCGCTCCGATTTCCATATCAGCGTTATCAAACAAGGGCTTACATCCACAAAAAATCAGCACATTCTAAACCCTCTAAGGCATCAAATCAAAATCGAAGGCAATGCCTATTGCTTATTTGATAGTAAGCGTATCCCATTTAGGAACCACATTACCTGTTTCGTAGTTGGATAAATTACATGTGTCCAAGTATGTGCATGACAAGTATTTAATAAGGTAAGAAAAAAAAATATTTGCAGGACAAGTATGGGCCACCTGTTTTGGCTAGGAGCATCAAGGTCCAGGTTGAATATAATGGTATTAATCAGCTTAATCAGTTGTGGAGCTCAAGCAAATTAAATAAAGTGACTGTGAGAGTGTCATAAAGTTGAATCATCCATAGTAAAATAAATGGAATTGTGTAGAACTCTTACTTATTACCTTTTTAGTTCCTTGTGGGCTTTCCTTTTAACCGATCACAATCTAGAAAATAAAGATTGAAATTCTATTGGAATTCAAAAATTCCAGTTGCCTGACCAAAATCCTAGCATACTACCGTACATGGTCATTACTCTTGGAACACAAGAATTGGATACACAAAGGTACAGAATTTTTTGGCATACCTGTTATACGACAAATAAGCATCTCCAATGTTCCCGATGACCTTATTTCGTACCTTCCGTACACAAATCTACACATGATGGGTGAATCTGAATATGCGAATATTGTACGGTGATGCAAATTTGAAAGCTAAGGATCGAGATCAACCTGCACCTGATCGAGGGGCCCAGCATTTGCATCACGGTTACGATGAATAACGATACCGTTGTCACATTTATTTATAAAATGTGCACTTCCGCTGATATCATACATATTAGGTGGACCACCTCCCCAATGTTGTAGCTGGTAAAAGTTTTTGGTCTTAAAAAAATACTAAGCAGAAAAAAAAATGTCTACATGATTGTTTCATGCATAAACAACAAACCTGTCTTGGATGTGCTACAAACCATACATGGCATGAATGGTGCTGGGAAAAGCGCTTGATTTTAGTTAGCATCTGACTCACATACTCGGTTTCTGTCCTGATAGAGAGATGGAAAGAAGATTGAACTAATTGATTCCATATATTATCCACGAGAAACCATATTAAAGATGGCGACAAATAAGTATCACATCTGAAAGAGAGATCTAAAGCAAGTGAAAACTTTGAAGCATTTAGACAAGGAGAGTCAGAATATCAGATTACAATCAAATCAACACATTCGGCCACCTTCGAAACTAAGAACAAATTGTACAAAGAACACGTAGCAAATAGAAGAAAGGTCAGATTTGATGCACTGATGTAAAGATATATACGAAGCAGAACTAACCACAAGAAAGCAAATGCAGTTTGACTACATAGGACACAACAATAGAATGCTCACTGTCTTGTAGGGCGCTGGTGATCCATTTCATTGTATGGATCAATCACAAGTCCACGAACACCATATCTTAGAACCGCAGCTTTGGCAAGCGTAAGAACCCAATTAATAGATGGAAGACAATCATTGTCGCAACTGTTCCACAAACCCAACGAAGTAACTCAGTGATGAAAAGCCTCCACAACTCATTTGATCAACGATGTTTATAAAGATGCTCACTGAATAAAAACACAGTGATGAAAAAATACACATTAAGAGAGTTCTTTCTGTAATTTTCATGGAGAAAGTAAAATAAAAGCACTTAACAATCTTCACAGTTCCTTTGAGATTAAATCTGGAACTGACCGAATGAGATGAAACGTATCATTCAGCCATGTTTTCCCTCGCTCTAACTCTTCAGGGCTCATTCGCTCAACAGATGCTCCATATCTAAATATAGCAAAAACATAAATAAGCAACTTAAGGATTTTTTAAGCATGACTGTGCAAGCTAATTATGAAAGGAGTTGATACATCAGAAATCAATATAAGCAGTGAACAATAACATATTAATGAAGAAAGCCTGTTTGGAAAGGAAGTATACTAATTAGCTAAATTTGAAGCAGTAAGAAATTCTTCTTTTTCCCCTCTTTGTTGATGGATCTCCCTATACCCACTGTCACCCGTTCTTGAAAAGATGTCTTTTTTTAAAATATAGTTCACAGTTGGTCTCCATAGTTGTTAAGTAAGAAGGAATCAAAATTCCAAAACTCTACTTTTCAATAATATAATTAAATCTCTCCATTCACTTCTCTCCTCTCCCATAGATTAGGGTTTCCTATAGATTGCTTAGGCCCTAAGTAAGCTTACTTATAAATAATATATGACCCCTTTAGGGTGGGGTATGTTTGACGGCTCTCTCTTTATCCTATCTTATAATATATTATCAGCACAAACATTTCGAGCCCAATCGACCAGTCATAAGAAAAAAGAGAGGGAAACGAAGACAGAAAAGAGAAAAGACGAGAGAAGAGAATGAAGAGATAAACATAGAGAGAAGAGAGAACAAGTTCTACTCCAGTCCATTGGCCATATGTATAGGTGTGAAGTAAGAAGGATCTAAATTCCAAAACTCTACAGAAGGGAGATAAGAAGAGAGAAGAGAACGAAGAGATAAATGAAGAGAGAAGAAGTCATACTCAAATCCATCAGCCACGGGTAAAGGTTTGAAGTAAGAAGGAATCTAAATTCTAAAACTCTACTTCTCAATAGTATTATGTCAACATTATTATGATTATCATAGTAATGTTACTAAATTTTTTTTAATTAAATTAATAATTTATTTAATTATTAAATAATTTAAATAATTTATTAATTAAATTTTTAATAAAAAAATTAATTTATTTACTTATTTAATTATATAGTTATTTAAATAAATTTATTTATTTATTATTATTATTAAATTATTAAATATTTAAATAAGGTAACTATTTAATTATTTAAATTTTTAAATAAAGAAATAAAAGTTTAATTATATACTTATTTAATTTATTTATTTTAATTAGTATTTTTTTAAAATATTATTTTATTGTTCAATTATTAAAAAATTAGTCTATTATTTAAATATTTAAAAACTTATTTAGTGAAGAAATATATTAAATAGATTATTTACAAAAACAAATAAATAATTTAATTATTAAATAATTTTATAGTTAAATAAATAATAATGAAATAAATTATTATATAATTAAATAATTAAATTAATAAATAATTATTTTATTAAATTATGAAATTTTAATTAAAATTAATAAAAATATTAATTATTTATTTAAATAATAAAATAAGAAATAATTTAATAACTATTTACTTGTTATTTAAATAATTAGTTAATTATTTAAATATATAAATAATAACATATTTTTTCAATAGCTTAATAATTTTTAAAATAATCAAATAAATATTTATTTATTTTAATATTTAAATAAAAAGAAATTATTTAAATAATTTAGTTATTTATTTTTATAGATAAATAAATATTTATTTAATTATATAATTATTTAATAATTTAATTTATTAAAATAATTAAATTAATTAAATAATATGAAGTAAATATGGAAGATGAGGTACACCCGAATTGTTTACTTTAAAAATAATTTATATTTTTCTTTAAAAAAATTTAAAACATTACAACTGTTATAGGATCGTTCGATGGGATGGCTATCCACCATCGGTCCTCTCCCATGGATTAGGGTTTCCTATAGATTGCGTAGGCCCTAAGTAAGCTTACCCTATAAATAATATACGACCCCTTTTCCATAGATTACTTAGGCCCTAAGTAAGCTTACCCTATAAATAATATACGATCCCTTAAGGATAGGGCATGTTTGACGGCTTTCTCTTTTTCCTATCTCACAATACGTTATCAGCACAAATATATCGAGCCCCGCTGACCAGTCACAAGAAAATGAAGAGTGAAATGAAGATAGAAGAGAGAAAAAAAGAGAGAAGAAAACGCTAAGATAAACAAAGAGAGAAGAGAGAAGAGAGAAGAAGTCCTGCTCCAGTCCATTGGCCATGGGTATAGGTGTAAAGTAAGAAAGAATCTAAATTCCAAAACTCCACTTCTCATAAGAGGTGGAGTTTTGAATTTTAGATTCCTTTTTACTTCACACCTATACCCGTGGCCAATGCACTGAAGTAGGTCTTTTTCTTTCTTCTCTCTTCATTTATCTCTATGTTCTCTCTGTTCTTTTTTTATTTCTTCTCTCTCTTCTGTGTTCGTTTCTCTTTCCATTTTTTTATGACTGGTCGGTTTGGGTTGACATGTTTATACTGATAACCTGTTGTAAGAAGAGAGAAGAAGAGAGAAGAGAACGGAGAGATAAACGAAGAGAGAAGTCCTGTTAATATCCATTTACCACGGGTATAGGTATGAAGTAAGAAGGAACCTAAATTCCAAAACTCTATTTCTCAATAATTCAATTAAATCTCTCTGTTCTCTTCTTGATCTCTTATATGGATTAGGGTTTCCTATAGATTGCTTAGGCCCTAAGTAAGCAAACCTTATAAATAATATACAACCCCTTTGGGGTGGGGAACATTTGACGACTCTCTCTTTCTCCTATCGCACAACACATTATCAGCACGAACATGTCGAGCCCATCCGACCAGTCATAAGAAAATGGAGTGAGAAATAAAGACAGAAGTGGAGTTTTAGAATTTAGATTCCTTCTAACTTCACACCTATACCCGTGGCCAATGGAGTGGAGTAGGACTTCTTTTCTCTTTGTTTATTTCTCCGTTCTCTTCTATCTTCTCCCATAGATTAGGGTTTCACATAGATTGCTTAGGCCCTAAGTAAGCTTACCCTATAAATTATATACGACCCCTTTAGGATGGGACATGTTTGACGGCTTCCTCTTTCTCCCATCTCACAACACATTATCAGCACAAAAATATTGAGCCCATCTGACCAGTCGTATGAAAACGGAGAGAGAAATGAAGACAGAAGTAAAGTTTTAGAATTTAGATTTCTTCTTACTTCACCCCTATATCCATGGCCAATGGACTGGAGTAGGACTTCTTCTATTTTATTTCTTTATTTATCTCTTTATTCTTTTCTCTCTTCTTCTATCTCTTCTGTGGAGTTTTGGAATTTAGATTGCTTCTTACTTCACACCTATACCCGTGACCAATGGACTGGAGTAGGACTTATTCTCTATTCTATCTTCGTTTTTATCTCTGTTCTCTTCTCTCTTCTTCTCTCTCCTCTATCTTTGTTTCTGTCTCCATTTTCTTATGAATGGTCGGTTGGGCTCGATATGTTCGTGCTGATAACGTATTATGAGATAGGAGAAAGAGCGAGCCGTCAAACGTGCCCCACCCTAAAGGGGTCGTATATTATTTATAAGGTAAGCTTACTTAGGGCCTAAGCAATCTATGGGAAACCCTAATCCTCAAAAGAAGAGAGAAGAGAACGGGGAGATTTAATTATATTATTGAGAAGTAGAGTTTTGGAATTTAGATTCTTCTCTATTCTCTCTTTGTTCATCTCTCTGTTTCTTTTCTTTCTTCTTTTCTCTTCTCACAACACATTATCAGTACGAACTAGTCGAGCCCAGTCGACCTGTCGCAAGAAAACGGAGAGAAAAATAAAGACTAAAGAGAGAGACGAAGAGAGAAAAGAATGGAGAGATAAATAAAGAGAGAAGAAGTCCTTCTTCAGTCCATTGGCCATGGGTATAGGTGTGAATTAAGAAGGAATCTAAATTCTAAAACTCTACTTCTCAATATTTATACGACCCCTTTATAGTGGGGCATGTTTAACGGGTCTCTCTTTGTCCTATCTTACAACACATTATCAGCATGAACATGTCGAGCCCAGCCGACCAGTCAGAAAAAAATAGAGAGAGAAACAAAGACAGAAGTGGAGTTTTTGATTTTAGATTTCTTCTTACTTCACACCTATACCCGTGGCTAATAGACAGGAGGAAGACTTCTTCTCTCTTCTCTCTTTATTTATCTCTCTATTCTCTTTTCTTTTCTTCTCTCTCTTCTATGGAGTTTTGGACTAGAGCAGAACTTTTCTCCCTTCTATCTTTATTTATCTCTCTGTTCTCTTCTCTATTCTATCTTAGTTTCTCTTTCCATTTTCTTATGACTTGTTAGCTGGGATCGACATGTTCGTACTGATAACGTGTTATGAGATGGAAGAGGGAGAGAGCCGTCAAATATGCCCCACCCTAAAGGGGTCGTATAAATATTGAGAAGTGGAGTTTTGGAATTTAGATTTCTTCTTACTTCACAGCTATACCCATGACTAATAGCTTGCAGCAGGACTTCTTCTCTCTTCTCTGTTTGTTTATCTCTTCGTTCTCTTTTCTCTTTTCTCTTCTCTCTCTTCTGTCTTTATTTCTCTCTCTGTTTTCTTATGACCGGTCGACTGGGCTTGACATGTTCATGCTGATAATGTGGTATGAGAAGAGAGAAGAGAGAAGAGAAGGGAGAGATAAATAAATTATTTAACGGCTGGGCTCGATATGTTCATACTAATAACATATTGTAAGATGGGATAAAGAGAGAGCCGTTATATGTGCCCCACCCTTTATATTATTTATATGGTAAGCTTACTTAGGGCTTAAGCAATCTATAAGAAACCCTATTCCAAAAGAAAGATCCGACGGTGGATAATGCTAGAGTAGGTCTTCTTCTCTCTTCTCTCTTCATTTATCTCTCTGTTCTCTTCTCTCTTCTTTTTAATCTTCTGTGGAGTTTTGAAATTTACATTCCTTCCTACTTCACACCTTTACTCGTGGTCAATGAACTGGACCAGGACTTCTTCTTTCTTCTTTCTTCGTTTATTTCCTCTTCTTCTCTGTCTTCTGTCTTTGTTTCTCTCTTTCTCTTCTATCTTCGTTTTTCTCTTTATTTTCTTATGACTGGTCGGCTGGGCTCGATATGTTCCTGCTGATAAAGTGTTTTGAGAAGAGAGAAAAAGAGAGAAGAGAATAGAAAGATAAACAAAGAGAGAAGAAGTCCTGCTCCAATCCATTCGCCATGGGTATAGGTATGAAGTAAGAAGGAATCTAAATTCTAAAACTCCACTTCTCAATAATATAATTATAATCTTTCCGTTCTCTTCTCTCTTCTTCCATGGATTAGGGTTTCTCATAGATTGTTTAGGCCCTAAGTAAGCTTACACCATAAATAATGTACGACCCCTTTTGGATAGGGCATGTTTGACGGCTCTCTCTTTCTCCCATCTTACAACACATGCATTGTCGGATTTTTTCTGACTTCAGACCTATACCCGTGGCCAATGGAATAGAGCTGGACTTTTTCTCTCTTCTCTCTTTGTTTATCTCTCTGATCTTTTCTCTCTTCTTCTATCTCTTCTGTCTTCGTTTATCTCTCCGTTTTCTTGTGACTGGTCGGTTGGGCTCGAAATGATCGTGCTGATAACGTGTTGTGAGATGAGTAAAAAAGAGAGCCGTTAAACGTGCCCTACCCTAAAGGGATTGTATAAATATTGAGAAGTGGAGTTTTGGATTTTAGATTTCTTTTTACATCACATATATACCCGTTGCCAATGCACTAGAGCAGGTCTTCTTCTCTCTTCTTTCTTCTCACACCATTTATCTCTCCGTTCTTTCCGTTCTTTTCTCTCTTCTATCTTCGTTTCTCTCTCTGTTTTTTTGCGACTGGTCGGTTGGGGTTGACATATTTATGCTGATAACATGTTGTGAGAAGAGAGAAAAGAACAGAGATATAAATAAAGAGAGAAGAGAACAGAGAGATAAACGAAGAGAGAAGAAGTCATGCTTATGTCTATTTACCATGGGTATAGGAACGAAGTAAGAAGGAACCTAAATTCCAAAACTCTATTTCTCAATAATATAATTAAATCTCTTTGTTCTCTTCTTTATCTCTCATATGGATTATGGTTTCCTATAGATTGCTTAGGCCCTAAGTAATCTTACATTTTAAATAATATACGACCCTCTTAGGGTTGGGAACATTTGACGGCTCTCTTTCTCCCATCTCACAACACATTATCAGCACGAACATGTCAAGCCCAGCTGACCAGTCGTAAAAAAACAGAGAGAAATGAAGACAGAAATGGAGTTTTGGAATATAGATTCCTTCTAACTTTACACCTATACCTGTAGCCTATGGACTGGAGCAGGACTTTTTCTCTCTTCTATCTTCATTTATTTCTCCGTTCTCTTCTATCTTCTCCCATGGATTTGGGTTTCTCATAGATTGCTTAGGCCCTAAGTAAGCTTACCCTATAAATAATATACGACCCCTTTAGGGTAGGGCACGTTTGACGACTTTCTCTTTCTCCTATCTTATAACACGTTATCAGCACGAACATGTCGAGCCCATCCGACCAGTCGTAAGAAAATAGAGAGAGAAACGAAGACAGAAGTGGAGTTTTGGAATTTAGATTCCTTCTTATTTCACACCTATACTCGTGGCCAATGGATTGGAGTAGGACTTCTTCTCTTTTCTCTCTTTATTTACCTCTTTATTCTCTTTTCTCTACTTCTCTCTCTTCTGTGGAGTTTTGGAATTTAGATTCCTTCTTACTTCACACCTATACTTGTGGCCAATGGACTGGAACATGACTTCTTCTCTCTTATCTCTTTGTTTATCTCTTCATTCTCTTCTCTTTTCATCTCTTTCTTTTCATCTCTCTTTTTTATCTTTATTTCTCTCTCCGTTTTCTTATAATTAGTCGGTTGGGTTCGACATATTCGTGCTGATAACGTATTGTGAGATAGAAGAAAGTGAGCACCATCAAATGTGCTCCACCCTAAAGGGGTTATATATTATTTATAGGGTATGCTTACTTAGGGCCTATGCAATCTATGGGAAACCCTAATTCATGGGAAAAGAGAGAAGAGAATAGTGAGATTTAATTATATTATTGAGAAGTGGAGTTTTAGAATTTAGATTCCTTTTTACTTCATTCTTATACCCGTGGCCAATGGACTGGAGTAGGTATTCTTCTCTCTTCTATCTTCGTTTATATCTTCGTTCTCTTCTCTCTCCTCTATCTTCGTTTCTCTCTCCGTTTTCTTGCGACTGGTCGGTTGGGCTCGATATGTTCGTACTAATAACGTGTTATGAGATGGGAGAAAGAGAGAGCCGTTAAATGTGACCCACCCTAAAAGTATCGTATATCATTTATAGGGTAAGCTTACTTAGCGCCTAATCAATCTAAGGGAAACCCTAATCCATAGGAGAAGAGAGAAGAGAATATGGAGATTTAATTATATTATTAAGAAGTAGAGTTTTTGACTTATTCTTTATTCTCTCTTCTTCTCTCTTCTCACAACACGTTATCAGCATGAACATATCGAGCCCAGCCGACCAGTCACAAAAAAATGGAGAAAGAAACAAAGACAGAAGAGAGAGAAGGTTAGAGAAGAGAACATAGAGATAAATAAAGAGAGAAAAGAGAAGAAGCCCTACTCCAGTCCATTGGCCACGAGTATAGGTGCGAAGTAAGTAGGAATCTAAATTCTAAAACTCCACTTCTCAATATTTATACGACCCCTTTATGGTGGGGCATGTTTGACGGGTCTCTCTTTGTCCTATCTCACAATACGTTATCAGCACGAATATATCAAGCTCAACCGACCTGTCCCAAGAAAACAGAGAGAGAATCAAAGGCAGAAGTGGAGTTTTTGAATTTAGATTTCTTCTTACTTCACACCGATACCCGTAACCAATGGATTGGAGCAGGACTTCTTCTCTCTTCTCTCTTTATTTATCTCTCTGTTCTATTCTTTTATCTTTTCTCTCTTCTATAGAGTTTTCGACTGGAGTAGGACTTTTTTTACTTTCTATCTTCATTTATCTCTCCGTTCTCTTCTTTCTTATTCTCTCTTTTGTCTTTGTTTCTCTCTTTATTTTCTTATGACTGGTCGGCTGGGATCGACATGTTCGTGCTAATAACGTGTTGTGAGATGAGAGAGAGAGAGAGAGAGAGAGAGAGACAGTTCCCAATTGGCAGTCTGGTCCTCAGAGTAGTCTTCTACAACACAAAAGAACACAGCAGTGGAAAACTAGCTCCCAACTGGAAAGAACCCTACATCATCGAATCAGTAGGAGGCAAAGGATCTTATCGACTGATCACCCCAGAAGGAGATAGACTACCACGAGCTTGGAATGCTAGACATCTCAAAATGTTTTATCCTTGCTGTAAATTCCATGCTGAATAAAGACCGCTTTCAAGTATTCACCTTGTTGACTCAAGTTCCAAAGCAGTTCCAAGTCATCTATATTCAAGTTCTAAGTAACCTACATTCAGGTCACCAGGTCGTTTAACAAGTTTAGGTGCTTGAGTTGCGACTCGACCCCTTACAGGCAGATGTTAAACGGTTTCAGGTTGTGAAACAAAACAACCTTCAAGTCACTAGGTCAATTTAACTAGTTTGGGAGTCTGTGTTGCGACGCAACCCCTCACATACAAATATTAAACAACCTTCAATTGCAAGATCGTCTAACAGGTTTGGGTACTTGAGTTGCGACTTAACCCCTCATAGGCAAATATTAAACGATTTCAAGTTGTGTTACAACACAACCTTCAATTGTCAAATTACTTAACCAGTTTGGGTGATCAAGTTGTTACTCAACCCCATACGGAAGTGTTAAGTATATTCAAGCATTCCATCCATAACACAAACATTCAAAGTATTCAGCACAATAAACGTTCAATTTCAAACACCAAGAAGAAGTCTTTATTTTTCAAAAATTGCCAGGTACAAGTGAGCTCTTATATGTGCGGAGCTTACAGGTGCAAAAGCAAAAAGAAAGAAATAGAATACATCAAGGCTTGGCAACACTTGGAGCACGTGACCTCTCTCCTTCAGATCCACCACGAGCCTTGCTCACTACAGACGCTTTCGAAGAATGGACGCCACCAGTGTGGACCCTGAGGGCTTCTACCGCTTTCTCCGCTGTCGATCTGAAGCTCTCGCATTCACGTCATGTCTCTTCGAGCTCCTTCCTGAGAGTCTCCTCTTTGGCGGCAGAAGCATCCTTCACAGCGAGTTGGGCCTTGAGCTCCTTTATTTCAACCGCGCGCTCAACGGCCAAAGTCTCCATTTTGAATAATCGATTCTTCAACTCTTTAAGCTCGTGACCCTGAGCGACGTAGTTCTTGAGCCATCTTTTGCTCTCAATCCTATACTTACGAAGAGCCTCTTTCTTCGCAAAAAGAACTTCCTTCCGGGCAGACAAAACTTCCATCAGCTTCGCCTTCTCCTCGTTAGCGGCCTCCAGTTCGGCCGTCAAACGAGAGACTTCAGCTAAAGCCCCCCGTTCTCCGACCCTCCTGAAGAGCCTGGTAACGAGCTTCAGGATTGTTGAGTTTTGCAAACAGAACAAAAGAAAGTTAGAAACCTTTCTGAGAGTACAACTCAGAAATCAAGTCAAGCTAATGCACTCACCACGACTTCAAGCCTGTTGTAGGCCTCATCAATGGTAGCGTCCGGAAGATTGCAGAGCTTCCGGATCACCGCTGTTGAGTAGTTGATATCAACCTCACCCAAGTCTTTCAGGAGCTGAGCCGTGCCCACAGGAGCATCTGCGATCAATACAAAAGTTCAAACAGTTAGATTCCCGAATGTCCAAAGGCAATACAGTCAAGAAGAGAAGTTAGCGAGGATACCTGTGGCATCGGCTCGAGATGCCTTGACCTTACCCTTCCCCTAGTCGAAAGCCTTACCCCCGAGGGTCGATCTTTCCTTCGCGGAAGAAGCCACTGGCGGAGGTTGTAAAGTCCCAACCTCTACGCGACTCCCTCCCTCCCATTGTAAAGGGGACGGAATATCGCATGGCGGAGTGATCTCCCCTTCCTCCGGGCGTTCAGCAGTCTGCTGAAGCCTGGCCATAAGGGTAGATGCCTCCTCCGCCACTTGAGCAGCCGAAAGATGGACAGCAGATGGAGGTTGCTCAACCTCCATCCCACCGCTCGTTGAGGCACCCTCGATGCGAAGAACACTCGGGGGTAATTGGTCGAGGGGAGTGGGGTTGCTCGCAACCACGTCACTCCCCGAGTATTTGATCCTGATGCGCGTGGGACGCTTCAGTTCCTCAAAATGATAGGTGGGAAACACCTTCTGGCCGTCGCCCACCGTATCCATCACATCTTCCATTCGACAGGCCTTAGCCTCGTCGATAGGAACGAGCTGAGATTCTTCCTCACCCCCACCATCGCCTCCTTCTTCACCACCTCCATCTCCTTCTTCGTTGCCATCATCATCATCCCCATCGTCATCCTCATCATCGTCATCCTCATCACCACCTTCGTCATCGTCATCATTGACTTCGTCTTCGCCCTCAACTTTATCTTTCTTTTCTTCTTCTTCTTCTTCTTCTCCTCCTCCTCCTTCCTTCTCCTTCTCCTCTTCTTCTTTCTTCTTCTTTTCTTCTCCTTTCTCCTCCTCCTTGACGACCCTTCTCTTCTTCACCTGACCCCTGCGGGTCATCACCAGCTTCTCCTCTGTTGGCAAGCGACGCCTTGCCCCGTACGCCTTCTTCTCAGCCCGGACGGTTCTAACTATCTTGCCTGATTGAGGATCCTCCTCAAAATCGGAGTATAAGACATCGTTGTCCTTGTACCGGGCCTGCAGTCGGTGGAGGAGGTTGGCATTTCCATACCGGACCGGGCAGTTCGAAAACTGCTTCAACGATCACGTGCCGCAGGTCAACTCCAAGAAACGATTGTCGAGGGCCCCGACCCGCTCCGATGACCATGCGAAGGCTCCTCCTGTACAATACATGTCAACCTCTTTGTGTACTTGAGAACGAGGAGTCTCAGGCACAGAGAGAGGAGTCCACACCTCGGAGATGGAGATCGGCTAATCTGTGTACAGTTTGTCGGAGGGGACGGTATCGATGATCGGGCGGAGGGCGGAGACGCCGGTCAGATTGAAGAATGGGCTATCCTTCCTCGAGGCCCACTTGTAGTGGTAGAAGAAATAGCCCAACTCGATCCTTGCCTCTTCGCCTTTGGGGATGCTAGAGTAGCAAGCCCTGAGCTCCTCTTGGAAATTAGACTCCATGCAGTAGAATGCGTAGATTATGCTCCATGCGTTCCCGGATATCTGCCCCGGGCAAAGTCCTAAGGTGTTCAGCAACCTTGCGGCGAACGGCAGCAGAGGGAGGCGCAGCCTACAGTTTAGCTGGCCGATGGTAACAACCATCCCCATCACTTGCTCCTTGCTGGCGATCATGGTGAAGACAGTCCGCTTGTCGTTCCCGAAAGCGGATTGAACTCCTAACAGTGTTGGCCGATTCTTCCCCTCCATGAAGCAGGCTAGCAACTTCCGCCACTTGGCCCTCTTCACATCAGTAAGCTTGCCGCCAGTGTTATACTCATAGGCGGGCTCCTCCGACAGCGGCATGAGATTCCCCAAGACAAAGCTGGCCTTCGGGATGTGCTCTGGCCTTGACGGTGTAGAAGCAAGCCCCACGCCCATGTGCCTCTTGCCTAGCACACCGAGGGTGCCTTTGCCCTTGCCCCGACCTTTCTGTATGGGCGACTCCGGAGCCCTCTCTTTCCCCTTCCTCTTAGACGGAACCACGTTCTTCATCTTCATGCTGCCAGATGATGCCATTTCAACCGATCGAGAGAATGCGAGGAACCAAAAATTCGAGAGCAAAGTTTTGGACTTTGAAAAAAATTTTGAAGCGTGAGGTGAGAATGAAATCCAGAAAGGGCTTATAAACCCCTGAGAAGCTGGCATGAAGATCGAAAAAACACATGGCATCACCAGGTCAAAAGCCGTGTTTTTAGAAAGGACACGTGGCGTCAATCCAAAGGAAGCGCTCTTCCAGGCGAATCGTCGGAGCCAGACGAAACGTCGAACCACAACGAACCACCGGTCCAGGCGAACCGCCGGTCCGGGCGTACCGCCGGTTCAGGAGAAGCACCGATCCGTGTGAACCACCGGCTCGATCAAAATAATTATCCTCCATCGCCGTTTGAAGATTTTACCCGTTCGACAGGCAAAGGAGAGGGGTAATTTTCTAAAGGATCGGGCAGAAAACAGGCTCTTTTGCCTGATCGCCTCAACCTCCACCGATTGAATTTGACCAATCGGTCAAGTTTGACCGATCGGTCAAGTTCAACCGATCGGTCAAGTTCAACTGATCGGTTCGATTTTTACTGGATCGGGCGAAAAACTTAGGTTTTTGCCCGATCGCCTCGACCTCGACCGGTTGACTCTAACCGATCGGCCAACTTTGACCGATTGGTCAAGTTCAACCGATCGGTCAAATTTCTACTGGATCGGGTAAAAAACTTAGGTTTTTACCCGATCACCTCGACTTCGACCGGTTGAATTTAACCGATCAGTCAACTTTGACCGATCGGTCAAGTTCAACCGATCGGTCAAATTTCTACTGGATCGGGTGAAAAACTTAGGTTTCTGCCCGATCGCCTCGGCCGAGACCGGTTGAATTTAACCGATCGCTCAACTTTGACCGATCGGTCAAGTTCAACCGATCGGTCAAATTTCTACTGGATCAGGCGAAAAACTTAGGTTTTTGCTCGATCGCCTCGGCCTCGATCGGTTGAATTTAACCAATCGATCAACTTTGACCGATCGATCAAGTTCAACCGATCGGTCAAATTTCTACTGGATCGAGTGAAAAACATAGGTTTTTGCCCGATCGCCTCGGCCTCGACCGGTTGAATTTAACCGATCGATCAACTTTGACCGATCAGTCAAGTTCAACCGATCGGTCAAATTTCTACTGGATCGGGTAAAAAACTTAGGTTTTTGCCCGATCGCCTCGGCCTCGACCGGTTAAATTTAACCGATCTGTCAAGTTCAACCGATCGGTCAAATTTCTACTGGATCGAGCAAAAAACTTATGGTTTTGCCCGATCACCTCAGCCTCGACCGATTGAATTTAACCAATCGGTCAACTTTGACCGATCGATCAAGTTCAATCAATAGGTCAAATTTCTACTGGATCGGGCAAAAAACTTAGGTCTTTGCTCGATCGCCTCGACCTCGACTGGTTGAATTTAATCGATTGGTCAACTTTGACCGATCGGTCAAGTTCAACCGATCGATCAAATTTCTACTGGATCGGGCGAAAAACTTTGGTCTTTGCCCGATCGCCTCGACCTCGACCGGTTGAATTTAACCGATCGGTCAACTTTGACTGATCGGTCAAGTTCAACCGATCGGTCAAATTTCTACTGGATCGGGCGAAAAACTTAGGTTTTTGCCCGATCGCCTCAACCTCGACCGGTTGAAATTAACCGATCGGTTAACTTTGACCGATCGGTCAAGTTCAACTGATCGGTTGAATTCCTACTAGATCGATGAAAAAATAGTCTTTTTGACCGATCGCCTCGACCTCCACTGGTTGAATTTAATCGATCGGTCAACTTTGACAGATCGGTCAAATTCAACCGATCGGTCAACTTTGACCGATCGGTCAAATTCAACCAATCGGTCAACTTTGACCGATCAGTCGGCATTGGTCGATTGGTCTATCCACGCTAACACTCAAGGAATATTTTACGCTCATGACAGGGGGTTGTTACGTTTGCACTAAGAATCCAAGCCAGCCAGGGTGACCTCTACCTAGCTTGGAGGGGGTAACTGTAGGTGCAAATTTTGGCAAGAAGTTTGCAAAACGCGGGACCCACCGGCCCTGCCTGGTGGTTCTCCGAGACTACCGCAGGACCCACCGGCCCTGCCTGGTGGGCCCACAGGGACTACCGCGTGACCCATCGACCCTGCCTGGGGGGCGTACAGAGACTACCTCAGGACCCACCCGCGATCACCTCTTATGTCACTTTCCTATGCTTACATATCTAAAGTGATAACTCAAAGTGAAGGCATCAGTCTATGAACATATCCTCCAACCAACAGATCGGTCAAAGATCTACCCTTCAATATCAACTGACTGGTGAGAGGTGAAGTCTTCGGATCGGCACGAAGATTTTTTCCCCACAGAAACAAAGATAGAAGAGAGAAGGAGAGAGAAAAGAATAAAGAAATAAAAGAAGGGAGAAGAAGTCCTGCTCAAGTCCATTAGCCACGAGTATAGGTGTGAAGTAAGAAGGAATCTAAATTCCAAAACTCAACTTCTCAATATTTATACGACCCCTTTAGGGTCGGGCATATTTGACAGCTCTCTCTTTCTCCCATTTCACAACACGTTACAAGTATGAACATGTCGTGCCCAACCGACCAGTCGTAAGAAAATAGAGAGAGAAACGAAGACAGAGGGAAGAGAACGGAGAGATAAACAAAGAGATAAGAGAGAAAAAGTCATGCTCTAGTCCATTGACCATGGGTATAAGTATGAACTAAGAAAGAATCTAAATTCTAATACTTCACTTCTGTCTTCGTTCCTCTCTCCGTTTTCTTGCGACTGGTCGGCTAGGCTCGATATGTTCGTGCTGATAACTTGTTGTGAGATGGGAGAAAGAGAAAGTTATCAAACGTGCCCTACCCTAAAGTGGTCATATATTATTTATAGGGTAAGCTTACTTAGGACCTAAGCAATCTATAGAAAACCCTAATCTGTGGGAGAAGATAGACGAGAACTGAGAGATATAATTATATTATTGAGAAGTGGAGTAGAGACGTCAAACGTGCCCCATGCCAAAGGGGTCGTATATTATTTATAGGTTAAGCTTACTTAGGGCCTAAGCATCTATAGGAAACCCTAATCCATGGGAGAGATCCGACGATGGATAGCCATCCGATCGAACGATCTCAAAGCATTTGTACTGTTTTAAATTTTTTTAAAGAAAACTATAAATTATTTCTAAAGCAAAAAATTCAGGTGTGCCTCATCTTCCTTCTTTACTTCCAATTATTTAATTAATTTAATTAGTTTAATAAATTAAATAGTTAAATAATTAAATAATTAAATAAATATATAATTATCTATATAATTAAATTAATTAAATAATTTATTTATTATTTAAATATTAAAATAAATAAATATATATTTGATTATTTAAAAAAATATTAAGTTATTTAAAAAATTATTTTATTCATTATATATTCAAATAATTAACTAATTATTTAAATAATAAGTAAATAGTTATTAAATTATTATTTTATTTTATTACTTAACTAAACAATTAATTTTTTTATTTCATTTAATATTTCATACTTTAATAAAATAAATTTTTAATTATTTAATTAAATAATAATTAATTTAAAATATTATTTATTTAACTATAAAATAATTTAATAATTAAATTATTTATTCCTTTAAGCAAATTATCTATTTAATATATTTTTAACTAAATAAATTTTTAAATATCTAAATTATTGACTAATTATTAGATTATTTTAAAATAAAATAATAATTAAAGAAATAACTAATAAAGAGAATTAATAAATTATTTATATAATTAAATCATTATTTAATAATATACTAATAATAAATAAATAAAATAATAAATTTCATTAAATAACTAGATAATTAAGTAATAAAATAAATTAATTAATTTACCAAAAATATAATTATTAAATTATTTAAATTATTTAAATTATTTAAATTATTTAATAAGTAAATAAATAATTAATTTAATTAAAAAAATTATAATAATATTACTATGATAATCATAATAACTTTTGGATGATACTATTGAGAAGTAGAGTTTTAGAATTTAGATTCTTCTTACTTCACACCTATACCTGTGGCGAATGGACTGGAGTAGGACTTCTTCTTTCTTCTCTTTTCGTTTATCTCGTCATTCTCTTCTCTCTTCTTCTCTCGATCGATTGTCAATGAATTTTTTGTACTAAAATTAATTTATATTTTTCTTTGAAAAATTTTAAAACAATACAATTGTTATGAGATCGTTCGATCGGATGGCAATTAATTGGAGCAGGACTTTTTTTCTCCTCTATCATCATTTATATCACTGTTCTCTTCTCTCTTCTTCTCTCTCTTTAGTCTTCGTTTCTCTCTCCGTTTTCTTATGATTGATCGACTGGGCTTGACATATTCGTGCTGATAATGTATTGTAAGATGGGAGAAAAAGAGAGTCGTCAAATGTGCCTCATCTAAAGGGGGTCGTATATTATTTATAGGGTAAGCTTACTTAGGGCCTAAGCTATCTATGGAAAACCCTAATCCATGGGAGAAGAAAGAAGAGAACGAAGAGACTTAATTATATTATTGAGAAGTGGAGTTTTGGAATTTAGATTCCTTCTTAGTTCACACCTATACTCGTGGCCAATAGACTGGAGCAGGTCTTCTTCTCTCTTCTCTTATTGTTTATCTCTCTATTCTCTTCTCTTTTTTTTTCTCTCTTTTGTCTTCGTTTCTCTCTCCATTTTCTTATAACTGGTCGGCTGGGCTCGACATGTTCGTACTGATAAAGTATTGTGAGATGGGAGAAAGAAAGAGCCATCAAACATGCCCCACCCTAAAGGGGTCGTATAAATATTAAAAAATAGAGCTTTGGAATTTAGATTCTTTCTTACTTCATACCTATACTCTTGGTCAATGGACTAGAGCAAGACTTCGTCTCTCTTCTTTCTTCATTTATTTCTTTGTTCTCTTCTCTTTACTTCTCTCTCTTTTGTGGAGTTTTGGAATTTAGATTCCTTCTTACTTCACACCTATACCCGTATAAGAAGAGACTATTTAAATAATTAATTCTTAGTTTTCTTCTCTCTCTTTTGTCTTTGTTTCTCTCTTTGTTTTCTTATGACTGGTTGGCTGGGCTAGACATGTTCGTGCTGATAATATTTTGTGAGATAGGAGAAAGAGAGACCCGTCAAACGTGCCCCACCCTAAAGGGGTCATATTTTATTTATAGGGAATGCTTACTTAGGGCCTAAGCAATCTATGGTAAACCCTAATCCATGGGAAAAGAGAGAAGAGAACGGAGAGATTTAATTATTTTATTCAGAAGTAGAGTTTTATAATTTTGATTCCTTCTTACTACACATCTATACCCATGGCGAATAGACTGGAGTAGGACTTCAACTCTCTTCTCTATTTGTTTATCTCTTTATTTTCTTCTCTTTTCTTCTCTCTCCTGTCTTCGTTTCCCTTTCTGTTTTCTAATAACTGGTCGGTTGGGCTCAATATATTCGTACGGATAACGTGTTATAAGAAGGGAGAAAGGGAGAGCCATCAAATATGCCCCACCCTAATTAGATTTATTCTTACTTTACACCTATACCCGTGGCCAATAGGTTGGAGCAGGACTTCTTCTATCTTTTCTCTTCGTTTATCTCCCTGTTCTCTTCTCTTTTTTTTTCTCTCTCCTATCTTCCTTTTTCTCTCTGTTTTCTTATGACTGGTCGGCTGGGCTTGACATATTCGTTTTGATAATGTATTGTATGATGGAGCTAAAGAGAGCCGTCAAATGTGCCTCACCCTAAAGAGGCCATATAAATATTGAGAAGTGGAGTTTTAGAATTTAGATTATTTCTTACTTTACACTTATACCCGTGGTGAATGGACTAGAGCAGGACTTCTTCTCTCTTCTCTCTTCATTTATCTCTCCGTTCTCTTCTTTGTTCTTCTCTCTCTTCTGTCTTCATTTCTCTCTCCGTTTTTTTGTGACTGGTTGGTTGGGCTTGACATATTCGTACTGATAACGTGTTATGAGATGGGAGAAAGAGAGAGCCATCAAACGTGCTCCACCCTAAAGGGGTCGTATATTATTAATAGGGTAAGCTTACTTAGGGCCTAAGCAATCTATAGGAAACCCTAATCCATAGGAGAGATCCGATGGTGGATAGCTATTCGATCGAACGATCTCAAAACAGTTGTAATATTTTAAATTTTTTAAAGAAAAATATAAATTATTTTTAAAGTAAAAAATTCGGGTATGCCTCATATTCCTTCTTTACTTCCTATTATTTAATTAATTTAATTAGTTTAATAAATTAAATAGTTAAATAATTAAATAAATATTTATTTATCTATATAACTTAATATTTAAATTATTTATATAATTTATTTAATATTTAAATATTAAAATAAATAAATACTAATTTGATTTTTAAAAAAAATTTAAGCTATTTAAAAATTTTTTTTATTATTTATATATTCAAAAAATTAACTTATTATTTAAATAATAAGTAAATAGTTATTGAATTATTATTTTATTTTATTACTTAATTAAATAATCAAATTTTTATTTATTTTAATTAATATTTCATAATTTAATAAGAAAAATTAAATTAATTAATTATATAATAAATTTATTAAAATTATTATTTTTTTAACTATATCTTCTTCTCTCTTTTCTGTATTCGTTTCGCTCTCCATTTTCTTATGACTGGTCGGTTGTGCTCGATATGTTTGTGCTATAATGTGTTGTGAGATGGAAGAAAGAGAGAGCCATCAAACATGCCCCACCCTAATTAGATTTCTTCTTACTTTATACCTATACCCGTGGCCAATAGGTTGGAGCAGGACTTCTTCTATCTTCTCTCTTCGTTTATCTCCCTCTTATCTTCTCTCTTTTTTTCTCTCTCCTGTATTCCTTTCTCTCTCTGTTTTCTTATGACTGGTCGGCTGGGCTTGACATATTCATGTTGATAACGTATTTTATTTATTGGGTAAGCTTACTTAGGGCCTAAGTAATCTATAGGAAACCCTAATCCATGGGAGAGATCCGACGGTTGACAGCCATCCGATCGAACATGCCCCACCCTAAAGGGGTCGTATTAATCATTTATTTAAATAATTATTAAATTAATTCTCTTAATTAGTAAGCTTACCTTATAAATATTTAATTATAAATAATTGATTATCACCATGGGTATAGGTGTGAAGTAAAAAGGAATCTAAATTCCAAAACCCCACTTCTCAATAGTATCATCTCAATAATATTATGATTATCATAGTAACATTACTATAATTTTTTTAATTAAATTAAATATTTATTTAATTACTAATTAATTTAAATAATTTAATAATTTAAATAATTTAATAATTAAGTTTACTAATTAATGTGTTGTGAGATAGGAGAAAGGGAGAGCTGTCAAACTTGCTCCACCCTAAAGAGGTCGTATAATATAATTAAATCTCTCTGTTCTCTTCCCTCTTCTCCCATGGATTAGGGTTTCCCATAGATTGCTTAGGCCCTAAGTAAGCTTACCCTATAAATAATATACTACCCTTTAGGGTGGGGCACGTTTATGGATCTCTTTTTTTCTCATTTAATAGCATTTACCCTATAAATAATATTTGACCCCTTTAGGGTGGGGCACTTTTGACGGCTCTCTCTTTCTCCTATCTCGCATCACATTATCAGCACGAATATATGGAGCCCAGCCTACCAGTCGCAAAAAAATAGAGAGAGACGAAGATAGAAGAGAAGTTTTGGAATTTAGATTCCTTCTTACTTCACACCTATACCTGTGGTCAATGGACTGGAGCAGGACTTCTTCTCTCTTCTCTTTTCTCTCTTTATTTATCTCTCTGTTCTTTTCTTTCTTCTTCTCTCAAATCTCTCCGAAGAGAGAATAGAAAAGAAGTCCTTCTCCAATCCATTAGCCATGGGTACAGGTGTGAAGTAAGAATGAATCTAAATTCCAAAACTTCATAGAAGTGACAGAAAAAGAGAGAAGAGAATGAAGAGATAAACAAAGACAGAAGAGAGAGATACGATTGGTCAGCTAGGCTCGATAGTAAGAAGTGGCACACCCGAATTGCTTAGGCCCTAAGTTCAAATATTAAGAGATACACTATCGGATATCTCCTATAGATTAGGGTTTCCCATATAATACTTAGGCCCTAAGTAAGCTTACCTTATAAATAATATACGACCCCTTTAGGGTGGGGCATGTTTAATGGCTCTCTCTTTTTCTCATCTCACAACATGTTATCAGCACGAACATGTCGAGCCCAGTGACCAGTCGCAAGAAAACAGAGAGGGAAACAAAGACAAAAGAGAGAAGATGAAAAAAGAGAATGGAGAGATAAAAGAGTATAGTAGAAAGAAGAAGTCATGTTCTAGTCCATTGGCCACGGGTATAGGTATGAAGTAAGGAGGAATCTAAATTCCGAAACTCCACTTCTCAATAATATAATTAAATCTCTCCGTTCTCTTTTTTCTTCTCCTATGGATTAGGGTTTTCTATAGATTGCTTAGGTACTAAGTAAGCTTACCATATAAATAATATATGACCCCTTTAGGGTAGGGCATGTTTGATGGCTCTTTCTTTCTCTCATCTCACAACACGTTATCAGCACGAACATGTTGAGCCTAGCTGACCAGTCACAAAAAAACAGAGAGAGAAACAAAGACAGAAGAGAGAGAAGATACGAGGAGAACGGAGAGATAAACGAAAAAAGAAGAGAGAAGACGTCATACTCCAGTCCATATGCCATGGGTATAGGTATGAAGTAAGAAGGAATCTAAATTTCAAACCACCACTTCTTAATAGTATGTTCTTAACGTTATTATGATTATCATAGTAATGTTACTATAATTTTTTTAATTAATTTAATTGTTTGATTAAAACGAATAGAGAATAGAATTTACTATGATAATCGCAATAACGTTGAGATGATATTATTACGAAAACTCCACTTCTCAATAATATAATTAAATCTCTCCGTTCTCTTCTATCTTCTCCCATGGATTATATTTTCCCATGAATTGGTTAGGCCCTAAGTAAACTTACCTTATAAATAATATACAACTCCTTTAGGGTGGGTCATGTTTGACGGCTCTCCCTTTCTCCCATCTCACAACACGTTATCAGCAAGAACATGTCAAGCCCAACCGACCCATCATAAGAAAATGGATAGAAAAACGAAGACAGAAGTTTAGTTTTATAATTTAGATTCCTTCTTACTTTACACCTATACCCATGGCCAATTGACTAGAGCAGGACTTTGTTTCTCTTCTCTTTTCATTTATCTCTCTATTTTCTTCTCTCTTCTTCTCTCTTTTCTATCTTCGTTAAACTCCACTTCTTTTCTCAATAAATGAAGATAGACACGAAGACAAAAGAGAGAGAAGAAGAGAGAAGAGAACGGAGAGATAAACGAAGAGAGAAGAGAGAACAAGTCATGCTCCAGTCTATTCACCATGGGTATAGGTGTGAAGTTCTCTCTTCTATGATCGTTTATCTCTCCGTTATCTTCTCTCTTCTTTCGTCTTCGTTTGTCCCTCAGTTTTTCTTGTCACTGGTAGACTGGGCTCGACATGTTCGTGGTGATAACGTATTATGAGATTGGAGAATAAGAGAGCCGTCAAATATGCCCCACGCTAACGGGGTCGTATATTATTTAGACCGGGCTCGACATGTTCGTTTGTCCCTTAGTTTCTCTTCTGTCTTCGTTTCTCTCTCCGGTTTCTTGTGACTAATCGACTGGGCTCGATATGTTCATGCTGATAACGAGTTGTGAGAAAAAAAGAGAAGAGAAGGGACAGATAAACGAAGAAAGAAGAGAAGAAATATTGCTCCAGTCCATTCGCCACGGGTATAGGTGTAAAGTAAGAAGGAATCTAAATTCCAAAACTCCACTTCTAAACAATGTAATTAAATCACTCCATTCTTTTCTCTCTTCTCCCATGGATTAGGGTTTTCCATAGATTGCTTAGGACCTAAGTAAGCTTACCCTATAAATAATATATGACCCCTCTAGGGTGGGGCATGTTTGACGGCTCTTTCTTTCTCCCATCTCATAATACTTTATCAACACGAACATATCGAGCCCAGCTGACCAGTCGCAAGAAAACAGAAAAAGAAACGAAGACAGAAGTGGAGTTTTGGAATTTAAATTCCTTCTTACTTCACACCTATACCCTGTGGCCAATAGACTAGAGCAGGACTTTTTCACTCTTCACTCTTTGTTTATCTCTCCGTTCTCTTTTCTCTTCTTCTCTTACTTCTGTCTATATTTCTTTATCCGTTTATTAAGAGAAGAAGATGAGTTTAACGAAGACAGAAGAGAGATAAGAAGCAAGAAGAGAATAGGGAGATAAATAAAGAGAAAATAAAGAACTTCACATCTATACCCGTGGCCAATGGACTGGAGCAGGACTTCTTCTCTCTTCGTTTATCTCTCTATTTTCTTCTTTTTTTCTTTCTCTTTGTCTTCGTTTCTCTATCCATTTATATAGAGAAGAAGTAGAGTTTAATGAAGACAGAAGAGAGATAAGAAACGAGAAGCAAACAGAGAGCTAAATGAAGAGAGAAGAGAGGAGATATCCTGCTCCAGTACATTAGCCACGGGTATAAGTGTGATGTTAGAAGGAATATAAATACCAAAACTCCACTTCTGTCTTCATTTCTCATACTATTTTCTTGCGACTGGTCGGCTAGGCTCGACATATTCGTACTGATAACATACTATAAGATGGGAGAATGAGAGAGCCATCAAACGTGCCCCACCCTAAAGGGGTCGTATATTATTTATAGAAAAAGCTTAGTTAGGGCCTAAGCAATCTATGTGAAATCCTAATCCATAGACGAAGAGAAAAAAGAACGAAGAGATTTAATTATATTATTGAGAAGTAGAGTTTTGGAATTTAGAATCTTTCTTAATTCACACCTATACCTGTGGCGAATGGACTGGAACTCTTCTCTCTTCGTTTGTCTCTCCGTTCTCTTCTCTCTTCTCACAATACATTATCAACATGAATATGTCGAACCTAACCGACCAGTCACAAGAAAACAGAGAGAGAAAGGATGATAGAATATAGAGAAGAAAACAGAGAGATAAATGAAGAGAGAAGATAGAAGAAGTCTTGCTCCAGTCCATTGGCCACGCGTGTAGCTGTAAAGTAAGAATGAATCTAAATTCCAAAACTCCACATAAGAGAGATAAGAAGAGAGAAAAGAATGGAGAGATAAATGAAGAGAGAAGAAGTCCTACTCTAGGCTATTGGCCACGGGTATAGGTGTGACATAAGAAGGAATATAAATTCCTAAACTCCACTTCTGTCTTCGTTTCTCTCTCTATTTTCTTGTAACTGGTCGGCTGGGCTTGACATGTTCGTACTGATAACTTGTAATGAGATGGGAGAAAGAGAGAGCCGTCAAATATGCCCCACCCTAAAAGGGTCATATATTATTTATAAGGTAAGATTACTTAGGGCCTATGCAATCTATAGAAAATCCTAATCCATGGGAGTGATTCAATGGTGGCCCTAATTAAGCTTACCCTATAAATAATATACGACCCCTTTAGGTAGGGGCACGTTTGACGGCTCTCTCTTTCTCCCATCTCATAACACGTTATCAACATGAAAATATCGAGCCCAACCGACTAGTCACAAGAAAATGGAGAGAAACGAAGATAGAAATGGAGTTTTGGAATTTAGATTCCTTCTTACTTCACACCTATACCCATGGTCAATGGACTGGAGTAGGACTTCTTTTCTCTTCTAACTTCATTTATCTCTTCGTTCTCTTCTCTTTTCTTCTCTCTCTTCTATGGAGTTTCGGAATTTAGATTCATTCTTACTTCACACCTATACCCGTGGCCAATAGACTGGAGCAGGACTTCTTCTCTCTTCACTTTTTGTTTATCTTTCTATTCTCTTATCTCTTCTTCTCTCACTTCTGTCTTTATTTATCTCTCCATTTTCTTATGACTGGTCAGCTGGGCTCGACATGTTCATGCTGATAATATGTTATGACAAGTGAGAAGAGAACAAAGAGTTGAATGAAGAGAGAAGAGAGAAGAAGTCCTGCTTTAGTCCATTGGCCACGGGTATAGGTGTAAAGTAAAAAGAAATCTAAATTCCAAAACTCCACTTCTTAATAATATAAATAAATATCTCCTTTCTCTTTTTTCTTCTCCCTTGGATTCGGGTTTCTCATAGATTGCTTAGGCCCTAAGTAAGCTTACCCTATAAATAATATACGACCCCTTTAGGGTAGGGCAAGTTTGATGACTCTCTCTTTATCCCAACTCATAATACATTATCAGCACGAACATATCGAGCCCAACCGACCAGTCGCAAGAAAACAGAGAGAGAAACGAAGACAGAAGAGAGAGAAGAAGAAAGAAAATAACAAAGAAATAAACAAAGATTGAAGTGAGAAGAAGTCCTGCTCCAGTCTATTGGCCACGGGTATAGATTTGAAGTAAGAATGAATCTAAATTCCAAAACACCACTTGTTAATATTTATATGACCCCTTTATGGTGGGGCATGTTTGACGGCTCTCTCTCTTTCTCCCATCTCACAACAAATTATCTATATAAGCATATCGAGCCCAGCAGACTAGTTACAAGAAAACAGAGAGAGAAACAAACATAGAAGAGAGAGAAGAAAAGAGAAGAAAACAGAGAGATAAATGAAGAGAGGAGAAGTTCTGCTCCAGTACATTGGCCATGGGTATAGGTTTGAAGTAATAAGGAATCTGAATTCCAAAACTCTACTTCTCAATAATATAATTAAATATCTCCGTTTTCTTCTCTCTTCTCCTATGGATTAGGATTTCCCATAGATTGCTTAGGCTCTAAGTAAGCGTACCCTATAAATAATACATAACCCCTTTAGGGTAGGGCATATTTGACGGCTCTATCTCTTTCTCCCAAATCACAATACGTTATCAGCACAAACATATCAAGCCCAGCCGACCAGTCGCAAGAAAATGGAGAGAGAAATGAAGACAGGAGAGAGAGAAGAAGAGAGAAGAGAATGGAGATATAAATAAAGAAAGAAGAAGTCATGCTCCTGTCCATTGGCCACGGGTATAGGTGTAAAGTAAGATATAATCCAAATTCCAAAACTCCATTTCTGTCTTTGTTTCTCTCTCTGTTTTCTTGCAACTGGTCGGCTGGGCTCGATATGTTCGTACTGATACCATATCTAGTTTAATTAAGAAGGAATCTAAATTCTAAAACTTTACTTCTCAATAATATAATTAAATTTCTCTATTCTCTTTTCTCTTTTCCCATAGATTAGGGTTTCCCATAGAATTCTTAAGCCCTAAGTAAGCTTACCCTATAAATAATATTCGACCCCTTTAGGGTAGGGCATATTTAACGGCTCTCTCTTTCTCCCATCTCATACTACTTATCCAATAAATAATATACGACCCCTTTACGGTAGGGCATATTTGATGGCTCTCTCTTTCTCCCATCTTATAACACGTTATCTTTTGTTTCTCTCCCCGTTTTCTTTATTTCTCTCTTTCTCTTATAGTATAAAATAAAATAAATAAGTATTGATAGAAAAGAGATAAAAAATTATTTTAAACTAGAGAGAGTAGGACTTCTTCTTTCTTCTCTCTTTGTTTATCTCTCCATTCTCTTCTTTCTTTATCCCATCTCTTAACATGTTATCAGCACGAACATATCGAGCCTAGCAGACCAATTGTAAGAAAACGGAGAGAGAAACGAAGATAGAAGCAGAGTTTTCGAATTTAGATTTCTTCTTCCTTCACACTTATACCTATGGCTAATGGACTGGAGCAGGACTTTTTCTCTCTTCTATCTTCTTTTATCTCTTCGTTATTTTCTCTCTTCTTCTCTCTCTTCTGTCTTTGTTTCTCTCTCCGTTTTTTTATGACTGGTTGGCTGGGCTCGATATGTTCGTGCTGATAACGTATTGTAAGATGGGAGAAAAATAGGACCGTCAAATGTGCCCCATCCTAAAGGTGTCATATATTATTTATAGGGTAAGCTTACTTAGGGCCTAAGCAATCTACGAGAAACCCTAATCCATGGAAGAGGTCCGAATATGGACAGCCATCCGATCAAACGATCTCACAACAGTTGTAATGTTTTATATTTTTTTTAAAAAAAATGTAAAATATTTTTAAAGCAAAAAATTTGAGTGTGCTTCATCTTCTTTCTTTACTTCCTATTATTTAATTAATTTAATTATTTAATAAATTAAATTGTTAAATAATTAAATAATCAAATAAATATTTAATTATCTTCTCTCTTCTCACTTTACTTTATTACTATGATAATTAAGTGGAGTGTTGCTACTATAATTTTTTTAATTAAATTAATCGTTTAATTAAAACGAAGAGAGAAGAGAATTTACTATGATAATTATAGTAACGTTGAGATGATACTATTGAGAAGTGAAGCTTTAGAATTTAGATTCCTTTTTACTTTGCACCTATACCCGTGGTGAATAGACTGGAGCAAGACTTATTCTCTTTTCTCTCTTATTTATCTTCGTTTAAATTATTTAATAATTCAAAAAATTTATAAATTATGTTTTTAGTAAAATAATTAATTTAAATAAATAAATTTTTTGCTTGAAAAATAATTAATATTTTTTTAATTTTTTTTTTTTAAACATTACAAATATTATGAGATCGTTCGATCGGATGGCTGCCCACCATCGGATCTCTCCCGTGGATTAGGGTTTCCTATAGATTGCTTAGGCCCTAAGTAAGCTTACCCTATAAATAATATACGACCCTTTAAGGGTGGGGCACATTTGACGGCTCTCTCTTTCTCCCATCTCACAACACATTATTAGCACAAATATATCGAGCCCCATGGAATCTAATTAAATAAATATTTAATTAATTATAGAACTTCTTCTTTCTTCGACATGTTCGTACTGATAACGTGTTTTGAGATGGGAGAAAAGAGCCGTCAAACGTGTCCTACCCTAAAGGGGTCGTATATTCTTCAAAGAAGAGAGAAGAGAATGAAGAGATAAACGAAGAGAGAAGAGAGAAGAACTCCTACTCTTGTTCATTCACCATGGGTATAGTTATGAAGTAAGAAGGAAACTAAATTCCAAAACTCTACTTCTTAATATTTATATGACCCATCAGATCTCTACCATCTCTTTATTTATTATACTTCTTTAATCTCACAACACGTTATCAGCACGAACATATCGAGCCCAGCTAACCAGTCATAAGAAAACAGAGAAAAAAATGAAGACAGAAGAAAGAAAAGAAGAGAGAAGAGAACGGAGAGATAAACGAAGAGAAAAGAGAGAAGAAGTCATGCTCCAATCTATTATTCAGGGGTATATATATGAAGTAAGAAAGAATATAAATTCCAAACTCCACTTCTGTCTTCATTTCTCTCTCCATTTTCTTATGACTGGTCGGCTCGGCTTGACATGTTCGTGTTGATAACGTGTTGCGAGATGGGAGAAAGGGAGAGCTATCAAATAAGCCCACCTAAAGGAGTCGTGTAAATATTAAGAAGTGGAGTTTTAGAATTTACATTCCTTTTTACTTCATACCTATACCCGTGGCCAATGGACTGGAGAGGCCACAGGTATATTATTTATTCGGTAAGATTACTTAGGGCCTAAGCAATCTACGACAAATCCTAATCCATTAGAGATTACTTAGGGCCTAAGCAGGACTTCTTCTCACTTCTCTTCTTGTTTATCTCTTTGTTCTTTTCTCTCTTTCTCCCATCTCATAACATGTTATCAGTACGAACATATCGAGCCCAGACGACCAATCGCAAGAAAATGAAGAGAGAAGAGAAAATAAAAGAGAGAGAAGAAGAGAGAAGAGAATGGAAATATTTAATTATATTATTAAGAACTGGAGTTTTGGAATTTAGATTCCTTCTTAATTCACACCTATACCCGTGGCGAATGGACTGGAGCATGACTTCTTCTCTTTTCTCTCTTTATTTGTCTCTCTATTCTCTTCTCTCTTCTTTTCTCTCTTCTGTCTTCATTTCTCTCTCCGTTTTCTTGTGATTGATCGGCTGGGCTCGACATGTTCGTGCTGAATGGGAAAGATTATTTAACTAATATTATTTTTAGTCCTGCTCTATATTTACTCTCTCTTCTTCTCTCTCTTCTATGGAGATTTGGAATTTAGATTCCTTCTTACTTCACACTTATACTCGTGGCCAATGGACTGGAGCAGGACGTATTTTTTTTTCTCTCTTTATTTATCTCTTTGTTATCTTCTCTCTCTTCTGTGGAGTTTTGGAATTTAGATTCCTTCTTACTTCACACCAATACCCATGGCCAATGAACTAGAGTGGGACTTTTTTTCTCTTCCCTCTTTATTTATCTCTCTATTCTTTTCTCTCTTCTTCTCTCTCTCTTCTATCTTCGTTTCTCTCTCTGTTTTCTTGCGACTGGTCGGCTGGGCTCGATATGTTCATACTGATAACGTGTTGTGAAATAGAAGAAAGAAAGAACCGTCAAACATGCTCCACCCTAAAGGGATAATTTATTATTTATAGGGTAAGCTTACTTAAGGCCTAAGTAATCTATAGGAAACCCTAATCCATAGGAGAGATCCGATGGTGGACAACCATTATTCTTACTTCACACCTATACCCATGGCGAATGGATTGAAGCTAGACTTATTCTCTCTTCTCTGTTCTTCTCTTTCTAATTATCGGATAACTATCTACCATCGGATCTTTCCCATTGATTAGGGTTTCACATAGATTGCTTAGGCCCTAAGTAAGAAGAAGCCATGTTTTAGTCCATTGGCCATGGGTATAGGTATGAAGTAAGAAAGAATCTAAATTCAAAAACTCCACTTCTCAATAGTATCATCTCAACGTTATTATGATTATCATATTAATGATACTATAAATTTTTAAATTAAATTAAAATTTTATTTAATTATTAATTAATTTAAATAATTTAATAATTAAGTTTTAATTAAAATAAATAATTTATTTAATTATCTAATTATTTAATTAAATTTATTATTTTATATATTTATTATTATTTTTTTATTAAATAATTAAATTTGGTAACTATTTAATTATTTAAATTATTGAATAAAGAAATAATGATTTAATTATATAATTAATTTATTAATTTATTTTATTAGTTATTTCTTTAATTATTATCTTATTTTTAAATAATTAAATAATTAGTTAATTATTTAAACAGAGTGAGAAAACATAGAGATAAATAATAGTGCCCACCCTAAAGAAAATTTATAAAAATATTAATTATTTCAAGTTTATGCTTAAAAAAAAGAGAGTGGTCAAACGTGCCCCACCCTAAAGGGGTCCTATATTATTTATTGAGAAGTTGAGTTTTTGAATTTAGACTCCTTCTAACTTCACACTACTTCACACCTATACCCGTGGCTAATAGACTAGAGCAGGACTTCTTCTCTCTTCTCTCTTTGTTTCTCTATCCGTTTTCTAGTGACTAGTCAGCTAGGCTCGACATATTCGTGCTGATAACGTGTTGTGAGATGGGAGAAAGAGAGAGCCGTTAAATATACCCTACCCTAATTAGATTTCTTTCTTACTTCACACCTATATATGTGGCCAATAGACTGGAGCAGGACTTCTTCTTTCTCCTTTCTTCATTTATCTCTCCGTTCTCTTCTCTCTTCTTCTCTCTCTTCTGAGGAGTTTTAGAATTTAGATTTCTTCTTACTTCACACCGATACCCGTAGCTAATGAACTGAAGCATGACTTCTTCTCTCTTCTCTCTTTATTTATTTCTCCGTTGTCTTATCTCTTCTTCTCGCTCTTCTGTCTTCGTTTCTCTCTCCGTTTTCTTGCGACTGGTCGGTTGGGCTCAACATGTTCATACTAATAACGTGTTATGGTGTGGAGAAAGAGAGAGTCGTCAAACGTGCCCCACTCTAAAATTATAATATATTATTTATAGGGTAATCTTACTTAGGGCCTAAATAATCTATGGGAAACCCTAGTACATGGGAGAGATCCGACGATGGACAGCCATCTTTCTTACTTCACACCTATACCCGTGGTGAATGGACTAGAGCAGGACGTCTTCTCTCTCTAATTATCGGATCACTATCCATCGTCGAAGCTCTCCCATTGATTAGGATTTCCCATAGATTGCTTAGGCCCTAAGTAAGCTTACCCTATAAATAATTAAGGCTGACCAGTCATCTCTACGTTATTATGATTATCATAGTAATGTTACTATAATTTTTTTAATTAAATTATTTATTTATTTAATTTTAAAATATTTAAAATAATTTAATAATTTAAATAATTAAGTTTTTAATAAAATAATAAATATATTTAATTATTAAATTATATAGTTATTAAATTAAATTTATTATATTATTTATTTATTATGATTATATTATTAAATAATTTAATTAAGTAACTATTTAATTGTTTAAATTATTAAATAAAGAAATAATGATTTAATTATATAATTAATTTATTAATTTATTTTACTACTTTCTTTTATTAATTATTAATTATTTTTAATTAATTAAATAATAATTTATTTATTTAAATATTTAAAAATTTATTTAGAGAAGAAATATATTAAATAGATTATTTACTTATTGAATAACTAATTTATTAATAAATTGAATAAATATTTAAAAAAATAAGTAATTAAAGAAATAATGATTATCATAGTAATGTTACTATAATTTAAAAAAATTAAACTATGATAATTTAATAAATAGGGTTTCTATAATATTTCTTTGTATATGATTTAAATTAATCATTTATTTAATATTAAATAAATTATTTATTTTACTAAAAACTTAATAATTAAATTATTTAATTATTTAAATAATTTAAAAATAAATAAATAAATAATTTAATTAAAAAAATTATAGTAACATTACTATGATAATCATAATAACATTGAGATGATACATTTTTAATTAAATTATAAATGAAGAGTGAAGAGAGGAGAAGTCCTGCTCCAGTCTATTTATAGGGTAAGCTTACTAATTGAGAGAATTAATTATATAATTTTATTTAGAAAATATTAATTAAAATAAATAAAATAACTAAAATAAATAAGCAATCTCCGATCTCACAATGCGTTATCAGCATGAACTTGTCGAGCCCAGCCGACCAGTCACAAGAAAACAGAGAAAAAAATGAAGACAGAAGAGATAGAAGAAGAGAGAATAGAACGGAAAGATAAACAAAGACAGAAGAAAGAAGAAGTTCTGCTCCAGTCCATTGGCCACGGGTATAGGTGTGAAGTAAGAAGGAATCTAAATTCCAAAACTCCACTTCTCGATAGTATCATCTCAACATTATTATGATTATCATATTAAATTATCTTCTCTTTTTTTTTTTTAATATAATGATTAATTTAATTAAAAAAATTATAGTAACATTATTATGATATATGATTATTTAACTAATTATAACGTTGAGGTGAACGAACAGAAGTAGAAGAAAAAAGACCTATATTTAATTGATTACAGGTAGGAAAGATTTAAATATGGATTAGGTATGAACGTTATTTCTAAGAGATATTTAAATTCCGATTAATTGATTGCAGGACTTCTTCTCTCTTCGTTCTTCTCTCATCGACATTTTCGTGCTGATGACGTATTATAAGATAATTTAATATTTAACAATTCTCTCTATATTTATATCTTCGTTCTCTTCTCGCTTTCTCCCACCTCACAATACGTTATTAGCACGAATATGTCAAGCCCAACTGACTAGTCACAAGAAAACAGAGAGAGAAACGAAGACATAAGAGAGAGCAGAAGAGAAAAGAGAATGGAGCGATAAACGAAGACAGAAAAGAGAGAAGAAGACAGAAGAGAATAGAGAGATAAACAAAGATAGAAGAAAGAAGAAGTCTTGCACCAGTCCATTCGCCACGGGTATAGGTATGAAGTATGAAAGATGGCTATCCACCGTCGGATCTCTCTTATGGATTAGGGTTTCCTATAGATTGCTTAGGCCCTAAGTAATCTTACCCTATAAATAATATATGACTCCTTTAGAGTGGGGCACGTTTGACAGCTCTCTCTTTCTCATATCTCAGAATACGTTATCAGCGTGAACATGTTAAGCCGAGTCGACCAGTCAGAAGAAAACAGGGAAAGAAACGAAGATAGAAGTAGAGTTTTGAAATTTATATTCTTTCTTACTTCACACCTAAACCCATAGAGAATGGACTCGAATAGGACTTCTTTTCTCTTCTATCTTCGATTATCTCTCTGTTCTCTTCTCTTTTCTTCTTTCTCTTCTATCTTCATTTCTTTCTCTATTTTCTTGTGATTGGTCGGCTAGGCTCGACATGTTTGTGCAGATAATGTATTATAAGAAGAGAGAAGAAGAGAGAAGAGAGAAGTAAGAAGGAATCTAAATTCCAAAACTTCACTCCTTAGTATTTATATGACCCTTTTATAGTAGCGCATGTTTGACGGCTCTCTCTTTCTCACATCTCACAACACGTTATCAGTACTAACATATCATGCCCTGCCGACTAGTCACAAGAAAACAGAGAGAGAAACGAAGACAGAAGTGTAATTTTGGAATTTAAATTCCTTCTTACTTCACACCTATACTTCACACGGATATAGGTATGAAGTAAGAAGGAATCTAAATTCCAAAACTCCATAGAAGAGAGAGAAGAAGAGAGAAAAGAAAACGAAGACAGAAACGAAGACAGAAAAGAAAAAAAGAAAAAAGAAAAAAAGAAAAAAGAAAAAAGAAGAGAACCGAGAGATAAACGAAGATAGAAGAGAGAAGAAGTCCTATTCTATTCCATTGGCCACGGGTATAGGTATGAAGTAAAAAGGAATCTAAATTCCAAAAGTCCACTTCTGTCTTCATTTCTCTCTCTTTTTCTTACGACTGGTCAGTTGGGCTCGACATATTCGTGCTGTTAACGTGTTGTGAGATGAAAGAAAAAAAAAAGAGAACGGAGACATAAATAAGCCAAGCTTAAATAAAATGAAATTTATTAAACACATTATTAATAATTTAATTTAATAAATAATATAAGAGATATTTAAATAATTTAAATTTATTTAAAAAATTAATTAACTAGTTATTTAATTATTTTTTCAGTATTAACAATATAAAGTAAACTAATTAAATAAATATTGAGAGAGAAGAGAGAAGAAGTCCTGCTCTAGTCCATTCGCCACGGGTATAGGCGTAAAGTAAGAAGGAATCTAAATTCCAAAACTCCACAGAAGAGAGAGAAGAAGAGAGAAGAGACTGAAGAGATAAATAAAGAGAGAAGAGAGAAGAAGTCCTGCTCTAGTTAATTGGCCATAGGTATAGATATGACGTAGGAAGGAATCTAAATTCCAAAAGTCCACAGAAGAGAGAGAAGAAAAGAAAAAAAACAAAGAGAGAAACAAAGACAGAAGAGAGAGAAGAAGAGAGAAGAGAACGAAAAAATAAATGAAGAGAGACGAAAGAAGAAGTCCTGCTCCAGTACATTGGCCACGGGTATAGGTGTGAAGTAAGAAGGAATCTAAATTTCAAAACTTCACTTCGTAATAGTATCATCTCGACGTTATTATGATTATCACAGTAATATTACAATAATTTTTTAATTAAACTAATTATTTATTTAGTTATTAAATATTTTAAATAATTTAATAATTAAGTTTTTAGTAAAATAATTAATTAAATATAATTATTATAGTATAAATAGTTATTGAAATATCTAAATAAAATAAACTATTGCAAAGTGGAGTTTTTGAAATTTAGATTCTTTCTTACATCATACCTATATTCATGGCTAATGGACTGGAGCATGACGTCTTCTTTCTTCATTTATCCCTCTATTCTCTTCTTTCTTCTTCTATATTTTCTGTGGAGTTTTGGAATTTAGATTCCTACTTACTTCATACCTATACCCATGACGAATGGACTGGAGCAGGACTTCTTCTCTCGTATTTCTTAATATTTATTTAAATTAGTTTACTTTATATTTTTAATATTAAAAAAATAATTAAATAACTAGATAATTAGATAATTAAAATAATTAATTATTTTACTAAAAACTTAATTATTAAACTATCGAATTATTAAATTATTTAATAATTAAATAAATAATTATAGTAACATTACTATGATAATCATAATAACATTGAGATAATACTATTGAGAAGTGGAGTTTTGGAATTTAGATTCTTTCTTACTTCACACCTATACCGGTGGCGAATGGACTAGAGCAAGACTTCTTCTTTCTTCTCTCTTCGTTTATGTCTTTGTTCTCTTCTCTCTTCTTCTTTCTCTTCTATCTTTGTTTCTCTCTACGTTTTCTTCTCTCTTTTGTCTTCGTTTCTCTTTCTCATAGATTACTTAGGCCCTAAGTTAGCTTACGCTATAAATAATATACAACCCTTTTAGGGTGTTGCACGTTTGATGGCTTTCTCTTTCTTCCATCTCAAAATACATTATCAACATGAATATATCGAGCCCACCCGACCAGTCACAAGAAAACAGAAAAAGAAACAAAGATAAAAGAGAGAGAGAGAAGAGAGAAGAGAACAGAGAGATAAACGAAGAGAGAAGACAGAAGAAGATAGAAGAGAACAGAGAGATAAATGAAGAGAGAAAAGAGAAAAAGTCATACTCAAGTCCATTGGCCATAGGTATAGGTGTGAAATAAGAAGAAATCTAAATTCTAAAACTCTACTTCTCAATATTTATACGACCCCTTTAGGGTGGGGCTCGTTTGACGGCTCTCTATTTCTCCCATCTCACAACACATTATTAGCACGAACATGTTGAGCCCAGCTGACCAGTCGCAAGAAAATGGAAAGAGAAACGAAGACAGAAGTGGAGTTTTGGACTTTAGATTTCTTCTTACTTCACACCTATACTCGTGGTTAATGGACTGGAGTAGGACTTCATCTCTCTTCTCTCTTCTTTTATCTCTATATTCTCTTCTCTCTTCTGTCTTTGTTTCTATCTCCGTTTTCTTATGACTGGTCGTTGGGCTCGACATATTCATGCTGATAGCATATTATGAGACGGGAGAAAAAGAGAGTCGTCTAATGTGCCCCACTCTAAAGGTGTCGTATATTATTTATATAATAAGTATTATGAGATGGGAGAATAAAAGAGCCGTCAAACATGCCCTAACCTAAAGAGGTCACATAAATATTGAGAAGTAGAGATTTAGAATTTAAATTCCTTCTTACTTTACACCTATACTCATGGCCAATGGACTGGAGCAGGACTTCTTCTCTTTTCCCTTTTTGTTTGTCTCTTCGTTATCTTCTCTTTTCTTCTTTTTGTTTTGTCTTTGTTTCTCTCTTTGTTTTTTTCACAATAATATATTATTTAAATAACATAGAGCAGGACTTTTTCTCTCTTCTCTCTTTGTTTATCTCTTTATTCTCTTCTCTCTTCTCATAACATGATATCAATACGAACATATCGAGCCCAGTTGACCAGACACAAGGAAACAAAGACAGAAACGAAGACAAAAGAGAGAGAAGAAGAGAAAAGAAAATAAAGAGTTAAACAAAGAGAGATAAGAGAAGAAGTCCTATTCCAGTCCATTGGCCATAGGTATAGCTGTAAAGTAAGAAGGAATCTAAATTCCAAAACTCCACTTCTCAATATTTATACGACCCTTTTAAGGTAGGGCATATTTGACGGCTCTTTCTCTCTCCCATCTCACAACACGTTATTAGCACGAACATATCGATCCCAACCGACCAGTCACAAGAAAACGAAGAGAGAAACAAAGATAGAAGAGAGAAGAGAACGAAGAAATAAACGAAGATAGAAGGGAAAAGAATTCCTGCTCCAGTCCAAAACTACATAGAAGAGAAAAAAAAAGAGAAGAGAACAGAGAGATAAATGAAGAGAGAAAAAGTCCTTCTCTAGTCCATTGGCCATGGGTATAGGTGTGAAGTAAGAACAAATCTAAATTCAAAAACTCTACTTCTATCGTCGTTTCTCTCTCCGTTTTCTTGGGACTGGTCAGATGGGCTCGATATGTTCGTGCGGATAATGTGTTGAGAGATAGGAAAAAGAGAGACCCGTCAAACATGCCCCACCATAAAGGAGTCGTATAAATATTAAGAAGTAGAGTTTTAGAATTTATATTCCTACTTAATTCACACCTATACTCGTAGCCAATGGACTGGAGTAGGGCTTCTTCTCTCTTCTCTCTTCATTTATCTCTCAATTCTCTTCTCTTTTCTTCTCCCTCTTCTTCTCTCTTTTGTCTTTGTTTCTTTCTCCGTTTTTTTGCGATTGGTCGGCTGGGCTCGACATGTTCGTGCTGATAATGTGTTGTGAGAAGAGAGAAGAAGAGAGAAGAGAACAGAGAGATAAACGAAGAGAGAATAGAGAAGAAGTCATGCTCTAGTCCATTCGTCATGGGTATAGGTATGAAGTAAGAAGGAATCTAAATTCCAAAACTCCATTTCTCAATATTATAATTAAATCTCCACGTTCTCTTCTCTCTTCTCCCATGGATTAGGATTTCCCATAGATTGCTTAGGCCCTAAGTAAGCTTACCCTATAAATAATATATGACCCCTTTAGGGTGGGGCATATTTGACATCTCTCTCTTTCTCCTATCTCATAATACGTTATCAGCACGAATATGTCGAGCCCAGACGACCAGTCACAAGAAAATAGAGAGAGAAACGAAGACAAAGGAGAGAGAAGAAGAGAGAAGAGAACGGAGATATAAACGAAGATAGAAGAGAGAAGAAGTCCTGCTCGAGTCCATTGACCACGGGTATAGGTGTGAAATAAGAAGGAATCAAAATTCCAAAACTTTACTTGTCAATAATATAATTAAATCTTTCTATTCTCTTCTCTTTTCTCCTATGGATTAGGGTTTCCTATAGATTGCTTAGGCCCTAAACAAGCGTACCTTATAAATAATATACGACCCCTTTAGGGTGGGGCACATTTGACGGCGCTCACTTTCTCCTATCTTATAATACGTTATCAGCACTAACATGTTGAGCCCAACCGACTAATTACAAGAAAACGGAGAGAGAAATGAAAACAAAAGAGAGAGAAGAAAAGAGAAAAGAACGAAGAGATAAACAAAGAGAGAAGAGAGAAGAAGTCCTGCTCCAGTCCATTGGCCACAAGTATATGTGTGAAGTAAGAAGGAATCTTAATTCCAAAACTCCACAAAAGAGAGAGAAGAAGAGAGAAGAGAATAAAGAAATAAATAAAGAGAGAAAAGAGAAGAAGTCCTACTCCAGTCCATTGGCCACAGGTATAGGTGTGAAGTAACAAGGAATCTAAATTTCAAAACTCCACTTCTGTCTTCGTTTCTCTCTCTATTTTCTTATGACTGGTTGGATGGGCTCGACATGTTCGTGCTGATAATGTGTTATGAGATGGGAGAAAGAGAAAGCGTCAAAAATGCCCTACCCTAAAGGGGTCATATATTATTTATAGGGTAATCTTACTTAGGGCCTAAGCAATCTACGAGAAACCCAAATCCATGGGAGAAGATAGAAGAGAACAGAGAAATTAAAGAAAATAGAAGAGAGAAGAAGTCCTGCTCTAGTCCATTGGTCACGGGTATAGGTGTAAAGTTAGAAGGAATCTAAATTCCAAAACTCCACTTATATCTTTATTTTCTCTCTGTTTTTTTGTGACTGGTCGGCTGGGCTTGACATGTTCGTGCTGATAATGTCTTGTAAGATGGGAGAAAGAGAGAGCCGTCAAATATTCCCCATCCTAAGGGGGTCGTATATTATTTATAAGGTAAGATTACTTAGGGCCTAAGCAATCGGTAGGAAACCCTAATCAATATGAGAGATAAAGAAGAGAACGGAAAGATTTAATTATATTATTTAGAAATAAAATTTTGGAATTTAGGTTCCTTCTTACTTCATACCTATACCCGTGGTAAATGGACATAAGCATTACTTCTTCTTTCTTATCTCTTCGTTTATCTCTTTGTTTTCTTCTCACTTATTCTCTTTTCTCACAACACGTTATCAGCATGAACATATCGACCCTAACCGACCAGTCGTAAAAAAACGAAGAGATAAACGAAGACAGAAGAGAGAGAAGAAAAGAGAAAAGAATGGAGAGAACGGAGAGATAAATGAAGAGAGAAGAGAGAAGAAGACTTGTTCCAGTGCATTGGCCACGGGTATAGCCACTGCATTGGCTACGGGTATAGGTGTAATGTAAGAATGAATCAAAAATCCAAAACTCCACTTCTTCATATTTATACGACCCCTTTAAGGTAGGGCACGTTTGACGGCTCTCTCTTTGTCTCATCTCATAACACGTTACCAGCACGAACATTTCGAGCTCAACCGACCAGTCACAAGAAAACAGAGAGATAAACAAAGACAGAAGAGAGAAAAAGAGAGAAGAGACCAGAGAGATAAACAAAGAGAGAAGAGAGAAGAAGTCCAGCTCTATTCCATTGGCCACGGTATAGGTGTAAAGTAAGAAAGAATCTGATAACGTGTTATAAGATGGGAGAAAGAGAGAGCCGTCAAACGTGCGCCATCCAAAAGAGGTCGTATATTATTTATGGTTTAAGCTTACTTAGGGCCTAAGCAATCTATAGAAAACCCTAATACATAGAAGAAGAGAGAAGAGCATGGAGAGATTATAATTATATTATTAAGATGTGGAGTTTTGGAATTTAAATTCCTTCTTACTTCACACCTATACCCATGGCGAATAGATTGGAGCAGCTATTCTTCTCTCTTCTCTCTTTATTTATCTCTCTGTTCTCTTCTCTCTTCTTCTCTCTTCTCACAATATATTATCAGCACGAATATATCGAGCCTAGCCAATCAGTCACAAAAAAACAAAGAGAAAATGAAGATAGAAGTAAGAGAGAAACGAAGACAGAAGAGAGAGAAGAAGAGGGAAAAGAACGGAGAGATAAACGAAGAGAGAAGAGAGAAGAAGTCCAGCTCCAGTCTATTAGCCATGGGTATAGGTGTGAAGAAAGAAGAAATCTAAATTCCAAAACTCCACAAAAGATTGTAAAGAAAAAAGAAGAAAACAATGAGATAAATAAAGAGAGAAAAAGTCTTACTCTAGTTCATTCTCCACTGTTGGATCTCTCCCTTGGAATAGGGTTTCCTATATATTTTTTTGGCCCTAAGTAAGCTTACCCTATAATTAATATAAAGGGTAGGGCATATTTGACGGCTCTCCCTTTCTCCCATCTTACAACACGTTATCAGTATAAATATGTCGAGCCCAGCCGTTAAATAACTCATTTATCTCTCCCTTCTCTTCTTTCTTCTCTCTTCTCATAACACGTTATCAGCACGAACATGTCAAGCCTAGTCGACCAGTCACAAAAAAACAAAGAGAGTATAGCTGTGAAGTAAGAAGGAATTAAAATTTCAAAACTCCACTACTCAATATTTATACGACCCCTTTAAGGTGGGGCATATTTGACGGCTCTCGCTCTCTCCCATCTCACAACATGTTATCAGCACAAACATAATGATCCCAGCCGACCAGTCATAAGAAAATGGAAAGAGAAACAAAGACAAATGAAAGAAGAGAACAGAGAGATAAACGAAGATAGAAGGGAGAAGAAGTCATGTTCCAGTCCAAAACACCATAGAAGAGAGAGAAGAAAAGAAAAGAAAATAGAGAGATAAATAAAGAGAGAATAGAGAAGAAGTCCTGCTCCAGTCCATTGGCCCGGGTATAGGTGTGAAGTAGAAGAAATCTAAAATCAAAAACTCCACTTCTGTCTTTGTTTCTATCTCCGTTTTCTTGCGACTAGTCAGCTGGGCTCGACATGTTCGTGCTGATAACGTGTTGTGAGATAGGACAAAGGGAGACCCGTCAAACTTGCCCCACCATAAAGGGGTCATATAAATATTAATAAGTAGAGTTTTAGAATTTAGATTCCTTCTTACTTCATACCTATACCCGTAGCCAATGGACTGGAGCAGGGGTTCTTCTCCTTTTATTTATCTCTCCATTCTCTTCTCTCTTCTTCTCTCTTCTATCTTTGTTTTTCTCTCCGTTTTCTTGTGACTGGTCGGCTGGGCTCGACATGTTCCTGCTGATAATGTGTTGTGAGAAGAGAAAAGAAGAAAGAAGAGAATGAAGATATAAACGAAGAGAGAATAGAGAAGAAGTCCTGCTCCAGTCCATTCGTCACGGGTATAGGAATGAAGTAAGAAGAAATCTAAGTTCAAAAACTCTACTTCTTAATAATATAATTAAATCTCCCCGTTCTCTTCTCTCTTCTCTTATAGATTAGGGTTTTCATAGATTGCTTAGGCCCTAAGTAAGCTTACCCTATAAATAATATATGACCCGTTTAGGGTGAGGCACGTTTGACGGCTCTCTTTTTCTCCTATCTCATAATACATTATCAGTTTGAACAAATCGAGCCCAGCCGACCAGTCATAAGAAAACGGAGAAAGAAACGAAGATAGAGAAAAGAGAAGAAGAGAGAAGAGAACGGAGATATAAACAAAGATAGAAGATAGAAGAAGACCCGCTTCAGTCCATTGGCCACGGGTATAGGTGTGAAGTAAGAAGGAATCTAAATTCCAAAACTCCACTTCTCAATAATATAATTTAATCTCTCCATTCTATTCTCTCTTCTCCTATAGATTAGGGTTTCCCATAGATTGCTTAGGCCCTAAGTAAGCTTACCATATAAATAATATATGACCCCTTTAGGGTAGGGCACGTTTGACGGTGCTTACTTTCTTCTATCTCATAATACATTATCAGCACGAACATATCGAGCCCAACCGACCAATTATAAGAAAACGGAGAAAGAAGAAAAGAGAAGAGAACGGATAGATAAACAAAGAGAGAAGAGAAAAGAAGTCCTGCTCCAGTCCATTAGCCACAAGTATAGGTGTGAAGTAAGAAGGAATCTAAATTCCAAAACTCCACAGAAAAGAGAGAAGAAAAGAGAAGAGAATAGAGAGATAAATAAAGAGAGAAAAGAGAAGAAGTCCTACTCCAGTACATTGGCCACGGGTATTGGTGTGAAGTAAGAAGGAATCTAAATTCCAAAACTTTACTTCTGTCTTCGTTTCTCTTTCCGTTTTCATACGATTGGTTGGATAGGCTCGATATTTTCCTACTGATAACGTGTTTTAAGATAGGAGAAAGAGAAAGCCGTCAAACATGCCCCACCATAAGTGGTCGTATATTATTTATAGAGTAAGCTTACTTAGGGTCTAAACAATCTATGACAAACCCTAATCTATGGGAGAAGATAGAAGAGAACAAAGAAATAAATAAAGAGAGAAGAGAGAAGAAGTCCTACTCCAGTCCATTGGCCACGGGTATAGGTGTAAAGTTAGAAGGAATCTAAAATTTAAAACTCCACTTCTATCTTTGTTTCTCTCTCTGTTTTGTTCCGACTAGTCGGTTGGGCTCGACATGTTCGTGCTGATAATGTGTTGTGAGATGGGAGAAAGAGAGAGCCGTCAAACTTTCCCCACCCTAAGGGGGTCGTAATTTATTTATAAGGTTAGCTTACTTAGGGCTTAAGAAATCTATAGGAAACCCTAATCCATATGAGAGATCAAGAAGATAACGGAGAGATTTAATTATATTATTAGGAAATAGAGTTTTGGAATTTTGGTTCCTTCTTACTTTATACCTATACCCATGGTAAATGGACATATACAATACTTCTTCTCTTTTCGTATATCTTTCCGTTCTCTTCTCTCTTCTTCTCTCTTTTCACAACACGTTTTCTACATAAACACGTCGATCCCAACTGACCAGTCGCAAAAAAATGAAGAGAAACGAACACAGAAAAAGGAAAAGAAGAGAAAAAAGAACAGAGAGATAAATAAAGAGAGAAGATAGAAGAAGACCAGCTTCAGTGCATTGGCCACAGGTATAGGTGTGAGGTAAGAAGGAATCTGAAATCCAAAACTTCACTTTATACGACCCCTTTAAGGTGGGGCATGTTTGACGGCTCTCTCTTTCTCCCATCTTACAACACGTTTATCAGCATGAATATCTCGAGCCCAACCGACCAGTCACAAGAAAACGGAGAGATAAATAAAGACAGAAGAGATAGAAGAAGAAAGAAGAGACCAGAAAGATAAACGAAGAGAGAAGAGAGAAGAAATCCTGCTCTATTCCATTGGCCACGGGTATAGGTGAGATATAAGAAAGAATCTGATAACGTGTTGTAAGATCGGAGAAATGAGAGCCGTGAAATATGCCCTATCCAAAAGGGTCGTATATTATTTATGGTGTAAGCTTACTTAGGGCCTAAGCAATCTATGGAAAACCCTAATCTATAGGAGAAGGGAGAAGAGAACGAAGAGATTATAGTATTATTATTGAGAAGTAGAGTTTTGGAATTTAGATTCCTTCTTACTTCACACCTATACCCATGGGGAATGGATTGGAGCAGGACTTCTTCTCTTTTCTCTCTTCGTTTATCTCTCTGTTCTCTTTTCTCTTCTTCTCTCTTCTCACAACACGTTATCAGCATGAACATATCGAGCCCAGCCGACCAGTCATAAGAAAAAGAAGAGAGAAACGAATATAAAAGAGAAAGAGAAAAAAATACAGAAGAGAGATAAGAAGAGAGAAGAGAACGGAAAGATAAATAAAGGAAAAAGAGAAAAGAAGTCCTTATCGAGTTCATTGGCCATGGCTATAGGTATGAAGTAAGACAGAATTTAAATTCCAAAACTCTACAGAAGATTGAGAAGAACAAAGAAGAGAACAGAGAGATAAATGATGAGAGAAGAAGTCCTACTCTAGTTCATTATCCACCGTCGGATCTCTCCCTTAGAATAGGGTTTTTCATAGATTGCTTAGGCCCTAAGTAAGCTTACCCTATAAATAATATAATAGGTGGGGCAAATTTAACGGCTCTTACTTTCTCCTATCTTACAACACGTTATCAGCACGAACATATCAAGCCCAGCCGTTAAATAATTTGTTTGTCTCTCTGTTCTATTCTCTCTTCACTCTTCTTACAACACGTTATCAGCATGAACATGTCGAGCCCAGCAGACCAGTCATAAAAAAACAGAGAGAAAACTAAAGACAAAAGAGAGAGAAGAAGAAGAAAGAGAACAAAGAGATAAACAAACAGAGAAGAAGCCCTACTCAAGGCCATTGGCTACATGTATAGCTGTGAAGTAAGAAGGAATCTAAATTCCAAAACTCTACTTCTTAATATTTATACGACCCTTTTAGGGTAGGGCATATTTGATAGCTCTCTCTTTCTTCCATCTCACATCACGTTATCAGCACGAACATGTCGAGCCCAGTCGACCAGTCACAAGAAAATCGAGAGAGAGACAAAGACAGAAGAAAGAGAAGAAGAGAGAAGATAACAGAGAGTTAAACAAAGATAGAATATAGAAAAATTCCTACTCCAGTCCATTAGCCAAGGGTATAAGAGTGCAGTAAAAGGGAATCTAAATTCCAAAACTCCACAGAAGAGAGAGAAGAAGAGAGAAAAGAACAGAGAGAGAAATAAAGAGTGAAGAGAGAAGAAGTCCTGCTCTAGTCCATTGACCACGAGTATATGTGCGAAGTAAGAAGGAATCTAAAATCCAAAACTCCACTTCTGTCTTCCTTTCTCTCTCTATTTTCTTGCGACTGGTCGGCTGGGCTCAATATGTTCATGCCGATAAGGTGTTATAAGATGGGAGAAAGAGAGAGATATCAAACGTGCCCCACTATAAAGGGGTCATATAAATATTGAGAAGTGGAATTTTGAAATTTAGATTCCTTCTTAGTTTACACCTATACCCATGGCCAATGCACTAGAGCAGGGCTTCTTCTCTCTTCTCTCTTTATTTATCTCTCCGTTCTTTTCTCACTTCTTCTCCCTCTTTTGTCTTTATTTCTCTCTCCGTTTTCTTGCGACTGGTCGGCTGGGCTGGACATGTTCATACTATTAATATATTATGAGAAGAGAGAAGATAACAGAGAGATAAACGTAGAAAGAAGAGAGAAAAAGTCCTGCCCCAGTCCATTCGCCAGGGGTATAGGTGTGAAGTAAGAAGGAATCTAAATTCCAAAAATCTACGTCTCAATAATATAATTAAATCTTCCCCGTTCTTTTCTCTCTTTTCCTATGGATTAAGGTTTCCCATAGATTGCTTAGGCCCTAAGTAAGCTTAACCTATAAATAATACGATCCTTTTAGGGTGGGGCATATTTGACGGCTCTCTCTTTCTTACATCCCATAATATGTTATCAGTACGAATATATCAAGCCCAGCCGACCAGTCGCAACAAAACAGAGAGAGAGATAAAGATAGAGAAGAGAAAACAATAGGGAAGAGAATGGAGAAATAAACGAAGTTAGAAAAGAGAAGTCCTGCTCCAGTCCATTGGCCACGGATATAGGTATGAAGTAAGAAAGAATCTAAATTCCAAAACTCCACTTCTCAATAATATAATTAAATCTCTCCATTCTCTTCTCTATTCTCCCATGGAATTGGGTTTCCTATAGATTACTTAGGCCCTAAATAAGCTAATCCTATAAATAATATACGACCCTTTTAGGGTGGGGCACATTTGACGGCTCTTACCTTCTCCCTTCTCACAACACGTTATCAGCACGAACATGCCAAGGCCAACCGACCAGTTACAAAAAAACGGAGAGAGAAATGAAGACAAAAGAGAGAAAATAAAAGAGAAGAGAATGGAGAAATAAACAAAGTGAGAAGAAAGAAAAAGTCCTGCTCCAGTCTATTGGCCACGAGTATAGGGTGAAGTAAGAAGGAATCTAAATTTCAAAACACCACTTCACAATAGTATTATCTCAGCGTTATTATGATTATCATAGTAATATTACTATAAATTTTTTAATTAAATTAATTATTTATTTAATTATTAAATAATTTAATAATTTAAATAATTTAATAATTAAGTTTTTAGTAAAATAATTAATTAAATATATTTATTATAGTATAAATAGATATTGAATTATTTAAATAAAATGAACTATTACGAAGTGGAGTTTTTGGAATTTAGATTCCTTCTTACTTCACACATATACCCGTGGCTATAGACTGGACCAGGACTTCTTCTCTCTTTATTTCTCTCTCTGTTCTATTCTCTCTTATTCTTTCTCTTCCGTGGAATTTCGGAATTTAGATTTCTTCTTACTTCACACCTATACCCGTGACGAATGGACTGGAGCACGACTTCTTCTCTCTTCTTTCTCAATATTTATTTAATTACCTTACTTTTTATTATTAATATTAAAAAAATAAATAAATAACTAGATAATTAAATAATTTAATTAATTAATTATTTTACAAAAAACTTAATTAAAAAACTATTTAAATTATTAAATTATTTAAAAATTAAATAAATGATTATAGTAACATTATAATGATAATCATAATAATGTTAAGATGATACTATTGAGAAGTGGAGTTTTGGAATTTATATTCCTTCTTACTTCACACCTATACCCAAGGAGAAATGATTGGAGCAGGACTTCTTCTCTCTTCATTTATCTCTCTGTTCTCTTCTTTCTTCTTCTTTCTCTTCTATCTACGTTTCTCTCTCTGTTTTCTTATATTTTCTTTTCTCTTCTATCTTCGTTTCTCTTTCCTATAGATTACTTAGGCCCTAAGTTAGTTTACCCTATAAATAATATACGACATTTTTTAGGGTGGGGCATGTTTGATGGCTCTCTCTTTCTTCCATCTCAAAATATGTTATCAGCATAAACATATCGAGCCCAGCCGACCAGTCACAAGAAAACGGAGAGAGAAACAAACATAGAAGAGAGAAAATAAAAGAGAAGAGAACGAAGAGATAAACGAAGAGAGAAGACAGAAGAAGAGCGAAGAGAATGGAGAAATAAATGAAGAGAGAAGAGAACGGAAAGATAAACGAAGAGAGAAGAGAGAAGAAGTCCAACTTCGGTCCATTGGCCATGGGTGTAGGAGTAAAGTAAGAAAGAATCTAAATTCTAAAACTCTACTTCTTAATATTTATATAACCCCTTTAGGGTGGGGCATATTTGACGTCTCTCTCTTTCTCCCATTTCCCAACACATTATCAATAAGAACATGTCGAGCACAGCTGACCAATCACAAGAAAATGGAGAGAGAAACGAAGACAGAAGTGGAGTTTTGGAATATAGATTCTTTCTTACTTCACACCTATACCCATGGCCAATGGACTAGAGCAAGACTTCTTCTCTCTTCTCTTTTCGTTTATCTCTGTATTCTCTCTCTTTTCTTCTCTCTCTTTTGTCTTCATTTCTCTCTCCGTTTTCTTATTACTGGTCGGCTGGGCTCGACATATTCGTGCTGATAACGTTTTGTGAGATGGGAGAAAGAGAGCCGTTTAACGTGCCCTACCCTAAAGGGGTCTTATATTATTTATAGGGTAAGTGTTGTGAGATGGGAGAAAGAGAGAGCTGTCAAACGTGCCCCACCCTTAAGGGGTCGTAGAAATTTTAAGAAGTGCAGATTAGTAATTTAGATTTCTTCTTACTTCACACCTATATTTGTAGCGAATGGACTGGAGCAGGACTTCTTTGCTCTTCTCTTTTTTTTTTATCTCTCCGTTCTCTTCTCACTTCTTCTCTCTCTTCTGTCTTTATTTCCCTCTCCGTTTTCTTCATGAAAATATATTAGTTAAACAACATGGAGTAGGATTTCTTCTCTCTTATCTCTTTATTTATCTCTCTATTCTCTTCTCTCTTATTCTCTCTTCTCACAACACATTATCAGTATGAATATGTCGAGCCTAGCTGACCAGTCATAAGAAAATAGAGAGAAAAATAAAGACAGAAGAAAGAGAAGAAGTGAAAAGAGAATAAAGAGCTAAACGAAGAGAGAAGAGAGAAGACGTTCTGTTCCAGTGCATTGGCCACGGGTATAGCTGTGGAGTAAGAAGTAATCTAAATTCCAAAAGTCCACTTCTCAATATTTATACGACCCCTTTAGGGTGCGGCATGTTTGACGGCTCTCTCTTTCTCCCATCTTAAAACACGTTATCAGCATGAAGACAGAAGAGAGAAAAGAAGAAAGAAGAGAACAGAGAGATAAACGAAAATAAAAGAGAGAAGAAGTCATGCTCCAGTCCATTGGCCAAGGGTATAGGTATGAAGTAAGAAAGAATCTAAATTCTAAAACTCCACAGAAGTGAGAGAAGAAGAAAGAAGAGAACAAAAAGATAAATAAAGAGAGAAGAGAGAAGTAGAGAAGTCATGCTTCTGTCTTCGTTTTCTTGCAACTGGCCTGGTGGGCTTGACATGTTCGTGTTGATAACGTATTGTAAGATAAAAGAAATATAGTCATTAAACGTGCCCTACCAAAAAGGGGTCGTATAAATATTAAGAAGTAGAGTTTTAGAATTTAGATTCCTTCTTACTTCATACCTATACCTGTGGCCAATGGACTAGAGCAGGGCTTCTTCTCTCTTCATTTATCTCTCTGTTCTTACTTCGTTCTCTTCTCTTTTCTTTTCTCTCTTTAGTTTTCGTTTCTCTCTCTGTTTTCTTATGACTGGTCGGCTGGGTTCGACATGTTCGTGCTGATAACATGTTGTAAGAAGAGAGAAGAGAACAAAGAGATAAACAAAAAGAGAAGAGAGAAGAAGTCATGCTCTAGTCCATTCGCCATGGGTATAGGTGTGAAGTAAGAAGAAATCTAAATTCCAAAACTCCACTTTTTAATAATTTAATTAAATCTCCCCATTCTCTTCTCTCTTCTCCTATAGATTAGGGTTTCTTATAGATTGCTTATGCCCTAAGTAAGCTTACCCTATAAATAATATATGACCCCTTTAGGGTGGGACATATTTGACGACTTTCCCTTTCTCCTATCTCATAACATGTTATCAGCGTGAACATATGGAGCTCAGCCGACCAGTCATATGAAAACGAAGAGAGAAACAAATACAGAGAAGAGAAAATAAGAGAGAAGAGAACGAAAAGATAAACAAAGATAGAAGAGAAAAGAAGTCCTTCTCCAATCCATTAGCCACGGGTATAGGTGTGAAGTAAGAAGGAATCTAAATTCGAAAACTCCACTTCTTAATAATATAATTAAATCTCTCCATTCTTTTCTCTCTTCACCCTTGGATTAGGGTTTTCCATAGATTGCTTAGGCCCTAAGTAAGCTTACCCTATAAATAATATACTACCCCTTTAGGGTAGGACACGTTTGACGACTCTTATTTTCTCCCATCTTACAACACGTTATCAATACGAACATGTCAAGCCCAACCGACCAGTCACAAGAAAACAAAGAGAGAAATGAAGACAGAAGAGAGAAGAGAATGAAGAGATAAACAAAGAGAGATAAGAGAAGAAGTATTGCTCCAATCCATTGGCTGTGGGTGCAAATTTTGGCTGAAAGCCTCACAAATAGTGGGACCCACCAGCCCTGCCTGTGGGGTCCACAAAGACGACAACGGGACCCACTAGCCCTGCCTGTAGGATCTACAAAGATAATAGCGGGACCCACCAGCCCTGCCTCTGGGGTCCATCGAGGTAACGGCAGGACCCACCTGCCCTGCCTGTGGGGTCCATCGAGGCGATGGTGCGACCCACCAGTCCTGCCTGTGGGGTCTACCGAGATGACAGCGAGACCCATCAACCCCGTCGGGATTCAGGTGACAGCTGTAAAAACTACCCTTTACTCTGGTTTCCTTTCAAGAAAAATCTATAAATAGCAGACCCAACAAGTGTACTAGAAAAAATCGAAGTGATTTCTGAATTAGAATTTCAAAAAACCTAAAGCTCTCACATCCTAACCCTTTGATCTTCTTTTCAAAGAGATCAGTGACACTCGGCCTGTCAAGGTCACTTTGAGAAAAGTGTCAGTGAATTTAGGTTGCACCTTATAGCACGGAGACATAGGTTTTGACTGAACTCTAATATCATATCTTGTGTCAATCTCCTCTTTCTTCTTATTTAAAGTTTAAATTCAAAGGCACTAAAAAGCAATATCCGAATCGACAATCTAGACTAAAGTTCGATCAGCCCTTCAACTCGACTAGATTGACTGGTTGTGTGGAGTCTTCGGGTCTGGTGGGTCCCGCTGTCGTCTTTGTGGACCCCACAAGCAGGGCTGGTGGGTCTCGCTGTCATCTTTGTAGATCCCACAGGTAGTGATAGTGGGTCCCACTGTCGTCTTTGTGGATCCCACAGGCAGGACTGGTGGGTCCCGCTATTTGTGAGGCTTCCGGCCAAAATTTACATCCACATTGGCCACGGGTATAGGTGTGAAGTAAGAAGGAATCTAAATTTCAAAACACCACAAAAAGGAGAGAAGAAGATAGAAGAGAATAGAGAGATAAATAAAGAGAGAAAAGAGAAGGAGTCCTACTCCAGCCCATTATCCATGGGTATAGGTGAGAAGTAAGAAGGAATCTAAATTCCAAAACTCTACTTTTGTCTTCGTTTCTCTCTCCCTTTTCTTGCGACTGGTCGGCTGGGCTCGATATGTTCGTGTTGATAATATGTTATAAGATATGAGAAAGAGAGAGCCGTTAAACGTGCCCCACCCTAAAGGGGTCGTATATTATTTGTAGGGTAAGCTTACTTAGAGCCTAAACAATCTATAAGAAATCCTAATCCATGGGAGAAGAGAGAAGAGAACGAAGAGATAAACGAAGAGAGAAGAAATCTTGCTCCAGTCCATTGGCCACGGGTATAGGTGTGAAGTTAGAAGGAATCTAAATTCCAAAACTCCACTTCTGTCTTCGTTTCTCTCTCCATTTTCTTGCGACTGGTCGACTGGGCTTGACATGTTTGTGCTGATAACGTGTTGTGAGATGGGAGAAAGAAAAAACCATTAAATGTGCCCAACCCTAAAAGAGTTGTATATTATTTATAAGGTAAGCTTACTTAGGGCCTAAGCAATATATAGGAAATACTAATCCATAAGAGTGATCAAGAAGAGAACGGAGAGATTTAATTATACTATTGAGAAATGGAGTTTTGGAATTTAGATTCCTTTTTACTTTATACCTATATCCGTGGTGAATAGATTGGAGCATGAATTTCTCTCTTCTCTCTTCGTTTATCTCTTAATTTTCTTCTCTCTTCTTCTCTCTTCTCACAATATGTTATCAGCATGAACATGTTGAGCCCAACCGACTATTCCTAAAAAAATGGAGAGGGAAAATAAGACAGAAGAGAGAGAAGAAGAGAGAAGAGAACGGAGAGATAAATAAAGAGAGAAGACCTGCTCCATTGCATTGATCACGGGTATAGGTGTGAAGTAAGAAGGAATCTAAATTCCAAAACTCTAGTTTTAAATATTTATTTGACCCATTTAGGGTAGGGCACGTTTGACGGCCCTCCCTTTCTTCCATCTCATAATACGTTATAAGCACGAACATGTCAAGCCCAACCAACTAGTCACAAGAAAACGGAAAGAGAAACGAAGACAAAAAAGAGAGAATAAGAGAGAAGAGAACAGAGAGATAAACAAGAGAGAAGAAGTTCTGCTCCAGTCCATTAGCTACGGGTATAGATGTGAAGTAAGAAGGAATCTAAATTCCAAAACTCCATAGAAGAGAGAAGAAGAGATAAGAGAACAAAAAGATAAATAAAGAGAGAAGAGAGAAAAAGTCATGCTCTATGTCATTATCAACTGTCGGATTTCTTCCATGGATTAGGATTTCTCATAGATTGCTTAGGCCCTAAGTAAGCTTACCCTATAAATAATATACGACCCCTCTAGGTTGTGGCACATTTGACGGCTCTCTCTTTCTCCCATCTTACAATACGTTATCAGTACGAATATATCGAGCACAGCCATTAAATAATTCATTTATCTCTCCGTTCCCTTCTCTCTTCTCACAATACGTTATCAACACAAACTTGTCAAGCCCAGCCGACCAGTTACAAGAAAACATAGAGAGAAACGAAGATAAAAGAGAGAGAAGAAGAGAGAAGATAATAGAGAGAAATAAAGAGAGAAGAAAGAAGAAGTCATGTTTGAGTCCATTTGCCACGGGTTTAGGTGTGAAGTAAGAAGGAATATAAATTTCAAAACTCCACTTTTGGCTTCGTTTCTCTCTTCATTTTTTTTTGACTGGTCGGTTGGGCTCAACCTATTTGTGCTGATAATGTATTGTGAGATAGAAGAAAAAGAGAGCTGTCAAACGTGCCCCACCGAAAAGGGGTCGTAAATTATGTATAGGGTAAGCTTAATTAGGGCCTAAGCAATCTATGGGAAACCTTAATCCATAGGAGAAGAGAACGACGAGATTTAATTATATTTATGAGAATTAGAGTTTTTGAATTTAGATTATTTCTTACTTCATACCTATACTGCTGATAAAATGTTGCGAGATGGGAGAAGAAGAGAGAAAAGAATGGAGAGATAAACTAAGAGAGAAGAGACAAAAAGTCATGCTCCAGTCCATTGGCCAAGGTTATAGATATGAAGTAAAATAATTAAATTAAAATAACTAATTAATTATTTAATAACTAATTAGAGCCAACCAGTATTCCTTTTTTATAATCTATGGGTGAAGAAAGAAGAGAATAAAGAGATTTAATTATATTATAGAGAAGTGGAGTTTTGAAATTTAGATTCCTTCTTACTTCACGCATATACCTGTGGCGAATAGACTGGAGCAGGACTTCTTTTCTCTTCTCTCTTCGTTTATCTCTTCGTTCTCTTCTCTCTTCTTCTCTCTCTTCTTTCTTCTGTTATCTCTTTGTTCTCTTTTCTCCTGCTCCAGTCCATTCGCCACGGGTATAGGTGTGAAGTAAGAAGGAATCTAAGTTCCAAAACTCCACTTTTGACTTTGTTTATCTCATAATTTTCTTACGATTGGTCGGCTGGCCTCGACATGTTCGTGGTAATAATGTGTTGTGAGATGCGAGAAAGAGAGAAAAGAACAGAGAGATAAACAAAGAGAGAAGAGAGAAAAGAGAAGAAGTCCTGCTCTAGTCTATTCGCCATGGGTATAGGTGTGAAGTAAAAAGAAATCTAAATTTCAAAACTCCATAGTAGAGAGAGAAGAAGAGAGAAAAGAACAGAGAGATTTAACTATATTATTAAGAAGTGAAATTTTGGAATTTAGATTCCTTCTTACTTCATACCTATACCCGTGGTGAATAGATTGGAGAAGGACTTCTTCTCTCTTCTCTCTTTTCTCTTTATTTATCTCTCTGTTGTCTTCTCTCTTCTTCTTTCTTCTTATAACACGTTATCAGCACGAACATGTCGAGCCTAGCCGACCAGTCATAATAAAACGAAGAGATAAATAAAGACAAAAGAGAGCGAAGAAGAGAGAAGAGAATAGAAAGATAAACGAAATGAAAAAAGAGAAGAAGCACTGCTCCAGTCCATTGGCCATGGGTATAGGTGTAAAGTAAGAAGGAATCTAAATTCTTAAACTCCACAGAAGAGAGCGAAGAAGAGAATGGAGAGAAGAAGTTCTCTCTCTGTTTTCTTATGACTGGTCGGTTGGGATCAACATGCTCATGCTGATAACCTGTTGTGAGAAGAGAAAATAAAAGAAAAGGGAATAAAGAGATAAACAAAGAGAGAAAAGAGAAGAAGTCCTGCTCCAGTCCATTCACCACGGGTATAGATGTGAAGTAAGAAGGAATCTAAATTCTAAAACGCCACTTCTCAATAATGTAATTAAATCTCTCCGTTCTCTTTTTTCTTCTCCTATGGATTAGATTTCCTATAGATTGCTTAGGCCCTAAGTAAGCTTACACTATAAATCATTTACGACCCTTTTAGGGTGGGGCACATTTGATGGCTCTTTCTTTCTCCCATCTCACAACACGTTATCAGCACGAATATGTCGAGCCCAGCCGACCGGTCACCAAAAAACAGAGAGAGAAATTAAGGTAGAAGTAAAGTTTTCAAATATAGATTCCTTCTTACTTCACACCTATATCCATAGACTATGGATTAGAGCAGAACTTCTTCTCTCTTTATTTATCTCTCTATTCTCTTCTCTCTTTTTCTCTCTTTTGTTTTTGTTTCTCTCTCTGTTTTCTTACGACTGGTCGGCTGGGCTTGACATGCTCGTATTGTTAACGTATTGTGAGATAGGAGAAAAAGAGAGCCGTCAAATGTGCCCCACCCTAAAGGGGTTGTATATTATTTATAGGGTAAGAATGGAAAGATAAACAAAGAGAGAAGAGAGAAGAGGAGAGAAGAGAATAAAGAGATAAATAAAGAGGGTAAAGAGAAGAAGTCCTGCTCCAGTCCATTGGACATGTTTGATGGCTCTCTCTCTTTCTCCCATATCACAATACATTATCAGCACGAACATGTCGAACCCAATCGATCAGTAAAAAAAAACAGAGAGAAACAAATATATAAGTGAAGATTTGGAATTTAGATTCCTTCTTATTTCACACCTATACCTGTGGCGAATAGATTGGAATATGACTTCTTCTCTCTTCTATCTTCGTTTATATCTTCGTTCTCATCTCTCTTCTTCTCTCTTCTCATAACACGTTATCAGCATGAATATGTCGAGCCCAGTCGACCTGTCACAAGAAAATAGAGGGAGAAACGAAGGCAAAAGTGGAGTTTTGGAATTTAGATAACTTCTTACTTCACAGATATACCCATGTTAATGGACTAGAGTAGGTCTTCTTTACTCCTCTTTTTGTATATCTTTTCGTTCTTTTCTCACTTCTTCTCTCTCTTCTATCTTTATTTCTTTCTCCGTTTTCTTATGACTGGTCGGCCGGGCTCGACATATTCATACTGATAACATATTGTGAGAAAGGAGAAAGAGAGAGCCATCAAACATGCCCCACCCTAAAGGGGTCATATATTATTTATAGGGTAAGCTTACTTAAGGCCAAAGCAATCTATGTGAAACCCTTATCTATAGGAGAAGAGAGAAGAGAATGGAGAAATTTAATAATATTACAGAGAAGTGGAGTTATGGAATTTAGATTCCTTCTTACTTTATACCTATACTCATGGCGAATTGACTGGAGCATGAGTTCTTCTCTCTTCTCTCTTCATTTATCTCACCGTTCTCTTCTCTCTTGTTCTTTCTCTTCTGTGGAGTTTTAGAATTTAGATTCCTTCTTACTTCACAAGCTTACCCTATAAATAATATGTTATCAGCATGAATATGTCAAGCCCAGCCGACCATGTCGAGCCTAGCCGACTAGTCATAAGAAATAGAAAGATAAACGAATATAGAAGAGAGAGAAGAAGAGAGAAGTAAACGAAGAGATAAACAAAGAGAGAAGAGAGAAGATGTCCTGCCCCAGTCCATTGGCCACGGGTATAGGTGTGAAGTAAGAATGAATCTAAATTCAAAAACTCCATAGAAGAGAAAGAAGAGAGAAGAGAACAGAGAGATAAATAAAAAGAGAAGAGAGAAGAAGTCTTGCTCCAGTCTATTTGCCATGGGTATAGGTCAGAGGTAAGAAGGAATCTAAATTCCAAAACTCTACTTCTGTCTTTGTTTTTCTCTCTGTTTTCTTACATCTGGTCCGTTGGGCTCGATATATTCGTACTGATAATGTATTGTGAGATGGAAGAAAGAGAGAGCCGTCAAATGTTCCCCATATTAAAGGGTTCGTATAAATATTGAGAAGTGGAGTTTTGGAATTTAGATTCTTTCTTACTTTACACCTATACTCGTGGCCAATATTTTGGAATAAGACTTTTTCTCTTTTTTCTGTTCGTTTATCTCTCTGTTCTTTTCTCTCTTCTTCTGTCTTCGTTTCTTTCATCGTTTTCTTGTGACTGGTCGGCTGGGCTTAATATGTTCGTGCTGATAACGTGTTATAAGACAGGAGAAAGAGAAATCCGTCAAACATGCCCTACCCTAATAGGGTCGTATAAATATTAAGAAGTAGAGTTTTAGAATTTAGATTCCTTCTTACTTTATACCTATACCCCTGGTGAATGGACTAGAGCATGACTTCTTCTCTCTTCGCACTTCTTTTATCTCTCCATTCTTTTCTTCCTTCTTCTCTTTCTTCAGTCTTCGTTTCTCTCTCTTTTCTTGTGCCTGGTCGACTGGGCTCGATATGTTCGTGCTGATAATGTATTATGAGATGGGAGAAAGAGAGAGCTGTCAAACGTGTCACACCTTAAAAGGGTCGTATATTATTTATAGGGTAAACTTACTTAGGGCTTAAGCAATCTATAAGATACCCTATACCATGGGAGAAATCCGACGGTGGACAACCATCTAATTGAACGATCACATAACAAGTGTAATGTTTTCAAGTTTTTTAAAGAAAAATATATATTATTTTTAAAACAAAAAATTCGGGTATACCTCATCTTCCTTCTTTACTTCCTATTATTTAATAAATTAAATAGTTAAATAGATAAATAATTAAATAAATATTTAACTATCTATATAATTAAATAATTAATTATTTAAATAATTTATATATTATATAAATATTAAAATAAATAAATATTTATTTAATTATTTAAAAAATTTATTAAGTTATTTAAAAAAATATTTTATTATTTATATATTAAAATAATTAACTAATTATTTAAATAATAAGGAAATAGTTATTGTATTACTATTTTATTATATTACTTAATTAAATAATAAGTTTTTTAATTATTTCAATTAATATTTTATAATATATTTTAATTATTTTTTATTTAATAATAATATAATTTAATAATTAAATTATTTATTTGTTTAAGTAAATAATCTATTTAATAAAATTCTTTAGTAAATAATTTTTATATATTTAAATATTTATCTAATTATTTAATTATTTAAAAATAAAATAATAATTAAATAAATAACTAGTAAAATGAATTAATAAATTAATTATATAATTAAATTATTATTTCTTTATTTAATAATTTAAATAATTTCATAATTTATTTATTTAATAATATAATAGTAAATAAATAAATAGAATAATAAATTTAATTAAATAAATTATTTATTTTACTAAAAAGTTAATTATTAAATTATTTATATTATTAAATTATTTAAATAATTTAATAATTAATTTAATTAAAAATATTATAGTAATATTAGTATGAAAATCATAATAACGTTGAGATGATACTATTGAGAAGTGGAGTTTTGGAATATAGATTCCTTCTTACTTCACACCTGTACCCGTGGCGAATGGTCTGGGGCATGACTTCTTCTCTCTTCTCTCTTTGTTTATCTCTCTGTTCTCTTCTATCTTCTTCTCTCTTCTCATAACATGTTATCAGCTTGAACATGTCGAGCCCAGCCGACCAGTCACAAGAAAATGGAGAGTGAAACAACGATAGAAGTAGAGTTTCGGGATTTAGATTCCTTCTTACTTCACACCTATACCCGTGGCCAATGGACTGGAGTAGGACTTCTTCTCTCTTCTTTTATTTCATCGTTTTCTTCTCTCTTCTTCTCTCTCTTCAGTCTTCGTTTCTCTCTTCGTTTGCTTGTGACTGGTCGGCTGGGCACGATATGTTCGTACTGATGACGTATTGTGAGATAGGAGAATGAGAGAGTCATCAAATGTATCCCACCCTAAAGGGGTCATATATTATCTATAGGGTAAGCTTACTTAGGGCCTAAGTAATCTATAGGAAACCCTAATCCATAGGAGAAGAGAGATAAGAATGGAGAGTTTTAATAATATTATTGAGAAGTGGAGTTTAGGAATTTAGATTTCTTCTTACTTCACACCTATACCCATGGCGAATGGACTAGAGCATGACTTCTCTCTTCCTCTTCATTTATCTCTCCATTCTCTTATCTCTTCTTCTCTCTCTTCTACAGAGTTTTAGAATTTAGATTCCTTCTTACTTCACAAGTTTACCCTATAAATAATATATGATCCCTTTAGGGTGGGGTACGTTTGACAGCTCTCTCTTTTTACCATACGTTGTCAATGCGAACATGTCGAACCCAGCCGACCAGTCGCAAGAAAATAGAGAGAGAAACGAAGACAAAAGAGAGAGAAGAAGAAAGAAGAGAATGGAGAGATAATAGAAAAAAGAAAAAAGAAGAAGTCCTGCTCCAGTCCATTAGCCACGGGTATAGATGTGAAGTAAGAAGGAATCTAAATTTAAAAACTCCAAAAAAGAGATAGAAGGAGAGAGAAGAGAACAAAAAGATAAATAAAAAGAGAAGAGAGAAGATGTCCTGCTCCAGTCCATTCGCCACGGGTATAGGTGTGAAGTAAGAAGGAATATAAATTCCAAAACTCCACTTCTGCTTTGTTTCTCTCTCCGTTTTCTTATGACTAGTCGGCTGGGTTTGATATGTTTGTACTGATAATGTGTTATGAGATAGGAGAAAGAGACAGCCATCAAACGTGCCCTACAATAAAGGGGTCATATAAATTTTAAGAAGTGGAGTTTTGAAATTTAGATTCTTTCTTACTTAACACCTATACCTGTGGCCAATGGACTGGAGCAAGACTTCTTCTCTCTTCTCTCTTATTCGTTCTCTTCTTTCTTCTTTTTTCTCTTCAATCTTTGTTTCTCTCTCCGTTTTCTTGTGATTGGTCGGCTGAGCTTGACATGTTCGTGCTGATAACGTGTTGTGAGATGGGAGAAAGAGAAAGCTGTCAAATATACCCCACCCTAAAGGGATCATATAAATATTAAGAAGTGAAGTTTTCGAATTTAGAGTCCTTCTTACTTCACACCTATACCCGTGGCCAATGGACTGGAGCATGACTTCTTCTCTCTTCTTTCTTCATTTATATCTCTGTTATCTTCTCTCTGTTCTGTTTTCGTTTCTCTCTTCATTTTCTTGTGACTGATCGGTTGGGCTCGATATGTTCGTAATGATAACGTATTATGAGATTGGAAAAAGAGAGAGCTGTCAAATGTGCCCTACTCTAAAGGGGTGGTATATTATTTATAGGGTAAGCTTGCTTAGGGCCTAAGCAATCTATGGGAAACCCTAATCCATTGGAAAAGAGAGAAGAGAATAGAGAGATTTTATTATATTATCGAGAAGTGGAGTTTTGGAATTTAGAATCTTTCTTACTTCACGCCTATACCCGCGGCCAATGAACTTGAGTAGGACTTCCTCTCTCTTCTCTCTTTGTTTGTCTTTCCGTTCTCTTCTCTCTTCCTCTCTCTTTTCTGTCTTTGTTTCTTTCTCTGTTTTCTTGTAACTGGTAGGCTGGGCTCGATATGTTCGTGCCGATAACGTGTTGTGACATGGGAGAAAGAGAGAGCCGTTAAACTTGACCCACCATAATTAGATTCCTTCTTACTTCACACCTATACCCGTGGCCAATAAACTGGAGCAAGACTTCTTCTCTCTTTCTTTATCTCTCTGTTCTCTTCTCTCTTCGGTCTTTATTTCTCTTTCTAATTTCTTGTGACTGGCCGGCTGGGCTCAACATATTCGTGCTGATAACGTGTTGTGAGATAGGAGAAAGAAAGAGCTGTCAAACATGCCCCACCCTAAAAGTGTCGTATAAATATTAGGAAGAGGAGTTTTGGAATTTAGATTCCTTCATACTTCACACCTATACCTATGGCGAATAGACTGGAGTAAGACATCTTCTCTCTTCTCTCTTTGTTTATCTCTCTATTCTCTTTTCCTTTCTTTTGTCTCTTCTATCTTCGTTTCTCTCTCCATTTTCTTATGACTGCTCGGCTGGGCTCGACATGTTCGTGCTGATAACGTGTTGTGCAATGGGAAAAAGAGAGAGATGTCAAACGTACCCCCCTCTAAATGGGTCGTATATTATTTATAGGGTGACCTTACTTAGGGCTTATGCAATATATGGGAAACCCTAATCCATGGGAGGGATCTGACAGTGGACAGCCATCCGATCGAATAATTTCATAATAATTGTAATATTTTATAATTAAATATTTAAATAATAACATTAAGATAATACTATTTGAATATTTAAAGAAACTATATACTTTATAATATTTAAAAAAATATTATCTGAAATAAATAAAATAAATAAGCAATCTTCTATCTCACAACACGTTATCAACATTAACATATCGAGCCCAGCCGACCAGTCACAAGAAAACGGAGAGAAAAACGAAGACAGAAGAGAGAGAAGAAGAAAAAAGAGAATAGAGAGATAAACCAAGAGAGGAGAGAGAAGAAGTCTTGCTCCAATCCATTCGCCATGGGTATAGGTGTGAAGTAAGAAGAAATCTAAATTCTAAAACTCTAATTCTCAATAATATAATTAAATCTCTCCATTCTCTTCTCTCTTCTCCCATGGATTAGGGTTTCCCATAGATTTCTTAGAGAAGAAGTCCTGCTCTAGTCCATTTGCCACGAGTATAGAGATGAAGTAAGAAGGAATCTAAATTCCAAAACTCCACTTCTATCTTCGTTTCTCTCTTTATTTTCTTACGACTGGTTGGCTGGGCTCGACATGTTCGTGCTAATAACATGCTGTGAGATGGGAGAAAGAGAGAGCCGCCAAACTTGCCCCACCCAACTTCGGGTCGTATTAATATTGAGAAGTGGAGTTTCGGAATTTAGATTCCTTGTTACTTCACACCTATACCCGTGGCCAATGGACCGGAGCAGGACTTCTCTATTCTTTTATCTCCCCATTCTCTTCTTTCTTCTTCTCTCTCTTATGACATCTTGACCATTCGAAACACCATCCTGAAAGACGAAAAACAGAAGGCTGCACGCTACGTCTTGGGATTGCGCTATCAAATTCAGGATGCATTAACAATGCAAACCATCCTCACTGTGATGGAAGCATCTAGGCAAGCTCTCAAGGCCGAAAAGATTCAACAACGGGCCTTTAGGAGAGAAGTTGCCCCTAGAGTACCCCTATGTGCCCATTCAACTGGAAGAGGAGCGCCTCCTACCAGAGTCACCCCACCTGTTCCCACTCCGACTATAACTCCAGCAAGAACCAATCAACCCCTGGGTCGGGTTGAATAACCAAGTCGTGAGCGAGGTACGATAGGGAGTCGACCACCCAAAGCAACTTACAAATACTTCGAGTGTGGAGAAGTAGGACATCTCATTGCTCAATGCCCAAAAAGGAGACATCAGACTCATCTGACAGAAAGTGAAGAGCCGACTGAGGAAACCCTAAACAACATAGCTGAAGAAGAGCATGATGATGATCCTAGAGATACTGACTATCAGGAGTATGTATGATGAAACACAAGATGTCGTTGCTGAAGCTGACGAGGTAACGCATGCACTAGTCATGCATCGTGTTTTGTCAACACCTAAAGCCCCTAAACCAGATTGGTGGCTTAGAAGGAATATCTTCCACCCCACTTGTACATCAAAAGGGAGACATTGTGTCCTCAACATAGACAGTGGTAGTACCGAAAACTTAGTCGCCCAGATTATGGTTGACAAGTTAGGACTCAAGATGGAGAAGCTAGTCAAGCCATATAATTTATCTTGGTTTAATAAAGGATCAGATGTCTCTATTAAAGAGCGATGCCTAGTCGAGTACACCATTGGCAAAATGTATAAGGAAGCCGTTTGGTATGACGTGGCATTTGTCACGTTCTATTGGGCCGCCCGTGGCAATACGACAGAAAGACAAAGCATGATGGGGAAAAGAACATTTACTCATTCTGTAAAGATGACTATAACATCACCTTAGTTCCTCATAGGGAGCCACTGAAGCTACTTTCTAGTGAGCCAAAACCCCCACACGTTACCCCAAAATTGCCAAAAGAGAAACCAAAGGCCCTACCAGTATTGCTGACGCAAGTTTGCTTGGAGGACGAGCCAAGAGAATCTAAGGATAACCACTACAAAGATTAATTTTCGAGGATAGTCCATCCCGAGTTTTAAATACAGTGTTCTATTCGTCACAGGGTCGTACGCGGATCTAAGGATAACCACTACGAAAATCGATTTTTGAAAAAAAATTTGTGCCATGTAGCATATCAAGCATATAATCTAATCGGGGAATCAAAAACCTATACTTGATCGTTATTCGATTGATGGCACGATAGTCTATGCATATTCTCTATGTCCTATCCTTCTTGGGAGTTAGGAGTGCAGGTACTGTGCAGTGACTCATGCTCTCTTGGATTAGTCCTTTTTGCAGTAACTCGGTAATCTATCAACGCATCTCCTCATCTTCAGACGGACTCATTCGGTAGTGAGGAAAATAAGGTAGCATCGCTTCCGAGACTAAATCAATGCAATGTTGATTATCCCTAAGAGGTGGAAGTCCTTCAGGTAGTTCCTCTGGAATGAGATCATTGAAGTCTTCAAGTAGGACTCGAATCTCATGAGGAATGCTAGGGCCCTCTCGGGCCCCCTTTGCTATGAGGAAAACAATGAAGTGAGATTCTCTAGGCTCGTCCTCGAAGCAAGCTTGTGTCAGTAATGCTGGTAGGGCCTTTGGTTTCTCTTTTGGTAATTTTGGGGTAACGTGTGGGCGTTTCGGCTCACTAAAAAGTAGCTTCAGTGGCTCCCTATGAGGCACTAAGGTGATGTTATAGTCATCTTTACAGAATGAGTAAGTGTTCTTTTCCCCATCATGCTTTGTCTTTCTGTCGTATAGCCACGGGCGGCCCAACAGAACGTGACAAATGCCACATCATACCAAACGTCTTCCTTATACATTTTGCCAATGGTGTACTCGACTAGGCATCACTCTTTAATAGAGACATATGATCCTTTATTAAACTATGATAAATCGTATGGCTTGAATAGCTTCTTCGTCTTGAGTCCTAACTTGTCAACCATAATCTGGACAACTAAGTTTTCGGTACTACCACTGTCTGTGATGAGGACACAATGTCTCCTTTTTGATGTACAAGTCGGGTGGAAGATATTCCTTCTAAACCACCAATCTAGTTCAGGGGCTTTAGGTGTTGACAAAACACGATGCATGACTAGTGCATGCGTTGCCTCGTCAGCTTCAGCGACGACATCATGTGTTTTATCATATATACTCCTGATAGTCAGTATCTCTAGGATCATCATCATGCTCTTCTTCAGCCATGTTGTTTAGGGTTTCCTCAGTCGGCTCTTCACTTTCTGTCAGATGAGTCTGAGGTCTCTTTTTTGGGCATTTTGAGCAATGAGATGTCCTACTTCTCCACACTCGAAGCATTTGTAAGTTGCTTTGGGTAGTCAACTCCCTATCGCACCTCGCTCATGACTTGGTTGTTCAACCCAACCCAGGGGTTGATTGGTTCTTGCCGGAGTTATAGTCGGAGTGGGAACAGGTGGGGTGACTCTGGTAGGAGGCACTCCTCTTCTAGTTGAAGGGGCACATGGGGGTACTCTAGGGGCAACTTCTCTCCTAAAGGCCTGTTGTTGAATCTTCTCGGCCTTGAGAGCTTGACTAGATGCTTCCATCACAGTGAGGATGGTTTGCATTGTTAACGCATCTTGAATTTGATAGCGCAATCCCAAGATGTAGTGTGCAGCCTTCTGTTTTTCGTCTTTCGGGATGGTGTTTCAAATGGTCAAGATGTCAAACTCTTCAGTATACTCCTGTACACTTCTATTGCCTTGTTTCAGGCTAAGCAACCTCTCGTACAGAGAGGTACGATAGTCAGGAGGAAGGTACTTCAGTCGCATCTTGTCATGCATCTTGGTCCACGTTGTGACCTTTTGTTTCCCTTTTCTAAAGCGATTCGCTTGCAACTCTCGCCACTAAACCAAAGCGGCTCCTTTTAGTTTAGTTGCCACGAGTTTGACTTTTCTATCGTCAGGGAGATCTTTTTATTCAGAAAAGTGTTGGATGCTTTCTATCATGTCAAGCAATGCATCAGCATCATGGCTTCCCCTAAAGTCATCGATGTCAACTTGGACTCCATAACTTTGTGATCTCTCAAGACCTCGCACAAGGCATTCTTCCATGCCGTGTTGATCATGCGCATGTCGCTTTCTAGGGTTTCTAGGATGATCAAACTGAATGTTCTCCCGTTCAAAGTTTATGTCAGACTCGTCCAACTCAGCTTCAGACTCAGAGGGTGAATCAAAATAGTCAGCCCGATTTCGCTCTTGTGGTAGGTAACAGTTTTGATTATGAGGTAAGGATTGGTTCTGGTTCCGAGGTGGGATTGGAACCGAATTTAGATTTAAGCCCCAGCTTTGATCCGATTCTTTAACTCTACGAACCTTGATAATAACGTGTTGTGAGAAGAGAGAAGAAAAAAAAAGAGAATTGAGATATAAATGAAGAGAGAAAAGAGAAGAAGTCCTGCTCCAGTCCATTCGCCATGGGTATAGGTGTTAAGTAAAAAGGAATCTAAATTCCAAAACTCCATTTCTCAATTATATAATTAAATCTCTCCGTTCTCTTCTTGATCTCTCCTATGGATTAGGGTTTCGTATAGATTGCTTAGGCCCTAAGTAAGCTTATCATATAAATAATATACGACCCCTTTAGGGTAGGGCATGTTTGATGACTCTCTCTTTTTCCCATCACACAACACGTTAGCAGGACGAACATACCGAGCCCAGTCGACCAGTCGTAAGAAACGGAGAGAGAAACGAATACAAAAGTAGAGTTTTGGAATTTAAATTCCTTCTTACTTCACACCTATACACGTGGCCAATGGACTGGAGCAGGACTTCTTCTCTCTTCCTTTTTTGTTTATCTCTTAGTTTTTTTCTCTCTTCTTCTCTCTCTTCTAGCTTCGTTTCTTTCTCTGTTTTCTTGCGACTGGTCGGCTGGGCTCGAGATGTTTATGTAGATAACATGTTGTGAAATGAAAGAAACGAGAGAGCCGTCAAACATACCCCACCTTAAAGGGGTCGTATATTATTTATTTAAATAAATTATTATTTAAATAAATAATTAAGAAATTATTTTATTAAATTATTAAATATTAATTAAAATAAATAAAAAAATTAATTATTTAATTAAGTAATAAAATAAAACAATAATTCAATAACTATTTACTTATTATTTAAATAATTAGTTAATTATTTGAATATATAAATAATAAAACAGCATAAGAGAAACGAAGACAAAAGAGAGAGAAGAAGAAAGAAAAAAACGGGGAGATAAAAGAAGAGAGAAGAAGTCCTGCTCCGGTCCATTGCCCACGGGTATAGGTGTGAAGTAACAAGGAATCTAAATTCCGAAACTCCACTTCTCAATATTTATACGACCCTAAGTAGGGTGGGGCAAGTTTGACGGCTTTCTCTTTCTCCCATCTCACAGCACGTTATCAGCATGAACATGTCGAGCCCAGCCGACCAGTTATAAGAAAATGAAGAGAGAAATAAAGATAGAAGTAGATTTTTTGAATTTAGATTCCTTCTTACTTCACACCTATGCTCATGGCAAATGGACTAGAGCAGGACTTCTTCTCTAAGAAATCTATGGGAAACCCTAATCCATGGGAGAAGAGAGAAGAGAAAGGAGAGATTTTATTATATTATTGAGAATTGGAGTTTTGGAATTTAGATTCCTTCTTACTTCACACCTATACCCATGGCGAATCGACTAGAGCAAGACTTCTTATCTCTTCTCTCTCCGTTTATCTCTCTGTTCTCTTCTTTCTTCTTCTCTCTCTTTTGTCTTCCTTTTTTTCTCTGTATTCTTGTGACTGGTCGGCTGGGCTCGATATGTTCATACTGATAACGTGCTGTGAGATAGAAGATTGCTTATTTATTTTATTTATTTAAGGTAATATTTTTTTAAATATTATAAAGTATATAGTTTCTTTAAATATTCAAATAGTATTATCTTAATGTTATTATTTAAATATTTAATTATAAAATATTACAACTGTTATGAAATTATTCGATCGGATGGCTATCCACCGTCAGATCCCTCCCATGGATTAGGGTTTCCCAGAGATTGCATAGGCCCTAAGTAAGCTCACCCTATAAATAATATATGACCCATTTAAGGTGGGGTATGTTTGATGTCTCTCTCTTTTTCCCATCGCACAACACATTATTATATAAAGCCCAGCCGACCAGTCACAAGAAAACGGAGAGAGAAACAAAGATAGGAGAGAGAAAATAAGGGAAAAGAGAATAGAGAGATAAAAAAAGAGAGAAGAGAGAAGAAGTCCTGCTCCAGTCCATTCGCCATGGGTATAGGTGTGAAGTAAAAAGGAATCTAAATTCCAAAACTCCTCTTCTCAATATTTATACGACACCTTAGGGTGGGGCATGTTTGACGGCTCTTTCTTTCTCCCATCTCACAACACGTTATCAGTATGAATATGTTGAGCCCAGCCGGCCAGTCACAAGAAATTAATAAGAGAAATAAAGACAGAAGAGAGAAAAAAACAGAGAGATAAACGAAGAGAGAAGAAGTCCTGCTCCAGTCTATTGGCCACGGGTATAGGTGTGAAGTAAGAAGGAATCTAATTAGTGTGGGGTAAGTTTAATGGCTCTCTCTTTCTCTTATCTCACAACACGTTATCAGCATGAACATATTGAGCCCAGCCTACCAATTACAAGAAAACGGAGAAAGAAACGAAGACAAAAGAGAAAGAAGAAAAGAGAAGAGAACGAAAAGACAAACAAAGAGAGAAGAGAGAGGAAGTCCTGCTCCAGTCCATTGGCCGTGGGTATAGGCGTGAAGTAAGAAAGATTCTAAATTCCAAAACTCCACTTCTTAATAATATAATTAAATCTCTCTATTCTCTTCTCTCTTCTCCAATAGATTAGGGTTTTTCATAGATTGCTTAGACCCTAAGCAAGCTTACCCTATAAATAATATACCACCCCTTTAGAGTAGGGCACATTTGACAGCTCTCACTTTTTCCTATCTCACAATACGTTATCAGTACGAATATATCGAGCCTAGCCGATCAGTCACAAGAAAATGAAGAGAGAAACAAAAATAGAAGAGAGAGAAGATAACGGAGAAATAAACAAAGAGAGAAGAGAGAAGAAGTCATGCTCCAGTCCATTGGCCACGGGTATAGGTGTGAAGTAAGAAGGAATCTAAATTCCAAAACTTCACTTTTCAATATTTATACGACCCCTTTAGGGTGGGGCATATTTGATGGCTTTCTCTTTCTTCCATCTCACAACATATTATCAACACGAACATGTCGAGCCCAGCCGACCAATCACAAGAAAAAGGAGAGAGAAACAAAGATAGAAGAGAAAGAAGAAGAAAGAAGAGAACGAAGAGATAAATAAAGAGAGAAGAGAGAAGAAGTCTTGCTCCAGTCCATTGGCCACGGGTATAGGTGTGAAGTAAGAAAGAATCTAAATTTCAAAACTCCACTTCTCAATATTTATATGACCCCTTTATTATAGGGCACATTTGATGACTCTCTCTTTCTCCTATCTCACAACACGTTATCAGTACAAAATATATCAAGCCCAACCGACTAGTCGTAAGAAAACGGAGAGAGTAACGAAGCAGAAGTGGAGTTTTGGAATTTCTATTCCTTCTTACTTCACACCTATACCCGTGGTGAATGGACTGGAGCAGGACTTCTTCTCTCTTCTCTCTTCATTTATCTTTCTGTTCTCTTCTCTCTCCTTCTATCTCTTTTTTGGAGTTTTGAAATTTAGATTCCTTCTTACTTCACATCTATACCCGTGGCTAATGGACTGGAGCAGGACTTCTTCTTTTTTCTTTTTTCTATTATCTCTCCATTATCTTATCTCTTCTTCTCTCTCTTCTGTCTTCATTTATCTCTCTATTTTCTTGCGACTGGTCAGCTGGGCTTGATATGTTTGTATTGATAACGTATGGTAGAAAGAGAGAGCCGTCAAACGTGCCCCACCCTAAAGGGATCGTATATTATTTATAGGGTAAACTTGTGAAGTAAGAAGGAATCTAAATTCTAAAACTCCGCAAAAGAGAGAAAAGAAGAGAGAAGAGAACGGAGAGATAAATGAAGAGAGAAGAAGACCTGCTCTAGTCCATTCACCACGGGTATAGGTGTGAATTAAGAAAGAATCTAAATTCGTAAACTCTACTTCTCAATAATATTATTAAAACTCTCCATTCTTATTTCTCTTCTCCTATGGATTAGGGTTTCCTATAGATTGCTTAGGCCCTAAGTAAGCTTACCTTATAAATAACATACGACCCCTTTAGGGTGGGACATATTTGATGGCTCTCTCATTCTCCTATCTCACAATACGTTATCAGCACGAACATATCGTGCCCAGCCGACCAGTTACAAGAAAACGGAGAGAGAAATAATGACAAAAGAGAGAGAATAAGAGAGAAGAAAATGATAAGATAAACGAAGAGAGAAGATAGAAGAGAGAAGAAGTCCTACTCCAGTCCATTGGCCACGGGTATAGGTGTGAAGTAAGAAGGAATCGAAATTCTGAAACTCTACTTCTATCGTTGTTTCACTCTCCGTTTACTTGTGACTGGTCGGTTGGGCTCGACATGTTCAGGCTGATAACATGTTATGAGAATAGAGTAGAAGATAGAAGGGAACCAAGAGATAAACAAAGAGAGGAGAGAAGAAGTCATGCTCCAGTCCATTCGCCACGGGTATAGGTGTGAAGTAAGAAGGAATCTATATTCCAAAACTCCACATCTCAATAGTATCATCTCAACATTATTATGATTATCATAGTAATATTACTATAATATTTTTAATTAAATTAACTAATTAATTAATTATTAAATAATTTTAATAATTTAATAATTTAAATAAATTAATAATTAAGTTTTTAGTAAAATAAATAATTTATTTAATTAAATTTATTATTCTATTTATTTATTTATTATTATAATATTAAATAATTATATTAGGTAATTATTTAAATTATTAAATAAAGAAATAATAATTTAATTATATAATTAATTTTTTAATTCATTTTATTAGTTATATATTTAATTATTATTTTATTTTTAAATAATTAAATTATTAGATAAATATTTAAATATATAAAAATTATTTATTAAAGAATTATATTAAATAGATTATTTACTTAAACAAATAAATAATTTAATTATTAAATTATTTTATAGTTAAATAAAAATTAATTAAAATATATTATAAAATATTAATTGAAATAATTAAAAAACTTATTATTTAATTAAGTAATAAAATAAAACAGTAATTTAATAACTATTTACTTATTATTTAAATAATTAGTTAATTATTTTAATATATAAATAATAAAATATTTTTTTAAATAACTTAATAAATTTTTTAAATAATTAAATAAATATTTATTTATTTTAATATTTATATAATATATAAAATATTTAAATAATTAATTATTTAATTATATAGATAGTTAAATATTTATTTAATTATTTATCTTTTAAGTATTTAATTTATTAAATAATAGGAAGTAAAGAAGGAAGATGAGGCATACCTAAATTTTTTGCTTTAAAAATAATATATATTTTTTTTTAAAAAACTTTAAAACATTACACTTGTTATGTGATCGTTCGATTGGATGGCTGTCCACCATCGGATCTTTTCCATGGATTAGGGTATCTTATAGATTGCTTAGGCCCTAAGTAAGTTTACCCTATAAATAATATACGACCCTTTTAAGATGGGGCACGTTTGACGGCTCTCTCTTTCTCCCATCTTACAATACATTATCAGCACGAACATGTCGAGCCCAACCGACCAATCACAAGAAAAGAAAGAGAGAAACGAAGACAAAAGAGAGAGAAGAAGGAAAATGAGAACGGAGAGATAAAAGAAGAGCGAAGAGAGAAGAAGTCATGCTCCAGTCCATTCACCACGGGTATAGGTATAAAGTAAGAAGAAATCTAAATTCTAAAATTCTACTTCTCAATATTTATACGACCCCATTAGGGTGGGACATGTTTGACGGATCTCTCTTTCTCCTATCTCATAATACGTTATCAGCACGAATATATTAAGCCCTGCCGACCAGTCACAAGAAAACGAAGAGAGAAACGAAGACAGAAGAAGAGTGAAAAGAACAAAGAGATAAACGAACAGAGAAGAGAGAAAAATTCATATTCCAATCCATTGGCCACGAGTATAGGTTTAAAGTAAGAAGAAATCTAAATTCCAAAACTCTACTTCTTAATATTTATATGAACCCTTTAATATGGGGAACATTTGACGGCTCTCTCTTTCTTCCATCTCACAATACATTACCAGTACGAATATATCGAGCCCAACCGACCAGATGTAAAAAAACAGAGAGAGAAACAAAGACAGAAGTGGAGTTTTGGAATTTAGATTCCTTCTTACCTTTGACCTAGACCCATGGCTAATAGACTGAAGCAAGACTTCTTCTCTCTTCTCTTAAAATTTATCTCTTCGTTCTCTTCTCTTTTCTCTCTCTTTTATAGAGTTTTTGAATTTAGATTCATTCTTACTTCACACCTATACCCGTGGCCAATGGATTGTAGTAGGACATCTTCTCTCTTCTCTCTTTGTTTATTTCTTCATTTACTTCTCTCTTTTTCTTTATCTTCTATCTTCGTTTATCTTTCCATTTTCTTGTGACTGGTCGGCTAGGCTTGACATGGTCAGCTGGGCTTGACATATTCATGCTGATAATGTATTATTTATAGGGTAAGCTTGTGAAGTAGAAGGAATCTAAATTCTAAAACTCCACAGAAAAGAAAGAACAAGAGAGAAGAGAATAGTGAGATAAATGAAGAGAGAAGAGTGAAGTCATGCTCCAGTCAATTCGCCATGAGTATAGGTGTAAAGTAAAAAGGAATCTAAATTCCATAACTCTACTTCTCAATAATATTATTAAATCTCTCCATTCTCTTCTATCTTGTCCTATGGATAAGGGTTTCATATAGATTGCTTTGGCCTTAAGTAAGCTTACCCTATAAATAATATATGACCCCTTTAGGGTAGGGCATATTTGATGGCTCTCTCTTTCTCCCATCTCATAACATGTTATCAGCACGAATATATCAAGCCCGACCGACCAGTCACAAGAAAACGGAGAAAGAAATGAAGATAGAAGACAGAGAAGAAGTGAGAAAAGAATGAAAAGATAAACGAAAAGAAAAGAGAGAAGAAGACCTGCTCTAGTCCATTGGCATGGGTATATGTGTGAAGTAAGAAGTTATCTAAATTCAAAAACTCCACTTTTGCCTTCGTTTCTCCCTCTATTTTTTTGTGACAGGTCGACTGGGCTCGACATATTCATGCTGATAACGTGTTGTGAGAAGAGAGAAGAAGAGAGATGAGAACGAAGTTATAAACGAAGATAGAAGAGAGAAGAAGTCCTGCTCCAATCTATTTACCACAGGTATACGTGTGAAATAAGAAGGAATATAAATTCCAAATCTTCACTTCTATATTTGTTTCTCTCCATTTTTTATGACTGATCGATTGGGTTCGACATGTTTGTGCTGATAATGTGTTGTGAGATGGGAGAAAGAGAGAGAGCCATCAAACATATCCAATAGACTGGAAAAGGACTTCTTCTCTCTTCACTCTTTATTTATCTCTTTATTATCTTCTCTCCTCTTCTCTCTTCTACCTTCGTTTCTCTTTCTATTCTTACCCTATAAATAATATACAACCCCTTTAGGGTGGGGCATGTTTGACGGCTTTCTTTTTCTCCTATCTCACAATACGTTAACAACACGAGCATATCAAGCCCAGTTGACCAGTCGTAAGAAAACAGAGAGAGAAACAAAAATAAAAGAGATAAAAAGAGAGAAGAGAATAGAGAGATAAATAAAGAGAGAAGAAGTTCTGCTCCAATCCATAGGCTACGGGTATAGATGTGAAGTAAGAAGGAATCTATATTTGAAAACTTTACTTCTGCCTTCTATATTTGGAAATCTAATCCATAGGAGAAGAAATAAGAGAACGGAGAGATTTAATTACATTATTGAGAAGTGGAGTTTTGGAATTTAGATTCCTTCTTAGTTCACACATATACCCGTGGTGAATGGACTGGAGCAGGACTTCTTCTCTCTTCTCTCTTTGTTTATCTCTCTATTCTCTTTTATCTTCTTTTCTCTTCTCATAACAGGTTATCAGCATGAGCATGTCGATCCCAACCGACCAGTCATAAGAAAACAGAAAGAGAAGAACTTCTTCTCTCTGTTATCTTCTTCGCTCCTTTCTGTGGAGTTTTAGAATTTAGATTCCTTCTTACTTCACACCTATACCCGTGGCCAATGGACTGGAGTAGGACTTCTTCTCTCTTTTCACTTTGTTTATCTTTCTATTCTCTTCTCTCTTCTTCGCTCTCTTCTGTATTTATCTCTCTTCGTTTTATTATGACTGGCCGGCTGGGCTCGACATGTTCGTGCTGATAACGTGTTATAAGAAGAGAGAAGAGAACGGAGAGATAAATAAAGAGAGAAGATAGAAGAGAGAAGAAGTCCTTCTCCAATCTATTCACCACAGGTATAGGTGTGAAGTAAGAAGGAATCTAAATTCCAAAATTTCACTTCTTAATAATATAATTAAATCTTTCCATTCTTTTCTCTCTTCTACTCTCTCTACTATGGAGTTTTGAAATTTAGATTTCTTTTTACTTCACATCTATACCCATAGCAAATAGACTAGAGTAGGACTTCTTCTCTTTTCTCTCTTCTCCCTTCATTTATCTCTCTATTCTTTTCTCCCTTTCTCCCATCTCACAACACATTATCACCACGACCATGCCGAGGCCAACCGACCAGTCGTAAGAAAGTAGTAAGAGAAACAAAGTCAAAAGTGGACTTTTGGAACTTAGATTCCTTCTTACTTCACACCTATACCCGTGGCGAATAGACTGGAGCAGGAAAAAAGAGAACAAATAGATAAACGAAGAGAGAAGAGAGAGACGAAGAGAGACGAGAACGAAGAGAGAAGAGAGAAGAAGTCCTGCTTCAGTCTATTCGCCACAGGTATATGTGTGAAGTAAGACGGAATCTAAATTTCAAAACTCCAATTCTCTATAATATAATTAAATCACTTTTTTCTCTTCTCTCTTCACCCATGGATTATAAAAAACGAATACTGGTTGGCTCTAATAAGTATTAAATAATTAATTAGTTATTTTAATTTAATTATTTTACTTCATATCTATACCCGTGGCCAATGGACTGAGCATGACTTTTTGTCTCTTCTCTCTTAGTTTATCTCTTCATTCTTTTCTCTCTTCTTCTCCCATCTCAAAATATGTTATCAGCAGTATAGGTGTGAAGTAAGAAAGAATCTAAATTCAAAAACTCTAATTCTCAAAAATATAATTAAATCTCTTCGTTCTCTTCTCCTATGGATTAAGGTTTCCCATAGATTGCTTAGGCCCTAAGTAAGCTTGCCGTATAAATAATTTACGACCCCTTTTCGGTGGGGCACATTTGACAGCTCTCTCTTTCTTCTATCTCACAATACGTTATCAGCACAAATATATTGAGCCCAACCGACCAGTCAAAAGAAAATAGGGAGAGAAACGAAGACAAAAGTGGAGTTTTGAAATTTATATTTCTTCTTACTTCACACCTAAACCCGTGGCAAATGGACTCAAACATGACTTCTTCTCTCTTCTCTCTTCATTTCTCTCTGTTATCTTCTCTCTTCTTCTTTCTCTTCTGTCTTTGTTTCTCTCTATGTTTTCTTGTGACTGGTCGGCTGGGCTCGACATGTTCGTATTGATAACGTATTGTGAGAAGAGAGAAGAAGAGAGAAGAGAACAGAGAGATAAATGAATTATTTAACGGCTGTGCTCGATATATTCGTACTGATAATGTATTGTAAAATGGGAGAAAGAGTGAGCCGTCAAATGTGCCACAACTAAAAGGGGTCATATATTATTTTTAGGGTAAGCTTACTTAGGGCCGAAGCAATCTATGAGAAATCCTAATCCATGGAAGAAATCCGACAGTGGATAATGAAATGGAGCATGACATCTTCTCTTTTCTCTCTTTATTTATCTTTCCATTCTCTTCTCTCTTCTTCTCTCTTTTCTATGGAGTTTTGGAATTTATATTCCTTCTTCAAATCTATACCTGTGGCTAATGGACTGGAGCAGGACTTCTTATCTCTTGTTTATCTCTCCGTTCTCTTCTCTCTTCTTCTTTCTTTTCTATCTTCGTTTCTCTCTCTGTTTTCTTGTGACTGGTTGGTTGGGCTCGATATGTTCGTGCTGATAACGTATTGTGAGATGGAAGAAAGAGAGGGCTGTCAAACGTTCCCTATCCTAAATGGGTCAAATAAATATTAAAAACTGGAATTTAGATTCCTTCTAACTTCACATCTATACCCGTGGCCAATGGACTGGAGCAGGAATTCTTCTCTCTTCTCTCTTTGTTTATCTCTCCGTTCTCTTCTCTCTTCTCCCATGGATTAGGATTTCTTATAGATTGTTTAGGGTCTAAGTAAGCTTACCCTACAAATAATATACGATACCTTTAGGGTGGGGCACGTTTGACGGCTCTTTCTTTCTCACATCTTATAACATATTATCAGCACGAACATGTCGAGCCCAGCCGACCAGTCGCAAGAAAACAGAGAAAGAAAGAAAGGCAAAAGTGGAGTTTTAGAATTTAGATTCCTTCTTACTTTACACCTATACCCGTGGCCAATGGACTGGAGTAGGACTCCTTCTCTTTTCTCTCTTTATTTATCTCTCCATTCTCTTCTATCTTCTTCTCTTCTTTTTGTGAAGTTTTGAAATTTAGATTCCTTCTTACTTCACACCTACACCTGTGGCCAATATGGGTGTAAATTTTGGCCGAAAGCCTCATAAATAGCGGGACCCACCAGCCCTGCCTATGGGGTCCACAAAGACGACAGCAGGACCCACTAGTACTGCCTGTGGGATCTCCAAAGATAACAGCGGGACCCACCAGACCTGCTTGTGGGGTCCACAAAGATGACAGCGGGACCCACCAGACCCGAAGACTCCACACAACCAGTCAATCAAGTCGAGTCGAAGGGCTGATTGAACTTTAGTCTAGATTGTTGATTCGGATGTTGCTTGTTAGTGCCTTTGAATTCAAACTATGAATAAGAAGAGAGAGGAGATTGACACAAGATATGATATTAGAGTTCAGCCGAAACCTACATCTCCGTGCTATAAGGTGCAACCTAAATTTACTAATACTTTTCTCAAAGTGACTTTGACAGGCCGAGTGTCACTGATCTCTTTGAAAAAAAGATCGAAGGGTTAGGATATGAGAGCTCTAGGTTTTTTGAAAGTCTGATTCAGAAATCAGAGATCCGATTTTTTCTAGTACACTCGTTGGGTCTTCTATTTATAGATTTTTCTTGAAGGGAAACCAGAGTAAAGGGCAGTTTTTGCAACTGTCGCCTGAATCCCAACGGGGTTGATGGGTCCCGCTGTCATCTCGGAAGACCCCACAGGCAAGACTGGTAGGTCCCACCGTCATCTCGGTGGACCCCACAGGCAGGGCCCGTGGGTCCTATCGTTACCTCGATGGACCCCTTAGGCAGGGCTGGTGGGTCCCACTATCATCTTTATGGATCCTACTGGCAGGGCTAGTGGGTCCTGTTATCGTCTTTGTGGACCCCATAGGCAGGGCTGGTGGGTCCCACTATTTGGGAGGCTTTCGGCCAAAATTTGCACCCACAGCCAATGGACTGGTGCAAGACTTATTCTCTCATTTTTCTTTGTTTATCTCTTTGTTCTTTTCTCTCTTCTGTCTTCATTTCTCTCTTTGTTTTCTTGTGACTGGTTGGTTGGGCTTGACATGTTCGTATTGATAACGTGTTGTAAGATGGGAGAAACCGTCAAACGTGCCCTACCCTAAAGGGGTAGTATATTATTTATAGGGTAAGCTTACTTAGGGCCTAAGCAATCTATGGAAAACCCTAATCCATGGGTAAAGAGAGAAAAAAATAGAGATATTTAATTATATTATTAAGAAGTGGAGTTTTGGAATTTAGATTACTTCGTACTTCACACCTATACCCGTGGCTAATGGAATGGAGAAGGACTTCTTTTCTCTTCTATCTTTGTTTATCTCTTCGTTCTCTTGTCTCTTATTTTCTCTTCTCTGTCTTCGTTTCTCTCTCTGTTTTCATACGACTGGTCGACTGAGCTCCACATGTTCGTGCTGATAACGTGTTATGAGATAGGAGAAAGGAAAAGTCATCAAACGTGTCCCACCCTAAAGGGGTCGTATATTATTTATAGGGTAAGCTTACTTAGGGCATAAGCAATCTATAAGAAACCCTAATCTATAGGAGAAGAGAGAGAGAATGGGGAGATTTAATTAAATTATTAAGAAGTGGAGTTTTAGAATTTAGATTCCTTCTTACTTCACACCTATACCCATGGCGAATGGACTAGAGCATGACTTCTTCTCTCTTCTCTTTTTGTTTATCTCTCCATTCTTTTCTCTCTTCTTACAACACGTTATCGGCACGAACATGTCGAACCCAGCCGACCAGTCGCAAGAAAAAAGAGAGAGAAACAAAAACAGAAGAGAGAAAAGAAAAGAGAAGAGAATAAAGAGAGAACAGATAGATAAATGAAGAGAGAAGAAGCCCTGCTCTAGTCCATTGGCCACAGGTATAGGTATGAAGTAAGAAGGAATCTAAATTCCAAAGCTCTACTTCTTAATATTTATACGACCCCTTTTTTGTTGGACACGTTTAATGACTCTATTTGTTTCATCTCACAACACGTTATCAGCACGAACATGTCAAGCCCACCAGACCAGTCGCAAGAAAATGAAGACAGAAGCATGACTTCTCTACTTCTCTCTTCTCTTTTTATTTATCTTGCCGTTCTCTTGTTTCTTCTTCTCTCTCTTCTATAGAGTTTTAGAATGTAGATTCTATTTTACTTCATACCTATACCCTTGTCTAATGGACTGGAGCATGACTTCTTGTCTCTTTTATTTTTGTTTATCTCTCCGTTCTTTTCTTTCTTCTTTTCTCTCTTCTGTCTTCGTGCTGATAACGTGTTTTGAGATGGGAGAAAGAGAGAGCAGTCAAACATGCCGCAACCTAAAGGGGTCATATAAATATTAAGAAGTGGAGTTTTGGAATTTAGATTACTTCTTACTCCACAGCTATACTCGTGGCCAATGCACTGGAGCGGAACTTCTTCTCTCTTCTCTGTTTGTTTATCTTTTTATTCTCTTTTCACTTCTTCTCTCTCTTCTGTCTTCATTTCTCTCTTTGTTTTCTTATGACTGGTCAGCTAGGCTTGACATATTCATACTGATAACATGTTGTGAGAAGAGAGAATAAGAGAGAAGAGAATAAAGAGATAAATGAAGAGATAAGAGAGAAGAAATCCTGCTCCATCACTACACCAAAACTAGCGTTTGCTCACGTTTATAATCGTTATAAATTTTTTTGCTAACGGTTACATCCGTGAGGAATATGGCGTCACAAATTTTAGTCACGGATATACCCACGGTTATATCCGTTATAATTAATCACATTGTCATGGATATAACCGTGGGTATTAATCCATATGCTCACGGTTATATCCGTCGAATATACCATACTGTGATGGTTACCTTCTCAACTGTCATGCATATAACCGTGAGTAAGTTGCCTACGATTTTTTTAAAAATTCGACCGTTGGAATTACTAACGATTGTCTTCAGTTTTGTCATGGTTATAACCGTGACAAAAATTATGAAAAAAAAAAATACAGAATGCTTGAGTTCCTGAATCACAAACAAAAAGAGTAGATGTGATCTTCACACATAATCTTCACATATGCATGAGCAATGGAGGGATCGTCGAAGGTTGATGGTGGGCCAAGAAACCAAGAACTATCAAGCATCGCAAACCAAATTCCAACACACATTAATCAAATTATCATTTCCTCACCATCTGACAGAAATCTTTCATTAAAAACATAGAATTTACAACACAGGTACAATTTATTTGGCAAACCAACTGAAGCTTTGCGGTAATCCTACTCAATGGGGTCATCTGGAAAAATCAACAAATATAAAGGACTAATGTGCAAATACAGATCACTGCCCTACTTGTTTATTTGGTATGACTCCATTTAGCACATTTATCACATTCATCACATTACTTCATCTAAATGGAGTAACTACTGAGCATGAGAATGATCAATGCCATGCTAGGCCTCTCCGATGGGTCTTCCTGTACGCAAAGTAGGCCAATGTGAATGCATCTCAATACTTCTTGAGCACCGACATTTTCACCTAGATTCAGGTCCTTCACCTCTAATACAGTCCCTTCAATCCAATGCTTCCATACCTACTCAAAAATCAGTAAAGAGGATTTATCAAATATGCAGTGTTGCCTAAATGCGACAAAAATCATATTAGAAGTAATGCAAATATATAATGTTATGAATCAAGATATTGAAAGAGGAGTCCTTACATTACTTAGAAGGTCTATAACATGACTTGATCCTTGGAAGCCGCTGTTCTTTCGGCCTGTAACAATCTCCAAAACCAATACACCATAGCTGAAAACATCTGACTTAGTCGAGAAAAGGCCATGCATCGCATATTCTGGTGCCATATATCCACTGCATATCATAAGAGAACAGTTGAAGACATGAGATGGGCAATGCTTATGAGTTATGATACAATGTTAGCATATATTTGTAACGTAAACTTACTAAGTCCCGGCAATTCGGCTAGTGTTTCCTTGAGTTTCGTCGACACCAAAGAGCTTTGCGAGACCAAAATCAGAAATTTTAGGGTTCATGTCCCCATCTAGCAAGATGTTACTTGCCTTCATATCCCGATGAATAATCTTGAGTCGAGAGTCTTCATGAAGATAAAGAAGCACTCAACCAATCCCTTCCCCTAATGTAGTTGTCGTCCTCTAACTGGATCTATTTTGACAAAATAAAACTGGACTTAAGAAATGTGGACGTGTAGCCTAATGATAAACTCAAGTTCACCTGCCCAAAGCCAGATCCGGGAACGACGACGATTCCAGTGGCGTCAAGAAGGCGGCGAGCATAGAACGCATCGGGGGCTGCATTAACTGCTTTGGCGGCTTCAATTGCCTTGTATGGCAGGTGAAGGCGGGGGAAGAGATACATCGCTCCCTCTGTCTTGTTGCATGTCACACCTTCTAAGTTGTTGAATGCATCTTCCAAGGTCTGCCATAAATTAAGAGAAGATGACAGCATAGTCTTCGCAAGCCCTTAGGGAATGAAATCTTTTAAGACTGCTTAAAAATTCTATGTAGTTATGACATGAATCGGTCTATTGTCGAAGTTGCTTCATAAAAAAAATAAATCAAATGTAAAAAAAAGGACAGTTATTTAGGCCATAGCCGCCATACAAACAATATGCAATTTAGACTTGGAGTAACCAAAAATTAGAGTATAATCACTACCAACCTTTGCACGCCTTACTAAAGACGAAAGGATTCCATCTTTTTCTGCAGTGAAAGATTCATATGATTCATCCCCAACCTGATGATTCACCCAATTTATTTCTCAAAATTGCAAGAAGCAGCATATTTCATAAATAAAAGATGGACTAATTTGGTTACATGGAAACACTTTAGTGTCTCTTGGAATTGGAAGTTTTCTAACTCCCCGAAAGTGAGTAAATCTTCATAAGAACAGAATATACACCTTTGGTGGATTCATGACAAGGCTTGCAAGTATCTGGCCGGAAATGTTTGAACAAAGATTCACAGATGCCACCTTGTATATCTGCTCCCGTACATCGGCACTGAAACCAGTCACCTCCATGTAACCCCCCCTTTTCCCACATTCTCCATAGTACCCTGACAGGAGCAATAACCATCATTTGCAATTTTATGAATCAAGGAGGATATAAAATGGTCAAAAGTGGAAAAACAAATCAACATCCGATGGTGAAGAAATATAATACCCTTAGAAACTGACTGAAATGATACTAAAGCAAGATCCTCCTCTCCATATCCCATTGACCTTGAAATCTTCTTGAACGAGTTGAATTTCTTGTTGTCCACATAAATATTTTCTTGGTATACCTAAGAATATCACAAGACACGGCGTTAGTGACTAAACCACAAAGAAAGTTGATCAACATGATTTTCTTAATAAAGCCCACACTTTGGACACCACCTTTAAGTTTCAAAACTGCCAAACTAATGTTATTATTACATATTCAATGAAGGGAGGATAGAAAACTATGAGAAATAGAAGACAAACAAAACAGAGGTAGCTCCCAGCTCATCTGCTAGGAGAACCAGACCTTCCTTCTTGCAAAATTCAACTATTTGCCTTTGGTTTTCCTCTGCAAGAACCTGGAAATTTTTACATCAAATATGCAATACATTAGCAAAATATATTTGAGAATAACCTCAAATGTCAAAAAAAAACATATGGGTATTGTGTATAATGACAAAACTTGACAAGGCCTACAGCTCTACCAAAGCATGGTGTGGCTTAGTCAAAGCCAACCTTTGTTCTTTGTAATCATGCCCAATAAAAGGGTGTAAGAAAAATAAAAATAAGTAATGTTTCATTGTCCTCCAATGACTTACTTAAATCATAAATCAAAGAAACAGGTTGGAACACACCTGTCCTGTAGGATTGCCTGGATTTATCACTACCAGCGCCCTAACAGTAATACCCTTGGATCGAGCAGCTTCCAATTGTTTCTTAACCTCAGATATCTCCAATCCCCATCCTGTGGCTTCATCGAGGTAATATGGGATCTGGAATCAAAGAGTTTTCTTGGTTGGTTCCTCCTTTATGTCAAAATTATAAACCAGACTATGTTTTTCTATCTAATGAAAAGGGGCAATCACAGAATCTGTCAAACATGTCAAGCCGCATAAGAAAGCCATATCTAACCTGAAACCCAACCCTTCGAACACCCAACAAGGAAAGTGGTTTTTTCTATTAATTTACTAAGTATTATTTACATGTATATTACATGGTATAACAGGAAATACCACGTGCAGCAATACCAGCTGCAATTGCATCACGTAAGCCTTTGATTCCCTGAAATAAAAAGAAGAATCTATCACAATTATGAGATTTACAAAAGAAAAGATACTTTGTGAGGCCTAACAAAGAATATTGTTACCTGACTATGACTGTATGCTCCCGTGGCTCTACCAGGAATCAGGTCTAGAATCTCCCATGCCCTCCCTATAGCATCCGAGCTACAATGAGTTATATAAATGACAGTTTATGCACATAACATAGAGCTTAGTGCAAATATATGGAACAATAACCAAAGAAATATTAATGATACAGAAACACATGTTCCCTTCAGATTCCTTGACATAATTCAATGCCTTAAGGTCAAAACCCAAGTATGCTCAATGAGTGAAATAAGCTAGGGGCAAGATACAACAAATAATGTTCTTCAGTTATATGAACTCAGTACGATGGTTCCTTCATTCACTGAAATATTTCTATAGTTCATTAGTCAGTGTATAATGGGTGGGCATTCACTGAAATATTTTGATGAAAGAAGAAATACATCACCCAAAGCAGAACCTTACATCATTATGTCATACAAAAGGATGATTAAGGCCAAATTCTTACGCTAGTTGCTGTGTAAAGTAGGAAATACAACTTAAAGGAAAAATTAGAGGAACGAAAAGGCTCAATAGAACATCTTGTTTTTTTTTCTACAACATGGCTGCAGAGGATATTCTATCCTATCTTACCAAGTTAACAGGGAAACCGTCTTGCATTATCAAGATCTTTCATGTCTTCGCTCCAAAGACTGATTAAAGAAGGAAAGATCAAGGCTTTAAAGATATAGAACAAATTCCATAACAGTCTTGGTCACTTAAGAATTTTAGGGTTTACCTCGTGATCCAGTCACTGTACTTCTTGAATGTATGTATCAATAAAAAAATAGAACGAAAAAAATTCCATAACTATGAAAACGATGGAATTAGTACAACCCACTTCATTTTGCTAATTTGGTTTTAGATTATGATGATCAGCATATTCATGATGCCTAGTCATTAGGCTACACGTCCACATTTCTTTACGAGTTACATGAATTGAAACGGTTCTTTTGTTAAAAATTAAAACATCACCTTCATTGACTCTCCCAGTAGATCTGTACGATCGCATATGAAGAAATAGGCCAGATATGCACCAAATTCAGATCTGGAAGACATTATTTAAAATTGATCAACACAATCTTGCATCTTAGGCTAGCATTTCTGCTAAAAGAGTTTCACTTACATGGCTCTCAATATTAAGCGATTCTCTAGCAAGAAAGCCTCGTCCATCAGAAAAAATCTGTATGGTTCCAAAATACATCTTTCAATGCCCCTTGTAAGGTTGTATACATTTGCCACTAGCCTCCTCTAGTGAGATGATCACAAACATTATTGTGCACCTTCAAAGCCTACTTATAGAGCAACATCTTCACCTCTCCTTGAATGGAACAACCTTAGAGCCTAACAAGATTCATGTGTTGTAACCTTGCAATTAGTACTATTCACACAAAATATAATTCAATAAGAAAATTTCAAATTATCTACAACATGATGAAAATTATCTACAATAGGATGGCTCACCTAAAAGCTTCTTCTTTCATCTACAACAAATCTTGATCTACAATAGGATGGTTCACTGCAAGCTTCTTCTTTTCTCTACTGGTAAAAAAGATGATGAAGACAAGCAGAACATATACATATAGAGCATATGTCATAGCTAGAATCTAAGATATTACAAACGACACCATATAGAGCATAGATCAACATCATATAGAAGCAAAAATGTGTCATAATAGTTTACAAACCAAGTCATCCAAGATATTGCAAACCAAGTCATCCAAGATAAGTGTCATAATAGTTTACAAACCAAGTCATCCAAGATATTGCAAGCGACTTTCAAGCAAAATCAGAAAACCTCCATCAGCAATTTCACATAGTCTATAATTACCACCTTGGGGAGCTTTGTAAATCTGTGCTTCTGGATCCTTGACCTCCGTCACCCAAACTATTCTCTCATCACGGGCCACTTGTCTTCCGTGGCAAATTGTGTGGGTCGCTATATACCCCTTAGCCACCTCCTTTTGGTCTCGCGAAAGTAACATGACATATTGCCTTCCGCTAAGAGATGCCGTAGGGGTCGAAACTCCAAAAGCATTGGCCAAGTTCTGACCGACAATCGGTTTATGCACAGAGTTGGAGGCACCTTCAGTCCTAGGCGTACCCCCATCATTGTTGGAGGCACCTTCAGTCCTTTGTTGCATGCTAAAAAACATAGTCAAAAATTCTTTCATCGATTCTTGTATACAGGCTTTTACAGTGGCTTTCACAGTGGCTTCCGTTTTAGCTTGGAACTCCTCATGTATAGCACCACTCTTTTGTTTGGCTATTACTTTTGCAGTTTGTCCACACTTTACTTGCTTCACAGAGGAACTAGAGGTCACTGCACGACACCGATTCTTTTTGTCCGGCCCAAAAACTTCAGCCAGTTCATCATGCTCGATGTCATCTATGCTCGTAGCACTACCATGTTCATTCGCGCTTGCGGCCTTTCTCTTTTCTTCCACAACCACAATTTCGTTCTGTGTTTGCAAGTGAAATAGATTAAGATATTGAACTAAATTGCACAAACCACCAAAATAAAAATGATATAGATTAAGATGTGGAACTCACCCATTTCTCCAGTGCGCTCGGCAATATCTCCCCAGTCTTGCTTTTGTGTGCAACTTTCCACCCATCAACCCGCTTATGATTGGCTCCTGGATTTTCTTTATCCTACAAGAAAAATTATAATTGGTTAATGAAATATATATTGTGATTACTATCTAAGTTGTGTACTATGTGGTACACACCATGGCTTCATAAACTTGGTTGTAGCTTCTTCGCCCGAGAGTGTGACCGATGGTGTTTTGTGCCCTATTTTCAGCATTCTTTTTGCATTGTTCTCTCTTCTTTTCATCCCACTCGTTCTCAACAAACTTTTCCCACCAAACTTTATCAATGTCATCCGGACGTGCTTCCAAGGCAGCACGTTTATCCACAGCTTTGTAGATTAACTTTTTACGAAGGGTATGCTTCTCCGTCCTAAAAAACTGTGATAATTTTCTCTCCAATATTGGTCGAGCAATATGTGGTTCAAGGTTTATTTCGAACTCTTTCTGTTGCAGGTATGACAAAGCCACAAAACACTATCAGTGTAATTTCAAATATGCAAAATATAACTAAATGTATAAATAAAACTATCTTAAGTTACCATCAACGCCTTCCAAAGGTCGTTCAAGTAGGTCGGATCCACTAGCCTCCAATCTTTGTAACTGATTGGGATGAGAGCTCGGATTAGGGCACCGCAACGGGAACTCCATTTGGACGCATCTCTACCTCCAACTGTGCCATCTGCTTCCACAATAATTGAGTAAAGCTTATCGGTTGCAGGAGGGAAAGCCTGTGCATCTCTCGTAGCCTGGGATGTACTAGAATTGTACGACATTCTGCAATACGATGGTTATAATGATGTACAAGAGTTCATGAAGCAATAAATTCATAAAACAAATAATTTTTTTTAAACAATAAAATTATTAAACTTTATTACAAAAATACAAGAATGATGATAAACAATATTTGGTGGCTAATTTTGAACCAACTGGGCATTCTCTTTATCTTAGCCATATGTTAAACATGGATTATCTGAAAATATGGATTTAATCTTATTCTAAATTACCCATCCATTAAGAATTTCATTGCATAACACACCTAAAAATAAAAATCAATTTTATAACTCTTTATTTAGTAACCGATAATGGCAAACTACTCCTTTAACACAAGGTAAGAAAATAATTATAGGTCGAAATATGTAATCGAAACATGAACATTTGTGAGCTCACATTGACTTATGAATCTACTACAAATTCAATCATGCCTTCTATTACAAAACTTTGAGACTGGAATTCTCTTTGGAGTAAAAATTCAAGAACAAACTACCCATGGTCTTGATGGCAACAATTATAGAAAGAATGATGTTATACCAAAACACTCAGAGAGAAAGAATGATGACTAGCCTTGTCAGATGTGAAATCAGAATAGATAAAAAAAACAAATGCAGAAATTAAACATGAAATCTTCAACATACATATTAATAGGAAGGCCTTGATGGCAACAATTATAGAAACACAATCTTCATTAGTCCATTTATTTGGATTCAATGCACTTCAGCAGTGGGGTCAAGTGAGGTTGCTCTTTAAGAGTAGATTGAAAGCTCATTGGCACGGTTAGCTCGTCAACTTGATTGGTCATTCGCTTTGGTGAACGTATGACAACCGACCAATCAGGATTTTTAAGATCTTTCGAATAAAAAACTTGACTGGCTTCAAATGCGAGAATGGCTGGCTCATCATGCTCCCCATCGGCATCCTTGAACTTCTCCAAGTTGACCATCAACAAGTTAGAGTCCGGGCAAAGTTTACAACCGTTGATTTTATCCGCAACGTTCACCCAGTTGCAATAGAACACTACGTGTTCAAATTCATTATAATCCACCTCTATGATCTCTTTTATTATCCCATACCATGTAGTGTCATCATCCTTGGGGTTCATATCTTTTGTACTTGAAACGAATGTAGTAATTGCATCCATGCAAACACCACTGTCTTGCGTTCCAACAGTGTCGTCGTGGTACTGGGGAGAGAAGACGTAGCCATTGATCCTGTACTTGATATGTGTCTTGGCATACTGCATTGGCCCTTTAACGTACCGCCATAAATTCGAGTCCATGCCTTTTTCATCCATCAACTATTAATGTAAACCACCACACTCGAATTAACCAATGACACAAAGAGTAAATATAATGTCAATATTATTATTCAAGACGATACACACCTTCCGGTAAAGCCAGTCAATGAATTCAGACTGTATCACTACTTCTTTCTTTGTGGGAACTTTTCCTTTACCACGAGAAGTGGTTTGTAATGACGAGTGGTACTCACTGCACATCATTCAAATGTAATTAGAAAAACATTGGTATATTAGTATAATTTCAAGCGGAACATATGAAAAACTCACACCTGTAATACTCATCTACTCCGGGTATATCCAATCTAAAGAGTATCCATCTCCTTATTTGTACCCATTGTACATGTGATAGCTTGATAACTTTACCCTCCTCCATGGATCGTTCATAAAAGTCATCACTATTTTCATCTAGAAAGGAGGCCTGAGTAGAACTGTGATTTGCGTCACGTGGATTCGGCATGTACTCCATGGCGTACCTGACGGATTCAGAAACAAGATAGGCCTCCGCAATGGAGCCTTCAACGTAACGTTTATTGCTAGGAATGTCCTTGCACTCCTTCATCGACCTGATTGAGTAAATAGATCCCAAAAAAAAGTACATGTTAGTTCATTGCATGTTGTCGTTACATAAGCCTCTGTCACAATACATGACAATTATCTCACCTTTCAAACGGATACATCCACCGATATCTAGTAGGTCCACAAAGCATAGCTTCATCGGCTAGATGGACCATTTGGTGTATGCTAATATCGAAAAAGTGGGGTGGAAAATAATATTCCAACACACACAATGCCTCAGCGATAATATTTTTGGCAGCTTGGACATGTTCTCGAATTAAGACCTTTGAGCATATTATGTTGAAGAATAGGCTTACCTGCATAATGGCTCGTTTCAGGTCGCTTTTCTTTGGATAGGCATGCTGAAGCATGACAGGTAGCAAATATTGCATGATGACGTGATAGTCGTGCGATTTCTGTATGTGCAAACCGGGTGGTTGAAGACTAACAATGTTACTTAGGTTAGATGAAAACCCCGATGGGAGCTTCAAGTCCTTTAGGATTTGGCAAAAGTCTCTCTTTTCTTCCTTGTTCAAGGCAAAGTCAGATGACGGTTTCACTTGTTTTCCAGTGGCCTTGTCTATTCGCATCCACTGATTACTATGGATGCCTAGCTCCTTCATATCCTCCCGTGCAGCGACTGTATCCTTTGTCCTGTCTTTCTTCTCCAGGATCGCATTTATTAGATGTTCAGCAACATTCTTCTCAGTGTGCATCACATCAATAACATGTCGTACTTTATGACCGATCCAGTATTCTAGATCAAAAAGAATTGACTTCTTATACCATGACGAAGTTTCTTCATTGCCATCACCATCAGTATCATCATCGTTTCTATCATCCACCTCAATTATCTTTCGCTTCCTGGCAGAAGCTTTTACAACTTTACCTGGTACATATTTGATGCGATCTAGCCTTTGCAAAAGCGCTGGTCCAACTAGCCATGTTGGAGGTTCTCTGTGTTCTTCACTCTTAAACCACCCAGGCTTCACTTTCCTGTACGGGTGATCATCCTTCAGGAACCTCCGATAGTTTGTGTAAACAATCTTCTTACCTTTTGTCAGTCGTTGGGATTCGGTCTCGTCACCACAAACAGGGCAAGCTTTGTAACCATGTGTCACACAACCAGATAAATTTCCGTATGCAGGAAAATCATGGATCCCCCACAACAATATCACTTTCAATGTAAATTTTTCCCTCTTGTCCATGTCATATGCTGGCACTCCTCCCTACAGTTGCTTCAACTCATCTACAAGCGGTTCAAGGAAAACATCAATGTCCTGACTCGGTGCCTTCGGTCCAGGAATCAACAAACACATCATCTGAAACTCTGATTTCATACATAACGAAGGTGGAAGATTATAAGGCACCGTGTAAACTGGCCAACAACTGTAACTACTAGATAGAACACCACGCGGATTAAACCCATCGGTCGCAATTCCAAGCCAAACGTTATGCCCCTCATTAGCAAAATCTGGCCATTTGCTCTTAAGCGCTCTCCATTCAGCTGAATCAATTGGATGCCGCATAAAATCCCATGAAGGATCTGCTAGTTTATGCCATGTCATTTGGCGTGCTATCGACGGTATAGTGTACAGTCTCTTCAATCTCGGAATTAGAGGAAAGTGTCTCAAGACTTTTCTTGGCTCTTTCAATTGCTTCCCTGCTTTTCCAGACCTCTTTTCTTTCACCTTAAACCTAGGCGTCTGACACTGAGGGCATTCTGTTGCATTCAAATGCTCCTTCCAATATAAAATGCAATTGTTCTCACAAGCATGGATACACTTGGCTTTCATTCCCAGGTCTTTCAATAATTTCTTCATAGTTGGATACTTCTCAGGTAATGTGTTTCCCTTTGGAAACCATCGAGTCAAGCGTTTCAACAGCTCGGTCATGCTGTTTCCCGACCAACCAAATTGCTTCTTCAAATTGTGTAGCTCTATAATTACAGAAAGAGTTGTATCTCCCGTCTCACAAGATGGGTATAGTTTCTCTACTGCTTTTTTCTTATATTCATGGTACATAGTACCTAAGTCCGGTTCGGAAACTCCAACTGTCTGACCATCGTACCCCTCACCACTATAATCACCGCCTGACAGCCCTTCGTGCACTCTGTAAGAAGCATCAATAAGATTCTCCAATGCAACCCCGCCTATATCGATGTTTTCTTCCTCGATATTCTCTTCAACTACTTGTACAGTAGGATGCTCAGTCAAATTCATACCTGGCTTCTCACCGTGTAGAAACCAATCATTGTACATCGGATGCATACCATTTACAATCAAGTGTTTTTCGATATTTTTAAAGGTAAGTCTTTTAGAATTATTGCAATTCTTACAAGGGCAAGTACACATTGTCACCCCAGGTAGGGCATGCTCCATCGCAAACTTCACAAAAAATCGAACCCCTTCTTTATACTCATCCCCGGATCTAAATGGGCTTTTGGTCCACTCTTTCGGAATTGATTGCGACATATCTTCAAAATGCTTATTTGCATATATTGTAGATAAAAAGTTGCACAGGCCTGGGATCAAGCAATGCAAGTTAGTCATGAAATCCATAACATTTATTAAAAAAAAAATGCAAGATGCACTATCATATTTGAAAACATTTAGATCTGAAGGTCATGAAATCTATTACTAAGCATGTATCTCTTAAATTGTTCAATATCCATTTGCATGATATTAGTCAATCCAAAATCAATTTTCACATTTAGATCTGAAGGTCCCGACGGGGCATTTGCACAACCAAAATGCCAATGGATCACAAGTATTACTAAGGGATATTACTTCTAAGCAAACCTGAGGAGCAGTCCTTGCCCGAGTAGCAGATCGCTGCAATGATGGAGGTCGCACAAAGGAAATGAGAAATTGTTAATGCCATTATAGACATAGATAATCTTTAGATTCATTAAGATAAGATTTCTAAGCAAACCTGAAGGAGCAGCCTTGGACCAACGTTCTGAAAGATGGAGAGGAGGCCCACGATCTCCTACAATGCTCGATCAGATTTTTGAAACCTTTGCCCGTGGGGATATGCTCTCGAGTAGGAGATTGCCAAGGGTCTGTTCTTTTAGTTTCCTAGGAAAAAAAATAAAGGAAACAATTTATGCAGAAATTCATTTCTGCAGAAATTGTTTCCATGCCGTTTAATTTTCTTTGTTCTTTTAGCAGGGAAATAAAAGGATGAAATCAAACACAGTGGAAATCTGTTAGATTTCCACTGTTCTTTATAGCAGGGAAATGAAGGGAATAAATCTAACATTTAACAGAATCAAGCCAATGGCCAATGCAGAAAAGCAAGGCTTACTCTTGGGTTCTCTCCCCTTTGTCGGGTGCGATGCTCTCATCCGCAGGAACAATCAATTGCTGCAAATGGCCCACGATCTAATCTTTGAAACCCTTTACCTCGAGTAGCAGATCACTGAAAAGGCCCAAGGATTGAGATTACAGACATGCAATGTTATATCTAACATTGTAATTGGAAGAATAAATAATTTTTTATTTTTGCTATGATCCCTGCCAGAGGCCGCCACCCCTCTCCCACCTTCTCCGTCGCACAGCCACCAAATCCCGCCTCCTGCACCGGCGGCCCGCTTGAAGCCCGAGCCCGTACCCCACCGTCGGCTGCCCTTCCTCCATTAGCTTGTCGTGCGCCCAACGCCACTACCCGCCTGATCCCGCCTCCTCCTTCGCCCGATGCACTGACCGCCCGCTTGAGGCCTGATCCCGCACCCCACCGTCAGCTTCCCCTCCACCGCGGCCCCGGTGTGGGTCCTGATGAGCGAGAGATGGGATCGCCGGAACAAAGAGGTTGTCGATGAGGAGCTGCAGCACGGTGGCGGGGGGCGATCGCGAGATGGGAGATGGTGGCGATCGCGAGAGAGATAGATGCAGAGCGAGAGATGGGAGATGGTGGCTGGGGGCGATCGCGAGAGAGAGAGGGAGAGAGAGAACACGAGAGAGAGGTGGCGGCTGAAGGCGAGAGATAGGGCAGCGCTCTTTAGGTTACGGTTGGGGTTTTTTTGGGAAATTTTATTCATAGCTCCCTAAAGTGTTAAACGTATCATGTGGAAAATATTATATAAATCTTTCTCACGGTTATAACCGTAGGCAATATTATATAAATATCAATAAGTAATTTTATATGTTTTTCCTAATTTTACTAACGGATATTATTAATTACTTACGGTTATGACCGTGAGTAAATACTCACGTGTATAACCGTGAGGAATTGAAACTTCCCTGCGTGAGGAAAACCCTGTTTTGGTGTAGTGCATGTTATTTAGCTAATATATGTTCGTGAAAAAAATGGAGAGGGAAATAAAGACAGAAGAGAAAGAAGAAGTGAGAAAAGAACAGAGAGATAAACAAAAAGAGAGAAGAGCGAAGAAGTCCTGCTCCAGTCCATTCGCTACAGATATAGGTGTAAAGTAAGGAATCTAAATTACTAATCTATACTTCTCATAATTTATAAGATACCTTTAGGGTGGGGCACGTTTGACAGCTCTCTCTTTCTCCCATCTCACAACACTTACCCTATAAATAATATAAGACCCCTTTAGGGTGGGGCATGTTAAACGGCTCTCTCTTCTCCTATCTCACAAAACGTTATCAGTACGAACATGTCGAGCCCAGCCGACCAGTAATAAGAAAACAGAGAGAGAAATGAAGACAAAAGAGAGAGAAGAAAAGAGAAGAGAATAGAGAGATAAACGAAAAGAGAAAAGAGAAGAAGTCATGCTCTAGTCCATTGGCCATGGGTATAGGTGTGAAGTAAGAAAGAATCTAAATTCCAAAACTCCACTTCTGTCTTCGTTTCTCTCTCCATTTTCTTGTAATTGGTCGGCTGTGCTCGATATGTTTTTACTGATAATTTGTTGTGAAATGGGAGAAAGAGAGAGACGTCAAATATGCCCCACCTTAAAAGGGTCGTATAACTATTGAGAAGTAGAGTTTTGGAATTTAGATTCCTTCTTACTTCACACCTATACCCATGGCCAATGGACCGGAGCAGGACTTCTCCTCTCTTCTCTCTTTGTTTATCTCTCTGTTCTCTTCTCTCTTCGTTTATTTCTCTGTTCTCTTTGCTCTTCTTCTGTCTTCTCTCTTCGTTTATCTCTCTATTCTTTTCTCTTTTATTCTCTCTCTTCTATCTTTGTTTCTCTCTCCGTTTTCTTGTGACTGGTCAGCTGGGCTCGATTTGTTCATACTGATAACATATTTTAAGATGGGAGAAAGAAAGAGCCATCAAACATGCCCCACCCTAAAAACTATTGTATATTATTTATAGGGTAAACTAACTTAGGGCCTAAATAATCTATGGGAAAGAGAAACGAAGACAGAAGAGAGAAGAAAGTAGAAAAAAACAGAGAGAGAAACGTAGATAGAATAGAAAGAAGAAGAGAGAAGTGAACGGAGAGATAAATGAAGAAAGAAGAAGTCCTGCTCCAATCAATTCTCCATGGGTATAGGTGTGAAGTAAGAAGAAATATAAATTCCAAAACTCCACTTCTCAATAGTATCATCTTAACATTATTATGATTATCATTGTAATGTTACTTTAATCATTTATTTAATTTTTAAATAATTTAATAATTTAAATAGTTTATTAATTAAGTATTTAGTAAAATAATTAATTAATTAAATTATTTAATTATCTAGTTATTTAATTATTTTTTAATATTAATAATAAAAAGTAAACTAATTAAATAAATATTGAGAAAGAAGAGAGAAGAAGTCATGCTCCAATCCATTCATCACGGGTATAGGTGTAAAGTAAGAAGGAATCTAAATTCCGAAACTCCACGGAAGAGAAAGAATAAGAGAGAATAGAACAGAGAGATAAATGAAGAGAGAAAAGTCCTGCTCCAATCTATTAGCCACGGGTATATGTGTTAAGTAAGAAGGAATCTAAATTTTAAAAACTCCACTTCGCAATAGTTTATTTTATTTAAATAATTCAATATCTATTTATACTATAATAATTATATTTAATTAATTATTTTATTAAAAACTTAATTAGTAAATTATTTAAATTATTAAATTATTTAGTAATGAAATAAATGATTAATTTAATTAAAAATTTTATAGCAACATGACTATGATAATCATAATAACCATGATATAATACTATTGCGAAGTGATGTTTTGAAATTTAGATTCCTTCTTACTTCACACCTATACTTGTGGCCAATGGACTGGAGCAGGACTTCTTCTCTCTTCCCACTTCGTTTATTTCTTCGTTCTCTCCTCTTTTCTTTTCTCTCTTTTGTCTTCATTTCTCTCTCCGTTTTCTTGTAACTGGTCGGTTGGCCTTGGCATATTTGTGCTGATAACGTATTGTGAGAAAGGAGAAAGTAAGAGCCTTTAAATGTGCCCCACCCTAAAAGGGTCGTAGATAGAGAGATTTAATTATATGATTGAGAAGTGGAGTTTTGGAATTTAGATTGTTTCTTACTTCACACCTATATCCGTGGCCAATGGACTGGAGCAGGACTTCTTCTCTTTTCTAACTTCGTTTATTTCTCCATTCTCTTTTCTCTTCTTTTCTCTTCTCTGTCTTCATCTCTCTCTCAGTTTTCTTGCGACTGGTCGGTTGGGCTCGATATATTCATACTGATAATATATTGTGGGGTGGAAGAAAGAGAAAGCCGTCAAATATGCCCCACCCTAAAAGGGTCGTATATTATTTATAGGTTAAGCTTACTTAGGGCCTAAGCAATCTATGGGTAACCTTAATCCATAGGAGAAGAGAGAAAAGAATAGGGAGATTTAATTATATTATTGAGAAGTGGGGTTTTGGAATTTAGATTCCTTCTTACTTCACACCTATACCCCTAGCGAATAGACTGGGGCAGGACTTCTTCTCTCTTCTTTCTTCATTTATCTCTCTGTTATTTTCTCTCTTCTCACAATATATTATCAGTATGAACATGTCCAGCCCAGCCGACCAGTCGCAAGAAATCGGAGAGAGAAATGAAGACAAAAAAGGGAAAAGAAGAGAAAAAAGAATAGAGAGATAAATAAAGAGAGAAGAGAGAAGAAGCCCTGCTCCAGTGCATTGGCCATGGGTATAGGTGTAAAGTAAGAAGGAATCTAAATTTTAAAACTCCACTTCTCAATATTTATATGAACCCTTTATGGTGGGGCACGTTTGACATCTCTCTCTTTCTCCCATCTAATTACACGTTATCGGCACGAACATATCGAGCCCATCCGACCAGTCACAAGAAAACGGAGAGAGAAAGGAAGACATAAGTGGAGTTTTGGATTTTAGATTCCTTCTTACTTCACACATATACTCGTGGTCAATGGACTAGAGCAGGACTTCTTCTCTCTTTACTCTTTATTTCTCTTTCCATTCTTTTCTCTCTTCTTCTCTTTCTTCTGTGGAGATTTGGAATTTAGATTCCTTCTTACTGCACTCTTATACCCTTCGCCAATGGACTAGAGCAGGACTTTTTCTATATTCTATCTTTGTTTAACTCTCTGTTATCTTCTCTCTTCATCTCTTTCTTCTGTCTTCGTTTCTCTCTCTATTTTCTTGTGACTGGTCAACTGGGCTCGACATGTTCGTGCTGATAACGTGATGTGAGATGGAAGAAAGAGAGAGCTATCAAACATGCCCCATCCTTAAGGGGTCATATAAATATTAAGAAGTAGAGTTTTGGAATTTAGATTCCTTCTTACTTCACAGCTATACCTGTGGCATATGGCTTGGAGTAGGACTTCTTCTCTCTTTGTTTATCTCTTTGTTCTCTTTTTTCTTCTTCTCTCACTTTTGTCTTTATTTTTCTCTTTTTTTTTTATGACTGGTCTGCTGGGCTCGACATATTCGTGCTAATAATGTGTTGTAAGAAGAGTGAAGAGAGAAGAGAACAGAGAGATAAATGAATTATTTAACGGCTGGGCTGGACATGTTCGTGCTGATAATGTGTTGTAAGATAGGATAAAGAGAGAGCCGTTAAATTTGCCCCACCCATTATATTATTAATAGGGTAAGCTTACTTAGGGCCTAAGCAATCTATGGAAAACCCTATTCCAAGGGAGAGATCCGACGGTGGATAATAAAGTAGAGTAGGACTTCTTCTCTCATTATTTATCTCTTTGTTCTCTTCTTTCTTCTTAATCTTCTGTAGAGTTTTGGAATTTAAATTCCGTCTTACTTCACACCTATACCCGTGGCCAATGGACTAGAGAAGGACTTTTTTTCTTTTTTTCCTTTATTTATCTCTCCGTTCTCTTCTCTCTTCTTCTCTCTCTTCTGTTTTTGTTTCTCTCTTTCTTTTATCTTCTTTTCTCTCTTTTTTTTTTATGATTGGTCGGCTGGGCTCAACATGTTCATATTGATAACGTGTTGTGAGAAGAGAGAAGAAGAGAGAAGAGAACGGAGAGATAAACGAAGAGAGAAGAGAGAAGAAGTCCTGCTCCAATCAATTCCCCATGGGTATAGGTGTGAAGTAAGAAGAAATCTAAATTTCAAAACTCCACTTCTCAATAATATAACTATAATCTCTTCGTTCTCTTCTCTCTTCTCCCATGGATTAGGGTTTTCCATAGATTTCTTAGGCCCTAAGAAAGCTTATACCATAAATAATATACGACCCCTTTTGGATAGGGCATGTTTGACGGCTCTCATTTTGTCCGATCTTACAACACGTTATCGGATTCTTTCTTATATCTCACTATACCCGTGGGCAATGGAACAGAGCAAGACTTCTTCTCTCTTCTCTCTTTGTTTATCTTTCTGGTATCTTCTTTCTTCTTCTATCTCTTCTGTCTTCATTTATCTCTCCATTTTCTTGTGACTGGTCGGTTTGGGCTCGAAATATTCATACTGATAACGTATTGTGAGATAGGAGAAAGAAAGAGTCGTCAAACGTGCCCTACCTTAAAATGGTCGTATAAAGTGAAGTTTTGGATTTTAGATTCCTTCTTACTTCACACATATACCTGTGGCCAATCACTGAAGCAGGTCTTCTTCTCTTTTCTCTCTTTATTTATCTCTCCGTTCTTTTTTCTCTTCTTTTCCCTTTTCTGTGTTCGTTTCTTTTTATTTTTTGGCGACTGGTCGGTTGGGATCGACATGTTTATACTGAAAACATGTTGTGAGAAGAGAGAAGAAGAGAGAAGAGAACGGCGAGATAAACAAAAAAAGTAGAAGTTTTGCTCATGTCCATTTACCAAGGGTATAGGTATGAAGTAAGAAGGAACCAAAATTCCAAAACTCTATTTCTCAATAATATAATTAAATCTCTCCGTTATCTTTTTGATCTCTCGTATGGAGTAAGGTTTCCTATAGATTGCTTAGGCCCTAAGTAAGCTAACCTTATAAATAAATTACGACCCCCTTAGGGTGGGAAAAGTTTAATGGCTCTCTATTTCTCCCATCTCACAACACATTATCAGCACGAACATGTCGAGCCCAGCCGACCAGTCGTAAGAAAACGGAGAGAGAAACAAAGACAGAAGTGGAGTTTTAAAATTTAGATTTCTTCTAACTTTACACCTATACTCGTGGCCAATGGACTGGAGCTGGACTTCTTCTCTCTTCTCTCTTCATTTATTTCTCTGTTCTCTTCTATCTTCTCCCATAGATTAGGGTTTCTCATAGATTGCTTAGACCCTAAGTAAGCTTACTCTATAAATAATATATGACCCCTTTAGGGTGGGGCATGTTTGATGGCTTTCTCTTTCTCCTATCTCAAAACACGTTATCAGCAGGAAAATATCGAGCCTATCCGACCAGTCGTATGAAAACGGAAAGAGAAACAAAGATAGAAGTAAAGTTTTGGAATTTTGATTTCTTCTTACTTCACACCTATACCCGTGGCCAATGGACTGGAGTAGGACTTATTCTCTTTTCTTTCTTTATTTATCTCTCTATTCTCTTCTCTCATCTTCTCTCTCTTCTGTGGAGTTTTGGAATTTAGATTCATTCTTACTTCAGACCTATACTTGAGGCTAATGGACTGGAGCAGGACTTCTTTTCTTTTCTCTCTTTGTTTATTTGTTTGTTCTCTTCTCTTTTCTTCTCTCTCCGTTTTCTTATAATTGGTCGGTTGGGCTCGACATGTTCGTGCTAATAACGTATTATGAGATAGAAGAAAGTGAGCACGATCAAACGTGCCCTACCCTAAAGGGTCATATATTATTTATATGGTAAGCTTACTTAGGGCCTAAGCAATCTATGGGAAACCCTAATCCATAGGTGAAGAGAGAAAAGAATGGAGAGATTTAATTATATTATTAAGAAGTAGAGTTTTGGAATTTAGATTCCTTCTTACTTCACACCTATACCCGTGGCCAATGGACTGAAGCGGGTCTTCTTCTATCTTCTATCTTTGTTTATATCTCCATTCTCTTCTCTCTTCTTCTCTCTCCTCTGTCTTCGTTTCTTTCTCCGTTTTCTTACGACTGGTTGGCTGGGCTCAACTTGTTCATACTGATAACATATTATGAGATAGGAGAAAGAGAGAGCCGTCAAACGTGCCCCACCCTAAAGGGATCATATATTATTTATAGGGTAAGCTTACTTAGGGCCTAAGCAATCAATGGAAACCCTAATCCATGAGAGAAGAGAGAAGAGAACGGGGAGATTTAATTATATTATTGAGAAGTGGAGTTTTGAAACTTAGATTTCTTCTTACTTTATACCTATCCCGTGACGAATGGACTTGAGCAGGACTTCTTCTTTATTCTCTCTTTGTTTATATCTTCGTTCTCTTCTTTCTTCTTTTCTCTTCTCACAATACATTATCAGCACGAACATGCCGAGCCCAGCCGACCAGTCGCAAGAAAACGGAGAGAGAAATAAAGAGAGAAGAGAAAAGAAGAGAGAAGAGAATAGAGAGATAAATGAAGGGAGAAGAACCCCTGCTCCAGTCCATTGGCCATGGGTATAGGTGTGAAGTAAGAAGGAATCTAAATTCTAAAACTTCACTTCTTAATATTCATATGACCCTTTTATGGTGGGGCACGTTTAACGAGTCTTTTTTTGTCCTATCTCACAACACATTATCAGCACGAACATGTCGAGCCCAGCTGACCAGTCGCAAGAAAATAGAGAGAGAAACAAAGACAGAAGAGGAGTTTTTGATTTTAGATTTCTTTTACTTCACACCTATACCCGGGCCAATGGACTGGAGCAGGACTTCTTCTCTATTATCTCGTTATTTATCTCTCTGTTTTCTTTTCCTTTCTTATCTCTCTTTTATGGTGTTTTGGACTGGAGCAGGACTTCTTCTCCCTTCTATCTTCGTTTACCTCTCTGTTCTCCTCTCTTTTGTCTTTTTTTCTCTCTCCATTTTCTTATGACTGGTCGGCTGGGATCGATATGTTTGCGCTGATAACATGTTGTGAGATGGGAGAGAGCAAGAGCCGTCAAATATACCCCACCCTAAAGGGGTCGTATAAATATTGAGTAGTGGAGTTTTGAAATTTTGTTTCCTTCTTACTTCACAGCTATACTCTCTTTGTTTTCTTGTGACTGGTCGACTGGGCTTGATATGTTCGTACTGATAACATGTTATGAGAAGAGAGAAGAGAGAAGAGAAGGGAGAGATAAATGAATTATTTAACGGCTGGGCTCGACATGTTTATACTGATAATGTGTTGTAAGATGGGAGAAAGGAAGAGCCGTCAAATATGCCCTACCCTTTATATTATTTATAGGGAAAGTTTACTTAGGGCCTAAACAATCTATGGGAAACCCTATTCAAAGGGAGAGATCCGATGGTGGATAATGAACTAGAGTAAGACTTCTTCTTTCTTTATTTATTTCATTCTTTTCTTCTCTCTTTTTCATAATCTTCTATAGAGTTTTGGAATATAGATTCCTTCCTACTTCACACCTATACCCGTGGCCAATAGACTGGAGCAGGACTTCTTCTCTCTTCTCTCTTCGTTTATCTCTCCGTTCTTTTCCCTCTTCTTCTCTCTTTTCTGTCTTCATTTCTCTCTTACTTCTATCTTTATTTTCTCTTTGTTTTTTTGTGACTGGTCGGCTGGGCTCGACATATTCGTGCTGATAACGTGTTGTGAGAAGAGAGAAGAAAAGAGAAAAAAAAACAAAGAGATAAACGAAGAGAGAAGAGAGAAGAAGTTCTGCTCCAATCCATTCACCATGGGTATAGGTGTGAAGTAAGAAGGAATCTAAATTCCAAAACTCCACTTCTTAATAATATAATTATAATCTCTCCATGCTCTTCTCTCTTCTTCCATGTATTAGGGTTTTCTATAGATTGCTTAGGCCCTAAGTAAGCTTACACCATAAATAATATACGACCCCTTTTGGATGGGGCACATTTGACGGCTCTCTCTTTCTCCCATCTTATAACACGTTACCAGATTCTTTCTTACCTCACACCTATACCGTGGCCAATGGAATAGAGCTGGACTTCTTTTCTCTTCTCTCTTTGTTTATCTCTCTGGCCTCTTCTCTCTTTTTCTATCTCTTCTGTCTTTGTTTATCTCTCAGTTTTCTTCTGATTGGTTGGTTGAGCTCGAAATGTTCGTGCTGGTAACGTGTTGTGAGATGAGACAAAGAGAGAGCTGTCAAACGTGCCCTACCTTAAAGGTGTCGTATAAATATTGAGAAGTGAAGTTTTGGATTTTAGATTCATTATTACATCACACCTATACCCGTGGCCAATGCACTGGCTATACCCGTGGCCAATGCACTGGAGCAAGTCTTCTTCTCTCTTTATTTATCTCTCCGTTCTTTTCTTTCTTCTTCTCTCTCTTCTGTCTTCGTTTATCTCTTCGTTTTTTTATGACTGGCCGGTTAGGGTCGATATGTTCATGCTGATAACGTGTTGTGAGAAAAGAGAAGAAGAGAGAAGAAAACTGAGAGATAAACGAAGAGATAAAAGTGAAGAAGTCATGCGTATGTCCATTTACCAAGGGTATAGGTACGAAGTAAGAAGGAACCTAAACTCCAAAATTTTATCTCTCAATAATATAATTAAATCTCTCCGTTCTCTTCTTTATCTCTCATATGGATTAGGGTTTCCTATAGATTGCTTAGGCTCTAAGTAATCTTACCTTATAAATAATATACAACCTCCATAGGATGATGAACGTTTGCCGGCTCTCTCTTTCTCCCATCTTACAAGACATTATCAGCACGAACATGTCAAGCCCAGTCGACCAGTCATAAAAAAATAGAGAGAAAATGAAGACATAAGTGGAGTTTTGGAATTTTGATTCCTTCTAACTTTACACCTATACCCGTGGCCAATGGACTAGAGCTGGACTTCTTCTCTCTCCTGTCTTCTTTTATTTCTCCATTCTCTTCTATCTTCTTCCATGGATTTGGGTTTCTCATAGATTGCTTAGGCCCTAAGTAAGCTTACCCTATAAATAATATATGACCCCTTTAGGGTAGGGCACGTTTGATGCTTTCTCTTTCTCCCATCTCATAACATGTTATCAGCACGAACATATCGAGCCCATCCGACCAGTCATAAACAAATAGAGAGAGAAACAAAGACAGAAGTGGAGTTTTTAAATTTAGATTGCTTCACACCTATACTTGTGGCCAATGGACTGGAGTAGGACTTCTTCTCATTTCTCTCTTTATTTATCTCTCTATTCTCTTCCCTCTTCTTCTCTCTCTTCTGAGGAGTTTTGGAATTAAGATTCCTTTACTTCACACCTATACTTGTGGACAATAGACTGGAGCAGGACTTCTTCTCTCTTCTCTCTTTGTTTGTCTCTTCATTCTCTTCTCCTTTCTTCTTTCTCATTTGTTTTTATTTCTCTCTCTGTTTTCTTGTAATTGGTCGGTTGGGCTCAATATGTTCGTACTGATAACGTATTATGAGATAGGAGAAAGTGAGCTCCGTCAAATGTGCCCCACCCTAATGGGGTCGTATATTATTTATAAGGTACGCTTCCTTAGGGCCTAAGCAATCTATGGGAAACCCTAATTCATGGGAAAAGAGAGAAGAGAATAGAAAGATTTAATTATATAATTGAGAAGTGGAGTTTTGGAATTTTGATTCCTTCTAATTTCACAACTATACCCGTGGTCATTGGACTCGAGCAGGACTTCTTCTCTCTTCTATCTTCGTTTATATCTCTGTACTCTTCTCTCTTCTTCTCTCTCCTCTGGCTTCGTTTCTCTCTTCGTTTTCTTACGACTGGTCGGCTGGGCTCGATATATTCGTGCTGATAACGTGTTATGAGATAGAAGAAAGAGAGAGCCGTCAAATATGCCCCACCCTAAAGGGGTTGGATATTATTTATAGGGTAAGCTTACTTAGGGCCTAAGCAATTAATGGGAAATCCTAATCCATGGGGGAAGAGAGAAGAGAACAAGGAGATTTAATTATAATATTGAGAAATAGAGTTTTGGAATTTAGATTCCTTCTTACTTTATACCTATACCCGTGACGAATGGACTAGAGCATGACTTCTTCTTTATTCTCTCTTTGTTTATCTCTTCGTTCTCTTCTCTCTACTTCTCTCTTCTCATAACACGTTATCTGCATGAACATATCGAGCAGAAGAGAGAAGAAGAGGGAGAAGAAGAGGGAGAAGAAAAGATAAGAGAATGAAGAGATAAATGAAGAGAGAAGAGAGAAGAAGCCCTACTCCAGTCCATTAGCTACGAGTATAGGTGTGAAGTAAGTAGGAATCTAAATTCTAAAACTCTACTTCTCAATATTTAAACGACTCCTTTATGGTGGGGCACGTTTGACGGGTCTCTCTTTGTCCTATCTCATAACACATTATCCGCACAAACACGTCGAGCCCATCCGACCAGTCCCAAGAAAATGGAGAGAGAAAAGAAGACAGAAGTAGAGTTTTTGAATTTAGATTTCTTCTTACTTCACACCTATACCCGTGGCCAATGGACTGGAGCAGAACTTCTTCTCTCTTCATTTATCTCTCTGTTCTCTTCTCTTTTTTTTCTATCTTCTATGCAGTTTAGGACTGGAGCAGGAATTCTTTTCCCTTCTATCTCCGTTTATTTCTTCGTTATCTTCTCTCTTCTTCTCTCTTTTGACTTTGTTTCTTTCTTCGTTTTCTTATGGCTGGTCGGTTGGGATCGATATGTTCGTGCTGATAATGTGTTGTGAGATAAGAGAGAGAGAGCCATCAAATATGCCCTACCCTAAAAGGTCGTATAAATATTGAGAAGTGGAGTTTTGGAATTTAGATTCCTTCTTACTTCACAGCTATACCCATGGCCAATGGACTGGAATAGGACTTCTTCTCTCTTCTTTCTTTGTTTAACTCTTTATTCTCTTTTCTCTTCTTCTCTCTCTTCTGTCTTCGTTTCTGTCTCTGTTTCCTTGTGACTGGTCAGCTGGGCTCGATATATTCGTATTGATATCGTGTTATAAGAAAAGAGAAGAGAATAAAGAGATAAATAAAGAGAGAAGAGAGAAGAAGTCCTGCTCTATGTTATTTAACTAATATATGATTGTGAAAAAAACAGAGAGAGAAACGAAGACAGAAGAAAGAGAAGAAGAGAGAAGATAACAGAGAGATAAATGAAAAAAAAAGAGAGAAGAAGTCCTGCTCCAGTCCATTGGCCACGACTATAGGTGTAAAGTAAGAAGGAATCTAAATTCTAAATCTCTACTTCTCAATATCTATGCGACCACTTTAGGGTGGGGCATGTTTGACGGCTCTCTTATTCTCCCATCTCACAATACTTATCATATAAATAATATACGACACCTTTAGATAGAAGTGAGAAGAAGAGAGAATTGAGAAGAAGAGAGAAGAGAATAGAGAGATAAACGAAGGAAGAAGAGAGATGGAGTCCTACTCCAGTCCATTGACTACAAGTATAGGTGTGAAGTAAGAAGAAATCTAAATTCGAAATTCCACTTCTATCTTCGTTTCTCTTTCCTTTTTTGGTGACTGGTCGGCTGGGCTCAACATGTTCGTGCTGATAACGTGTTGTATAATGGGAGAAAGAGAGAGCCATCAAACGAGCCACACCCTAAAGGGGTCGTATAAATATTGAGAAGTAGAGTTTTGGAATTTAGATTTCTTCTTATTTTAAACCTATACCCGTGGCCAATGGACTGGAGCAGGACTTCTTCTCTTTTCTCTCTTTATTTATCTCTCTGTTCTCTTCTATCTTCTTCTGTCTTCTCTCTTCATTTATCTCTCCGTTCTCTTCTCTCTTCTTCTCTTTCTTCTATCTTCGTTTCTCTCTCCGTTTTCTTGTGACTGGTTGGGTGGGCTCAATATGTTCCTGTTAATAACGTATTTTGAGATGGGAGAAAGAGAGAGCCATCAAACGTGCCCCACCCTAAAGGGGTTGTATATTATTTATAGTGTAAGCTAACTTAGGACCTAAGCAATCTATGAGAAAGAGAAACGAAAATAGAAGAGAGAAGAAAATGTACAGAGAAACGAAGATAGAAAAGAAAGAAGAAGAGAGAAGAGAACGAAGAGATAAATGAAGAGAGAAGAGAGAAGAAGTCTTGCTCTTGTCCATTCGCCACGGGTATAGGTGTGAAATAAGAAAGAATCTAAATTCCAAAACTGCACTTCTCAATAGTATCATCTCAACATTATTATGATTATCATAGTAATGTTACAATAATTATTTATTTAATTATTAAATAATTTAATAATTAGATAATTTAATAATTAAGTTTTTAGTAAAATAATTAATTAATTTAATTATTTAATTATTAGGTTATTTAATTATTTTTTCAATATTAACAATATAAAGTAAACTAATTATATAAATATTGAGAGAAAAGAGAGAAGAAGTCCTGCTCCAGTCCATTCGCCACGGGTATAGGTATGAAGTAAGTAGGAATCTAGATTCCAAAACTCCACAGAAAATAGAAAAGAAGAGAAAAAAAAACAGAGGGATAAATGAAGAAAGAAGAAGTCATACTCCAATCCATTGGCCACGGGTATAGGTATGAAGTAAGAAGGAATCTAAATTTCAAAAACTCCACTTCATAATAGTTCATTTTATTTAGATAATTTAATAACTGTTTAAACTATAATAAATATATTTAATTAATTATTTTACTAAAAACTTAATTATTAAATTATTTAAAATATTTAATAATTAAATAAATAATTAATTTAATTAAAAAAATTATTGTAACATTACTATGATAATCATAATAACATCGAGATGATACTATTACGAAGTGGAGTTTTGGAATTTAGATTCCTTCTTACTTCACAACTATACCCGTGGCCAATGGACTAGAGTAGGACTTCTTCTTTCTTCTCTCTTTATTTATTTTTTCGTTCTCTTCTCTCTTCTTCTCTCTCTTCTGTCTTCGTTTCTCTCTTTGTTTTTTTTTCTCTTCTTCTCTCTCTTCTATGGACTTTTGAAATTTAGATTCCTTCCTACTTCATACCTATACCTGTGGCCAATTGACTAGAGCAGGACTTCTTCTCTCTTCTCTCTTTATTTATCTCTCCAGTCTCTTCTTTCTTCTTCACTCTCTTCTATGGAGTTTTGGAATTTAGATTCCTTCTTACTTCATGCCTATACCCGTGGCGAATGGACTGGAGCAGGACTTTTTCTCTCTTCTCTCTCAATACTTATTTAATTAGTTTACTTTATACTGTTAATACTAAAAAAATAAGTAAATAACTAGTTAATTAATTTTTAAAATAAATTCAAATTATTTAAATATTTCTTATATTATTTATTAAATTAAATTATTAATAACTTGTTTAATAAATTTCATTTAATTTAAGCTTGGCATATTTATGTCTCTGTTCTCTTCTCTTTTTCTTTCATCTCACAACACGTTAACAGCACGAATATGTCGAGCCCAGCTGACCAATCGTATGAAAACAGAGAGAGAAACGAAGACAGAAGTGGACTTTTGGAATTTAGATTCATTTTTACTTCATACCTATACCCGTGGCCAATGGAAGAGAATAGGACTTCTTCTCTCTTCTATCTTTGTTTATCTCTCGGTTCTCTTCTTTCTTCTTTTCTCTTTTCTGTCTTTATTTCTCTCTCCATTCTCTCTTCTTCTCTCTCTTTTGTGGAGTTTTGGAATTTAGATTCCTTCTTATATCATACCTATATCCGTGTGAAGTATAGGTGTGAACTAAGAAGGAATTTAAATTCCAAAATTCCACTTCTGTCTTTGTTTCTCTCTCTGTTTTCTTGTGACTATTCGTCTAGGCTTGATATGTTAGTACTGATAACGTGTTGTGAGATGTGAGAAAGAGAGAGCCGTCAAACATGTGCCACCATAAAGGGGTCATATAAATACTGAGGAGTAGAGTTTTAGAATTTAAATTCCTTCTTACTTCTCTCTTCTCTCTTCTTCTCTCTTCTCACAATACATTATCAGCACGAACATGTCGAGCCCAGCCGACCAGTCATAAGAAAACAGAGAGAGAAATGACGATAGAAGAGAAAAAAGAAGAGAGAAGAGAACAGAGAGATAATCGAAGATATAAGAGAGAAGAAGTCATGTTCGAGTCCATTCTCCATGGGTTTAGGTGTGAAGTAAGAAAGAATATAAATTCCAAAACTCTACTTCTGTCTTTGTTTCTTTCCCTGTTTTCTTTTGACTGGTCGACTCGGCTCAACAAGTTCGTGCTGATAATGTATTGTGAGATGGGAGAAAGAGAGAGCTGTCAAACATGCCCCACTCTAAAGAAGTCATATATTATTTATAGGTTAAGATTACTTAGGGCCTAAGCAATCTATAGGAAACCCTAATCCATGAGAGAGATCCGACAGTGGACAGCTATCTTTCTTACTTCATACCTATACCCATGGCGAATGGACTGGTGCAAGACTTCTTCTCTCTTCTATCTTTTGTTTATCTCTCTGTTCTCTTCTGTCTTCTTCTCTCTTTTCTGTCTTCGTTTATCTCTCCATTCTCTTCTCTCTTCTTCTCTCTATTCTGTCTTCGTTTCTCTCTCTATTTTCTTGTGACTGGTCGGTTGGGCTCGACATATTCGTGCTAATAACGTGTTGTGATGTGGGAGAAAGCGAGATAAGAACGAAGATATAAACATAGAGAGAATTGTTAAATATTAAATTATCTTATAATACGTCATCAGTACGAACAAGTCGAAGAGAGAAGAGAGAAGAAAGAAGAAGTCCTACAATCAATTAATCAAAATTTAAATCTCTCTTATAAATAACATTCATACCTAATCCATATTTAAATCTCTCCTACCTGTAATCAATTAAATATAAGTTTTTTTTCTTCCACTTCTGTTCGTTCACCTCAACGTTATAATCAGTTAAATAATTATATATCATAATAATGCTACTATAATTTTTTAAATTAAATTAATCATTATATTAAAACAAAGAGAGAAGAGAATTTAATATGATAATCATAATAATGTTGAGATGATACTATTGAGAAGTGGAGTTTTGGAATTTAGATTCCTTCTTACTTTACACTTATACCCGTGGCCAATGGACTGGAGCAAAATTTCTTCTTTCTTCTCTCTTTATTTATCTCTCCGTTCTATTCCCTCTTCTTCTATCTCTTCTGTCTTTGTTTCTCTCTCCATTTTCTTATGACTGGTCGGCTGGGATTGACAAGTTCATGCTGATAACGCATTGTGAGATGGGAGATTACTTATTTATTTCAGTTATTTTATTTATTTTAATTAATATTTTCTAAATAAAATTATATAATTAATTCTCTCAATTAGTAAGCTTACCCTATAAATAGACTAGAGCAGGACTTCTCCTCTCTTCTCACTTCATTTATAATTTAATTAAAAAAGTATCATCTCAATATTATAATAATTATCATAGTATTGTTACTATAATTTTTTTAATTAAATTATTTATTTATTTACTAATTAAATAATTTAAATAATTAAATAATTTAATTATTAAGTTTTTAGTAAAATGAATATTTTATTTAATATTAAATAGATGATTAATTTAAATCATATACGAAGAAATATTATCGAAACCCTATTTATTAAATTTTCATACTTTAATTTTTTTAAATTATAGTAACATTACTATGATAATCATTATTTCTTTAATTACTTATTTATTTAAATATTTATTCAATTTATTAACACATTAGTTATTCAATAAGTAAATAGTCTATTTAATAAATTTCTTCACTAAATAAAATTTTTAAATATTTAAATAATTAACTTATTATTTACTTAATTAAAAATAAATAATAATTAATAAAATGAATTAATAAATTAAATATATAATTAAATCATTATTTCTTTATTTAATAATTTAAACAATTAAATAGTTACCTAATTGAATTATTTAATAATATAATAATAATAAATAAATAATATAATAAATTTAAATTAATAACTAGATAATTCAATAATTAAATAAATTAATTATTTTACTAAAAACTTAATTATTTAAATTATTAAATTAATTTAAATATTTAAAAATGAAATAAATAATTAATTTAATTAAAAAAATTATAGTAACATTACTGTGATAATCATAATAACGTAAAGATGACTAGTCAGCCTTAATTATTTATAGGGTAAGCTTACTTAGGGCCTAAGCAATCTATGGGAAACCCTAATCAATGGGAGAGATTCAATGATGGATAGCGATCCGATAATTAGAGAGAGAAGAAAAAAGAAAAGAGAAGATGTCCTGCTCTAGTCCATTCACCACGGGTATAGGTGTGAAGTAAGAAAGATGGCTGTCCACCATCGGATCTCTCCCATGGATTAGGATTTCCCATAGAATGTTTAGGCCTTAAGTAAACTTACCCTATAAATAATATATTATCGTTTTAGAGTGGGGCATGTTTTACGACTCTCTCTTTCTCCCATATCATAACACGTTATCAGCATGAACATGTCGAGCCCAACCGACCAGTCGCAAGAAAACGGAGAGAGAAACGAAGACAGAAGAGTGAGAAGAAGAGATAAGAGAACAGAGAGATAAATAAAGAGAGAAGAGAGAAGAAGTCCTGCTTCAGTTCATTAGCTACGGGTATCGGTGTGAAGTACGAAGGAATATAAATTCTAAAACTCTTCAAAAGATAGAGAATAAGAGAGAAGAGAATGGAGAGATAAATGAAGAGAGGAGAAAGAAGAAGTCGTGCTCCAGTCTATTGGCCACAGGTATAGATATAAAGTAAGAAAGGAATCTAATTAGGGTAGGGCATATTTGATGGCTCTCACTTTCTCCCATCTCACAACACGTTATCAGCACAAATATGTCGAGCCTTGCTGACTAGTCACTAGAAAACGGATAGAGAAACCAAGAAAGAAGAGAGAAGAAGTCCTGCTCCAGTCGATTAGCCACGGGTATAGGTGTGAAGTAGTGTGAAATAAGACGGAGTCTAAATTCTAAAACTTAACTTCTCAATAAATAATATAGGACCCCTTTAGGGTGGGGCATGTTTGACGGCTCTCTCTTTTTTAAGCATAAACTTGAAATAATCAATATTTTTATAAATTTTTTTTAGGGTGGGGCACTATTATTTATTTCTATGTTCTCTCACTCTGTTTAAATAATTAACTAATTATTTAATTATTCAAAAATAAGATAATAATTAAAGAAATAACTAATAAAATTAATTAATAAATTAATTATATAATTAAATCATTATTTCTTTATTTAATAATTTAAATAATTAAATAGTTACCTAATTTAATTATTAAATAATAAAATAATAATAAATAAATAAAATAATAAATTTAATTAAATAATTAGATAATTAAATAAATTAATTATTTTAATAAAAACTTAATTATTAAATTATTTAAATTAATTAATAATTAAATAAAATTTTAATTTAATTTAAAATTTTATTGTAATATTAATATGATAATCATAATAACGTTGAGATGATACTATTAAGAAGTGGAGTTTTTGAATTTAGATTCCTTCTTACTTCATACCTATACCCGTGGCCAATGGACTAGAGCATGACTTCTTCTTACTTAGGGCCTAAGCAATCTATGATAAACCCTAATCCATGGGAAAGATCCGATGGTAGACAACTATCCGATAATTAGAAAGAGAAGAACATAGAAGAGAGAATAAGTCCAGCTCCAGTCCATTCGCCATAGGTATAGGTGTAAAGTAAGAATAATGGTTGTCCATCGTCGGATCTCTCCTATTGATTAGGGTTTCCCATAGATTACTTAGGCCTTAAGTAAGCTTACCTTACAAATAATAAATTATCCCTTTAAGGTGGATCATATTTGATGGCTCTTTCTTTCTCCCATTTCACAATGCATTATCAGTACGAACATATCGAGCCCAGCCGACCAGTCATAAGAAAACAGAGAGAAATGAAGATAGAAGAGAGAAAAGAAGAGAGAAGAACAGAGAGATAAATAAAGAGGGAAGAGAAAAGAAGTTTTACTCTAGTTCATTGGCTATAGGTATTGGTGTGAAGTAAGAAGAAATCTAAATTCCAAAACTCCACAGAAGAGAAAGAAGAAGAGAGAAGATAACGAAGAGATAAATGAAGAGAGAAAAAAAAAGAAGTCCTGCTCCAGTCCATTGGCCACGGGTATAAATGTGAAGTAAGAAAGAATCTAAATTCCAAATCTCCACAGAAGAGAGAGAAGAAGAGAGATTAAATATAGAGCAAGACTAAAAATAATATTAGTTAAATAATCTCTCCTATTCAGCACGAACATATCGAGCCCAGCCGATCAATCACAAGAAAACAGAGAAAGAAACGAAGACATGAGAGAGAGAAGAAGAGAAAAGAGAACAGAGAGATAAATAAAGAGAGAAAAGAGAAAAAGTCCTGCTCCAGTCCATTTTCCATGGGTATAGGTGTGAATTAAGAAGGAATCTAAATTCCAAAATTCCTGTTCTCAATAATATAATTAAATCTTTCCATTCTCTTCTCTCTTCTTCTTTCTCTTTTATCTTCTCTTCTCTCTTTGTCTTTTTGCGACTGGTTGGCTGGGCTCGATATGTTCGTACTGATAACGTATTGTGAGATGGGATAAAGAGAAAAAAGAACAAAAAGATAAACAAGGAGAGAAGTGAGAAGAAGTCCTGCTTAGGCCCTAAGTAATCTCCCATGTATTAGGATTTACCGTAGATTGCTTAGGCCCTAAGTAATCTTACCTAATAAATAATATACCTTTGGCCTCTCCAGTCCATTGGCCATGGGTATAGGTGTGAAGTAAAAAGGAATGTAAATTCCAAAACTCCACTTCTTAATATTTATACGACTCCTTTAGGGTGGGCATATTTGATAGCTCTCTATTTCTCCCATCTCGCAACACGTTATCAGCATGAACATGTCGAGCCGAGCTGACTAGTCAAAAGAAAATGGAGGGAGAAATAAAGACAGAAGTGGAGTTTTGGAATTTTTATTCTTTCTTACTTCATATATATACCCGTGGATAATGGACTGGAGCATGACTTCTTCTCTTTTTTCTCTTCGTTTATCTCTCCATTCTCTTCTCTCTTCGTTTCTTTATTCTGTCTTTGTTTCTTTCTCTATTTTCTTGTGACTGGTCAGCTGGGCTCGATATGTTCGTGCTGATAACGTGTTGTGAGATTAAATAAGTATAATAAATAAAGAGATGGAAGAGATCTGAGGGGTTGTATAAATATTAAGAAGTAAAGTTTTGGAATTTAGTTTCCTTCTTACTTTATAACTATACCCGTGGCGAATGTACTGGAGTAGGAGTTCTCTCTTCTTTTTTCGTTTATCTCTTCGTTCTCTTCTCTTTTTTATGAAGAATATACGACCCCTTTAGGTTAGGGCATATTTGACGGCTATTTTCTCCCATCTCGAAACACGTTATCAGTACGAATATGTCGAAGAGAGAAAAAATTATGTAATCAATTAAATATTTATTTAATTAGATTTCATGGGGCTCGATATATTCGTGCTAATAATGTGTTGTGAGATGGGAGAAAGAGAGAGCCGTCAAATGTGCCCCACCCTTAAATGATCGTATATTATTTGTAGGGTAAGCTTAATTAGTGCCTAAGCAATCTATGGGAAACCTTAATCCACGGGAGAGATCCAATGGTGGGCAGCCATCCGATCGAATGATCTCATAATAGTTGTAATGTTTTGAATTTTTTTTTTTAAAAAAATATTAATTATTTTTCAAGCAAAAAATTTGTTTATTTAAATTAATTATTTTACTAAAAACTTAATTTATAATTTTTTTAAATTATTAAATAATTTAAACGAAGATAAATAATAGAGAAGAGAGAAGAAGTCTTGCTCCAATCCATTCACCACAGGTATAGGTGCGAAGTAAAAAGGAATCTAAATTCTAAAACTTCACTTCTCAATAGTATCATTTTAACGTTACTATGATTATCATAGTAAATTCTCTTCTCTCTTCGTTTTAATTAAATGATTAATTTAATTAAAAAATTTATAGTAGCAACACTCCACTTAATTATTATAGTAATAAAATAAAGTGAGAAGAGAGAAGATAATTAAAATATTTATTTGATTATTTAATTATTTAACTATTTAATTTATTAAATAGTTAAAATAATTAAATAATAGGAAGTAAAGAAAGAAGATGAAGCACACTCGAATTTTTTGCTTTAAGAATATTTTACATTTTTCTTTAAAAAAATATAAAACATTACAACTGTTGTAAGATTGTTCGATCGGATGGCTGTCCATAGTCGGACCTCTCCTATGGATGAGGGTTTCTCGTAGATTGCTAAGGCCGTAAGTAAACTTACCCTATAAATAATATACGATACCTTTAGGGTGGGGCACGCTTGATGGCCCTATTTTTCTCCCATCTTACAATATATTATCAATACGAACATATCGAGCCCAGCCGACAAGTCGCAAAAAAACAGAAAGAGAAATGAAGACACAAAAGAGAGAAGACGAGAGAAGATAACGGAGAGATAAACGAAGAAAAAAAGAGAGAAGAAGTCCCACTCTAGTCCATTAGCCATGGGTATAAGTGTGAAGTAAGAAGAAATCTAAATTCGAAAACTCTACTTCTATCTTCGTTTCTCTCTCCGTTTTCTTACGATTGGTCGGCTGGGCTCGATATGTTCGTGCTGATAACATGTTAAGAGATGGGAGAAAGAAAGAAGAGAATGGAGAGATAAACGAAGAGAGAAGAGAGAAGAAGTCCTACTCTCTCTAGTTTAAAATAATTTTTTATCTCTTTTCTATTAATATTTATTTATTTTATTTTATACTATAATAGAAAGAGAGAGAAATAAAGAAAACGGGGAGAGAAACAGGGAGAGAAATAAAAGATAACGTGTTATAAGATGGGAGAAAGAGAGAGCCATTAAATATGCCCTACCATAAAGGGGTTGTATATTATTTATAGGGTAAGTACTGTGAGATGGGAGAAAGAGAGAGCTATCAAACGTGCCCTACCCTAAAGGGGTCAAATATTATTTATAGGGTAAGCTTACTTAGGGCCTAAGAATTCGATGGGAAACCCTAATCCATGGGAAAAGAGAGAAGAGAACAGAGAAATTTAATTATATTATTAAGAAGTAAAGTTTTGGAATTTAGATTCCTTCTTAATTAAACTAGATATATTATCAGCATGAACATATCGAGCCCAGCCGACCAATTGCAAGAAAACAGAGAGAGAAACAAAAACATAAGTGGAGTTTTAGAATTTGGATTCTATCTTACTTTACACCTATACCCGTGGCCAATGGACTGGAGCATGACTTCTTCTCTTTTTATTTATCTCTTCATTCTCTTCTCTTTTCTTCTCTCTCTCCTGTCTTCGTTTTTCTCTCTATTTTCTTGCGACTGGTCGGCTGGGCTTGACATGTTTGTGCTGATAATGTATTGTGATTTAGAAGAAAGAGATAGAGCCGTCAAATATGCCCTACCCTAAAGGGGTCATGTATTATTTATAGGGTACGCTTACTTAGAGCCTAAGCAATCTATGGTAAATCCTAATCCATAGGAGAAGAGAGAAGAGAACAGAGATATTTAATTATATTATTGAGAAGTAGAGTTTTGGAATTCAGATTCCTTCTTACTTTAAACCTATACCCATGGCCAATGTACTGGAGCAAAACTTCTTCTCTCTTCATTTATCCCTCTATTCTCTTCTCTTTTCTTCTCTCTCTTCTATCTTCGTTTCTCTCTCCATTTTCTTGTGCCTAGTTCGCTGGGCTCGATATGTCCATGTAGATAACGTGTTGTGAGATGGGAGAAAGAGAGAGCCGTCAAACGTGCCCCACCATAAAGGGGTCATATAAATATTAAGAAGTGGTGTTTTGGAATTTAGATTCATTCTTACTTTAAATCTATACCCGTGGCCAATAGACTGGAGTAGGATTTCTTCTCTCTTTTATCTTCGTTTATCTCTCTGTTATTTTCTTTCTTCTTCTCTCTCTTCTGTCTTCGTTTCTCTTTCCATTTTCTTGTGACTGGTCGGTTGGGCTCGATATGTTCGTGCTGATAACGTATTATGAGATGGGATAAAGAGAGTGTCGTCAAACTTGCCCTACCATAAAGGGTTCATATATTATTTGTAGGGTAAGCTTACTTAGGGCCTAAGCAATCTATAAAAAACCTTAATCCATGGGAGAAGAAAAAAAAGAAAGGAGAGATTTAATTGTATTATTGAGAAGTGGTGTTTTGGAATTTAGATTTCTTTTTACTTCACACCTATACCCATGGCGAATGGACTGATACAAGACTTCTTCTCTCTTCTCTTTTCATTTATCTCTTTGTTCTCTTCTCACTTGTCATAACATATTATCAGCACGAATATGTCGAGCTCAGCTGACCAGTAATAAGAAAACAGAGAGAGAAACAAAGACAGAAGTGAGAGAAGAAGAGATAAGAGAACGGAAAGATAAACGAAAAGAGAAGAGAGAAGAAGTCCTGCTCCAGTCCATTGGCCACGGGTATAGGTGTGAAGTAAGAATGAATCTAAATTCTGAAACTCCATAGAAGAGAGGAGAGAAGAAAGAAGAGAATAGAGAGATAAATAAAGTTAGAAGAGAAAAGAAGTCCTACTCCAGTCCATTGGCCATGGGTATAGGTGTGACGTAAGAAGGAATCTATATTCCAAAACTCCATTTCTATCTTCGTTTCTCTCTTCATTTTCTTGTGACTGGTCGATTGGGCTAGATATTTTTGTACTGATAACGTGTTATGAGATGGGAGAAAGAGAGAGCCGTCTAACGTGCCTCTCCCTAACGGGGTCGTATATTATTTGTAGGGTAAGCTTAATTAGGGACACCATCGAATCTCTCCCATGGATTAGGATTTCCTATAGATTGCTTAGGCCCTAAGTAATGTTACCTTATAAATAATATATGACCCTTTTAGGGTGGGGCACGTTTGACGGCTCTCTCTTTCTCCTATCTCATAACAAGTTATCAGTACGAATATGTTGAGCCCAGCCGACCAGTCACAAGAAAACAAAGAGAGAAACGAAGACAGAAGTAGAGTTTTGGAATTTATATTACTTTTTATGTCACACCTATACCTGTGGCCAATGGACTGGAATAGGACTTCTTCTCTCTTTATTTATCTCTCTATTCTCTTCTCTCTTCTTATCTCTCTTATATGGAGTTTTGGAATTTAGATTCCTTCTTACTTTACAGCTATACACGTGGCCAATGGACTGGAGCAGGACGTCTTCTATCTTCTCTTTTTGTTTATCTCTCTGTTATCTTCGCTCTCTTCTATCATCTTTTCTCTCTCTATTTTCTTATGACTGGTCGGCTAGGTTCGACATGTTCATGTTGATAATGTGTTGTAAGAATAGAGAAGAGAACGGAGAGACAAACGAAGAGAGAAGAGAGAAGAAGTGCTGTTCCAGTCCATTCGCCACAGGTATATGTGTGAATTAAGAAAGATTCTAAATTCCAAAACTCCACTTCTCAATAATATAATTAAATCTCTTCGTTCTTTTTTTTCTTCATCTATGGATTGGGTTTCCCATAGATAGCTTAGGCCCTATGTAAGCTTTTCCTATAAATAATATACGACCCCTTTAGGGTGGGGCACGTTTGACGGCTCTCTCTTTCTCCCATCTCACAGCATATTATCAGTACTGGTCGGTGCACACTTTTACCCATGGCCAATGTACTGGAGCAGGACATCTCTCTTCTCTCTTCATTTATCTCTTTGTTCACTTCTCGCTTCTTATCTCTCTTCTGTCTTCGTTAAACTCCACTTCTTCTCTATATAAACGGATAGAGAAACAAAGACAAAAGAGAAAGAAAAAGAGAGAAGAAAATGGAGAGATAAACGAAGAGAGAAGAAGTCCTGCTCCAGTCCATTGGCCACGGGTATAGGTGTGAAGTTCTCTATTTTCTCTTTATTTATCTCTCTATTCTCTTCTCGCTTCTTATCTCTCTTCTGTCTTCGTTAAACTCCTCTTCTTCTCTTAATAAACGGATAAAGAAACGTATACAGAAGTAAGAGAAGAAGAGAAAAGAGAACGGAGAGATAAACGAAGAGAGAAGAGTGAAAAAGTCCTGCTCTAGTCTATTGGCTACGGGTATAGGTATGAAGTAAGAAGGAATTTAAATTCCAAAACTCCACTTCTGTCTTCGTTTCTATTTTTGTTTTCTTGCGACTGGTCAGCTGGGCTCGATATGTTCGTGCTAATAAAGTGTTATGAGATGGGAGAAAAGAAGAGCCATCAAACGTGCCCCACCCTAAAGGGGTCATATATTATTTATAGGGTAAGCTTACTTAGGTCCTAAGTAATCTATGGGAAACCCTAATTCATGGGAGAAGAGAGAAGAGAATAGAGAGATTTAATTACATTATTTAGAAGTAGAGTTTTGGAATTTAGATTCCTTCTTACTTCACACCTATACCCGTGGTGAATGGATTGGCGCAATATTTCTTCTCTCTTCTTTCTTTGTTTATCTCTCCCTTCTCTTCTCTCTTCTTTTTTTTTCTCACAACTCGATATCAGCATGAACATATCGAGCCTAGCCGACCAGTCATAAGAAACTGGAGAGAAAAACGAAGACAAAAGAGAGGGAAGAAGAGAGAAGAGAATAGAAAGAAAATTAATTTAAATAATATATTTAAATAATTTAGTTAAATTCTAAATAGTGGTTGGCTGGGCTTGATATGTTCATGCTGATAATGTGTTGCGAGTAAAGAGAAGAAGAGAGAAGAGAATGGAGAGATAAATGAAGAAAGAAGAGAGAAGAAGTTCTGCTCAAGTTCATTATCCTCGGGTATAGGTGTTAAGTAAGAAGAAATCTAAAACTCCACTACTCAATAATATAATTAAATCTCTTTGTTCTCTTCTCTCTTCTCGCATGGATTAGGGTTTCTTATAGATTACTTAGGCCCTATGTAACCCTATAAATAATATATGACCCCTTTAGGGTGGGGCATATTTGACGGCTCTCTTATTCTCCCATCTCATAATACGTTATCAGCACAAACATGTCGAGCCCAGTCGACCAGTCGTAAGAAAAATAGAGAGACAAACGAAGACGAAAGAAGAAAGAAGAGAACGGAGAGATAAACGATATTGAAGAGAGAACTTCACACCTATACCCATGGCGAATGGACTAGAGTAGGACTTCTTCTCTCTTTTCTCTTTGTTTATCTCTCCGTTCCCTTCTCTCTTCTTCTCTCTCTTCTGTCTTCGTGTCTCTCTTCATTTATTGAGAAAAGAAGTGGAGTTTAACGAAGATAGAAAAGAGAGAAGAAGAGAGAAGAAAATAGAGAGATAAATGAAGAGAGAAGAGAGAAGAAGTCGTGCTCCAGTCAATTGGCCTTGGGTATAGGTGTAAAGTAAGAAGGAATCTAAACTATTAAACTGTACTTCTGTCTTTGTTTTTCTGTCCATTTCTTTATGATGGGTCGGCTGGGCTTGACATGTTCGTGCTGATAACGTGTTGTGAGATGGGAGAAAGAGAGAGCCGTCAAACATGACCCACCCTAAAGGGGTTGTATATTATTTATAAGGTAAGCTTACTTAGGGCCTAAGCAATCCATAGGAAAACATAATCCATGGGAGAAGATAGAAGAGAACGGAAAGATTTAATTATATTATTGAGAAGTGGAGTTTTCTTAATAATATCATCTCAATGTTATTACGATTATCATAGTAAATTCTATTCTCTCTTCGTTCTAATCAATCGATTAATTTAATTAAAAAAATTATAGTAACATTACTATGATAATCATGATAACATTGAGAAGATAATATTGAGAAGTGGTGCTTTGAAATTTAGATTCATTCTTACTTCATACCTATACCCATGGCGCATGGACTGGAGTATGACTTCGTCTCTCTTCTCTTTTCATTTATCTCTCCGTTCTCCTCTTATCTTATTTCTCTTCTGTCTTCGTTTCTCTATCCGTTTTCTTGTGACTGGTCAGCTGGGCTCGACATATTCGTGCTAATAACGTGTTGTGAGATGAGAGAAAGAAAGAGCCACCAAACGTGCCCTACCCTAAAGGGGTCGTATAGTATTTATAGGGTAAGCTTACTTAGTGCTTAAGCAATCTATGGAAAACCCTAATCTATAGGAGAAAAAAGAAGAGAATAGAGAGATTTAATTATATTATTGAGAAGTGGAGTGTTGGAATTTAGATTCATTCTTACTTCATACCTATACCCGGGGCCAATGGACTAGAACATGATTTCTTCTCTCTACTATCTTCGTTTATCTCTCCATTCCCTTCTTTCTTCTTCTCTCTTTTGTCTTTGTTTCTCTCTTCGTTTTCTTGCGACTAGTCGCTGGGCTCGATATGTTCGTGCTGATAATGTGTTGTGAGATAGGAGAAAAGGAGAGCCATTAAACATGCCACACCCTAAAGGGGTTGTATATTATTTATAGGGTAAGCTTACTTAGGGCCTTAGTATTCTATGGGAAACCCTAATCTATAGAAGATATCCGATAGTGTATCTCCTAATATTTGAACTTAGGGCCTAAGTAATTCGGGTGTGCCACTTCTTACTATCGAGCCCAGCCGACCAATCATATCTCTCACTTCTGTCTTTGTTTATCTCTTCGTTCTCTTCTCTCTTTTTTTGCCACTTCTATAAAGTTTTGGAATTTAGATTCCTTCTTACTTCAAACCTATAACCATGGCTAATGGATTGGAGAAGGACTTCTTTTCTCTTCTCTCTTCAGAGAGATTTGAGAGAAGAAGAAAGAAAAGAACAGAGAGTTAAATAAAGAGAGAAGAGAGAAGAGAGAAGAAGTCCTGCTCCAGTCCATTGACCACGGGTATAGGTGTGAAGTAAGAAGGAAACTAAATTCCAAAACTTCTCTTCTAGCTTCGTCTCTCTCTATTTTCTTGCGACTGGTAGGCTGGGCTCGATATATTCGTGCTGATAATATGTTGTGAGATGGGAGAAAGAGAGAGCCGTCAAAAGTGCCCCACCCTAAAGGGGTCAAATATTATTTATAGGGTAAATGTTATTAGATGAGAGAAAGAGAGAGCCATAAACGTGCCCCAACCTAAAGGGGTAGTATATTATTTATAGGGTAAGCTTACTTAGGGCCTAAGCAATCTATGGGAAACCCTAATCCATGGGAGAAGAGAGAAGAGAACGGAGAGATTTAATTATATTATACGACCTCTTTAGGGTGGAGCAAGTTTGACGGCTCTCTGTTTCTCCCATCTCACAACACATTAATTAGTAAACTTAATTATTAAATTATTTAAATTATTAAATTATTTAAATTATTTAGTAATTAAATAAATAATTAATTTAATTAAAAAAATTATAGTAATATTACTATGATAATCATAATATCATTGAGATGATACTATTGAGAAGTGGAGTTTTGGAATTTAGATTCCTTCTTACTTCACACCTATACCCATGGTGATAATTAATTACATATAATTAAATATTTATAAGTTAAGCTTACTAATTAAGAGAATTAATTTAATAATTATTTAAAAAAATGATTAATACGACCCCTTTAGGGTGGGGCATGTTTGATCAGATGGCTGTCCACCGTCGGATCTCTCCCATGGATTAGGGTTTCCCATAGATTGATTAGGCCCTAAGTAAGCTTACCCTATAAATAAAATATATTATCAACACGAACATGTCAAGCCTAGCCAACCAATCATAAGAAAACAGAGAGAGAAAGGAAGACAGGAGAGAGAAAAAAGAGAGAAGAGAACAGGGAGATAAACGAAGAGAGAAGATAGAAGAAGTCCTGCTCCAACCTATTGGCCACGAGTATAGGTGTAAAGTAAGAAGAAATCTAATTAGGGTGGGGCATGTTTGATGGCTCTCTCTTTCTTCCATCTCACAACACATTATAGCACAAACATATCGAGCCCAACCGACCAATCACAAGAAAACGGAGAGAGAAACGAATACAGAAGAGAAAGAAAAAGATACAGTTAAAAAAATAATAATTTTAATAAATTTATTTTGTAATTAATTAATTAAATTTTTTTATTAAATTATAAAATATTAATTGAAATAAATAAAAAATTAATTATTTAATTAAGTAATAAAATAAAATAATAATTCAATAACTATTTACTTATTATTTTAATAATAAGTAATTTTTTGAATATATAAATAATAAATAATTTTTTTAAATAACTTAAATTTTTTTAAATAATCAAATTAATATTTATTTATTTTAATATTTAAATATTAAATAAATTATATAAATAATTTAAATAATTAGTTATATAGATAATTAAATATTTATTTAATTATTTAACTATTTAATTTATTAAACTAATTAAATTAATTAAATAATAGGAAGTAAAGAAGGAAGATGAGGAATACCCGAATTTTTTGCTTTAAAAATAATTTATATTTTTCTTTAAAAAATTTAAAATATTATAAATGTTATGAAATCGTTCGATCGAATATCTGTCCACCGTCTGATCTTTCATATGGATTAGGGTTTCCCATAGATTGCTTAGGCCCTAAGTAAGCTAACATTATTAATAATATACGACCCTTTTAGGGTAGAGCACGTTTGATGGCTCTCTCTTTCTCCCATCTCACAACACGTTATCAGCACGAATATGTTGAGCCTAACCGACTAGTCACAAAAAAACGGAGAGAGAAACGAAGACAGAAGAGAGAGAAGAAGAAAGAAAAGAACAGAGAGATAAATGAAGAGAGAAGAGAGAAGAAGTCCTAATCCAGTCCATTCACTACGGGTATAAGTGTAAAGTAAGAAATAATCTAAATTCTAAAACTCCACTTCTTAATATTTATATGGCCCTTTTAGGGTGGGGCATATTTGACGGCTCTCTTTTTCTCCATCACATAATACGTTATTAACACGAATATGTCAAGCCCAGCCGACCAGTCATAAGAAACAGAGAGAGAAAGGAAGATAGAAGAGAGAAAAAAAAGAGAAGAGAACAGGGAGATAAACGAAGAGAGAAGATAGAAGAAGTCCTACTCCAATCTATTGGCCACGGGTATAGGTGTAAAGTAAGAATAAATCTAATTAGGGTGGGGCATGTTTGATGACTCTCCCTTTCTCCTATCTTACAACACGTTATCAGTACGAATATGTCGAGCCCAACCGACCAGTTATTAGAAAACAGAAAGAGAAACGAAGACAGAAGAGAGAGAAGAAAATAGAGAGATAAACGAATAGAGAAGAGAGTAGAAGTTCTACTCCAGTCTATTCGCCATGGGTATAGATGTGTAGTAAGAATAAATCTAAATTATAAAACTCTACTTCTCAATAAAATAATTAAATATTTCCGTTCTCTTCTCTCTTCTCCCATGGATTAGGGTTTACCATAGATTGCTTAGGCCCTAAGTAAGCATACCCTATAAATAAAATACGACCCCTTTAGGGTAGGGCACGTTTGACGGTTCTCTCTTTCTCCTATCTCACAAAATGTTATCAGCACGAACATATCTAGCCGAGCCAACCAGTCATAAGAAAACAAAAAGAGAAACAAAGACAGAAGAGAGAGAAGAAAACTGAGAATTAATTGTTTAAATATTATCTTCTTATACGGGTATAGGTATGAAGTAAGAATAAATCTAAATTCCAAAACTCCACAAAAGAGAGAGAAGAAAATAGAAGAGAACAAAGAAATAAATGAAGATAAAAGAGAGACGAAGTCCTACTCTAGTCCATTGGCCACGGGTATAAGTATGAAGTAAGAAAGAATCTAAATTCCAAAACTCCATTTTTTAATATTTATACGGCCCCCTTAGGGTGGGGTATGTTTGACGGCTCTCTCTTTCTCCCATCTCATAATACTTTATCAGTATGAACATATCGAGCCCAACCGACCAGTTATAAGAAAATAGAGAGAGAAACGAAGACAAAAGAGAGAGAAGAAGAGAGAAGGGAACAGAGAGATAAACAATGAGAGAAGAGAGAAGAAGACATGCTCCAGTCTTTTGGCCACGAGTATAGGTGTGAAGTAAGAAGGAATCTAAATTCCAAAACTCTACTTCTTAATAATATAATTAAGTCTCTTCGTTCTCTTTTTTCTTCTCCCATGGATTAGGGTTTTTCATAGATAGCTTAGGCCCTAAGTAAGCTTACCCTATAAATAATATACGACCCTTTAGATAGGGCACGTTTGATGACTCTCTTTTTCTCCCATCTAACAATACGTTATCAGCATGAATATGTCGAGCACAATCGATCAATCACAAGAAAACGGAGAGAGAAACGAAGACAAAAGAGAGAGAAGAAGTGAGAAGAGAATAGAGATATAAAGGAAGATAGAAGAGAAAAGAAGTCCTGCTCTAATTCATTGCCATCTGATCGAACGATCTCATAACAGTTGTATTGTTTTAAAATTTTTCAAATAAAAATATAAATTAATTTTATTACAAAAAAATTTTTGACAATCGATTGAGAGAAGAAGAGAGAAGAGAATAATAAGATAAACAAGAAAAGAAGAGAGAATAAGTCCTACTCCAGTCCATTCGCCACAGGTATAGGTGTGCAGTAAGAAGAATCTAAATTCCAAAATTCTACTTCTCAATAATATCATCCCAAAGTTTTTAAATAATTTAAATAACTTTTTTAATTAAATTAATTATTCATAGATTGCTTAGGCCCTAAGTAAGCTTAACCTATAAATAATATACGACCCCTTTGGGGTGGGGCACGTTTAACGTCTCTACTCCACTTCTCGATAATATAATTATATCTCTCAGTTCTCTTCTATCTTCTCCCATGGATTAGGGTTTTTTATAGATTGCTTAGGTCCTAAGTAAGCTTACCCTATAAATAATATACGACCCTTTTAGGGTGGGGCACATTTGATGACTCTGTCTTTCTCCTATCTCACAACAAGTTATCAGTACGAACATATCGAGCCCAGCCGATCAGTCGTAAGAAAACGGAGAGAGAAACGAAGACAGAAGTGGAGTTTTAGAATTTAGATTCTTTCTTAGTTCATACTTATACCCATGGTCAATGGACTAGAGCATAACTTCTTCTCTCTTTTCTCTTTGTTTATCTCTCTGTTCTCTTCCCTCTGTCTTTGTTTCTCTCTCCATTTTCTTACGACTGGTCGGTTGGGCTCGACATGTTCGTACTGATAACGTGTTGTGAGATGGGAGAAAGAGAGTGCCATCAAATATGCCCAACCCTAAAGGGGTCGTATAAATATTGAGAAGTTGAGTTTTGTAATTTAGATTCCTTCTTATTTCACACCTATACTCGTGGCTAATGAACTGGAGCAGGACTTCTTCTCTCTTCATTTATTTCTTCATTCTCTTCTCTCTTCTTCTCTCTTCTGTCTTTGTTTCTTTCTTTATTTTCTCTTCTCTCTTCTTCTCTCTCTTCTGTCTTTGTTTCTTTCTTTGTTTTCACTTGACTGGTAGACTGGGCTCAATATGTTCAATCTGATAACGTGTTGTAAGGTGCAAGAAAGAGAGAGTCGTCAAACGTGCCCTACCCTAAAAGGGTCATATAAATATTAAGAAGTGAAGTTTTGTAATTTAGATTCTTTCTTACTTCACACCTATTCCCATGGCCAATGGACTAGAGCAGGACTTCTTCTCTTTTCGTACTGATAATATTACTATAATTTTTTTAATTAAATTTATTATTTAATTAAAACAAAGAGAGTTTTGGAATTTACTATGATAATTATAATAACTTTGAGATGATGCTATTGAGAAGTAGAGTTTTGGAATTTAGATTTATTCTTACTTCATACTTATACCCATGGCGAATGGACTGGAGCAGTATTTCTTTTCTATTCTCTCTTTATTTATCTTTCTGTTCTCTTCTCTTTTCTGTCTTCGTTTCTCTCTTCGTTTTCTTGCGACTGGTCAGCTGGGCTCCAGATGTTCATGCTGATAACAAATTGTGAGATGGAAGAAAGCGAGATCCATCAAACATGCCCCACCCTAAAGGGGTCATATTTATTTATAGGGTAAGCTTACTTAAGGCCTAAGCAATCTATGGGAAAACCTAATCCATGGGAGAATAAAGAAGAGAACGAAGATATTTAATTATATTATTGAGAAGTGGAGTTTTAAAAATTAGATTCATTCTTACTTTACTCCTATACCGGTGCCGAATGGACTGGAGTAAGACTTTTTTTCTCTTCTCTCTTTATTGTTCTTTCTGTTCTTTTCTCTCTTCTTCTCTCTTCTTCTCTCGTCTCACAATACGTTATCAGCATGTGTGGGGGAAAATCTTCGTGCCGACCCGAAGATTTCACCTCACCAGTCAATTGAAGTTGAAGTTGACGTCGAAGATCGTTGATCGATCTATTGATTGGAGTTGAAGCCTTTGATATGTAAATAGAGAGATGCAATCAGAGAGAGTGTTTGACACGAGAGGTGATCTCGAAGTTCAGCCGAAGCCTACGTCTCAGTGCTATAGGGAGCAACCCGAATTCACTAACACTTATGTCGAAGTGATCTCGACAGGTCGAGTATCACTAGAAACACTCTGATCTCTTCGAAGGAGAGAAGAAGATCAAAGAAAGACGATAGATGGGGAGCTAAGAGATTCCAGAGCTCTGGATTCTGAAAATCAGATCTCGGAAGTGGAAAATGGATTTCGGATCCTTTTACACTCAAAGGCTCTGCTATTTATAGGATTTTCTGGTGGTAAAAGGTGGTTTCTGTTGCAGCATCTGGGGATCCTCCAGGTAAAGCTGGCGGGCCCCACTACCGTCTTCTAGGGGATTCCACAGGCTCTTGGTCCCACCAGGCAGGGCCGGTGGGTCCCGTGATAACCCTCGTAGGCCCACCAGGCAGGGCCGGTGGGTCCCGCGGTGGTCCTCGTGGGCCCACCAGGCAGGGCCGGTGGGTCCCGCGGTGGTCCTCGTGGGCCCACCAGGCAGGGCCGGTGGGTCCCGCGGTGGTCCTCGTGGGCCCACCAGGCAGGGCCGGTGGGTCCCGCGGTGGTCCTCGTGGGCCCACTAGGCAGGGCCGGTGGGTCTCGCGGTGGTCCTCGTGGGCCCACCAGGCAGGGCCGGTGGGTCCCGCGGTGGTCCTCGTGGGCCCACCAGGCAGGGCCGGTGGGTCCCGCGGTGGTCCTCGTGGGCCCACCAGGCAGGGCCGGTGGGTCCCGTGGTGGTCCTCGTGGGCCCACCAGGCAGGGCCGGTGGGTCCCGCGGTGGTCCTCGTGGGCCCACCAGGTAGGGCCGGTGGGTGCCGCGGTGGTCCTCGTGGGCCCACCAGGCAGGGCCGGTGGGTCCTGCAGTGGTCCTCGTGGGCCCACCAGGCAGGACCGGTGGGTCCCGTGGTAGTTGGTAAACTTCTGCCAAAATTTGCACCCACAGTTACCCCCTCCAAGTTAGCTAAAGTTCGTTCTGGCTGGCTTGGATTTGGTGCAAAAAACAGCAACTCCCTGTCGCAAAAGGTACGAAGAAGCTTGTCGAATGTTAGCATAAAAAAGACTGATCGGTCAATTTTGACCGATCGGTCAAGTTTGACCGATCGGTCAAGTTTGACCGGTCAAGGATTGGGCGATCGGTCAAAAAACATGGTTTTTTGACCGATCCAGTAGAAAATTGACCGATCGATTGATTTTGACCGATCGGTCAAGTTTGACCGATCGGTCAAATTCAACTGGTCAAGGATTGGGTGATCGGTCAAAAAACATGGTTTTTTGACCGATCCAGTAAAAAATTGACCGATCGGTTGATTTTGACCGATCGGTTAATTTTGACCGATCGGCTAAAATCAGCCGGTCAAGGTTTGGGTGATCGGCAAAAAACCTAAGTTTTTTGCCAGATCCAGTAGAAAATTGATCGATCGGTTGATTTTAATCGATCGGCTAGAATCAGCCGGTCAAGGTTTGGGTGATCGGCAAAAAACCTAAGTTTTTTGCCAGATCCAGTAGAAAATCGACCGATCGGTCAAGTTTGACCGATCGGCTAAAATCAGCCGGTCAAGGTTTGGGTGATCGGCAAAAAACATAAGTTTTTTGCCAGATCCAGTAGAAAATCGACCGATCGGTTGATTTTGACCGATCGGTCAAGTTTGACCGATCGGCTAAAATCAGCCGGTCAAGGTTTGGGTGATCGGCAAAAAACCTAAGTTTTTTGCCAGATCCAGTAGAAAATCGACTGATCGGTTGATTTTGACCGATCGGTCAAGTTTGACCGATCGGCTAAAATCAGCCGGTCAAGGTTTGGGTGATCGGCAAAAAACCTAAGTTTTTTGCCAGATCCAGTAGAAAATCGACCGATCGGTTGATTTTGACCGATCGGTCAAGTTTGATCGATCGGCTAAAATCAGCCGGTCAAGGTTAAAGTCTTGAACCTGTATCTTTGAAGAAGTGGTATAGCCTGTTCTCCTCCTTTGATCTTTGGCAGTCTTGAATATCGATGGAGTTCGATTTTTTCTGCTTTGAATCTTTGGTTTGTCTAAATGTGGCTTTGAACCGGCGGTCCGGTTCACTCAGACCGGTGGTTCACTTGGACAGTTGGTTTACGTAGACCGGTAGGTCTGACGCTTCGTCTGGTCCGACGGTTCGCCTGATTTTGCGCTTGCTATGGATGGATGCCACGTGTACCTACAAAAACACACGATTTGATATGGTGAAGACACGTGTCTTCTCGATTTGCGTACTGTTTTACCCTGGTTATATAAGTCTTTCTATCTGTCATTTTTGCCTCACACTTCCAAAATTTTTCGAAGTCCAGACTCTTGCTTTCAATCTCTCGTTCTTCGTTTCCTCTTGATCGGTTAAATGGCTTCTTCTGGTAGTTCGAAGAAGGGTGCAGTTCCTTCCAAGAGGAAGGGCAAGGAAGTTGTCAAAGTCTCTTCTGCTCCGAAGGGCCGCAGCAAAGGCAAGGCTGAGTTGATCGAACTTGGCCAGTTGGGCAAGAGGCACCAAGGAGTGGGGTTCGCTTCTGCACCCTCCCGTCCGGAGCACATCCCCAAAGCGAGATTTGTTCTCTGCCCGCAGCTGCCTCTGTCGGCGGAACCGGAGTTTGGATACAACATTGGGGGAAAGCTTACAGATGTGAAGAGGGAGAAACTGCAGAAGCTGCTAGCATGCTTCACTGAGGGAAAGGTCCGGCCAGCGCTTCCGGGAGTTCTATCAGCTTTCGGTATCGACAGGCGGACAATCTTTGTCTCGTACGCGAGCAAAGAGCAAGTGATGGGAACCATCGTCACCATTGGCCAGCTCAACTGTGGACTGCGCCTTCCATTGCCTCCTTTCGCCGCGAGGTTGCTGAACACCTCTGGTCTTTGCCCCGGGCAGGTTTCTGGAAACGCCTGGAGGATCATCTATGCCTTCTGCCGTGTAGAGTCGGACTTCCAGAAGGAACTCAGGGAATGCTATTCCAGCCTCCCTGAAGGCGAAGAAGCCAGGATCGAGCTGGGATATTTTTTCTATCACTATCGATGGGCCTGGAGGAAAGATAGCCCGTTCTACAATCTGACAGGTGTCTCTGCCCTGCGCCCGATGATCGACACCATCGGCTCCGACAAACTTTATACCGACTGGCCGCTATCGGTGTCTGGTGCCTGGACTCCTATGTCTGTTCCGGAGATTCCCCGGTACAAGGTGCATGAAGAGGTGGACATGTATAGTGCAGGAGGAGCTCTCTCGTGGCCTTCAGAGCAAGTAGGGGCCCTTGATAACCTTTTTCTGGAGTTGACATGCGGGACTCGGTCATGGAAGCAATTCTCGAATTGCCCGATCCGATATGGCAATGCCAACCTCCTCCACCGATCGAAGCTTCGTTATGAAGATAACGAGGTCATCTACTCAGATTATAAGGAGGACCCTGAATCAGGCAAAATTGTTAGAAAACTTTGATTCGAGAAGAAGGCTTATAGAGCCAGGCGCAGCTTGCCCACGGAGGAGAAATTGGTGATACATCGCCAAGTCCAGGCAAAGAAGAAGAGGAAGGTTCTAGTTGAGGAGGAGGAGAAGAAAAAGGAAGAGGAAAGGGGGGAAGAAGAAGAAGAGGAAGTAGAGAGAGAGGAGGAAGGCGGAGATGAGGAGGAGGAAGAAGAAACTGCAAATGACAGTAATGGCATTAGCGATAATGACGAGGATGAGGAAGATGGGGGTGGTGAGGATGATCCTCCTCCCACCCCCACTGGTGGAGATGGTGGAAATGGGGGTGGTGAGGAAGAAATTCCTCCCACCCCCACTGGTGGTGACCAAGAACAAGGAGGTGGTGAAGAGGATGAAGACTCTATTCCTATTCCCATCGATGAGGCTAAGGCCCGTCGGATGGAAGAGGTGTTGGACGTAGAAGGCGACGGCCAAAAGGTGGTCCCCGCCTATCACTTCAAGGAGTTGAAAAAACGCCCGATGCGCTTGAAGATAAAATTTTCAGGGAGCGGTGGGGTTGGAAGCAACCCCATGCCCCTTGATCAAGTCACTCCTAAAGTTCCTCGTCTCGAAGGGCCAACTACGAGTGGGGGTTTGGAGGTTGAGCAACCTCCACCCCCCTCACACTCTCTGGCTGAGGAGGTGCCTGCTATGGTGGCGGGGCTCATCCAGCCAGGCGGGCCGCAAGAGGAAGTGGGAGTCTCACCTCCTCGGGGTGCTCCCTCTCCTACTCACTTGGAGAGGGGGAGCCGCGTGGGCGATGGGGCTCCTCAACCCGAACCAGAGCCAACTCCCACCAAGGAGAAATCGACTCCTCGGGGTAAGAGCTCCGATCGTGGGAAGGGAAAGGCTTCCCAAGTCGATGTCTTAGGTACCTGCGATAACTTTGCCTTGATTATCTTGCCTTCGATCGTTTGAAAATATTCTAACTCTTTTGAATATCTGTTTGATTTGCAGGGACTCCTACAGGCACGACATCACTTCTGAAGGATTTGGGTGAGGTTGACATCAACCACCCAACTCCTGTGATCCGGAAGCTTTGCAATCTTCCAGGGGCTCCGATCGAAGAAGCCTTTCATAGGCTTGAAGTGGTGGTAAGTGCTCCAGCTTGAATTGCCTTTCGAATTGAATCTTTCTATATACTCATCATTTTTTTGTTTGTTCGCAGAACTCAGCGGTTCTAAAATTCGGCACAAAGCTCTTCAAGAAGTATGGAGAGCGAGAGGCTTCATCTGAAGTTTCCCGCCTAACTGCTGAACTGCAAGCTGCCCAAGAGAAAAAAGACAAGCTGAGGGAGCTTCTAACCTCAAAGAAGGAGGCATTGAAGGCCAAGATTGAGGCCCTTCGTAAGGAAAAATTGGAAAGCCAGGGGTGGAAAAAAGGTTATGAAGCTCGGGGTCACGAGCTTAAAGAGTTGAAGAATCGATTCTTCAGGATCGAGAACTTGGGCTTCGACCGTGTGGCTCGAATAAAGGAGCTGGAGGCTCAACTCGCTGCGAAGGATGTTGCTTCAGCTGCTAAGGAGGAGACCCTCAAGAAGGAGTTGGAGCATGCGCAGAGCGAGTGCAAGAGCTACAGGGAAACAGCTGAGAAGGCGACAGAAGCACTCAGGGTCCATGCTGCCAGTGTCCGATCTTCCAAGGCATCGATTGCGAGCAAAGCTTGCGGTGGATCCGAGGGAGAGAAGTCACGCGCGCAAAGTGTGGCCAAGCCTTGAGATTTCCCTTCTTCTTTGTTGTTTACACTTGTAAGCTCTTGATATGAAAAAGCTCACTCCTGTACCTGTACTTGACAATTTTTGATAATAGAAATCTTTTTGGTGTTTTAATGTTGTATGTCTCTTGAGTTGAATGTCTTTGAATATTATTTTCTGGACAGCATTAGAATAGATACAATCTTTTGAATGTATAGGATCGAGTCGCAACTTGATTACCCAAACTTGTTGTACCTTAAAAATTGAATTTGAATTCGTGTAACACTTGTATGTGAGGGGTTGAGTCGCAACTCAAGCTCCCAAACCTGTTAGACGATATAGAATTTGATTGAAATTGAATATTGAAATTGAGGGTCAATTTAACATTTGCCAGTAAGGGGTTGAGTCGCAACTCTAACACCCAAACTTGTTAAAAGACCTGGTAACTTGAATATGGATAATTTGAGCTGCTTCAGAACTTGAATTGAAAAGCTGAACAATTGCACATTTGAACATTTGAAAGAGAACTTTATTCATCATGGTATTTACATCATGGATAGAACAACTTGAGGTGTCTTGAATTCCAAGCTCGAGGTAATCTATTTCCTTCTGGTGAGATCAGTCTGTAAGAACCTTTGCCTCCCACTGATTCAACGATATATGGACCTTCCCAGTTGGGAGCAAGTTTCCCACTGCTGTGTTCTTTGGTGTTATAGAAAACTGCTCTGAGAACTAGGCTGTCCACTTGGAACTGTCTCTTGTAGACTTTCTCATCGTAGGCTCGTTTGATCTTCTGCTGATACTTGGCCACACGAAGGGAAGCTTGGTCTCGTAGTTCTTCAGAGAAGTCTAGATCATTGATCCGAAGCTCTTCGTTGATTCCTTCTTCAACTACCCTGGTCTTCAGAGTACTTGATATGTTTTCTGTTGGGAGTACTGCTTCCGATCCATATGTTAGACGAAAGGGTGAGAACCCTGTTGATCTTTTCGGAGTTGTACGATATCCCCAAAGGACTTCAGGTAGGACCTGTTCCCATAATCCTTTCTTGTCGTTGAGTTTCTTCTTGAGTATACCAAGAATAGCTCTATTGGAGGCTTCAGCTTGACCATTGCATTGAGGGTATCTTGGAGTTGAATAAAAGAGCTTGATTCCGTTGTTCAGACAGAACTCGCGGAATTTGTCAGAGTCAAATTGAGCTCCATTGTCAGCAACTAGAACTTGTGGTGTACCGAACCTTGAGAAGATATTGTGCCGAATGAATTTGATCACTTCGTCGTCAGTCTCTCGAAAGAGGGGCACAGCTTCAACCCATTTGGTAAAGTAATCCGTGGTCAGCAATAGATATTTCTTTTTACTAGGGGTTGGTGGAAAAGGTCCCAAGAAGTCCAACCCCCATTGATGGAAGGGCCATGGACTCGATAATTGGTGAAGCTCATCAGCAGGGAGATGGATAGCCCGAGCGTGTCGTTGGCATGGGTCGTATCTTTGAACAACTTGGCGAGCATCTTTTGCCATTGTAGGCCAGTAGTAACCTTGTAGCTTCGTCTTGGCTTCAAGAGATCTTCCTCCTGAATGATTCCCACAAGCTCCAGAGTGGATATCAATCAGGATTGCCTGTGCTTGCTCGGGACCAAGGCACTTGAGCAATATCCCGTTATGAGATTTAAAATATAGATCTTCTCCTTGTAGAATATAGCATGGGAGCTTCCTTTGAAGCCTTCGGGCTTGATTTGGATCTTCCGGCATTTTGCCATGCTGGAAGAAGTCGAAAATTGGTCGTCTCCAGTCTTCAAGCTCACTTGTAGTAGTGAGGTTCCATGTCAGCTGATCTCCACCCCCAGATCCTTTTGTAGTAGTAAGGATCTGTTGATCGGGGATGGTCTTGGGCACTTCTTGATAATCGATCTGTATTTGCCTTCCTCTTAGTGAATCTCCCAGAACTGAGGCCGCATTGGCTAAGGCATCTGCTTCTCGGTTCTCTGCTCTTGGGATTTGAACGAACTCAGTAATAGTAAAATGTTGTTGAAGACGTCGTACTAAGGCCAAGTAGAGTTGCATTCTTTCTTCACGAGCTGTGTACTCTCCATTGATTTGCTTTATGATCAACTGGGAGTCGCTGTAGATGATGATTCGATCTACCCCCAGGGATTCCGCCATTTCAAGTCCGGAAATGAGTACTTCATATTCGGCTTCGTTGTTGGTGGCGTTGAACCCTATGAGAGTGGCCTTCTGTAGATGATCAAGTTCGGGGGATACTAAGACTATCCCAGTTCCCGAACCGATCGAACTTGAAGCTCCATCAGTATAAAGCTTCCATGGAGGAGTTGCAGCAATAGCTTCGAGACTTGGATCAATTTTTGTTGCAAGGTTGATCGGAGTATTGTCCTCATCTTCTAAGCACATGTCGACATCTTCTTCCCAAGTGATGGGGTCTTCAACTGGAAAGTCAGCTAGAAAATCAGCAACAGCTTGACCTTTGATAGAAGTGCGAGATTCGAACTGAATCCCCAGAGCACTCATTTCGATCACCCATTTGGTCATTCGACCAGCTCGACCAGCTTTGTCAACGATATCTTTGAGCGAGTGTTCTGAAATGACAGTGATCTGGTGGGAGACGAAGTATGGTTGGAGACGACGCGATGCAGTGAGCAAGGCCAGGATGACCTTCTCAGTTTTTGAGTAGCGAGTTTCAGCTGGAAGAAGAGTGTGGCTGATATAATAGACTGGATGCTCGATACCTTCTCTTCTACTGATTAGGACCGTGCTGATTGCTTGATCGGTCACGGCGAGGTAGATCCACAAGTCTTCTTTTAGGAGTGGAGCAGTAAGGATAGGAGCTTGCACCAGATATTTCTTGATGCTTTAAAAAGCTTCTTCACAAACAGGACTCCATCCCGATGTATCTGCCTTTCGTAGTTTGTCGAAAAGAGGCTTACACTTGTCGGAGGACTTTGAGATGAATCTATTGAGGGCAGCGAGTCTTCCAGTGAGACGCTGTACTTCCTTTCGATTGGTAGGTGATGGCATGTCGAGGATGGCTCGAATTTGATCAGGATTGGCTTCAATGCCCCTCCTGGTCACAAGATGACCCAGGAATTTGCCAGATTGAACTCCGAAAGTGCACTTGGCAGGATTGAGCTTCATACGATACTTTCGAAGGACTTGAAAGGTTTCCACCAGATCAGATAGATGCTTCCCTCTAGTGGAGCTTTTGGTGAGGAGATCATCGACATAGACTTCGACGTTGCGACCGATCTGATCTTCGAATATTTTTGTGACTAACCTTTGATAGGTAGAACCAGCATTTTTGAGGCCGAATGGCATTACATTGTAGCAGTAGAGACCTCGGCTAGTCACAAAACATGTCTTCTCTTGATCATCCGGATGAAGTGGAATTTGATTATATCCAGAGTACCCATCCATGAAAGACAATAGCTCGTGGCCAGCAGTGGCATCGACGAGTCTATCAATCCTTGGCATGGGGAATGGGTCTTTGGGGCAAGCCTTGTTGAGATTGGTAAAGTCGATGCAGACTCTGACCTTCCCGTTCTTCTTTGGAACAGCAACTATGTTAGAGATCCAGGTAGAATACTCTACTTCACGGATGAAGCCTGCTGCGAGTAGCTTGGTGATCTCTTCTTGAACGGCAACTTGCAGCTCTGGTCGGATGGTGCGTGGCTTTTGCTTGACAGGCTTCACTTCTTCTTTGATCGCAAGTCGGTGACAAGCGTCATCTGGATTGATACCAGGCATGTCTTCGAAACACCAAGCAAAGACGTCGATATTGGACTGGAGGAAGGATACCATGTCTTGCGCTTCTGCGTCGCTAAGACTGGTACCAATGAAAGTTTGTCGAGGGAGATCTCCACTGCCAATATTGATTGGGATGATTTCTTCAATTGAAGGTGATGCTTCCTATTCGTTTGGTGGAGGTTCGGTCAGCGGAATCTCCTTTGATTGCTATTTGGAAGAGGGACCAGTTTCGTCTCGTGGCCGCTTTGGAGGAGCAATATTGATCTTTCGATCTGTCTTAGCCGCAGCAGCCTCACAAGACCTTCCAATTTGTTGATCGCCTCGAATGCAGACGATGCCTTCTCCAGTTGCAAACTTGAGTAGTTGGTGGTAAGAAGAGGAGATGGCATTGATCTGGTGGAGGAATGGTCGCCCGAGAATAGCGTTGTAGCTGGAGACTCCTTCGACAATTGCAAACCTCACCGAGACTCGAGTCTCTCGGCTGAGGTCAAGAGTGAATCTCGATTCGCCCACCGTGATGCTTTGTTCACCGTTGAAGCCAGTGACTACGGTCGGGACGACGTCAAGGCTTTGATATTTATGTCCCAGACGTTTGAAGCAGTCTGAGAACATAATGTCGATGGAACTCCCGGTGTCGATGAGGATCCGATTGACGGTGCTTCCATCGATGATGAGTTTCAAAACCAGGGGGTCTCGATGTGGAGTATGAACTCCTTGAAGATCAGTGTCGTTGAAGACGATGGACGGCCAAGCAAGACCTTCGATGGGCTTCTCGATCCAGGTATCTTCTTTGTTTACAGTAGATCGAACATGGAAGATGCGCCGAATCTGCTGATCGACTTCCTTCCCGGTCACTGATTGATTGTGCAGTGATCCATGAATGCCAAAGATATTGGCATTCACGGTGAGAGGTGATGGGTTGGAAGAGATCTGATGAATCCAGCAAGCCTCTTTCCCCTTTGCAGAGGATCGACGTTGATCTTGTCCTTCTCTGGTGAATTCATGGAGATGGCCTTCTCTCAGCAAGTCTTCGAGATGAAACTTTAGCCGATAGCACCAATCGGTGGAATGGCCATGGCTTCGATGGAAATCGCAATAAACAGTTTTGTCGGCAGTGAACTTTGTGTTCGGCTGAAGTGGATTGGGCCTTCGAAGGAACTCCTCGTGTTGAATGCGGTCGAGTATCTGTTCGACCGGCATATTCCACTCGGTGAAAGTGGTCTTCGTTGGAGATCGACGCCCGTCATTCTTTGATCGTTTGTTGGCTGGAGGGGCTGCTGCCTCAGCGTTGTGAGCCTTGGCAGCATACTTGGGAGCTTCTCTTTCCGCAGGTCTTCGCTTTGTTTCTCGCCCTTTCCGAGCGACTTGATCATCTTCAACCTCGATCTCTCTCTGGATTAGATCGAACATAGTACCCAGAGAAGGAGGGGGATTGCGGATGAAGTCGTTGTAGATGTGTAGATCGAAGCGGAGAGCGTTCTGGAAAGCCAACATGATGGCTTCATCATCCAGATGTCTTCCAGAGAGGGCAGCATGCTCGTTGTGAAACCTCCTAGTGAAACTTCAGAGAGTCTCGTCAGCACCCATCCTTAGCCGGTAGAGAGAGTCGAGCTTCTTCTCTGGCTTCAGATTGAGCTGATAATGTTGCACAAAGAGTTTAGCCAAAACATCGAACTGGGTGATGGACCCAGCTCGGAGATTATGATACCAGTCGAGCGACGGCTCATCGAGACTTCCTGCGAAGGTGCGGCAGAGCACGTTGTTTTCTTCTTCGTGCGGCGTTAGGGCTTGCTTGAATGCGAGGATATAGAGAGTCGGATCTCCTCTAATGCAATTAAATTTGGGGAGAGTGGGAGTTCTCCATCCCCTTGGAAATGTTGATTCGAATAGACTTCGATATAGAGGCCCGGCAGAAGAATACCCGTCCCTACGACCGTGTCCTCGACCTAACGGTGGGTCAAGAGGCAAGATCGCAAGGTCTTGCTCAGGCATTGGAGTATTTGCCGGTTGAAGTCGATGTCGAAGGTCTGATTCAAGCCCACGTTGAAGTGGAATGGAAGGGGAGATTCTACTCTTCGAAGGAGCGCCTTTCATTTGGTATTTCCTTGATGTGTTGAGCTTTGAAGGAGCCTTCCTATCGCAATTACGGCCAGAAGATGATTGGGAGGATTCGTCGTCGAGGCGGTCCCAAACACTCTGCTTCCATGGGGCAGCAGAGGGAGTTGGTTCACGTCGAATCCTCTCGAGGGCAGCAGTGCCCATTGACCTCCGTTGCTCGGAGTGGATTGAATGTCGAGGAAGATCGACCCTCTCACTTGTAGAGGGGATAGGTAGAGCGATCCCAGCCTGGGAAGCTGCTTTCTTAAGAGCATCCCTCTCAGCGGTGAGGGTAGCGTTTTGCTTTGCCAATTGAAGAAGTTGGAAGTCAACCGCCGAAATTTGATAGGTCGATGGAGGATCTTCAGCAGGAGCGGGGGTTGTTTGCCCAATTGACTGTCGTGCAGGGTGGGCGATTGGTCGATCGACAGATCTTCCACTCCCTGAGCGAACCCCCATCTCAGGAACAGCAAGGGGCTATCCGAAGTTGAGCCTTTGACTCATTGATCGAGTCTCAGAACGAGCTTGTTGTTGAGTGTTACTTCCTTCTGGTTGACCCTGGTGTTTTGTCCTCGCCATTCAGAGAGCGAAAGGTGCAACGAGAGTGCCGACGTCCGATCAGTTGTCTGATCAACCAAGGGGGCGAGGAAGTTTGGCTATCAAGATCGGTTGTATGCTCAACCGATCAAGTAGTAGCGGAGAGCTGGACTTTTTGCTCGGATCCCACAGACGGTGCCAAACTGTGGGGGAAAATCTTCATGCCGACCCGAAGATTTCGCCTCACCGGTCAATTGAAGTTGAAGTTGACATCGAAGATCGTTGATCGTTCTATTGATTGGAGTTGAAGCCTTTGATATGTAAATAGAGAGATGCAATCAGAGAGAGTGTTTGACATGAGAGGTGATCTCGGAGTTCAGCCGAAGCCTACGTCTCCGTGCTATAGGGAGCAACCCGAATTCACTAACACTTATGTCGAAGTGATCTCGACAGGCCGAGTATCACTAGAAACACTCTGATCTCTTCGAAGGAGAGAAGAAGATCAAAGAGAGACGGTAGATGGGGAGTTGAGAGATTCCAGAGCTCTGGATTTTGAAAATCAGATCTCAGAAGTGGAAAATGGATTTCGAATCCTTTTACACTCGAAGGCTTTGCTATTTATAGGATTTTCTTGTGGTAAAAGGTGGTTTCTGTTGCAGCATCTGGGGATCCTCCAGGTAAAGCTAGCGGGCCCCGCTACCGTCTTCTGGGGGATTCCACAGGCTCTTGGTCCCACCAGGCAGGGCCGGTGGGTCCCGTGATAATCCTCGTGGGCCCACCAGGCAGGGCCGGTAGGTCCCGCGGTGGTCCTCGTGGGCCCACCAGGCAGGGCCGGTGGGTCCCGCGGTGGTCCTCGTGGGCCCACCAGGTAGGGCCGGTGGGTCCCGCGGTGGTCCTCGTGGGCCCACCAGGCAGGGCCGGTGGGTCCCGCGGTGGTCCTCGTGGGCCCACCAGGCTGGGCCGGTGGGTCCCGCGGTGGTCCTCGTGGGCCCACCAGGCAGGGCCGGTAGGTCCCGCGGTGGTCCTCGTGGGCCCACCAGGCAGGGCCGGTGGGTCCCGCGGTGGTCCTCGTGGGCCCACCAGGTAGGGCCAGTGGGTCCTGCGGTGGTCCTCGTGGGCCCACCAGGCAGGGCCGGTGGGTCCCGTGGTAGTTGGTAAACTTCTGCCAAAATTTGCACCCACAGCATGAACGTGTCGAGCCCAGCCGACCAGTCACAAGATAACGATACAAGAAACGAAGACAGAAGAGAGAGAAAAAGAGAGAAGAGAATAGAGAGATAAATAAAGAGAGAAGAAGAGAAATAAAATATTTTTTATACACATAAATTTATATAAATTATTTAATAAATATGAAATATTTTATAATTAAATATTTATATAATAATATTGAGATGGTACTATTTAAATATTTAAAGAAACAATATACTTTATAATATTTAAAGAAATATTAATTGAAAAAAATAAAATAAAGAAGCAATCTCCCATCTCAGAATATGTTATCAACATGAATATATCGAGCCCAATGGACCAGTCATAAAAACACAGAGAGAGAAATAAAGATAGAAGAGAGAGATAGAGAGAGAAGGAGAGAGAAGAGAACAGAGAGTTAAAAAAAGAGATAAGAGAGAAGAAGTCTTGCTCCATTCTATTAGCTACGGGTATAGGTGTGAAGTAAAAAGGAATCTAAATTCCAAAACTCCACTTCTTAATATTAATAGTACCCCTTTAGGGTGGGGCATGTTTGACGACTCATTGTTTCTCCCATTTTACAACACGTTATCTTCACGAATATGTCGAGCCCAGCCGATTAGTCACAAGAAAACGGAGAGAGAAACAAAGACAAAAGAGAAAGAAGGAAAGAAAAGATAACGGAGAGATAAATAAAGTGAGAAGAGATAAAAAGTCCTATTTCAGTCCATTGGCCACGGGTATATGTGTAAAGTAAGAAGGAATCTAAATTTCAAAACTCCACTGCTCAATAATTATATGACCGCTTTAGGGTGGGGCATATTTGATGGCTCTTTCTTTCTCTCATCTTATAATACATTATCAGCATGAACATATCGAGCCTAGCCGATCAGTCACAAAAAAATAGAAAGAGAGACAAAAATAGACAAGAGAGAAGTAGAGAGACGAGAATGAAAAGATAAACGAAGAGAGAAGAAAGAAGAAGTCCTGCTCCAACCATCGACCACGGGTATAGGTGTGAAGTAAGATAGAATTTAAATTCCAAAACTCTATAGAAGAGAGAGAAGAAGAGAGAAGAGAATAGAGAGTTAAATAAAAAGAGAAGAGAGAAGAAGTCATGCTCTAGTTTATTGGCCACGGGTATAGGTGTGAAGTAATAAGGAATCTAATTTCCAAAAGTCCACTTCTGTCTTCGTTTCTCTCTCTATTTTCTTGCGACTGGTCGGCTGGGCTCGACATGTTTGTACTGATAATATGTTATGAGATGGGAGAAAGAGAGAGCCGTCAAACGTACCCCACCCTAAATGGGTCATATATTATTTATAAGGTGAGTATTATAAGATGGAAGAAAGAGAGAGCCGTGAAATATACCCCAATCTAAAGGGGTCATATATTATTTATAGGGTAAGCTTACTTAAGGCCTAAGCAATTTATAGGAAACCCTAATCAATGAGAGAAGAAAGAAAAGAATAGGGAGATTTAATTATATTATTGGGAAGTAGAGTTTTGGAATTTGTATTCTTTCTTACTTCACACCTATACGCATGGCCAATAAACTGAAGCATGACTTCTTCTCTCTTCTCTCTTCGTTTATCTCTCCATTCTCTTCTCTCTTCTTTTCTCTCTTCTGTCTTTGTTTCTCTCTCTATTTTCTTATGACTGGTTGGCTGGGCTCAATATGTTTGTGCTGATAACTTGTTCTGAGATAGGAGAAAGAAAGAGTCATCAAACTTTTCCCACCCTAAAGGGGTCGTATATTATTTATAGGGTAAACTTACTTAGGGCCTAAGCAATCTATGGGAAACCCTAATCTACGGGAGAATATAGGAGAGAAAAGAGACAGAAGAGAACAAAGTGATTTAATTATATTATTAAGAAGTAGAGTTTTGGAATTTAGATTCCTTCTTACTTTACATAAATACCCGTGGCCAATGGACTGGAGCAGGACTTCTTCTCCCTTCTCTTTTTATTTATCTCTCTATTATCTTCTCTTTTCTTCTCTCTCTTCTGTGGAGTTTTGGAATTTAGATTACTTCTTACTTCACACCTATACCCATGGCCAATGGATTGGAGAAAAACTTCTTCTCTCTTCGTTTATCTCTCCATTCTCTTTGTTCTTCTTCTCTCTCTTCTGTTTTTGTTTCTGTCTCCATTTTCTTGTGACTGGTCGACTGGGCTTGATATTTTCATGCTGATAATATATTGTGAGATAGGAGATTGCTTATTTATTTTATTTATTTCGATCGGATGGCTGTCCATCGTCGGATCACTCTTATGGATTAGGGTTTTCCTTAGATTGCTTAGGCTCTAAGTAAGCTTACCCTATAAATATTTAACTTATTTAATTAATTATCCCCACGGGTATAGGTGTGAAGTAAGAAGGAATCTAAATTCTAGAACTCTACTTCTTAACAGTATCATCTCAACGTTATTATGATTATCATAGTAATATTACTATAATTTTTTTAATTAAATTAATCTTTAAAATTAAGAGAGTTTTGGAATTTACTATGATAATCGTAATAACGTTCAGATGATACTATTGGGATGTGGAGTTTTGGAATTTAGATTCATTCTTACTTTACACCTATATCCATGGCCAATGGACTGGAGCAGGACTTTTTCTCTTTTCTCTTTTCGTTTATCTCTCCATTCTCTTCTCTCTTCTCTCTCTCTTCTGTCTTCGTTTCTCTCCATTTTCTTGTGACTGGTCGGGTGGGCTTGATATGTTCGTACTAATAATGTGTTGTGAGATGGGAGAAAGATAGAGCCGTTAAATGTGCCCCACCCTAAATGGGTCGTATAAATATTAAGAAGTAAAGTTTTGGAATTTAGATTCCTTCTAACTTCATACTTATACCCGTGGCCAATGGACTGGAGCAGGACTTCATCTCTCTTCACTTTTTGTTTATCTCTCCGTTCTCTTCTCTCTTCTTCTCTCTCTTCTATCTTTATTTCTCTCTCTGCTTTCTTATGACTGGTCCGCTAGGATAGACATGTTCGTGCTGATAACATATTGTGAGATGGAAGAAATAGAGAGATGTCAAATATGCCCCACACTAAAGGGGTCATATAAATTTTAAGAAGTAGAGTTTTAGAATTTAGATTTCTTCTTACTTCATGTCTATACCCGTGGCTAATGGACCGGAGCAGGATTTCTTTTCTCTTCTCTCATTATTTATTTCTCCGTTCTCTTCTCTCTTCTCCTCTTTCTTCTGTCTTCATTTCTCTTTCCATTATATTGTGACTGGTTGGCTGAGCTTAACATGTTCGTGCTGATAACGTGTTATGAGATGGGATAAAAAGAGAGTTATCATGGGTATAGGTGTGAAGTAAGAAAAAATCTAAATTCCAAAACTCTACTTCTTATTAATATAATTAAATCTCCCCGTTCTCTTCTATCTTCTTCCATGGATTAGGGTTTTCCATATATTGCTTAAGCCCTAAGTATGCTTACCCTATAAATAATATACGACTTCTTTAGGGTAGGGCATATTTGACAGCTCTCTCTTTTTCCCATCTCACAACACTTATCCTATAAATAATATATGACCCATTTAGGGTGGGGCATGTTTGACAGCTTTCTCTTTCTCCCATCATACAATACGTTATCAGCACGAACATGTCGTGCCCAGCTGACCAGTCGCAAAGAAACAGAGAGAGAAACAAAAATAGAATTGGATTTTGGAATTTAGCGTCCTTCGTACTTTACACCTATACCCGTGGCTAATGGACTGGAGCAGAACTTCTTCTCTCTTCTCTCTTTATTTATCTCTCCACTCTCTTCTCTCTTCTTCTCTCTCTTCATTGGAGTTTTGTTATTTAGATTCCTTCTTACTTCACACCTATACTAGTAGCTAATAGACTGGAGTAGGGCTTCTTCTCTCTTTGCTCTTCGTTTATCTCTCCGTTCTCTTCTCTCTTTTCTGTCTTCATTTCTCTCTCCGTTTTCTTATGACGGAGAGATAAATTAAGAGAGAAGAGAGAAGTAGTCCTGCTCCAGTCCTTTGACCATGGGTATAAATGTGAAGTAAGAAGGAATCTAAATTCGAAAACTGCACTTCTTTCTTCATGTCTCTCTCTATTTTCTTATGATTGGTCGGCTAGGCTCAATATGGTTGTGCTGATAACGTGTTATGTGATGGGAGAAAAAGATAGTCGTCAAATATGCCCCACCCTAATGGGGTCGTATAAATATTAAGAAGTGGAGTTTTGGAATTTAGATTCATTCTTACTTCACATTTATACCCGTGGCTAATGGACTGGAATAGGACTTCTTATCTCTTCTCTCTTCGTTTATCGTTCTGTTCTCTCCTCTTTTCTTCTCTCTCTTTTGTCTTATTTTTCTCTCTGTTTTCTTGTGACTGGTCGGTTGGGCTCGACATGTTCATGCTGATAACATGTTGTGAGAAGAGAAAAAAAGAGAGAAGAGAATAGAGAAATAAACAAAGAGAGAAGAGAGAAGAAGTCCTACTCCAGTCCATTCGCCACGGGTATTGGTGTGAAGTAAAAAGGAATCTAAATTTCAAAACTCCACTTCTTAATAATATAATTAAATCTCTCCGTTCTCTTCTCTCTTCTCCTATGGATTAGGGTTTCCTATAGATTGCTTAGGCCCTAAGTAAGCTTACCCTATAAATAATATATGACCCCTTTAGGGTGAGGTATGTTTGACGACTCTCTCTTTCTCCCATCTCACAACACGTTATAAGCACGAACATGTCAAGCTCAGCCGACCAGTTGCAAGAAAATGGACAGAAAAACAAAAACAGAAGTGGAGTTTTGAAATTTAGATTCCTTCTTACTTCAAACCTATACCCGTAGCCAATAGACTGGAGAAGGACTTCTTCTCACTTCTCACTTTATTTATCTCTCTGTTCTCTTCTCTCTTATTCTCTCTTCTCTCTTATTCTCTCTTCTCTGTCTTCATTTCTCTCTCCGTTTTCTTGCGACTGGTCGGTTGGGATCGACATGTTTGTGCTGATAACGTGTTATAAGATGGGAGAAAGGGAGAGCCGTCAGACGTGCCCCACCCTAAAGGGGTCGTAAATTATTTATAGGGAAAGCTTACTTAGGGATTAAACAATCTAGGTAAAACCTAAAATAATTTTAAAATAGTATCATCTTAACATCTAAATATATTAAATAGTTATTTAAATTAATAAAAATGGATAGGAGTAGGACTTCAATAATTTAAAAACCAAATTGAATATCTTAATGTATATTAAATAATTATTTATGATAATTAGATAATTAAGTAGAATAGACTTATATTTTATATTATAAATGAAGACAGAATTGAGAAGAGAATAGAGAGATAAACAAAGATAGAAGAGAAAAGAAGTCCTGCTACAGTCCATTAGCCACGAATATAGGTGTGAAGTAAGAAGGAATCTAAATTCTAAAACTCCATAGACAAGAAAAAAGAAGAGAGAAGAGAATGAAGAGATAAATGAAGACAGAAGATAGAAGAAGTTCTGCTCCAAACCATTGGCCACGGGTATAGGTGTGAAGTAAGAAGGAATCTAAATTCCAAAAATCAACTTCTGTCTTCGTTTCTCTCTCCGTTTTCATGTAACTGGTCGGTTGGGTTCGACATATTTGTACTGATAACGTGTAGTGAGATGGGAGAAAGAGAGAGGCGTCAAACGTGCCCCACCCTAACGGGGTCGTATAAATATTGAGAAGTTGAGTTTTGGAATTTAGATTCCTTCTTACTTCACATCTATACCCGTGGCCAATGGATTGGAGTTGGTCTTCTTCTATCTCTTCTCTCTCCATTCTCTTCCCTCTTCTCCTATGGATTTGTATTTCCTATAGATTACTTAGGCCCAAAGTAAGCTTATCTTATAAATAATATATGACCCCTTTAGGGTGGGGCACATTTGACGGCTCTGTCTTTCTTCCATCTTATAATACATTATCAGCACGAACATATCGAGCCCAGTCAACCAGTCACAAAAAACGGAGAGAGAAACAAAGACAGAAGATGGAGAAGAAAAGAAAAAAGAACGGAGAGATAAACGAAGAGAGAAGAAGTCCTGCTCTAGTCCATTCATCATGGGTATAGGTTTGAATAAAGAAGGAATCTAAATTCTAAAACTCTACTTCTCAATAATATTATCTTAATATTATTATGATTATCATAGTAAATTCCAAAACTCTCTTCGTTTTAATTAAATAATTAATTTAATTAAAATAATTATAGTAACATTATCAGCCCGAAAAGAGAAGAAGTCCTGCTCAAGTCCATTAGCCATGGGTATAGATGTGACGGCTCTCTCTTTTTTCCATATCATAACACATTATCAGTGCAAACATATCTAGCCCAGTCTACCAGTCACAAGAAAATAGAGAGAGAAACAAAGACAGAAAAAAGAGAAGAAGAGAGAAAATAAAACGGAGAGAGAAACAAAGATAGAAGAAAGAGAAGAGAATGAAGAGATAACCAAAAAGAGAAGACAGAAGAAGTCATGTTCCAGTCCATTGGCCATGGGTATAGGTGTGAAATAAGAAGGAATCTAAATTCCAAAACTCAACTTCTTAATATTTATATGACCCCTTCAGGGTGGGGCATATTTGACGGCTCTCTCTTTCTCCTATCTCACAACACGTTATCATCACGAACACGTCAAGCCCAGCCGACCAATCACAAGAAAACGAAGAGAGAAATGAAGACAAAAGAGGGAGAAGAAGAGAGAAGAGAATAGAGAGATAAACAAGAGGAGAAGAGAAAAGAAGTCTTGCTCTAGTCTATTGACCACGGGTATAGGTGTGAAGTATGAAGGAATCTAAATTCCAAAACTCTACTTCTCAATAATATAATTAATTCTCTCCATTCTCTTATCTCTTCTCCCATGGATTAGGGTTTTCTATAGATTGCTTAGGCCCTAAGTAAGCCTACCCTATAAATAATAAATAATATACGATCCCTTCAGGATGGGGCATGTTTGATGGCTCTCCCTTTCTCCCATCTCATAATATGTTATCAGCACGAACATATCGAGCTTAGCCGACCAGTCATAAGAAAACGGAAAGAGAAACGAAGACAGAAGTAGAGTTTTGGAATTTAGATTCTTTCTTACTTCATACCTATACCCGTGGTCAAAGGACTGGAGCAGGACTACTTCTCTCTTTATTTATCTCTCCATTCTCTTCTCTTTTCTTCTCTTTCTTCTCTCTTTTTTTATCTATCAATTTTCTTTTGACTGGTCGACTGGGCTTGACATGTTTTTGCTGATAACGTGTTGTGAGATGGGAGAAAGAGAGAGCCGTTACACATGCCCCACCCTAAAGGGCTCATATAAATATTAAAAAGTAAAGTTTTGGAATTTAGATTCCTTCTTACTTCACACCTATACCCGTGGCCAATGAACTAGAGCATGACTTCTTCTTTCTTTGTTTATCTCTCTATTCTCTTCTCTCTTTTTCTCTCTTTTCTGTCTTCGTTTCTTTCTCTATTTTCTAGTGACTGGTCGGTTGGGCTCGACATGTTCGTGCTGATAACGTATTGTGAGGAGAGAGAAGAGAACTTAATTAAAATAATTTAAATCTCTCTAGTTTTAATAATTAAATAGAAGTCTGTTCTCATCTTCTCTCTCTTCTGTGGAGTTTTGGAGTTTAGATTCCTTATTACATCACACCTATACCCGTGGCCAATAGACTGGAGCAGGACTTCTTCTCTCTTCGTTTATCTTTCTGTTCTCTTCTCTTTTCTTCTCTCTCTTCTTCTTTCTCTTCTCTCTTCTTCTCTCTCTTTTTTGGAGTTTTGGAATTTAGATTCCTTTTTACTTCATACCTATACCCGTGGCGAATGGACTAGAGCAGGACTTCTTATCACCTTCTCTCTTCATTTATCTCTCCGTTCTTTTCTCTCTTCTACATAAATAATTTATTTAAATAATATAATTATTTAATTGAGAAAGAAATAAAGACAGAAGAGAGAGAAGAAGAGAGAAGAGAAAGGAAAGATAAATAAAGAGAGAAGACAGAAGAAGTCCTGCTCTAGTCTATTTGCAACGGGTAAAGGTATGAAATAAGAAAGAATCTAAATTCCAATACTATACAGAAGAGAGAGAAGAAGAGAGAAGAGAACGGAGAAATAAACAAAGACAGAAGGAAGTTTTGGAATTTAGATTCCTTCTTACTTTACACCTTTACCCATGGCCAATTGACTAGAGCAGGAGTTTTTCTCTCTTCTCTCTTTATTTATCTCTCCTCTTATCTCTTCTTCTCTTTTCTGTGGTGTTTTGGAATTTAGATTCCTTCTTACTTCACACCTATATCTGTGGCCAATGAATTAGAGTAGGACTTCTTCTCTCTTCTATCTTCATTTTTTTCTCTGTTCTCTTCTCTCTTCTTCTCTCTTTTCTGTCTTCATTTCTCTCTTCATTTTCTTTCGACTAGTCGGCTGGGATCGACATGTTCGTATTGATAACGTGTTGTGAGATGGAAGAAAGACAGAGCCGTCAAAAGTGTCCCACCCTAAAGGGGTCGTATAAATATTAAGAAGTAAAGTTTTGGAATTTAGATTCCTTCTTACTTCATACTTTTTTAATAATTAAATAATAATTAATTTAATTAAAAAAATTATAGTAATATTACTATAATAATCATAATAACGTTGAGATGATACTATTAAGAAATGGAGTTTTGGAATTTAGATTCCTTCTTACTTTACACTTATACCCATGGCCAATGGACTGGAGTAGGACTTCTTCTCTATTCTCTCTTTATTTATCTCTTCGTTCTCTTCTTTTTTTTCTCTCTCTTCTGTCTTCATTTTTCTTTTAATTTTCTTGTGACTGGTCGGCTGGGATCGATATGTTCGTGCTGATAACGTATTATGAGATGGGCGAAAAAAAGAGAATAGAGAGATTTAATAATATTATTGAGAAGTGGAGTTTTGGAATTTAGATTCCTTCTTACTTCACACCTATACCCATGGCTAATGGACTAGAGCATGACTTATTCTCTCTTTTTTCTTTGTTTATCTTTTCATTCTCTTCTCTCTCTTCTGTCTTTATTTCTCTCTCTGTTTTCTTATGACTGATCGGCTGGGCTCGACATGTTTGTGCTGGTAAAATATTATAAGATGGGAGAAAGAGAGAGACATCAAACATGCTCCATCCTAAAGGGGTTGTATATTATTTATAGGGCAAGCTTACTTAGGGCCTAAGTAATCTATAGAAAACCCTGATCCATGGAAGAGATCCGATGGTGGATATCCATCCGATCGAACGATAGCATAACAGTTGTAATATTTTAAATTTTTATAAAGAAAAATATAAATTATTTTTAAAGCAAAAAAATTCAGGTATTCCTCATCTTTCTTCTTTACTCTCTATTATTTAATTAATTTAATTTGTTTAATAAATTAAATTTTTCAATAATTAAATAAGTATTTAATTATCTATATAATTAAATAACTAAATTTTTTTAATAATCTATTTATTATTTAAATATTAAAATAAATTAATATTTAATTGATTATTTAAAATAATATTAAGTTATTTAAAAAAATATTTTATTATCTATATATTCAAATAATTACATAATAATTCATTTTAATTATTATTTAGTTAATTATAAAATTATTTAATAATTATATTATTTATTTGATTAATTAAATAATCTATTTAATATATTTCTATACTAAATAAGTTTTTAAATATTTAAATAATTGACTAATTATTTAATTATTTCTTAAAAAAATAATATTTTAAGAAATTTCTAATAAAATAAATTAATAAAGTAATTTTATAATTAAATAATTATTTTTTTAGATAATAATTTAAATAATTTAATAGTTACATAATTTAATTATTTTATAATATAATAATAATAAATAAATAAAATAATAAATTTAAATAAAAAAATAGATAATTAAATAATTAAATAAATTAATTATTTTACTAAAATCTTAATTATTATATTATTTATTAAATAAATAATTTAAATAAAAAAATTATAGTAATATTACTATGATAATTATAATAACGTTGCGATGATACTATTGAGAAGTGGAGTTTTGAAATTTAGATTCCTTTTTACTTCATACCTATACCCGTGGCCAATGGACTAGAGCATGACTTCTTCTCTCTTTTTTTATCTCTCCGTTCTCTTCTTTCTTCTTCTCTTTCTTCCGTGAAGTTTTGAAATTTAGATTCTTTCTTATTTCACACTTATACCTGTGGCCAATGGATTAGAGTAGGACTTCTTCTCTCTTCTCTCTTCGTTTATCTCTTCATTCTCTTCTCTCTTCTTCTCTGTTCTGCCATAGTTTCTCTCTCCGTTTTCTTATGACTGGTCGACTGGGCTCGATATATTCATACTGATAATATATTGTGAGATGGGAGAATGAGAGAGCAGTCAAACGTTCCCCACCCTAAAGGGGTCATATATTATTTATAGGGTAAGCTTACTTAGGGTCTAAGCAATCTATAGGAAACCCTATTCTATTGGAGACGAGAGAAGAGAACAAAGAGATTTAATTAATTTATTAAGAAGTAGAGTTTTGAAATTTAAATTCCTTCTTACTTCACACCTAAACCCTTGGCAAATAGACTAGAATAGAAGTTCTTCTCTCTTCTCTCTTTGTTTATCTTTCCATTCTCATCTCTCTTCTACTCTTTCTTCTATCTTTGTTTCTCTCTCCGTTTTCTTATGACTAGTCGGCTGGGCTCGACATATTCATGCTGATAACGTGTTATGAGATGGGAGAATGCTTATTAATTTTATTTATTTTAATTAATATTTTTTAAATATTATAAAGTTTATTATTTCTTTAAATATTTAAATAGTATCATCTCAACGTTATTATTTAAATATTTAATTATAAAATATTATAAAGTTTTTAAATAACTTATGTAAATTTATAAGCATGAAAAATATTTTATTTCTCTTTTTCTCTCTTTATTTATTTCTTCTTTCTCTTCTTTCTTCTTCTCTCTCTTCTGTATTCGTTTCTCGCTCTATTTTCTTTTGACTGGTCGGCTGGGCTCGACATGTTCGTGCTATAACGTGTTGAGAGGAGAGAAGAAGAGAGAAAAGAAATAAGAGATAAACGAAGAGACAAGAAGTCCTGCTCCAATCCATTTGCCACGGGTATTGGTATAAAATAAAAAGGAATCTAAATTTTAAAACTCCACTTCTCAATAATATAATTAAATCTCTCCATTCTCGTCTCTCTTGTACTATTGATTAGGGTTTCCTATAGATTACTTAGGCTCAACGTAAGCTTACCCTTTAAAAAATATACGACCCTTTTAGGGTGGGGAATATTTTATGGCTCTCTATTTCTCCTATTTCATAATACATTATCAGCACGAACATATCGAGCCCAACCGACAAGTCACAAGAAAACGAAGAGAGAAACAAAGATAGAACAGAGAGAAGAAAAGAGAAGAGAATAAAGAGAGAAATAAAGAGAGAAAAAAGAAGAAGCCCTGCTCCAGTCTATTGGCCATGGGTATAGGTGTGATGTAAGAAGGAATCTAAATTCCAAAACTTCACTTCTCAATAATATAATTAAATTTCTCCGTTTTCTTCTCTCTTCTCCCATAGATTAGGGTTTGATATAGATCGATTAGGCACTAACTAAGCTACCCTATACATAATATACGACCACTTTAGGGTGGGGCATATTTGACGGTTCTCCCTTTCTCCCATCTCACAATACGTTATCAGTACGAATATATTGAGCCCAGCTAACAAGTCGCAAGAAAACAAAGAGAGAAACGAAGACAGAAGAAGAGAGAAGAGAACAGAGAGATATATGAAGAGAGAAGAGATAAAATGTCCAGCTCTATTCCATTGACCATGGGTATAGGTGTGAAGTAAGAAGAAATCTATATTTCAAAACTTCACTTCTGTCTTCGTTTTTCTCTTCGTTTTCTTACGACTGGTCGGCTGGGGTTGACATGTTTGTGCAGATAACGTGTTATGAAATGGGATAAATAGAGAGTCGTAAAACATACCCCACCCTAAAGAGGTCGTATATTATTTATAGGGTAAGCTTACTTAGGGCCTAAGCAATCTATAGGAAACTCTAATCCATGCGAGAAGAGAGAAGAGAATGGAGAGATTAATTATATTATTGAGAAATGGAGTTTTAGAATTTAGATTCCTTCTTACTTCATATCTATACCCGTGGCTAATGGACTGCATTCAGACTTCTTCTCTCTTTTCTCTTCGTTTATCTCTCTGTCCTGTTCTCTCTTTGTCTTTCTCTTTTGTCATCATTTCTATCTCTGTTTTCTTGTCCCGCCTGGGCACAACATGTTCGTGTTGAAAACGTGTTGTGAGATTGGAGAAAGAGAGGGCCAACACACGTGCCACACCCTAAAGAGGTCATATAAATATTAAGAAGTAGATTTTTTGAATTTAGATTCCTTCTTACTTTACACTTTTACCAGTGGCGAATAGACTGGAGTAAAACTTCGTCTATCTTCTCTCTTCGTTTATCTCTTTATTCTCTTCACTTTTTTGTCTTCATTTCTCTCTTAATTAAATAATTATATTATTTAATTAAATCATTTAGGTAGAAGAGAGAACAAAACGGAGAGATAAATAAAGAGAGAAGGGGAGAAGAAGTCCTGCTCCAGTCCATTGGCCACGGGTATAGGTGTGGAGTAAGAAGGAATCTAAATTCCAAAACTCTATAGACGAGAGAAGAAGAGAGAAGAGAAGAGAGAAGAGAAGAGAGAAGAGAGAGAAGAATAGAGAAGAGAATGTAAAGATAAACAAAAAGAGAAAATAGAAGAAGTCCTGCTCTAATCTATTGGCCACGGGTATAAGTATGAAGTAATAAGGAATCTAAATTCCAAAACTCCACAAAAGAGAAAGAATATAAGAACAGACTTCTATTTAATTATTCAAACTAGAGATATTTATATTTTTTTATTTAGGTTCTATTCTCTCTTCTCATAACACATTATCAGCACGAACATGTCGAGCCCAACCAACTAGTCACAAGAAAATGGAGAGAGAAATAAAGATAGAAGAGAGAGAAAAAGAGAGAACAGAATGGAGAGATAAACAAAGAGATAAGAGATTAGAAGTCCTGCTCCAGTCCATTCGCCACGGGTATAGGTGTGAAGTAAAAAGGAATCTAAATTCCAAAACTCCACTTCTCAATATTTATACGACCCCTTTAGGGTGCGGCACGTGTGCCGGCTCTCTATTTCTCCCATCTCACAACACGTTATCAACACGAATATGTCATGCCCAACCGACCAGTCACAAGAAAACGTAGAAAGAAACAAAGACAGAAGAGAGAAGAGGAAAAAGAGATAAACAAAGAGACAATAAATAAGAAGTCCTGCTCAAGTCCATTGGCCACGGGTATAGGTGTAAAGTAAGAAGGAATCTAAATTCAAAAACTCCATAGAAGAAAGAGAAGAAGAGAGAAGAGAACGAAGAGATAAATGAAGAGAGAAGAGAGAAGAAGTCCTACTCTAATCCTTTGGCCATGGGTATAGGTGTGAAGTAAGAAGGAATCTAAATTCCAAAACTTCACTTCTGGCCTCGTTTCTCTCTTTGTTTTCTTACGACTGGTCAACTGGGCTCGACATATTCGTGCTGATAACGTGTTGTGAGATAAGAAAAAGAGAGAGCGTCAAACGTGCCCCACCTTAAAGGGGTCATAAATTATTTATTATTTATAGGGTAAGCATACTTAGGGCCTAAGCAATCTATGGGAAACCATAATCCATGGGAAAAGAGAGAAGAGAATGGCGAGTGTAAATTATATTATTAAGAAGTGGAGTTTTGGAATTTAGATTACTTCTTACTTCACATCTAGACCCGTGGTTAATGAACTGGAGCAGGACTTCTTCTCTCTTCTGTCTTTGTTTATCTCTCTATTCTCTTCTTTCTTGTTCTTTCTCCTCTGCCTTCATTTCTCTCTCCGTTTTCTTGTGACCGATTGGCTGGGATCGACATGTTTATACTGATAACGTATTGTGAGATAGGAGAAAGAAAGAGACGTCAAATGTGCTCCACCCTAAAGGGGTCGTATAAATATTGAAAAGTTGAGTATTGGAATTTAGATTTCTTCTTACTTTACTCCTATATCCGTATCCAATAGCCTGGAGCAGGTCTTTTTCTCTCTTCGTTTATCTTTTCGTTCTCTTCTCTCTTTTTCTCTCTCTTCTATCTTCGTTTCTCTCACCGTTTTCTCTTCTCTCTTTTTCTCTCTCTTCTGTCTTCGTTTCTCACTCTGTTTTCTTGTGACTGGTAGGCTGTGCTCGATATGTTCGTTCTGATAACATGTTATAAGGTAGAAGAAAGAAAGATCCATCAAATATGCCCCACCCTAAAGATGTCATATAAATATTAAAAAATAAAGTTTTGTAATTAGATTCCTTCCTACTTTACACCTATACCCGTGGCTAATGGATTGGAGCAGGACTTTTTCTCTTTTCGTGCTGATAATGTTGCTATAATTTTTTTAATTAAATTAATTATTTAATTAAAATAAAGAGAGTTTTGGAATTTACTATGATAATTATAATAACATTGAGATGATACTATTGAGAAGTGGAGTTCTGGAATTTAGATTCCTTCTTACTTCACACCAATTCCCATGGCGAATGGACCGGAGAATGACTTCTTATCTTTTCTCTCTTTATTTATCTCTCTGTTTTCTTCTTTTTTCTTCTCTCTTTTGTCCTCATTTCTCTCTCTGTTTTCTTGCGACTGGTTGGCTGGGCTCGACATATTTGTGCTGATAACGTATTGTGAGTTAGGAGAAATACAGAGGTGTCAAACATGCCCCACCCTAAAGGGATCGTATATTATTTATCAGGTATGCTTACTTAGGGCCTTACCAATCTATGGGAAACCCTAATCCATGGGAAAAGAAAGAAGAGAACGGAGAGATTTAATTATATTATTAAGAAGTAGAGTTTTGGAATTTGGATTCCTTCTTACTTCATACCAATACCCTTAGCCAGTGGATTGGAGTAAGTCTTCTCTCTTCTCTCTTTATTTATCTCTATGTTCTCTTCTCTCTTCTCACAACACGTTATCAGTACGAACATATCGAGCCCAGCCGACCAGTCACAAGAAAACGGTGCGAGAAACAAAGATAGAAGAGAGAGAAGAAGAGAGAAGAGAACAGAGAGATAAATAAAGAGAGAAGAAGAGAAATAAAATATTTTTCACGCTCATAAATTTATATAAATTATTTAATAATTATGTAATGTTTTTATAATTAAATATTTAAATAATAACATTGAGATGATACTATTTAAAAATTTAAAAAAACGATATTCTTTATAATATTTAAGGAAATACCAATTAAAATAAATAAAATAAATAATTAATCTCCCATCTCACAACACATTATCAGTATGAACATGTAGAGCCCAGCAGACCAGTCACCAAAAAAAAAAAAAGAGAAACGAAGATAGAAAAGAGAGAAAGAGAAAGAAGAAAACGGAGAGATAAACAAAGAGAGAAGAGAGAAGAAGTCCTACTCCAGTCCATTCACCACGAGTATATGTATGAATTAAGAAGGAATCTAAATTCCAAAACTCTACTTCTTGATAATATAATTAAATCTCTCCATTCTCTTTTCTCTTTTCCCATGGAATATGGTTTCCTTTAGATTGCTTAGGCATTAAGTAAGCTTACTCTATAAATAATATATAACCCCTTTAGGATGCGGCACATATGATGACACTTTTTCTCCCATCACATAATATGTTATCAGTATGAACATGTCGAGCCCAGCCGACCAATTACAGGAAAATGGTGAGAGAAACAAAACAGAAAAGAGAGAAGAGAACAAAGAGATAAATGAATAGAGAAAAGATAAGAAGTCCTACTCCAGTCCATTCGCCATAGGTATTGGTGTGAAGTAAGAAGGAATCTAAATTCCAAAACTCCATAGAAGAGAGAGAATAAGAGAGAAGAGAACGGAGTGATAAATAAAAAGAGAAGAGAAAAGAACTCCTGCTCAAGTTCATTGGCCACGGGTATAGGTGTGAAGTAAGAAGGAATCTAAATTTCAAAACTCCACTTCTCAATAGTATCATCTCAACGTTATTATGATTATCATAGTAATGTTATTATAAATTTTTTTAATTAAATAAATCATTTATTTAATTATTAAATTATTTAAATAATTTAATATATATGTTTTTTATAAAATAATTAATTTTTTTAACTTATTTAATTATTTTAATTATTTAATTTTTATTATATTATTAAATAATTAAATTATATACCGATTTAATTATTTAAATATTAAATAAAAAATATTGATTTAATTATATTATTAATTAATTATTTTATTTTATTAGTTATTTCTTAAAATATTATTTTATTTTTAAATAGTTAAATAATTAGTCAATTATTTAAATATTTAAAAACTCATTTAGTGAAGAAATATATTAAATAGATTATTTACAAAATAAATAAATAATTTAAATATTATTATAGTTTTATAAATAATTATAAAATAAATTAATATACAATTAATTAATTAAATAATTATTTTATTAAATTATAAAATATATATTGAAATTAATAAAAAAATTAATTATTTAATTAAGTAATAAAATTAAAAATAAATTATATAACTATTTAATTATTATTTAAATAATTAGTTAATTATTTGAATATATAAATAATAAAATATTTTTTTAAATAACTTAATATTTTTTGAAGTAATCAAAAAAATATTTATTTATTTTAATATTTAAATAATAAATAAATTATTTAAATAATTTAGTTATTTAATTATATAAATAATTAAATATTTATTTAATTATATAATTATTTAATTTATTAAACTAATTAAATTAATTAAATAATAGAAAATAAAGAAGGAAGATGAGGTAATCTAAATTTTTTGTTTTAAAAATAATTTATATTTTTTTAAAAAAAAAATTAAAACATTACAACTGTTCTAAGATCGTTCGATAGGATAGCTATCCACCGTCTGATCTCTCCCATGGATTATGGTTTCCTATATATTGCTTAGGCCCTAAGTAAGGTTACCCTATAAATAATATACCACCCCTTTTCCATAGATTGCTTAGGCACTAAGTAAGCTTACTCTATAAATAATATATGACCCTTTTAGGGTGGGACACGTTTGACAACTCTTTTTTTTTCCTATCTCATAACACATAATCAGCATGAACATATCGAGCCCAACCGACCAGTCATAAGAAAACAAAGAGATAAATGAAGACAGAAGAGAGAGAAAAAGAGAGAAAATAACGAAGAGAGAAAATAACGAAGAGAGAAAATAACGAAGAGAGAAAAGAGAAGAAGTCCTGCTCTAGTCCATTGGCCACGAGAATAGGTGTGAAGTAAGAAGGAATCTAAATTCTGAAACTCCATATCTCAATAATATAATTAAATCTCTCCGTTCTATTATTTCTTCTACCTCACAACATTTTATCAGCACAAAAATATCGAGCCCAACCGACTAGTCATAAGAAAACGGAGAGAGAAACAAAGATCAAAGAGAGAGAAGAAGAAAGAAGAGAACGGAGAGATAAACAAAGAAAGAAGAGAGAAGAAGTCCTTCTCCAGTCTATTGGCCATGGGTATAGGTGTAAAGTAAGATGGAATCTAAATTCCAAAACTCCACAAAAAAGAGAGAAGAAAAGAGAAGAGAACAGAGAGATAAATGAAGAGAGAAGAGAGAAGAAGTCCTACTCCATTCCATTGTCCACGGGTATAGGTGTGAAGTAAGAAAGAATCTAAATTCCAAAACTCCACTAATATCTTTATATATCTCTCCGTTATCTTTTCTCTTTATTTCTCTCTTCTATGTAGTTTTAGAATTTAGATTCCTTCTTACTGCACACCTATACCCATGGCTAATGGACTGGAGCAGAACTTCTTCTCTCTTCTCTCTTTATTTATCTCTCTGTTCTCTTCTCTCTTCTTCTTTCTCTTCTGTCTTAGTTTCTTCCTCAATTAAATAATTATATTATTTATTTAAATTATTTAGGTAGAAGAGAGAAGAGAACGGAGAGATAAACGAAGAGAGAAGGGCAAAAGTTGTCTTGCTCTAATCCATTGGCCAAGGGTATAAGTGCGAAGTAAGAAGGAATCTAAATTCCAAAACTCCATAGAAGAGAGAGAAGAAGAGAGAAGAGAACGGAGAATGGAGAAGAGAGAGAAGAATCGAGAAGAGAATGTAGAGATTAACAAAGAAAGAAGAGAGAAGAAGTATTACTCCAGTCCATTGGCCATAGGTATAAGTGTGAAGTAATAAGGAATCTTAACTCCAAAACTCCATAGAAGAGAGAGAAGATAAGGACATACTTATATTTAATTATTAAAACAAGAGAGATTTATATTAATTTATTTAGGTCCTCTTCTCTTTTCTCATAACACGTTATCAGCACGAACATATTGAGCCCAACCGACTAGTCACAAGAAAACGGAGAGAGAAACAAAGATAAAAGAAAGAGAAAAAGATAGAAGAGAACGAACAGATAAACGAAGAGAGAAGAGAAAAGAAGTCATGCTCCAATCCATTGGCCATGGGTATAAGTGTGAAGTAAGAAAGAATCTAAATTCCAAAACTCCACTTCTTAATATTTATACGACCCCTTTAGGGTAGGGCACGTGTGATGGCTCTCTCTTTCTTCCATCTCATAACACGTTATCAGTACGAATATATCGAGCCCAGTCGACCAGTTATAAGAAAATAAAGTGAGAAATTAGGACAGAAGAAAAAGAAGAAGAGAGAAGTGAACGGAGAGATAAACAAAAAGAGAAGAGAGAAGAAGTCTTGCTCCAATCCATTGGTCACGGGTATAGGTGTAAAGTAAGAAGGAATCTAAATTCAAAAACTCAACAGAAGAGAGAGAAGAAGAGGGAAGAGAATGGAGAGATAAATAAAGAGAGAAGAAAGAAGAAGTACTACTCTAATCCAAAACTTCACTTATGTCTTCGTTTCTTTCTCCGTTTTCTTACGACTGGTCAGCTGGGCTCGACATGTTCGTACTGATAACATATTATGAGATGGGAGAAAGAGAGAGCTGTCAAACGTGCACTACCCTAAAGGGGTCGTATATTATTTATTATTTATAGAGTAAACTTACTTAGGGTCTAAGTAGTCTATGGGAAACCCTAATCCATGGGAGAAGAGAGAAGAGAATGGAGATATTTAATTATATTATTGAGAAGTGGAGTTTTGGAATTTAGATTACTTTTTACTTCATACTTAGACCTGTGGCCAAAGGACTGTAGTAGGACTTCTTCTCTCTTTTCTCTTCGTTTATCTTTTCGTTCTCTTCTATCTTGTTCTCTCTTCTGTTTTTTCTCTATCTCCGTTTTCTTATAACTGATCGGTTAGGCTCGACATGTTCATACTGATAACGTGTTGTGAGATAGGAGAAAGAGAGAGCCGTCAAATATGCACCACCCTAAAGGGGTCGTATAAATATTAAGAAGTTGAGTTTTTAAATTTAAATTCCATCTTACTTCATACCTATACTCATGGCTAATGGACTAGAGCAAGACTTCTTCTCTCATCATTTATCTCTTTATTCTCTTCTCTCTTCTTTTCTTTCTTCTATTTTTGTTTCTCTCTTCGTTTTCTCTTCTCTCTTATTCTCTCTCTTCTGTGTTCGTTTCTCTCTCCGTTTTCACTTGACTGGTAGGTTGGGCTCAATATGTTCATTCTGATAACGTATTGTGAGGTGAAAGAAAGAGAGAGCCATCAAACATGCCCCACCCTAAAGGGGTCATATAAATATTGAGAAGTAGAGTTTTGTAATTTAGATTCCTTCTTACTTCATACGTATACCCATGGCCAATGGACTGGAGCAGGATTTCTTCTCTTTTCGTATTGATAATGTTACTATTATTTTTTTAATTAAATTAACTATTTAATTAAAATGAAGAAAGTTTTGGAATATACTATGATAATCATAATAACTTTGAGATGATGCTATTGAGAAGTGGAGGTTTGGAATTTAGATTCCTTCTTACTTCACACTTATACCCATGGCGAATGGACTGGACTAGGAATTCTTTTCTCTTTTCTCTTTGTTTATCTCTCCATTCTCTTCTCTTTTCTTCTCTCTTTTCTATCTTTGTTTCTCTCTTCGTTTTCTTACGACTGGTCGGCTGGGCTCGACATGTTCATACTGATAACGAATTATGAGATGGGAGAAAGCGAGCGCCATCAAACATGCCCCACTATAAAGGGATCGTATTTATTTATAGGGTAAGCTTACTTAGGGCCTAAGCAATCTATAGGAAACCCTAATCCATGGGAGAATTGGGAAAAGAATAGAGATATTTAATTATATTATTGAGAAGTGGAGTTTTGAAAATTAGATTCCTTCTTACTTTACTCCTATACCCGTGGTGAATGGACTGGAGTAAGACTTCTTCTCTTTTCTTTCTTCATTGTTCTTTCTGTTCTCTTCTCTCTTCTCACAACACATTATCAGAACGAACATGTCGAGCCTAGCCGACCAGTCACATGAAAACGGTGCAATAAACAAAGACAGAAGAGAGAGAAGAAGAGGTAAGAGAACGGGGAGATAAATAAAGAGAGAAGAAGAGAAATAAAATATTTTTGTACTTATAAATTTATATAAATTATTTAATAAATATATAATGTTTTATAATTAAATATTTAAATAATAATATTGAAATGATACTATTTAAATATTTAAAGAAATAATACACTTTATATTTTTTGAAGAAATATTAATTAAAATAAATAAAATAAATAAGCAATCCCCCATCTTACAATACGTTATCAGTACGAACATGTCGAGCCCAATAGACCAGTCATAAAAAAACAGAGAGAGAAATAAAGACAGAAGAGAGAGAAGAAGAGAGAAGGAGAGAGAAGAGAACGGAGAGATAAATGAAGAGATAAGAGAGAAGAAGTCTTTCTCCAGTCCATTCGCCACGGGTATAGTTATTAAGTAAGAAGGAATCAAAATTCCAAAACTCCACTTCTCAATAATATAATTAAATCTTTCTATTCTCTTCTCTCTTCTCCCATAGATTAGGGTTTCCTATAGAATGCTTAGGCCCTAAGTAAGTTTACCTTATAAATAATATATGACCCCTTTAGGGTGGGGCATGTTTGATGGCTCTCTCTTTCTCCTATCTCATAATATATTATCCGCATGAATATTTCGATCCCAACCGACCAGTCACTAAAAATAGAGAGGGAAACGAAGACAGAAAAGAGAGAAGACAAGAGAAAAGAACGAAGAGATAAATGTAGAGAGAAGAGAGAACAAGTTCTACTCCAATCCATTGGCCATATGTATAGGTGTGAAGTAATTGTGAAGTAAGAAGGAATCAAAATTCCAAAACTCCACAGAAGAGAGATAAGAAGAGAGAAGAGAATGGAGAGATAAATGAAGAAAAAAGAAGTCCTGCTCAAATCCATCAGCCACAGGTAAAGGTGTGAAGTAAGAAGGAATCTAAATTCCAAAACTCCTTTTCTCAATAATATTATGTCAACATTATTATGATTATCAAAGTAATGTTACTAAAATTTTTTTAATTAAATTAAAAATATTTTTAATTATTAAAAATTTAATAATTTAAATAATTTAATAATTTCATTTTTAATAAAATAATTAAAAATTTTACTTATTTAATTATATAGTTATTTAATTAAATTTATTTTTATATTTATTATTATTAAATTATTAAATATTTAAATTAGGTAATTATTTAATTATTTTAATTATTAAATTAAGAAATAATAGTTTAATTATATACTTATTTAATTTATTTATTTTAATTGGTATTTCTTAAAATATTATTTTATTATTAAACAATTAAAAAATTAGTCTATTATTTAAATATTTAAAAACTTATTTAGTGAAGAAATATATCAAATAGATTATTTACAAAAACAAATAAATAATTTAATTATTAAATAATTTTGTAGTTAAATAAATAATAATGAAATAAATTATTATGTAATTAAATAATTAAATAATTAGATATTTATTTTAGTAAATTATGAAATTTTAAATAAAAATAATAAAAAAATTAATTATTTAATTAAATAATAAAATAAAAAATAATTTAATAACTATTTACTTGTTATTTAAATAATAAGTTAATTATTTGAATATATAAATAATAAAATATTTTTTAAATACCTTAATATTTTTTTAAATAATCAAATAAATATTTAATTTTTTTTATATTTAAATAAAAGTAAATTATTTAAATAATTTAGTTATTTATTTATATAGATAAATAAATATTTATTTAATTATATAATTATAAAATAATTTATTTTATTAAACTAATTAAATTAATTAAATAATAAGAAGTAAAGAAGGAAGATGAGGTACACCCGAATTTTTTACTTTAAAAATAATTTATATTTTTCTTTAAAAAAGTTTAAAACATTACAACTATTATAAGATCGTTCGATGGGATGGCTATCCACCGTCGGTCCTCTCCTATGGATTAGGGTTTCCCATAGATTGCTTAGGCCCTAAGTAAACTTACCCTATAAATAATATACGACCCCTTTCACATAGATTACTTTGGCCCTAAGTAAACTTACCCTCTAAATAATATACGACCCCTTAAGGATAGGGCACGTTTGATGACTCTCTCTTTTTCCCATCTCATAACACATTATCAGTACAAATATATGGAGCCCAGCTGTCCAGTCACAAGAAAATGAAGAGTGAAATAAAGAGAAAAGAGAAAAGAAGAGAGAAGAAAACAAAGAGATAAACGAAGAGAGAAGAGAGAAAAAGTCCTGCTCCAGTCCATTGACCACGGGTATAGGTGTAAAGTAAGAAGGAATCTAAATTCCAAAACTCTATTTCTCATAAGAAGTGGAGTTTTGGATTTTAGATTCCTTTTTACTTCACACCTATACCCGTGGCCAATGCACTGAAGCAAGTCTTTTTCTCTCTTCTCTCTTTATTTATCTATCTATTCTCTCTGTTCTTTTTTCTCTTCTTCTCTCTCTTCTGTGTTCATTTCTCTCTTCATTTTTTTGCAACTGGTCGGTTGGGATCGACATATTTATACTGATAATGTGTTGTAAGAAGAGAGAAGAAGAGAGAAGAGAACGGAGAGATAAACAAAGAGAGAAGTCATGTTCATGTCCATTTACCACGGGTATAGGTATAAAGTAAGAAGGAACCTAAATTCCAAAACTCTTTTCTCAATAATATAATTAAATCTCTCCGTTCTCTTTTTTATCTCTTATATAGATTAGGGTTTCCTATAGATTGCTTAGGCCCTAAGTAAGCTAACCTTATAAATAATATACGACACCCTTAGGGTGGGGAACATTTGACGGCTCTCTCTTTCTCCTATCGCACAACACATTATCAATACGAATATATCGAGCCCAGCGGATCGGTCGTAAGAAAACAGAGAGAGAAATAAAGACAGAAGTGGAGTTTTAGAATTTAGATTCCTTCTAACTTTACACCTATACCCATAGCCAATGGAGTGGAACATGACTTGTTCTCTCTCTTTGTTTATTTCTTCGTTCTCTTCTATCTTCTTCCATAGATTAGGGTTTTATATAGATTTCTTAGGCCCAAAGTAAGCTTACCCTATTAATAATATACGACCCCTTTAGGGTGGGGCATGTTTGATGGCTTTATCTTTCTCCCATCTCACAACACATTATCAGTACAAAAATATGGAGGTCATCTAACCAGTCGTATGAAAATAGAGAGAGAAACAAAGATAGAAGTGAAGTTTTTGAATTTAGATTCCTTCTTACTTCACACCTATATCCATGGCCAATGGACTGGAGTAGGACTTCTTCTATTTTCTCTTTTTATTTCTCTCTCGATTCTCTTCTCTCTTCTTCTCTCTCTTCTGTGGAGTTTTGGAATTCAGATTCCTTCTTACTTCACACCTATACCTGTGACCAATGGACTAGAGTAGGACTTATTCTCCCTTTTATCTTTGTTTATATCTCCGTTCTTGTCTCTCTTCTTCTCTCTCCTCTATCTTCGTTTCTCTCTGTTTTCTTACGACTTGTCGGCTGGGCTCGACATATTCGTGTTGATAATGTATTATGAGATGGGAGAAAGAGCAAGCCATCAAATGTGCCCTACCCTAAAGGGGTCATATATTATTTATAGGGTAAGCTTACTTAGGGCCTAATCAATCTATGGGAAACCCTAATCCATGAAAAAAGAGAGAAAAAAATAGGGAGATTTAATTATATTATTGAGTAGTGGAGTTTTAGAATTTAGATTCCTTCTTACTTCATACCTATACCCATGACGAATAGACTGGAGTAGGACTTCTTCTCTATTCTCTCTTTGTTTATCTCTCCGTTCTCTTCTTTCTTCTTTTCTCTTCTCACAACATATTATCAGTACGAACATGTCGAGCCCAGCCGACCTATCGCAAGAAAATAGAGAGAGAAACAAAGACTGAAGAGAGAGAAGAAGAGAGAAGAGAATGGAGAGATATATAAAGAGAGAAGAAGCCCTACTCCAGTCCATTGGCCACGGGTATAGGTATGAATTAAGAAGGAATCTAAGTTCTAAAACTCTACTTCTCAATATTTATACGACCCCTTTATAGTGGGGCACGTTTAACGGGTCTCTCTTTGTCCTATCTCACAATATATTATCAGTATGAACATGTCGAGTCCAGCCGACCAGTCGTAAAAAAATATAGAGAGAAACAAAGACAGAACTGGAGTTTTTGATTTTAGATTTCTTCTTACTTCACACCTATACCCGTGGATAATAGACTGGAGCAGGACTTCTTCTCTCTTCTCTGTTTATTTATCTCTATGTTCTCTTTTCTTTTCTTCTCTCTCTTCTATGGAGTTTTGGACTAGCGCAGAACTTTTTCTCCCTTCTATTTTCGTTTATCTCTCTGTTCTCTTCTCTATTCTGTCTTTGTTTCTCTCTCCATTTTCTTGTGACTTGTCAGCTAGGATCAACATGTTTGTACTGATAACGTATTGTGAAATGGGAGAGAGAGAGAGAGCCTTTAAATATGCCCCACCCTAAAGGGGTCGTATAAATATTGAGAAGTAGAGTTTTGGAATTTAGATTCCTTATTACTTCACAGCTATACCCATGACTAATGGCCTGGAGCAGGACTTCTTCTCTCTTCTCTGTTTATTTATCTCTTCATTCTCTATTCTCTTCATCTCTCTCTTCTGTCTTTATTTCTCTCTCTGTTTTCTTGTGACTGGTTGACTGGGTTTGACATGTTCATGCTGATAACGTGTTATGAGAAGAGAGAAGAGAGAAGAGAGAAGAGAAGGGAGAGATAAATTAATTATTTAACGGTTGGGCTCGATATGTTCATACAGATAACGTGTTGTAAGATGGGATAAAGAGAGAGCTGTCATATGTGACCCACCCTTTATATTATTTATATGGTAAGCTTACTTACGGCTTAAGCAATCTATAAGAAACCCTATTCCAAAAGAAAGATCCGACGGTGGATAATGAACTAGAGTAGGTCTTCTTCTCTCTTCTCTCTTTATTTATCTCTCTGTTCTCTTCTCTCTTTGTTTTAATCTTCTGTAGAGTTTTGGAATTTACATTCCTTCCTACTTCACACCTTTACCCGTGGTCAATGGACTGGACCAGGACTTCTTCTATCTTCTTTCTTTATTTATTCCCTCCTTTTCTCTTTCTTCTGTCTTCGTTTCTCTCTTTCTCTTCTATCTTTGTTTTTCTCTTTGTTTTCTTATGACTGGTCGGCTGGGCTCGACATGTTCGTGCTGATAACGTGTTTTGAGAAGAGAAAAGAAAAGAGAAGAGAATAGAAAGATAAACGAAGAGAGAAGAAGTCCTGCTCCAATCCATTCACCATGGGTATAAGTATGAAGTAAGAAGGAATCTAAATTCTAAAACTCTACTTCTCAATAATATAATTATAATCTCTCCGTTCTCTTCTCTCTTCTACCATAGATTAAGGTTTCCCATAGATTGCTTAGGCCCTAAGTAAGCTTACACCATAAATAATATACGACCCCTTTTGGATGGGGCACGTTTGACGGCTCTCTTTTTCTCCCATCTTACAACACGTTGTTGGATTTTTTTTGGCTTCACACCTATACCCATGGCCAATGGAATAGAGCTGGACTTTTTCTCTCTTCTCTCTTTGTTTATCTCTCTGATCTCTTCTCTCTTCTTCTATCTCTTCTATCTTCGTTTATCTTTCCGTTTTCTTGTGACTGGTCGGTTGAGCTCGAAATGATTGTGTTGATAACGTGTTGTGAGACGAGTCAAAAAGAGAGCCGTCAAACGTGCCCTACCTTAAAGGGATCGTATAAATATTAAGAAGTGGAGTTTTGGATTTTAGATTTCTTTTTACATCACACGTATACCCGTGGCCAATGCACTAGAGCAGGTCTTCTTCTCTCTTCTATCTTCTTATATCATTTATCTCTATTCTCTACTTTCTTTTCTCTCTTTTGTCTTTGTTTCTCTCTCTGTTTTTTTGTGACTAGTCGGTTGGGGTTGATATGTTCATGCTGATAACATGCTGTGAGAAGAGAGAAGAGAACAGAGAGATAAATGAAAAAAGAAGAGAACAGAGAGATAAACGAAGAGAGAAGAAGTCCTGCTCATGTCCATTTACCACGGGTATAGGTATGAAGTAAGAAGGAACCTAAATTCCAAACTCCATTTCTCAATAATATAATTAAATCTCTTTGTTCTCTTCTTTATCTCTCATATGGATTAGGGTTTCCTATAGATTGCTTAGGCCCTAAGTAATCTTACATTTTAAATAATATACGACCCTCTTAGGGTTGGGAACGTTTGACGGCTCTCTTTCTCCTATCTCACAACACATTATCAGCACGAATATGTCAAGCCCAGCCGACCAGTCGTAAAAAAACAGAGAGAGAAATGAAGACAGAAGTGGAGTTTTGGAATATAGATTCCTTCTAACTTTACACCTATACTTATAGCCAATGGACTAGAGCAGGACTTCTTCTCTCTTCTATCTTCGTTTATTTCTCCGTTCTCTTCTATCTTCTCTCATGGATTTGGGTTTCTCATAGATTGCTTAGGCCCTAAGTAAGCTTACCCTATAAAAAATATATGACCCCTTTAGGGTAGGGCATATTTGATGACTTTCTATTTTTCCCATCTCACAACATGTTATCAGCATGAATATGTCGAGCCCATACGACCAGTCGTAAGAAAATAGAGACAGAAACGAAGACAGAAGTAGAGTTTCAGAATTTAGATTCCTTCTTACTTCACACCTATACTCGTGGCCAATGGACAGGAGTAGGACTTCTTCTCTTTTTTCTCTTTATTTACCTCTCTATTCTTTTCTCTCTACTTCTCTCTCTTCTGTGGAGTTTTGGAATTTAGATTCCATCTTACTTCACACCTATACTTATGGCCAATGGACTGGAGTAGGACTTCTTCTCTCTTCTCTCTTCTCTCTTTGTTTATCTCTTCGTTCTCTTCTCATTTCATCTCAATCTTTTGTCTTCATTTCTCTCTCCGTTTTTATATAATTAGTCGGTTGGGCTCGACATATTCGTGTTGATAACGTATTGTGAGATAGAAGAAAGTAAGCACCATTAAACATGCTCCACCCTAAAGGGGTTGTATATTATTTATAGGATATGCTTACTTAGGGCCTAAGCAATCTATGGGAAACCCTAATCCATGGGAAAAGAGAGAAAAGAATAGTGATATTTAATTATATTATTGAGGAGTGGAGTTTTAGAATTTAGATTCCTTCTTACTTCATTCCTATACCTGTGGCCAATGGATTGGAGTAGGTCTTCTTTTCTCTTCTATCTTCGTTTATATCTCCATTCTCTTCTCTCTCCTCTGTCTTCATTTCTCTCTTCGTTGTCTTGCAACTGGTCGGTTGGGCTCGACATGTTCGTACTGATAACGTGTTATGAGATGGGAGAAAGAGAGAGCCATCAAATGTGACTCACCCTAAAAGGATCGTATATTATTTATAAGGTAAGCTTACTTAGGGCCTAAGCAATATATGGAAAACCCTAATCCATAAGAGAAGAGAGAAAAGAATATGGAGATTTAATTATATTATTAAGAAGTGGAGTTTTTGACTTCTTCTCTATTCTCTCTTCTTCTCTCTTCTGACAACATGTTATCAGCATGAACATGTCGAGCCCAGCCGACCAGTCGCAAAAAAATGGAGAGAGAAACAAAGACAGAAGAGAGAAAAGAATAGAGAACAGAACAGAGAGATAAATAAAGAGAGAAGAGAAAAGAAGCCCTATCGTCCATTGGCCACGAGTATAGGTGCGAAGTAAGTAAGAATCTAAATTTTGAAACTCCACTTCTTAATATTTATACGACCCCTTTATAGTGGGGCATGTTTGACGGGTCTCTCTTTGTCCTATCTCACAACACGTTATCAGCACGAATATATCAAGCCCAACCGACCTGTCCCAAGAAAACGGAGAGAGAAACAAAGATAGAAGTAGAGTTTTTGAATTTAGATTTCTTCTTACTTCACACTTATACCCATGGCCAATGGATTGGAGCAGGACTTCTTCTCTCTTCTCTCTTTATTTATCTCTTTGTTCTATTCACTTTTCTTTTCTCTCTTCTATAGAGTTTTTGACTGGAGTAGGACTTCTTCTTCCTTATATTTTTATTTATCTCTCTGTTCTCTTCTCTCTTCTTCTCTCTTTTGTCTTTGTTTCTCTCTTTGTTTTCTTATGACTGGTCGGTTGGGATCGACATGTTCGTGCTGATAATATATTGTGAGATGGAAGAGAGAGAGAGCCGTCAAATATGCCCCACCCTAAAACGATCGTATAAATATTACAAAGTGGAGTTTTAGAATTGGAGTATGACTTCTTCTCTCTTCTCTATTTGTTTATCTCTTCATTCTCTTTTCTCTTCTTCTCTTTCTTCTTTCTTCATTTTTTTATCTGTTTCCTTATGACTGGTCTGCTGGGCTCGATATGTTCATGTTGATATCATGTTATGAGAAGAAAGAATAGAATGGAGAGATAAATAAAGAGAGAAGAAAAAAGAAGTCCTGCTTTATATTATTTAACTAATATATGATTGTGAAAAAAACAAAGAGAGAAACAAAGATAGAAGAAAGAGAAGAAGAGAGAATAGAACGGAGAGATAAACGAAGAGAGAAGAAGTCCTGCTCTTGTCCATTGGCCATGGGTATAGGTGTAAAGTAAGAAGGAATCTAAATTCTAAATCTCTACTTCTTAATATTTATACGACCTGTTTAGGATGGGGCATGTTTGATGGCTCTCTTATTCTCCCATCTCATAACACTTACCATATAAATAATATACGACCCCTTTAGGGTGGGGCACGTTAGACAGCTCTCTCTTTCTCCCATCTCAAAACATGTTATTAGCATGAATATATCGTGCCCAACCGACCAGTCATAAGAAATGGAGAGAGAAATAAAGACAGAAGAGAGAGAAGAAGAGAGAGAAGAGAATAGAGAGATAAACGAAGAGAGAAGAGAGAAGAAGTCCTGCTCCAGTCTATTAACCATGGGTATATGTGTGAAGTAAGAAGGAATTTAAATTCCAAAACTCCACTTCTATCTTTGTTTCTCTTTTCGTTTTCTTACGACTGGTCGGCTGGGCTCAATAGGTTCATACTGATAACGTGTTATGAGATGGGAGAAAGAGAGAGCTGTCAAACGAGCCCCACCCTAAAGGGGCCGTATAAATATTAAGAAGTAGAATTTTAGAATTTAGATTCCTTCATACTTCACACCTATACCCGTGGTCAATGGACTGGAGTGGGACTTCTTCTCTCTTCTTTCTTTGTTGATCTCTCCTTTCTCTTCTATCTTCTTCTGTCTTCTCTCTTCGTTTATCTCTCCATTCTCTTCTCTCTTCTTTTCTTTCTTTTATCTTTGTTTCTCTCTCCGTTTTCTTATGACTGGTCGGTTGGGCTGGATATATTCATGCTGATAATGTGTTTTGACATAGGAGAAAAAGAGAGCCATCAAACATGCCCCACCCTAAAGGGGTCGTATATTATTTATAGGGTAAGCTAACTCAGGGCCTAAACAATCTATGGGAAAAAGAAACAAAGACAGAAGAGAGAAGAAAATATAGAGAGAAACAAAGATATAAGAGAGAAGAAGAGAAAGAAGAATGAAGAGATAAACGAATAGAGAAGAGAGAAGAAGTCTTGTTTTACTCCATTCATCACGGATATAGGTGTGAAGTAAGAAGGAATCTAAATTCCAAAACTCCACTTCTCAATAGTATCATCTCAACGTTATTATGATTATCATAGTAATATTACTATAATTATTTATTTAATTATTAAATAATTTAATAATTAGATAATTTAATAATTAAGTTTTTAGTAAAATAATTAATTAATTTAATTATTTAATTATCTAGTTATTTAATTATTTTTTAATATTAATAATATAAAGTAAACTAATTAAATAAATATTGAGAGAGAAGAGATAAGAAGTCTTGCCTAGTCCATTCACCAAGGGTATAGGTATGAAGTATGTAGGAATCTAAATTTCAAAACTCCATAGAAAAGAAAAAAAAGAGAGAAGAGAACAAAGAAATAAATAAAGAAAGAAGAAGTCATTCTCCAGTCCATTGGCCGCGGGTATAGGTGTGAAGTAAGAAGGAATCTAAATTTCAAGAACTCCACTTTGCAATAATTTCTTTTATTTAGATAATTCAATAACTATTTATACTATATCAATTACATTTAATTAATTATTTTAATAAAAGCTTAATTATTAAATTATTTAAAATATTTAATAAATAAGTAAATGGTTAATTTAATTAATAAAATTATTGTAACATTACTATGATAATCATAATAACGTCGAGATGATACTATTGCGAAGTGGAGTTTTGGAATTTAGATTCCTTCTTACTTCACACCTATACCCATGGCTAATGGACTGGAGCAGAACTTCTTCTTTCTTTTCTCTTCATTTATCTTTACGTTCTATTCTCTCTTCTTCTCTCTCTTTTCTGTTTTTGTTTCTCTCTCTGTTTTTTTTTTCTCTTCTTCTCTCTCTTCTATGGAGTTTTGGAATTTAGATTCCTTCCTACTTCATACCTATACCCGTGGCCAATTAATTGGAGTAGGACTTCTTCTCTTCTCTCTTTATTTATCTCTCTATTCTCTTCTATTTTTTTCTCTCTCTTCTGCGAAATTTTGGAATTTAGATTTTATCTTACTTCAGATCTATACCTATGGCGAATGGACTGGAGCAGGACTTCTTTTCTTTTCTCTCTCAATATTTATTTAATTAGTTTATTTTATATTATTAATACTAAAAAAATAATTAAATAACTAGTTAATTAAATTTTTAAATAAATTTAAATTATTTAAATATCTCTTATATTATTTATTAAATTAAATTATTAATAACGTGTTTAATAAATTTCATTTAATTTAAGCTCGTCATATTTATGTCTCCATTCTCTTTTCTCTTTCTTCCATCTCACAATACGTTATCAGCACGAACATGTCGAGCCCAGCTAACCAGTCGCAAGAAAACGAAGAGAAAAACGAAGACAGAAGTGAACTTTTGGAATTTAGATTCCTTCATACTTCACACCTATACACGTGGTCAATGGAATAGAATAGGAGTTCTTCTTTCTTCTATCTTCGTTTATCTCTCTGTTCTCTTTCTTTTTCTTCTCTCTCTTCTGTCTTCGTTTCTCTCTCCGTTCTCTCTTCTTTCTTCTTCTCTCTTTTATAGCGTTTTGGAATTTAGATTCCTTCTTACTTCATACCTATATCTGTGTGAAGTATAGGTGTAAAGTAAGAAGGAATCTAAATTCCAAAACTTTACTTCTGTCTTTATTTCTTTCTCTGTTTTCTTATGACTAATCGGTTGGGCTTGATTTGTTCGTGCTGATAATGTGTTATGGGATGTGAGAAAGAGAGAGTCGTCAAACGTGTGCTACCATAAAAGGGTCATATAAATACTGAGAAGTGGAGTTTTGGAATTTAGATTCCTTCTTACGTCTCTCTTTTCTTTTCTTCTCTCTTCTCATAATACATTATCAGCACGAACATATCCAGCCCAACCGACAAGTCACAAGAAAATAGAGAGAGAAACGAAGATAGAAGAGAGAGAATAAGAGAGAAGAGAACAAATAGATAAACGAAGATAGAAGAGAGAAGAAGTCTTGTTCGAGTCCATTCGCCACGGATTTAGGTGTGAAGTAAAAAAGAATATAAATTCTAAAACTCTACTTCTGTCTTTGTTTCTCTTCCTGTTTTCTTTTGATTGGTTGACTCGGCTCAACATGTTCGTGCTGATAACGTATTGTGAGATGGGAGAAAGAGATAGCCATCAAACATGCCCCACTCTACAGGGGTTATATATTATTTATAGGGTAGGCCTAACCAATCTATGGGAAACCCTAATCTATGAGAGAGATCTGACGGTGGACAGCCATCCTTCTTACTTCACACTTATACCCGTGGCGAATAGACTGGAGCAGGACTTCTTCTTTCTTCTAATATTGTTTATCTCTCCATTCTCTTATGTCTTCTTCTCTCTTTTCTGTCTTCGTTTATCTCTCAGTTCTTTTCTCTTTTCTTCTCTCTCTTCTATCTTTGTTTCTCTCTTTGTTTTCTTATGACTGGTCGATTGGGCTTGACATGTTTGTGCTAATAACGTGTTGTAAGGTAGGAGAAAGCGAGAAGAGAACAAAGAGATAAACACAGAGAGAATTATTAAATATTAAATTCTCTTACAACACGTCATCAGTACGAACATGTCGAAGAAAGAAGAGAGAAGAGAGAAGAGGTAAGAGAAAAGAAATCCTGTAATCAATTAATCAAAATTTAAATCTCTCTTATAAATAATATTCATACCTAATCCATATTTATATCTCTTCTACCTGCAATCAATTAAATATAGGTCATTTTTCTTCTACTTCTTTTCATTCACCTCAATATTATAATTAATTAAATAATCATATATCATAATAATGCTACTATAATTTTTTTAATTAAGTTAATCATTAAATTAAAACAAAGAGAGAATGAAATTTAACATGATAATCATAATAACATTGAGATGATATTATTGAGAAGTGGAGTTTGGGAATTTAGATTCCTTCTTACTTCACACCTATACCCGTGGCCAATGGACTAGAGCAGAAGTTCTTCTCTCTTCGTTTATATCTCCGTTCTCCTATCTCTTCTTCTATCTATTCTGTCTTCGTTTCTCTCTCCGTTTTCTTGTGACTGGTTGGTTGGGCTCGACATGTTCATGCTAAAACACGTTGTGAGATAGAAGATTGCTTATTTATTTTATTTATAGACTAGAGTAGGACTTCTCCTATCTTCTCTTTTCATTTATAATTTAATTAAAAAAGAATAATCTCAATGTTACTATGATTATCATAGTAATATGACTATAATTTTTTTAATTAAATTATTTATTTATTAAATTATTTAATAATTTAAATAATTTAATAATTTTAAATATTTTAATTATTAAGTATTTAATAAAATATATAATTTATTTAATATTAAATAGATGATTAATTTAACTAATATACGAAGAAATATTATAGAAACCCTATTTATTAAATTATTACAGTTTAATTTTTTTAAATTATATTAATATTACTATAATAATCATTATTTCTTTAATTAGTTATTTTAATCATATTAACGTTATTATGATTATAAAAAAATATTTTTTTTAATTAAATTTTTTATTTGTTTAAGTAAATAATCTATATAATATATTTCTTCACTAAATAAAATAATAATTAAAGAAATAATTAATAAAATGAATTAATAAATTAATTTTATAATTAAATAATTATTTCTTTATTTAATAATTTAAATAATTAAATAGTTACCCAATTGAATTATTTAATAATATAATAATAATAAATAAATAAGATAATAAATTTAATTAAATAACTAGATAATTCTATAATTGAGTAAATTAATTATTTTACTAAAAACTTAATTATTTATATTATTAAATTATTTTAAATATTTAATAATTAAATAAATGATTAATTTAATTAAAAAAATTATAGTAATATTACTATGATAATCATAATAACATAGAGATGACTGGTCAGTCCTAATTATTTATAAGGTAAGCTTACTTAGGGCCTAAGCAATCTATGGGAAACCCTAATCATTGGAAGAGATTCGACGGTGGATAGTGATCTGATAATTATAGAGAAAAGAAGAGAGAAGAGAGAAGATGTCCTGCTCCAATCCATTCACCACGAGTATAGGTGTGAAGTAAGAAGGATGACTGTCCACCGTCGGATCTCTCCCATGGATTAGGGTTTCCCATAGATTGCTTAGGTCCTAAGTAAACTTACCCTATAAATAATATATTATCGTTTTAGAGTGGGGCACGTTTGATGGCTCTCTCTTTCTCCTACATCATAACACGTTATCAGCATGAGCATGTCGAGCCCAGCCGACCAGTCGTAAGAAAATAAAGAGAGAAATAAAGATAAAAGAGCGAGAAGAAGAGATAAGAGAACTGAGAGATAAATAAAGAGAGAAGAGAGAAGAAAGAAGAAGTCCTGCTCCAGTTCATTAGCCACGGGTATAGGTGTGAAGTAAGAACGAATCTAAATTCCAAAACTCCTCAAAAGAGAGTGAAAAGAATAGAGAGATAAATGAAGAGAGGAGAGAGAAGAAGTCCTACTCCAGTCTATTGGTCACAGATATAGGTGTGAAGTAAGAAGGAATCTAATTAGGGTAAAGCATGTTTGACGGATCTCTTTTTATCCCATCTCATAATACGTTATCAGTACGAACATATCGAGCCCAGCTGACCAGTCACAAGAAAATAGATAGAGAAACGAAGAGAGAAGAGAGAAGTAGCCCTGCTCCATTCCATTAGCCACGGGTATAGGTGTGAAGTAGTGTGAAGTAAGAAGGAGTCTGAATTCCAAAACTCAACTTCTCAATAAATAATATAGGACCCTTTTAGGGTGGGGCACATTTGACGGCTCTCTCTTTTTTAAGCATGAACTTGAAATAATCAATATTATTATACCTATAGGATCCTTCTTACGTTTTCTCACTCCGTTTAAATAATTGACTAATTATTTAGTTATTTACAAATAAAATAATAATTAAAGAAATAACTAATAAAATAAATTAATAAATTAATTATATATTTAAATTATTATTTATTTATTAAATAATTTAAATAATTAAATAATTACCTAATTTAATTATTTAATAATTAAATAATAATAAATAAATTAAATAATAAATTTAATTAAATAATTAGATATTTAAATGATTAAATAAATTAATTATTTTACTAAAAACTAAATTATTAAATTATTTCATAATTAAATAAAATTTAAATTTAAATTAAAAAATTATAGTAATATTAATATGATAATTATAATAACGTTGAGATGATACTATTGAGAAGTGGAGTTTTCGAATTTAGATTTCTTCTTACTTCACACCTATACCCGTGGCAAATGGACTAGAGTAGGACTTCTTCTTACTTAGGGCCTATGCAATCTATGCGAAATCCTAATCCATGGGAGAGATCCGATAGTGGACAGCTATCCGATAATTAGAAAGAGAAGAAGAGAAAAGAAGTCCAGCTCCAGTCCATTCGCAACAGGTATAGGTATAAAGTAAGAAGGATGGTTGTCCACCATCGGATCTCTCCCATAGATTAGGGTTTCCTATAGATTACTTAGGTCCTAAGTAAGCTTACCCTAAATGGTAGAGATCTGATGGGTCGAATAGATATTGAGAAGCAGAGTTTTGGAATTTAGCTTCCTTCTTACTTTATAACTATACCCGTGGCCAATGGACTGGAGTAGGAGTTATTCTCTCTTCTTTCTTCGTTTATCTCTCCATTCTCTTCTCTCTTCTTTAAAGATTATATGACCCCTTTAGGGTGGGGCACGTTTGATGGCTCTTTCTTTCTCTCATCTCAAAACACATTATCAGTACGAACATGTCAAAGAAAGAACAGAGAAGAAGTTCTGTAATTAATTAAATATTTATTTAATTAGATTCTATAGGGCTCGATATGTTCGTACTGATAATATATTGTGAGATGGGCGAAAAAGAGAGCTGTCAAACGTACCCCACCCTAAAAGGGTCATATTTTATTTATAGGGTTAGCTTATTTAGGGCCTACGCAATCTATAGGAAACCCTAATCCATTAGAGAGATCCGATGGTGGGCAGCCATCCGATCGAATGATCTTATAACAGTTGTAATGTTTAAATTTTTTTTAAAAAAATATTAATTATTTTTATTGCAAAAAATTTATTTTTTTAAATTAATTATTTTACTAAAAACTTAATTTATAAATTTTTTAAATTATTAAATAATTTAAACGAAGATAAATAAGAAAGAAGAGAGAAGAAGTCCTACTCCAGTCCATTCGTCACGGGTATCGGTGTGAAGTAAAAAGAAATCTAAATTCTAAAACTCCACTTCTCAATAGTATCATCTCAACGTTACTATGATTATCATAGTAAATTCTCTTCTTTCTTCATTTTAATTAAACTATTAATTTAATTAAAAAAATTATAGTAACAACACTCTACTTAATTATTATAGTAATAAAATAAAGTGAGAAGAGAGAAGATAATTAAATATTTATTTAGTTATTTAATTATTTAACTATTTAATTTATTAAAAAATTAAATTAATTAAATAATAGGATATAAAGAAAGAGGATAAGGCACACTCAAATTTTTTGCTTTAAAAATATTTTACATTTTTCCTCAAAAAAATATAAAACATTAAACTGTTGAGAGATCATTCGATCGGATTGCTATCCACTGTCGGACCTCTCCTATGGATTAGGGTTTCTCGTAGATTGCTTAGGCCCTAAGTAAGCTGACCCTATAAATAATATACAACACCTTTAGGGTGGGGCACGCTTGACGGTCCTCTTTTTCTCCCATCTTACTACACGTTATCAGCACGAACATATCGAGCCCAACCGACCAATCGTAAAAAAATGGAGAGAGAAACGAAGGTAGAAGAGAGAGAAGAGGAAAAAAGAGAACAGAGAGATAAACGAAAATAGAAGAGAGAAGAAGTCCTGCTCCAGTCCATTAGCCATGGGTATAAGTATAAAGTAAGAAGAAATCTAAATTTAAAAACTCTACTTCTGTCTTCATTTCTCTCTCTATTTTCTTACGACTAGTCGGCTAGGCTCGATATATTCGTGCTGATAATATGTTATGAGATGAGAGAAAGAAAAAAGAGAATGAAAAGATAAACAAAGAGAGGAGAGAAAAAAAAGTCCTGCTCTCTCTAGTTTAAAATAATTTTCTATTTCTTTTTTATTAATTCATATTTATTTTATTTTATACTATAAGAGAAAGAGAGAGAAACAAAGAAAACGGGGAGAGAAACAAAGATAACATGTTATAAGATGGGAGAAAGAGAAAGCCATCAAATGTGCCCTACCCTAAAGGGGTCGTATATTATTTATAAGGTAAGTGTAAGGGGTCGAATATTATTTATAGGGTAAGCTTACTTAGTGCCTAAGAAATCTATGGGAAACCCTAATCTATAGGAGAAGAGGGAAGAGAACAAAGAAATTTTAAGTGAAGTTTTGGAATTTAGATTCCTTCTTAATTAAACTAGATAAGCTATCAGCACGAACGTATTGAGCCCAACCGACCAGTCGCAAGAAAATAGAAAAAAAAACAAAGATAGAAGTGGAGTTTTGGAATTTAGATTCCATCTTACTTTACACCTATACCCATGGCCAATGGACTGGAGCCTGACTTCTTCTCTCTTCATTTATCTCTCCGTTCTCTTCTCTCTTCTTTTTTCTCTTCTGTCTTCATTTCTCTCTCTAATTTCTTGCGACTGGTCGGCTGGGCTCGATATGTTCATGCTGATAACATGTTATGATTTTGGAAAAATAGATAGAGCCGTCAAACATGCCCTACCCTAAAGGGATCATGTATTATTTATAGGGTACACTTACTTAAGGCTTAAGCAATCTATAGGAAACCCTAATCCATAGGAGAAGAGAGAAGAGAATGGTGATATTTAATTATATTATTAAGAAGTAGAGTTTTTGAATTCAAATTCATTCTTACTTCATTCCTATACCCATGGCCAATGTACTGGAGCAGGACTTCTTCTTTCTTCGTTTATCTCTCTATTCTCTTCTCTTGTCTTCTCTTCCTTCTGTCTTCATTTCTATTTTAGTTTTCTTATGACTGGTCGGCTGGGCTCGTCATATTCGTGTAGATAACGTGTTGTGTAATCAGAGAAAGAGAGATCCGTTAAACGTGCCTTATCATCAGGGGTTATATAAAAATTAAGAAGTGGAGTTTTGGAATTTTGATTCCTTCTTACTTCAAATCTATACCCGCGGCCAATGGACTAGAGCAGGACTTCTTCTCTCTTCTATCTTCGTTTATCTCTCCGTTCTTTTCTTTCTTCTTCTTTCTCTTTTGTCTTCTTTTCTCTCTCCGTTTTATTACGACTGGTCAGCTAGGCTTGACATGTTCGTGCTGATAACGTATTATGAGATGGGATAAAGAGAGAGTCGTCAAATGTGACCTACCTTAAAGGGGTCATATATTATTTATATGGTAAGCTTACCTAGGGCCTAACCAATTTATGGGAAACCTTAATCCAGGGGAGAAGAGAGAAGAGAAATAATAGATTTAATTATATTATTGAGAAGTAGAGTTTTGGAATTTAGATTTCTTCTTACTTCACACCTATACCAGTGGTGAATGGACTGAAGCAGGACTTTTTCTATCTTCTCTCTTCGTTTATCTCTTTGTTCTCTTCTCACTTGTCATAACATATTATCAACACGAACATGTCGAGCCCAGCCGACCAGTCATAAGAAAATGGAGAGAGAAACAAAGATAGAAGTGAAAGAAGAAGAGAGAAGAGAACGGAGAGATAAACGAAGAGAGAAGAGAGAAGAAGTCATACTCCAGTCCATTGGCCATGGGTATAGGTGTGAAGTAAGAATGAATCTAAATTCCGAAACTCCATACAAGAGAGAGAAGAAGAGAGAAGAGAACGGAGAGATAAATAAAGTAAAAAGAGAAGAAGCCCTACTCCAGTCCATTGGCCACGGGTATAGGTGTGAAGTAAGAAGGAATCTAAATTCCAAAACTCCATTTCTATAATCTAAAAGTGAGAGCCGCCAAACATGCCCCACCCTAAAGGGGTCGTATAATATTTATAGGGTAAGCTTACTTAGGGCCTAAGCAATATATAGTAAATCCTAATCCATGGGAGAAGAGATAAGAGAATAAAAAGATTGAATTATATTATTGAGAAGTAGAGTTTTGGAATTTAGATTCCTTCTTACTTTACACCCATACCCTTGGCTAATGGACTAGAGTAAGACTTCTCTCTTCTTTCATCATTTATCTTTCGGTTATATTCTCTCTTCTTACAATACGTTATCAGTATGAACATATCGAGCCTAGCCGACCAGTCAGAAGAAAACGATACGAGAAACGAAGACAAAAGAGAGAGAAGAAGAGAGAAGAGAACGGAGAGATAAATAAAAAAGAAGAAGAGAAATAAAATATTTTTCATGCTCATAAATTTATATAAATTATTTAATAATTATATAATGTTTTATAATTTAATATTTAAATAATAATATTAAGATAATACTATTTAAATATTTAAAGAAACGATATACTTTATAATATTTAAAGAAATATTAATTGAAATAAATAAAATAAATAAATAATCTCCTATCTCACAATATGTTATCAGTCCAAACATATCAAGCCTTGCAGACCAGTCTCAAAAAAATTAAAAAAGAAACGAAAATAGAAGAGATTGAAGGAGTGAGAAGAGAACGGAAAGATAAATAAAGAAAGAAGAGAGAAGAAGTCCTGCTCTAGTCCATTCGCCACGGGTATAGGTGTGAAGTAAAAAGGAATCTAAATTCCATAATGCCACAAAAGATAGAGAAAAAGAGAGAAGAGAACATAGCGATAAATGAAGAGAGAATAAAGAAGAAGTCTTGCTCAAGACCATTGCTAAGGGGTATTGGCGTGAAGTAAGAAGGAATCTAAATTCCAAAACTCCACTTCTCAATAGTATCATCTCAATATTATTATGATTATCATAGTAATGTTACTAAAATTTTTTTAATTAAAATAATCATTTATTTAATTATTAAATAATTTAATAATTAATTTCTGAGTAAAAAATTTAATTTTTAACTTATTTAATTATTTAATATATTTTTTTCTTATTATATTACTAAATAATTAAATTATATGACGATTTAATTATTTAAATTATTAAATAAAGAAATATTGATTTAATAATATAATTAATTTATTTAATTATTTTATAAGTTATTTTTTTAAATATTATTTTATTTTTAAATAAAGAAATAATTAGTTAATTTTTTAAATATTTAAAAACTTATTTAGTGAATAAATATATTAAATAGAATATTTACTAAAAAAAATAAATAATTTAAATATTAAATAATTTTGTTGTTAAATAAATAATAATAAAATAAATTATTATATTATTAGATAATTATATAATTAATTTATTAAATTATGAAATATTAATTGAAATTAAAAAAAAATATTTATTTAATTAAGTAATAAATATAAAAAATAATTCAATAACTATTTACTTATTATTTAAATAATTATTTAATTATTTGAATATATAAATAATAAAATATTTTTTAAAAAAATATAATATTTTTTGAAAAAATCAAATAAATATTTTTTTATTTTAATATTTAAATAATAAATAAATTATTTAAATAATTTAGTTATATAATTATAAGATAATTAAATATTTATTTAATTATTTAATTATTTAATAATTTAATTTATAAAACTAATTAAATAAATTAAATATTAGAAGTAAAGAAGTAAGATGAGGTAACCCGAATTTTTTATCTTAAAAATAATTTTTATTTTTCTTTAAAAAAATTTAAAATATTACAACTGTTATAAGATCGTTCGATGGGATGGCTATCCACCGTCGGATCTTTCCCATGGATTATGGTTTCTCATAGATTGTTTAGGCCCTAAGTAAGCTTACCCTATAAATAATATATGACTCTTTTTATATAGATTGCTTAGGCTCTAAGTAAGCTTACCCTATAAATAATATACGACCCTTTTAGGGTGGGGCACGTTTGATGACTCTTTTTTTTTCCCATCTAACTACACGTTATCAGCACGAACATATAGAACCCAGACGACCAGTCATAATAAAACGGAGAGAGAAATGAAGACAGAAGAGAGAAAAGAAGAGAGAAGAGAACGAAGAGATAAACGAAGAGAGAAGAGAGAAGAACTCCTACTCCAGTCCATTACCACGGGTATAGGTGTGAAGTAAGGAGGAATCTAAATTCTAAAACTCCACTTCTTAATAATATAATTAAATCTCTCCATTCTCTTCTTTCTCCCACCTCACAACACATTATCAGCACGAAAATATCAAGCCCAACCGACCAGTCATAAGAAAACAAAAAGAAAAACGAAGATCAAAGAGAGAGAAGAAGAAAGAAGAGAACAGCAAGATAAACAAAGAGAGAAAAGAGAAGAAGTCCTGCTCCAGTCCATTGGCCATGGGTAAAGGTGTAAAGTAAGAAGGAATCTAAATTCCAAAACTCTACAGAAAAGAAAGGAGAAAAAAGAAGAAAATGAAGAGATAAATAAAAAGAGAAGAGAGAAGAAGTCCTACTCCAGTCCATTGTCCACGGGTATAGGTGTGAAGAAAGAAGGAATCTAAATTACAAAACTCCACTTCTATCGTCGTTTATCTCTCCGTTCTCTTCTCTCTTCTTCTCTCTCTTCTGTGTAATTTTAGAATTTTTATTCCTTCTTACTTCACACCTATACCCATGGCGAATGGACTATAGCAGGACTTCTTCTCTCTTCTCTCTTTATTTATCTCTCTGTTCTCTTATCTCTTCTTCTCTCTCTTCTGTCTTAGTTTCTCTCTCAATTAAATAATTATATTATTTAATTAAATTATTTAGGTAGAAGTGAGAAGAGAACAGAGAGATAAACGAAGAGAGAAAGGGAGAAGAAGTCTTGCTCAAGTCTATTGGCCATGGGTATAGGTGTGAAGTAAGAAGGAATCTAAATTCCAAAACTCCACTACTATCTTCGTTTACCTCTCCATTCTCTTATCTATTCTTCTCTCTCTTTTGTGCAGTATTAGAATTTAGATTTCTTCTTACTTCACACCTATAGCCGTGGTGAATGGACTGGAGTAGGACTTCTTCTCTCTTCTCTCTTTATTTATCTCTCTGTTCTCTTCTCTCTTCTTCTCTCTCTTCTGTCTTAGTTTCTCTCTCAATTAAATAATTATATTATTTAATTAAATTATTTAGATAGTAGAGAGAAGAGAACAGAGAGATAAACGAAGTGAGAAGAGAGAAGAAGTCCTACTCCAGTCCATTGGCCATGGGTATACGTGTAAAGTAAGATTGAATCTAAATTCTAAAACTCCACAGAAAAGAGAGGAGAAAACAGAAGAGAACGGAGAGATAAATGAAGAGAGAAGAGAGAAGAAGTCGTACTCCAGTCCAATGGCCATTGGTATAGGTGTAAAGTAAGAAGGAATCTAAATTCGAAAACTCTACAAAAAAAAAGAGGAGAAAAGAGAAGAAAATTGAGAGATAAACGAAGAGAGAAGAGAGAAGAAGTCCTGCTCCAGTCCATTGGCCATGGGTATAGGTGTAAAGTAAAAAGAAATCTAAATTCCAAAACTCCATAGAAAATAGAGGAGAAAAGTGAAGAGCACGAAGAGATAAATAAAGAGAGAAGAGAAAAGAAGTCCTGCTCCAGTCCATTGTCCATGGGTATAGGTGTGAAGTAAGAATGAATCTAAATTCCAAAACTCCACTTCTATCTTCGTTTATCTCTCCGTTCTCTTCTCTTTTCTTCTCTCTCTTCTGTATAGTTTCAGAATTTAGATTCCTTCTGACTTCACACCTATACCCATGGCGAATGGACTGGAGCAGGACTTATTCTCTCTTCTCTCCTTATTTATCTATCTATTCTCTTCTTTTTTCTTCTCTTTCTTCTATCTTAGTTTCTCTCTCAATTAAATAATTATATTATTTAATTAAATTAGTTAGGTAGACGAGAGAAAAGAACAGAGAGATAAATGAAGAGAGAAAGGGAGAAGAAGTCTTGCTCCAGTCCATTAGCCACGGGTATAGGTATGAAGTAAAAAGAATCTAAATTACAAAAATCCATAGAAGAGAGAGAAGAAGAAAGAAGAGAACAGAGACGAGAGGGAAGAATCAAGATGAGAACATATAGATAACAAAGAGAGAAGAGAGAAGATGTCCTGCTTTAGTCTATTGGCCATGGGTATAGGTGTGAATTAATAAGGAATCTAAATTCCAAAACTTCACAGAAGAAAGAAAAGATAAGGATATACTTCTATTTAATTATTAAAACTAGGGAGATTTATATTATTTTATTTAGGTTCTCTTCTTTTTTCCCACAACACGTTACCAGCACGAACATATCGAGCCCAATTGACAAGTCACAAGAAAACGGAGAGAGAAACAAAAACAAAAGAGAGAGAAAAAGAGAAGAGAATGAGGAGATAAACGAAGAGAGAAAAGAGAAGAAGTCCAGCTCCAATCCATTGGCCATGGGTATATGTGTGAAGTAAGAAGTAATTTAAATTCCAAAACTCCACTTCTCAATATTTATACGACCTCTTTAGGGTAGGGCACGTGTGATGGCTCTTTCTTTCTCCCATCTCACGACACGTTATCAGCATGAACATGTCGAGCCCAGCCGACCAGTTATAAGAAAATAGATAGAGAAACGAAGACAGAAGAGAGAGAAGAGAATGGAGAGATAAACAAAAAAACAAGAGAGAAGAAGTCCTACTCCAGTCCATTGGCCACGGTATAGGTGTGAAGTAAGAAGGAATCTAAATTCAAAAACTCAACAAAAGAGAGAGAAGAAGAAAGAAGAGAACAGAGAGATAAATAAAGAGAGAAGAGAGAAGAAGTCCTGCTCCAGTTCATTAGCCATGGATAGAGGTATGAAGTAAAAAGGAATCTAAATTCCAAAACTTCACTTATGTCTTCGTTTTTCTCTCTGTTTTCTTACGACTGGTCAGCTGAGCTCGACATGTTCGTACAAATAATATATTGTGAGATAGGAGAAAGAGAGAGCCGTCAAACGTGACCAACCCTAAAGGGGTCATATATTATTTATTATTTATAGAGTAAGCTTACTTATGGTCTAAGCAGTCTATGGGAGTCCCTAATCCATAAGAGAAGAGAGAAGAGAATAGAGAGATTTAATTATATCATTAAGAAATAGAGTTTTCGAATTTATATTACTTCTTACTTCACACCTTGACCCGTGGCCAATGGACTGGAGTAGGACTTCTTCTCTCTTATCTCTTTGTTTATCTCTCTGTTCTCTTCTCTCTTGTTCTCTCTTTTCTAATTTCGTTTCTCTCTCTGTTTATCTCTCCGTTCTCTTCTCTCTTGTACTGGAGTAGGACTTCTTCTCTCTTCGTTTATCTATTTATTCTCTTCTCTCTTCTGTCTTCGTTTCTTTCTTTATTTTCTCTTATCTTTTCTTCTCTCTCTTCTGTCTTCATTTCTTTCACTTGACTAGTAGGCTGGGCTTGACATGTTCGTACTGATAACGTATTATGAGGTGGAAGAAAAGAGAGCCGTCAAACGTGCTCCACCCTAAAAGGGTCATATAAATATTGAGAAGTAGTGTTTTGTAATTTAGATTTCTTCTTACTTCACACCTATACCCATGGCCAATAGACTAGTGCAGGAGTTCTTTTTTCGTGCTGATAATGTTACTATAATTTTTTTAATTAAATTAATCATTTAATTAAAATAAAGAGAGTTTTAGAATTTACTATTATAATCATAATAACGTTGAGATGATACTGTTAAGAAGTGAAGTTTTGGAATTTAGATTCCTTCTTACTTTACACTTATACCCATGGCAAATGGACTGGAGCAGGACTTCTTTTATCTTCTCTCTTCGTTTATCTCTCTGTTCTCTTCTCTTTTCTTCTTGTTCTTCTATCTTCGTTTATCTCTTCGTTTTCTTGTGACTGGTCGGCTGGGCACGACATATTCGTGCTGATATTGAATTGTGAGATGGGAGAAAGAGAGAGCCATCAAACATGCCCTACCCTAAAGGGGTCATATATTATTTATAGGGTAAGCTTACTTAGCGCCTAAGGAATCTATGGGAAATCCTAATCCATAAGAGAAGAGAGAAGAGAACAGAGATATTTAATTATATTATTGAGAAGTGGAGTTTTGAAATTTTGATTCCTTCTTACTTCACTCCTATACCCTTGGTGATTGGACTAGAGTAAGACTTATTCTCTCTTTTCTTTTTATTTATCTTTTCATTCTCTTCCCTCTTCTCACAACACGTTATCAGCACGAACATATCGAGCCCAGCCGACCAGTCCCAAGAAAACGATGCAAGAAACGAAGACTAAAGAGAGAGAAGAGAACAGAGAGATAAATGAAGAGAGAAAAAGAGAAATAAAATATTTTTCATGCTCATAAATTTATATAAATTATTTAATAAATATGAAATATTTTATAATTAAATATTTAAATATTAACATTGAGATAATACTATTTAAATATTTAAAAAAATAATATACTTTATAATATTTAAAAAAATATTAATTGATATAAATAAAATAAATATGCAACCTCCTATCTCACAACACGTTATCAGCACGAAAATATTGAGCCCAATGGACGAGTCATAAAAAAAGGAGAGAGAAACGAAGATAGAAGAGAGAGAATGATAGAGAAGAGAATGGAAAGATAAATGAAAAGATAAGATAGAAGAAGTCTTACTCCAGTCCATTCACCATGGGTATAGGTGTGAAGTAAGATGGAATCAAAATTCCAAAACTCCACTTCTCAATGAATTTTTTACTACAAAAATAATTTATAATTTTCTTTAAAAAAGTTTAAAATAATATAACTATTATAAGATCGTTCGATCGAATGGCAATGGACTGGAGCAAGACTTCTTCTATCTTCGATCTTCGTTTATATCTCTGTTCTTTTCTCTCTTCTATCTTCGTTTCTCTCTCTATTTTCTTATGATTGGTCGACTGGGTTCAACATATTCATGCTGATAATGTGTTGTAAGATGGGAGAAAGAGAGAGTCGTCAAACGTGCCCCATCTAAAGGGGTCGTATATTATTTATAGGGTAAGTTACTTAGGGCCTAAGCAATCTATGTGAAACCTTAAACCATGGGAGAAGAAAGAAGAGAACGAAGAGATTTAATTATATTATTGAGAAGTGGAGTTTTGGAATTTAGATTCCTTCTTACTTCACAACTATACCCATAGCTAATAGATTGGAGTAAGACTTCTTCTCTCTTCTCTCATTGTTTATCTCTCTATTCTCTTCTCTCTTCTTCTCTCTCTTTTATCTTCATTTCTCTCTCTATTTTCTTATGACTGGTCGGCTGCGCTCGACATGTTCGTACTGATAAAGTATTATAAAATGGGAGAAAGGGAGAGCCGTCAAATATGCCCCACCCTAAATGGGTCGTATAAATATTAAAAAGTGGAATTTTGAAATTTAGATTCTTTCTGACTTCGTACCTATACCCGTGGCTAATGGACTTGAGCAAGACTTCTTCTCTTTTCTCTCTTCATTTATCTCTCCGTTCTCTTCTTTTTTCTTCTCTCTCTTTTGTGGAGTTTTAGAATTCAGATTCCTTCTTACTTCACACCTATACCCATGTGAGAAGAGACTATTTAAATAATTAATTATTAGTTCTCTTCTCTCTCTCTTCTGTCTTTGTTTCTCTCTCTGTTTTCTTATGACTGGTCGGTAGGGCTAGACATGTTCGTGCTGATAATATTTTATGAGATGGGAGAAAGAAAGAGCCGCCAAATATGCCCTACTCTAAAGGGTTCATATTTTATTTATAGGGTAAGCTTACTTAGGGCCTAAGCAATCTATGGTAAACCCTAATCCATAGAAGAAAAGAGAAGAGAACGGAGAGCTTTAATCATTTTATTGAGAAGTGGAGTTTTGGAATTTAGATTCCTTCTTACTACACACCTATAGCCATGGTGAATAGACTGGAGCAGGACTTCTTCTCTCTTCTCTATTCGTTTATCTATTTGTTTTCTTCTCTCTCTTCTGTCTTCGTTTTGCTCTCTATTTTTGTATGACTAGTCGGTTGGGCTCGACATATTCGTGCTAATAATGTGTTGTGACATGGGAGAAAGAGAGAGCCATCAAACATGCCCCACCCTAATTAGATTTCTTCTTACTTCACACCTATACCCATGGCCAATAGGTTGGAGCAGGACTTCTTCTATCTTTTCTCTTCATTTATCTCCCCATTCTCTTCTTTCTTCTTTTCTCTCTTCTGTCTTCCTTTCTCTCTCTATTTTCTTATGATTGGTCGGCTAGGATCGACATGTTCGTGTTGATAACGTATTATATGATAGAGAAAAAGAGAGCCGTCAAACGTGCCCCACCCTAAAGGGGTCATATAAAGATTGAGAAGTAGAGTTTTGAAATTTAGATTCTTTCTTACTTTATACTTATACCCGTGGTGAATGGACTGAAGCAGGACTACTTCTCTCTTTATTTATCTCCCCGTTTTCTTCTTTTTTCTTCTCTCTCTTCTGTCTTCGTTTCTCTCTCCATTTTCTTGTGACTGGTCGGTTGGGCTCGACATGCTCATGTTGATAACGTGTTGTGAGATGGGAGAAAGAGAGAGCCATCAAATGTGCTCCACCCTAAAGGAGTTGTATATTATTTATAGAATAAGCTTACTTAGGGCCTAAGCAATCTAAAAAAAACTCTAATCTATGGGAAAGATTCGACGGTGGACAACCATCCGATCGAACGATCTTATAACAGTTATAATATTTCAAATTTTTTAAAGAAAAATATAAATTATTTTTTAAGCAAAAAATTCGGGTGTGCCTTATCTTTCTTTTTTACTTCCTATTATTTAATTAATTTAATTAGTTTAATAAATAAAATAGTTAAATAATTAAATAAATATTTAATTATCTATATAACTAAATATTTAAACTATTTAAATAATTTATTTATCATTTAAATTTTAAAATAAATAAATATTAATTTGATTATTTAAAAAAAATTAAGTTATTTTAAAAAATATTTTATTATTTATATATTCAAAAAATTAATTTATTATTTAAATAACAAGTAAATAGTTATTAAATTATTATTTTATTTTATTACTTAATTAAATAATTAATTTTTTTATTTATTTTAATTAATATTTCATAATTTAATAGAAAAAATTAATTATTTAATTACATAACAAATTTATTAAAATTATTATTTTTTTCACTATATATTCTTCTCTCTCTTCGGTCTTCGTTTCTCTCTTCGTTTTCTTTTGACTGGTCGTTTAGGCTCGACATGTTGGTGCAGATAATGCGTTATGAGATGGAAGAAAGAGAGAGCTGTCAAATGTGCCCTACCCTAAAGGGGTCGTATATTACTTATAGGATAAGCTTACTTAGGGCCTAAGCAATCTATAAAAAACCCTAATCCATGGGAGAGATCCGACGGTGGACAGCCATTCGATCGAACTTGCCCCACCCAAAAGGGGTCGTATTAATCATTTATTTAAATAATTATTAAATCAATTCTCTTAATTAGTAAACTTACCTTATAAATATTTAATTATATATAATTGATTATCGCCATGGGTATAGATATGAAGTAAGAAGGAATCTAAATTCCAAAACACCACTTCTTAATAGTATCATCTCAATATTATTATGATTATCATTGTAATGTTACTATAATTTTTTTAATTAAATTAATTAATTCTTTAATTATTAAATAATTTAAATAATTTAATAATTAACTTTACTAATTAATGTGCTGTGAGATGGGAGAAAAAGAGAGCCGTCAAACTTCTCTCTTCTCCCATAGATTAGGATTTCCCATAGATTGCTTAGGCCCTAAATAAGCTTACCCTATAAATAATATAAAACCCCTTTAGGGTGGGGCACATTTACGGCTCTCTCTTTCTCTCATCTCATAACACTTACCCTATAAATAATATATGACCCCTTTAGGGTGGGGCACGTTTGACGGCTCTCTCTTTTTCCCATCTCATAACACATTATCAGCACGAACATATCGAGCCCAGCCGACCAGTCGCAAGAAAACGGAGAGAGAAACAAAGACAGAAGAGGAGTTTTGGAATTTAGATTCCTTCTTATTTCACACCTATACCCTTGGTCAATGGACTGGAGCAGGACTTCTTCTCCATAGAAGAGAGAGAAGAAGAGAGAAGAGAACAAAGATATAAACAAAGACAGAAGAGAAAGATACGACTGGTAGGCTGGGCTCGATAGTAAGAAGTAGCACACCCGAATTGCATAGGCCCTAAGTTCAAATATTAAAAGATACACCATCAAATCTTTCCCATAGATTAGGGTTTCCTATAGATTACTTAGGCCCTAAGTAAGCTTACACTATAAATAATATACGACCCCTTTAGGGTGGGGCATGTTTAACAACTCTCTGTTTCTCCCATCTCAAAACATGTTATCAGTACGAACATGTCGAGCCCAGCGACAAGTCGCAAGAAAACGGAGAGAGAATCAAAGACAGAAAAGATAAAAGAAGAGAGAAGAGAATGGAGAGATAAACAAAGATAGAATAGAGAAGAAGTCATGCTCTAGTCCATTGGCCATGGGTATAGTTGTGAAGTAAGAAGAAATCTAAATTCCAAAATTCAACTTCTAAATAATATAATTAAATCTCTCCATTCTCTTCTCTCTTCTCCCATGGATTAGAGTTTCCCATAGATTGCTTAGGCACTAAGTAAGCGTGCCCTTTAAATAATATTCGACCCCTTTAGAGTGGGGTATATTTCATGGCTCTCTTTTTCTCCCATCTCACAATACGTTATCAGCACGAACATGTCGAGCCCAGCCGACCAGTCATAAGAAAATAGAGAGAGAAACAAAGATAGAAGAGAGAGAAGATGAGAGATGAGAAAGGAGAGATAAACGAAAAGAGAAGAGAGAAGAAGTTATGCTCCAGTCCATTCACCATGGGTATAGATATGAAGTAAAAAGGACTCTAAATTTTAAAACATCACTTCTCAATAGTATCTTCTCAAAGTTATTATGATTATCATAGGAATATTACTATAATTTTTTTAATTAAATTAATTGTTTGATTAAAACAAAGAGAGAGGAATTTACAATGATAATCGTAATAACGTTGAGATGATACTATTGAGAAAACTCCAATTCTCAGTAATATAATTAAATCTCTCCGTTCTCTTCTATCTTTTTCTATGGATTAGGTTTTCCCATGGATTGCTTAGGCCCTAAGTAAGCTTACCTTATAAATAATATACTATCCCTTTAGGTTGGGGCACATTTGATGGCTCTCTCTTTCTCCCATTTCATAATACGTTATTAGCACAAACATGTCGAGCCCAGCCGACCCATCACAAGAAAATAGATAGAAAAATGAAGACAGAAGTGGAGTTTTGAAATTTAGATTCCTTCTTACTACACACCTATACCCATGGCCAATTGACTAGAGCAGGACTTCTTCTCTCTTATCTCTTCATTCATCTCTCCATTCTCTTCTCTCTTCTTCTCTCTCTTTTGTATTTGTTAAACTCCACTTCTTTTCTCAATAAACGAAGAGAGAAACGAAGACAGAAGAGAGAGAAGAAGAGAGAAAAGAATGGAGAGATAAATGAAGAGAGAAGAGAAGAAGTCCTACTCTAGTCCATTAGCCATGGGTATAGGTGTGAAGTTCTCTCTTCTATCTTTGTTTATCTCTTCGTTCTCTTCTCTCTTCTTTCGTCTTCGTTTCTCTCTCTATTTTTCTTATTACCAGTCGACTGGGCTCGACATGTTCATACTGATAACGTATTATGAGATGCAAGAAAGTGAGAGCCGTCAAATGTGCCCCACCCTAAAGGGGTCGTATATTATTTATAGTGTAAACTTACTTAGGGCCTTAGTAATCTATAAGAAACCCTAATCCATGGGAGAAAAGAAAAGAGAACGGAGAGATTTAATTATATTATTATGAAGTGGAGTTTTGGAATTTATATTCTTTTTTAAATAACACCTATACCCATGGATAATGGACTGGAGGAGGACTTCTTCTCTCTTCTGTCTTCATTTATCTCTCCATTATCTTCTCTCTTCTTCTCTTTACTCACAACACGTTATCAGCATGAACATGTCGAGCCAAGCAGACCACCATTTAGAATTTAACTAAATTATTTAAATATATTAATTAAATTATTTATCTCTCTATTCTCTTATCTCTTCTTCTCTTTCTTCTGTCTTTATTTCTCTCTCCGGTTTCTGGTGACTGGTCGGCTGGGCTTGATATGTTCGTGCTGATAACAAGTTGTGAGAAAAAATAAGAAGAGAGAAAAGAAGGGAGAGATAAACAAAGAAAGAAGAGAGAAGAAGTACTGCTCCAGTATATTCACCACGGGTATAGGTGTGAAGTAAGAAGGAATCTAAATTCCAAAACTCTACTTTTAAATAATATAATTAAATCTCTCCATTCTCTTCTCTCTTCTCCCGTGGATTAAGGTTTCCTTTAAAATGCTTAGGACCTAAGTAAGCTTACCCTATACATAATATACGACCCCTTTAGGGTGGGGCAAGTTTAATGGCTCTTCCTTTCTTCCATCTTATAACATGTTATCAGCACGAACATGTCATGCCCAGCTGACCAGTCGCCAGAAAAGAGAAAAATAAACGAAGACAGAAGTGGAGTTTTGGAATTTAAATTCCTTATTACTTCACACCTATACCCGTGGCCAATAGCTTAGAACATGACTTCTTCACTCTTCTCTTCGTTTATCTCTTCGTTCTCTTTTCTCTTCTTCCCACACTTCTGTATACGTTTCTTTATCCGTTTATTGAGAGAAGAAAAGGAGTTTAACGAAGACAAAAGAGAGATAAGGAGCGAGAAGAGAACGGAGAGATAAATAAAGAGAAATGAGAGAACTTCACACCTATACCCATGGCCAATGGACTAGAGCAGAACTTCTTCTCTCTTCTCTCTTCGTTTATCTCTCTGTTTTCTTCTCTTTTTCTTTCTCTTCTATCTTCGTTTCTCTATCTATTTATATAGTGAAGAAGTGGAGTTTAACGAAGACAGAAGAGAGATAAGAAGCGAGAAGAGAACTGAGAGATAAATAAAGAGAGAAGATGTCCTGCTCCAGTCCAGTGGCCAAGGGTATAAGTGTAAAGTAGGAAGGAATCTTAATACCAAAACTCCACTTTTGTCTTTGTTTCTCTTACTGTTTTCTTACGACTGGTCAGCTGGGCTCAACATATACGTACTGATAACATGTTATGAGAAGGGAGAAAGAGAAAGTCATCAAACGTGCCCCACCCTAAAGGGGTCGTATATTATTTATAGGGAAAGCTTACTTCGGGCCTAAGCAATCTATGGGAAACCCTAATCTATAGACGAAGAGAAAAGAGAACTGAGAGATTTAATTATATTATTGAGAAGTGGAGCTTTGGAATTTAGATTCCTTCTTACTTCACACATATACCCATGGCGAATGGACTGGAACATGACTTCTTCTTTCTTCTCTTTTTATTTGTCTCTCCATTCTCTTTTCTCTTCTCACAACATGTTATCAACATGAACATGTCGAGCCCAACTGACCAGTCATAAGAAAACAGAGAGAGAAATGATGATAGAAGAGAGAGATAATAACAGAGAGATAAACAAAGAGAGAAGAAGTCCTGCTCCAATCCATTGGCCACGCGTATAGCTTTAAAGTAAGAAGGAATCTAAATTCCAAAACTCCACATAAGAGAGATAAGAAGAGAGAAGAGAATGGAGAGATAAATAAAGAGAGAAAAGAGAAGAAGTCCTACTCCAGTCCATTGGCCATGGGTATAGGTGTGATGTAAGATGGAATATAAATTCCTAAACTCCACTTCTATCTTCCTTTCTCTCTCCATTTTCTTATGACTGGTTGGCTGGGCTCGACATGTTCGTACTGATAACGCATTATGAGATGGGAGAAATAGAGAGTCGTAAACATGCCCCACCCTAAAAGGGTTGTATATTATTTATAGGGTAAGCTTACTTAGGGCCTAAGTAATTTATAGAAAATCCTAACCATGGGAGAGATCCGACGGTGGACAGTCATCCTTCTTAATTCACACCTATACCCATGGACAATAGAATAGAGCATGACTTCTTCTCTCTTCTCTCTTCGTTTATCTCTTTATTCTCTTATTTCTTTTTCTCCCATCTCAAAATATGTTATCAGCACGAACATGTCGTGCCCAACCGACCAGTCACAAGAAAACGGAAAGAGAAACAAAGACAGCAGAGAGAGAAGAAGACAGAAGAGAACAAAGAGATAAACAAATAGAGACATGATAAGAAGTCCTGCACAAGTCCATTGGCCATGGGTTTAGGTGTGTAGTAAGAAGGATGGCTATCCACTATCTGATCTCTCCCATGGATTTGGGCTTCCCATAGACTTCTTTGTCCCTATGTAAGCTTACCCTAAAAATAATATACGACCCTTTTAGGGAAGGGCACGTTTGACGGCTCTCTCTTTCTCCCATCTCATAACACGTTATCAACATAGAAATATAGAGCCCAGCCGACCAGTCACAAGAAAACGGAGAGAGAAACAAAGATAGATATGGAGTTTTGGAATTTAGATTCTTTCTTACTTCACACTTATAGCCGTGGCTAATGGATTTGAGTAGGACTTCTTCTCTCTTCTTAGTTCATTTATCTCTCCGTTCTCTTCTCTCTACTTCACTCTCTTCTTTGGAGTTTCGGAATTTAGATTCATACTTACTTCACACCTATACCCGTGGCCAATGGACTAGAGTAGGACTTCTTCTCTTTTCTCCCTTCATTTATTTATCCGTTTTGTTCTCTCTTCTTCTCTCACTTCTGTCGTTGTTTCTCTCTCTGTTTTCTTATGACTGGTCAGCTGGGCTCGATATATTCATGCTGATAATATATTATAACAAGTGAGAATAAAACGGAGAGATAAACGAAGAGAGAAGAAAGAAGAAGACCTGCTTCAGTCCATTCGCCACGGGTATAGGTGTGAAGTAAGAAGATATCTAAATTCCAAAACTCAACTTCCCAATAATATAATAAAATCTCTCATTTCTCTTCTCTCTTCTCCCATGGATTATGGTTTTCCATAAATTACTTAGGCCCTAATTAAGCTTACCTTATAAATAATATATGACCCCTTTAGGGTGGGGCATGTTTGATGACTCTCTCTTTGTCCAATCTCATAATACGTTATCAGTACGAACATGTCAAGCCCAGCTGACCAGTCGCTAGAAAACGGAGAGAAAAAGAAAGACAGAAAAGAGAGAAGAAGAGAGAAGAGAACGGAGAGATAAACATAGATAGAAGAGAGAAGAAGTCCTGCTCCAGTCCATTGGCTACGGATATAGATTTGAAGTAAGAAAGAATCTAAATTCCAAAACTCCACTTCTCAATATTTATACGACCCCTTTATGGTGGGGCATGTTTAACGGCTCTTTCTTTCTCCTATCTCACAACACGTTATCTACATGAACATATCGAGCCCAGCCGACCTGTCACAAAAAAATGGAGAAAGAAATGAAGACAGAAGAGAGAGAAGAATAGAGAAGAGAACAGAGAAATAAACGAAGAGAGAAGAAGTCCTACTCTAGTATATTGGCCCTGGGTATAGGTTTGAAGTAAGAAGGAATCTTAATTCCAAAACTCCACTTCTTAATAATATAATTAAATATCTCCATTCTCTTCTCTCTTCTCCTATGGATTAGAATTTCCCATAGTTTGTTTAGGCCCTAAGTAAGCATACCCTATAAATAATACATGACCCCTTTAGGGTAGGGCATGTTTAACGGCTCTATCTCTTTCTCCCATATCATAACACGTTATCAGTACGAACATGTCGAGCCCAACTGATCAGTCGTAAGAAAATGGAGACAGAAACGAAGACAGAAGAGAGAGAAGAAGAGGGAAGATAATGAAGAGATAAATGAAGAAAGAAGAAGTCATGCTCCAGTCTATTGGCCATGGGTATAGGTGTAAAGTAAGATGGAATCTAAATTCCAAAACTTTACTTCTGCCTACGTTTCTCTCTCCGTTTTCTTGCGACTGGTCGGCTGGGCTCGATATGTTCATGCTGATAACATATCTAGTTTAATTAAGAAAGAATCTAAATTCCAAAACTCCATTTTTCAATAATAAATTAAATTTCTTCATTATTTTCTCTCTTCTCCTATGGATTAGGGTTTTCCATAGATTACTTAGGCCCTAAGTAAGCTTATCCTATAAATAATATTCGACCCCTTTAAGGTAGGGCATATTTGACAGCTCTCTCTTTCTCCCCTCTGACAACACTTACCCTATAAATAATATACGACCCCTTTAGGGTAGGGCACATTTGACGGCTCCCTCTTTCTCCCATCTTATAACACGTTATCTTTTGTTTCTCTCCCCATTTCTTACCCATTTTCTTTGTTTCTCTCTCTTTCTCTTATAGTATAAAATAAAATAAATAAGTATTGATAGAAAAGAGATAAAAAATTATTTTAAACTACAGAGAGCAGGACTTTTTCTCTCTCTCTCTTCTCTCTTCGTTTATCTCTTCATTCTCTTCTCTCTTTCTCCCATCTCATAACATGTTATCATCATGAACATATCGAGCCTAGCCGACCAGTCGCAAGAAAACAGAGAGAGAAACAAAGACAGAAGTAGAGTTTTTAAATTTAGATTTCTTCTTACTTCAAACTTATACCCATGGCTAATGGACTGGTGCGGGACTTCTTCACTCTTCTATCTTCGTTTATCATTTCATTCTCTTCTCTCTTCTTCTCTCTCTTCTGTATTCGTTTCTCTCTCGGTTTTTTTTACGACTGGTCGGCTGGGCTCGATATGTTCATGCTGATAACGTGTCATAAGATGGGAGAAAAAGAGGGCCGTCAAGCATGCCCCACCCTAAAGGTATCGTATATTATTTAAAGGGTAAGCTTACTTAGGGCCTAAGCAATCTACGAGAAACCGTAATCTATAGGAGAGGTCCGACGATGGACAGCCATCTGATCGAACGATCTCACAACAAATATTTTTTTAAAGGAAAATAAAAAATATTTTTAAAGCAAAAAATTTGAGTGTGCCTCATCTTCTTTCTTTACTTCCTATTATTTAATTAATTTAATAATTTAATAAATTAAAAATTTAAATAGGATTAATTAAATTAATATTTAATTATCTTCTCTCTTCTTACTTCATTTTATTACTATGATAATTAAGTGGAGTGTTGTTACTATAATTTTTTAAATTAAAATAATCGTTTAATTAAAATGAAGAGAGGAGAATTTCCTATGATAATCATAGTAACGTTGAGATGATACTATTGAGAAGTGGAGTTTTAGAATTTAGATTCCTTTTTACTTTATACCTATACCCGTGGCGAATGAACTAGAGTAGGACTTCTTCTCTCTTCTCTCTTCTCTCTTATTTATCTTTGTTTAAATTATTTAATAATTTAAAAAATTTATAAATTAAGTTTTTAGTAAAATAATTTATTTAAATAAACAAATTTTTTGCTTTAAAAATAATTAATATTTTAAAAAAAAAATTTAAAACTTTACAACTGTTATGAGATTGTTCGATCGGATGGCTGTCTACCATCGAATCTCTACTATGGATTAGGGTTTCCCATAGATTGCTTAGGCCCTAAGTAAGATTACCCTATAAATAATATACGACCCTTTTAGGGTGGGGCACGTTTGACGGCTCTCTCTTTCTTCCATCTCATAATACATTATCAGCACGAACATGTCGAGCCCCATAGAATCTAATTAAATAAATATTTAATTGATTACATAACTTCTTCTCTCATTGACATGTTCATACTGATAACGTGTTGTGAGATAGGAGAAATAGAGAGCCGTCAAACGTGCCCCACCCTAAAGGGGTCGTATATTCTTTAAAAAAAAGAAAAGAGAATGGAGAGATAAACGAAAAGAGAAGAACTCCTGCTCTAATCCATTGGCCACGGGTATAAGTATGAAGTAAGAAGAAAGCTAAATTCCAAAACTCCACTTCTTAATATTTATACGACCCATCAGATCTCTGCCATCTCTTTATTTATTATACTTATTTAATCTCACAATATGTTATCAGCATAAACATATCAAGCCCAGCCGACAAGTCACAAGAAAAGGGAGAGAGAAATAAAAATAAAAGAAAGAGAAGAAGAGAGAAGAGAACAGAGAGATAAACGAAGAAAAAAAAGAGAAGAAGTCCTGCTCCAGTCCATTGGCCACGAGTATAGGTGTGAAGTAAGAAATAATATAAATTCCAAAACTCAACTTCTGTCTTCGTTTCTTTCTCCATTTTCTTATGACTGATCGGCTCGGCTTGACATGTTCGTGCTGATAACGTGTTGTGAGATGGGAGAAAGAGAGAGCTATCAAATATGCCTCACCCTAAAGGGGTCATATAAATATTAAGAAGTAAAGTTTTGGAATTTACAATCCTTCTTACTTCACACCTATACCCGTGGCCAATGGACTGGAAAGGCCACAGGTATATTATTTATTGGGTAAGATTACTTAGGGCCTAAGCAATCTACGGTAAACCCTAATCCATGGGACATTACTTAGGGCCAAAGCAGGACTTCTTCTCGCTTCTCTCCTTATTTATCTTACTATTCTTTTCTCTCTTTCTCCCATCTCACAACACGTTATCAGTACGAAAATATCGAGCCCAGCTGACCAGTCACAAGAAAACGAAAAGTGAAGAGAAGTCAAAAGAGAGAGAAGAAGAGAGAAGAGAACGAAAAGATTTAATTATATTATTGAGAACTGGAGTTTAGGAATTTATATTCCTTCTTACTTCACACCTATACCCGTAGCGAATGTACTGGAGTAGGACTTCTTCTCTCTTCTCTCTTCGTTTGTCTCTGTATTCTCTTCTCTCTTCTTCTCTCTCTTCTATCTTCGTTTCTCTCTTTGTTTTCTTGTGACTAGTCGGCTGGGCTCGACATGTTCATGCTGAATAGGAGAGATTATTTAACTAATATTATTTTTAGTCCTACTCCATATTTAATCTCTTTTCTTCTCTCTCTTCTGTGGAGATTTGGAATTTAGATTCCTTTTTACTTCACACATATACCCATGGCCAAAGGATTAGAGCAGGACTTCTTCTCTCTTTTCTCTTTATTTATCTCTTTTTTATCTTCTCTCTTCTTCTCTCTCTTCTATGAAGTTTTGGAATTTAGATTTCTTCTTAGTTTACACCAATACATATGGCCAATGAACTAAAGCAGTACTTCTTTTCTTCTCTCTCTTTATTTATCTATCTGTTCTCTTTTCTCTTCTTCTCTCTCTTCTGTTTTTGTTTCTCTCTCCATTTTCTTGTGACTGGTCGGTTGGGCTCGATATGTTCGTGTTGATAACATATTTTGAGATGGGAGAAAGAAAGAGTCGTCAAACGTGCTCCACCCTAAAGGGATAATATATTATTTATAGGGTAAGCATACTTAGGGCCTAAGCAATCTATGGGAAACCTTAATCTATGGGAGAGATGCGACAGTGAACAACCATCCTTCTTACTTCACACCTATACCCGTGGCGAATAGATTGGAGATGGACTTCTTCTCTCTTTTCTCTTCTTCTTTTTCTAATTATCGGAAAGCTGTCCACCATCGGATCTCTCTTATGGATTAGGGTTTCACATAGATTACTTAGGCCCTAAGTAAGAAGAAGTCCTGCTCTAGTCCATTGGCCATGAGTATAGGAGTGATGTAAGAAGGAATCTAAATTCGATAACTCCACTTCTCAATAGTATTATCTCAACGTTATTATGATTATCATATTAATGCTACTATAATTTATTAAATTAAATTAAAATTTTATTTAATTATTAAATAATTTAATTAATTTAATAATTAAGTTTTTAGTAGAATAAATAATTTATTTAATTATTTAGTTATCTAATTATTTAATTAAATTTATTATTTAATTTATTTATTATTATTTTATTATTAAATAATTAAATTAGGTAACTATTTAATTATTTAAATTATTAAATAAAAAAATAATGATTTAATTATATAATTAATTTATTAATTTATTTTACTAGTTATTTCTTTAATTATTATTTTATTTTTAAATAATTAAATAATTAGTCAATTATTTAAACGGAGTGGGAGAACGTAGAGATAAATAATAGTGCCTGTGGGTGCAAATTTTGGCAAAAAGCCCCAGAGACTGCGGGACCCACTAGCCCTGCCTGGGGGGCCCACGGAGACCACCACGGGACCCACCAGCCCTGCCTGGGGGTGTCCACAGAGACTACCGCGGGATCCACCAGCCCTGCCTAGGGGGTCCATAGAGACTACCGTAGGACCCACCAGTCCTGCCTGGGGGGTCCACGAAGACCGTCGCGGGACCCACCAGCCTTGCTTGGGGGGTCCACAGAGACCGCCGCGGGACCTGCCAGCCCTGCCTGGGAAATCCCTGGATACAAAGGCAAAAACTGCCATTTGCCCCGGATTTCCTCCCAGAGTTTTTCTATAAATAGCAGGACCTTCAAATGTAAAAAAATCCAGAACCAAACTCTGAGAACTGATTTCTAGAAACCAGAACCCAGAGCTCTGACTTCGATATTCCTTTACTTTCAATATCCTTTTCAAAGAGATCAGTGACACTCGGCCTGTCGAGGTCACTTCTAGTGGAGAGTTAGTGAATTCGGGTTGCTCCCTATAGCACGGAGACGTAGACTTCGGCTGAACTCCGAGATCACACCTTGTGTCAATCTTCTTACTGTTTGCATATCAGAAATCCCAACTCAAAGTCACCAAGACATCAACCTTCGGACCTACCTTCCATTCAGTAGATCAATCAAAGATCTTTGACTCGACTTCGATTGACTGGTAGCGCGGAGTCTTCGGATCGGCACGAAGATTTTCCCCCTACAGTTTGGCATTGTCTGTGGGATCCATTCGAAAAGCCAAGTTCGCTCTACATCAAACATCAGATTGGTTGAGCAGACAACTGATCTAGATAGTCAAACTTCCTGGCCCCTTCGGTTGAGCAAACAACCGTAAAGACACCAGTAATCTTTTTTGCATCCTTTGCTCTCCAAAAGGCGAGGACGAAGCAACAGGATCATCCAGAGGGAAGTAACACACGTCAAGCTCATCCAGAGACTCATTCGATGAGTCAACGACTCAACTTTGGGCAGCCCCTCACTTTCCCCAAAATGAGGGTTCGATCAGGGAGCGGAAGATCGGTCGATCGACCGATCGCTCCACCTCTCCGACAGTCGATAGGGCAAACTGCCCCTACTCCTGCTGAAAACCCACTATCTACCTACCAAATCTCGGCGATCGATTTTCAGCTATTGCAATTGGCTAAGCAAAATGCTACCCTCACAGCTGAAAGGGACGTCCTCAAGAAGGCAGCCTCCGAAGTCGGAATTGCTCTCCCCATCCCTTCATTCGACGAGAGAGTTGATCCACCACGGCAATCGATTCACTCTGAACCATGAAGGTCAATGGACACTATCGCCAATGATAGGATTCGTCTCAACCCAACCCCCTCTGTGGCTTGATAACTATCTCTTTGTTTATCGTTGGAGTGAAATAATTTATCAAAAACCAATACCTGCAATTATAATTCAAAGAACTTAAATAGTATAGTGCAAGTAAGGATCGAACCACACGTAATTAGATGCCTAAAGGAGATATCACAAGTGAAGCTAGATTAAATTGAATGAAGTTTGTATTCTTTATTATTTTTTTGAAAATGATTTATTTTAGAAAGTAAAAATAGAAAACTAACAATTCAAATTAAAATAAAATAGAAGAAATTTGTAAACCATAGTATAGAGTCACTTCTCTTGCAATATTACTCACGTTTATCCACACTTGAGAACGGAAGTTTTACCATCTCAAGCGGAAAATTTAGAGTTTAGGTCCACTTTATCTCATCTCATTATGTAATATCCTCACAATCTCAAGAACCGAATCCTTCTTATAGTGAAGAAGTAAGACTGGTACTCAATTGTGAAAATTTACATAATAAAAATTCGATAAGAAAATTAAGATATTTCTCATCTTAATCAATGATTCAATATTATAGTTTTCTTAGTTATCCACACTTGAGAACGGAAGTTTTACCGTCTCAAGTGGAAGGTTTAGAGTTTAAGCCCTATTTATCTAATTTCATTATAAAATACTCGCACAATCTCACGAACAAAATCCTTCTCATGGTGAAGAAGTACATTTAGTTCAATTGTACGAATTTATATAGTGAAAATTAGATAATAATAATAGTTCACCTATTCAACTGTTGGAGTTTTAAGTATCACCCGAATCCCAATTAAATGAAAATACGGGTGAGCTTCTTCTCTCTTTGGAATCAAATGATTGAGAGAAATGAATGTTAAGTGCATTCGAGAGCAACTTACAAGAAAGAAAAGTAACTATTTACCATGGCATTGGTCCCTCTCCCTGACGGGAGGGAGAGTAGGCGGGTATGATGCAAGAATGAAAAAAATCATTAAAGTAAAACATTGCGAAAAAATAAAGTGCATAATAAAAAGATGACAAAACAACTTTTATTGAATTAAAAAGAAATACGATTACATCCGACTACTTTAGAACAATACTTCAAGAATTACAACACTACAGACACACACTCAATAGAAAGGAATTATGGTAAAAATGCTCTTGGAAAAACTGCATGCCCCTCCCGCTATGGAGGGGTGGGTCCGTCCTTCCCTTCTTGACCATGTCCATCTATTTATAGGGGCTTTTAGCTTGCTCCCCAAGGCACCGGATTTGGAAGGTGGTCTCTCATTGGTATGGAGTAAAGGGAAAACAAAGGGGAAGAATTTAAGAGAGAATGAGAGAGAGAGGGTCGGACTAGAGATAGATCGGGAGAGAGAAAAGGGTGAGAGAAACAAGGGTAAGATCGAATGGCTGTGATGCAATCAGGTCTAGAGAGACGCTGGGTGGTTGGGTTGCATGCATGGCTGGGTTGGAGTGGCCGGGTTTGAGGAGTGACAGGATGCCATGCATGGCTTGATGCAATGGAGGGCTGTGATTAGGAGGGCAAGAGAGAGAAATCAGGAAAGTTGGTCAGATATGGAAAGAAGTTAAACGAGAGAATTGGATGGATCTCACGCACCGGCTGGATACGAGAAAGAGACGTTCGATTGTATTTAGAGAGAGAAAGTAGGAAACGGGAGAAAGAATCAATGGGAAGAGAAAGAAAGGAGATCTGGGTTGTTTAAGAAAGGAAAGAGATAGAGAGAATTAAGGAAAGAGAAAGCATCGGTTTTAGAGAAGGAATCGGAGAGGAGAGCGAAACAGGAAAGGAGAGAAATAACTGAGAGAGACGATCGGGAATGAGGGAGTCGGGAGCCAGGCTGGGGTTAGAAGATTTTAGAGAGAGGAAATAGGGGTTGGCAGAATTTTAAGGGGAGGATCTGATCAGATGAATTAGAGAGAGAGAAGTTCGGTGGGGGGGGGGCTTGATGCACGGGATGGCTGTGATCACTGCATGCATGCATGTTGGGTTGTTGGGTGCTTGCATGCATGCATGGGTTTTCAGATATGGACAGCTATGATGAGGTCCAAATGGGAAGGAGTGAATTTAGGAGGATGTGGGGGACTCGGCCAGCTGGCTCGGTTAATGAGGGGTGACGCATGAGGATCGGATCGGACGGCTGCGATGGTAGAGAGATTAGGGAGGATCTGGACGGCTTTTAATAAGGAGATTATGCATTTAAGAGAGATTTTTTTAGAGAGAGAAGATTACGGATTGCAGCTAAAGAGGGGGAGAAAATGGAAAGAGAAAGATCGGGAAAGATGGGCTGATCGCTGATTAGTTTGGTGAGGGCTGCACTCAGGTCGGGTTGCATGGCTGTGATTGGTTTGAGGTGCTTAGGTTTTTAATATGGCACATGCATGCATGTGCATGGAAGGGACGGCTGCGATTGATTTTGAGAAAAGAGAGCTGGGATTCGGATAAAGAATGGGAAAGGGAGAGAGGATTGGAGTTGGTCACGTGCATGTGAGGGATAATTGGGGTACGGACGGCTGCGATGCAAGCATGGCTGGGTTCACATGGAAAAGAGTTGGTTTTGGGTGTATGCAACGTATGGGTTGGCATGGGTTTCTTTTCTAGAAAAGGATGGTTGGGATGGGTTTGTGCTTGCATGGTGAAACATGGAATGTTTTCATGTTGGCTCACATGGCTATGATCTTGCACTCCGATGTGATGTGCATGCATGTTGGGTGAGCGTGCAATGGACCGTTGAGATCGTGTTGGGTCTAATGCATATCTACATATTGGTTTTCGAGTGGGGATTTCAGTCGAGTTTTGGACGAGTAAGAAAGGGTTTAAGTCAGCCTCTAGTGAGCTGTTAGATGATTATGAGATCGGATGAGATGGATTTCAGCAAGGCATAGAATTAAGATAGAGAAAGGAAAAGAAAAGAAATAAAGAAATAGAGGAGAAAGAGAAGGTGGTAGGTCCAGTTGTTATTTGTGCTACTTTCGCAAGTCACCATCATGCCTCTTTAAGCTTGGCAGAATGTCCAGGGTGCTTCTTTGGTTTTTATCGTGCAATTCGTCCGCCCTATGAAATCACTTCTCCGCCAAATCTTGTAATTATCCTTTGCTTTATTATTCTTCAGAAAATGCCTCCAAACATACTATGCATCCTCAATCAAGTCGCTGTGAGAATATCCACTGCTCCATCATAATGCCCTTTACCTGACTGTATCGAGTACCGGGTCAATTCTCTGAAAATGACACATGAAATGACGTCTATTAGGTTCCGAGACACTAATCGATATAAGGATAATTAGGACGACTATCAGGCAGTATAACTTTCATGTATGATATGTATGAGAGCGAACCAATATATCGTTATATCCGTATGAAAATCTACTATGCAATGGTGCAAAGAGAATCATGCAGTTTACGTATAGTATGAAAGTTTTACGTAGCAAAGTGACATTATATGCATGATAAAGAAAGGATAAATCGTATCATTTGGACGCTCAACACACCCCCAAACTTGAATCTTTCTCGTCCTCGAGAAAGCAAACCGAATAAAAGAAAATAAACGAAGAATAAAATAAACTCACTCACTTTCGCAGGAATCGCGATTGCACTTAGCACGTGCAATAAGCCGTTAAACCCCTGGGTTACCCCAGTGGACGAGTTTTGTCTCGTGAGGGTTTGCAGTGAATATACCCATAAAATTCAAATATATATATATATATATATATATATATATATATATATATATATATATATATATATATATATATATATATATATATATATATATATATATATATATTTTGAAAATATAAATAAGAAATAAGAAAGTCGGTTTCATAGAATAATTAAAAAGTACTCAAAAATATGATTTCTATGGCACAAGACTCACAAGGTATCTAGTCCAAGCTTCAACTTTCAAAGTAAGCACTTTAGGTTCTAACTATTAGTTTCCCGTTAGAAAATATCAAGGTCAACTATGCTCGAGTGCATAGTGCTGTCTGGGCTAAACACAACTAAGGGTTTGGTTCTCTACCTGCATATCATTCTAACAGTCTCCTAGAATGGTCAAAGTCGACCTCAGAACCTGAGTCAAAACCAGCTAATCTAGACAGGCTAGTGAGAGTTGTGGATATTCACCTTAATACCCTATGGGCTTTATATGTGATATTCCAGTTTCCCCACGTTATTTATAACGACGGCTTTCACACTATTTTTTTTTTCTTTTTTTGTCTTTTTTTTTTGAATCTAATTATATATCCCTTCCTAACTTGTACCATGTTAGCTGCACTCTATGCCCATGACACGCTGCCAACGCTCTCATAAGTTAGGTAGCCATCCGCATATTGCTTTTATATTCGATTCACTCTGTGTACATAGGATCATTCTCATAACCCTATACACCAGGCTTCACCAATATTAGGGCATACAAGTTAGGACTTTTACATAATTAGGTCATAGACCATGCTAATAGGTAGCCCTTTTCGCTATACCTTAAAATTCACTGGTCGATTTTCTCAAACCATGTGAACCAGATCCGCATGATTCATCAGGACTCCAAGTAACTATTAGGTGATATGAAAGCTTTGAATCTAGACCCTAGATGTGTAAACCAGATGTGAAGTGAAAGGTCGAGCCTAGTTTGTTTTGATAATCTCTAAAAGATTACTAAGGGTCAGAACCATATTAGACATACTTTTTCTAGCTAATCCTTGGGCGTTCTACCTTGATTACCAAGTGCCTTATAGTCCTATTCGAGTATGATAAAATTAGACTATAAAACCTGAAATAAAGGTAAAACTTTTTTTTTTAAAAATAAATAAGACAAGACAATAACCAGGCTACAAAAAAAAAAAACACTAATACATGAAAAAGTAAATGAAACATGCAAATGCGAATTCTTATAGATTTCTATACGAACGCTGTAGTTTTGGTAGGGGACTACAGACTGGACACACATACGCCGAGACGTATGTGCCGAGCTTTCCCACTACAACGTAAGTTGATGCAATAAAATTTTTAATTTTTTTAATTTTTTTTATTATAAATAAACCTAAAACTGATAAATTAGATGCAGGCAGGAAAGTACACCACACCCCCAAACTTGAAATAAACATTGTCCTCAATGATGCATGAGTATAAGGAATATGGGACGTTCGGAAATAATAAGTGCAGACATTTGAATAATTTTTTTGTTTTTTTTTTTATTTTTTTTTTTAATTTTTTTTTAATTTTTTTTTTACGCAAAGAAAACAGAGATATATACATATTAACAAAATCTCTAGCAGGTATAGAGGTTAATCAAGAAAGGGCTTGAGTTTGCACAGATATGCACAATTGTAAAGCTATACATTCAATACATGCCCTGTGCCACCCTAGAAATAGGTTACTATCAATGCAAAGTTGAGTGTACACCCCACGCTTAAGACACACATACAACTTTAAGAGTCGTATGTGCCGAGTCAGCGACAACTTTGCAAGGTGGAATGCAATTCGTTCTTTTCTAGGGGGTTAGAATTTGCACATTAATGATTTGCAATATGTAATATTGGAATAGCAACCAGTTAAAAGAAATTCAGAGAAATTAAAGGACTTAGCTGGTTGTTAAGCTATATTGCTCAACTTTGCTACTGCTTCGTCGTTATGGCTTTAGCCTAGCTCAAATGTGAATACACTAGAGGCTCTTTACGTTGGCAACGGCGCCATTTGATAACTAGCTTTTTGCTTAATCGTTGTATGGAAGCTATTATCAAAATTCAATACCTGCATATATAACTCAGAGAACTCTAACAGTATAGGACAAGTAAGGATCGAACCATACGTAATTTAATGCCTAAAGAAGATATCACAAATGAAGCTAGATTAAATTGAATGAAGTTTGTATTCTTTATTATTTTTTTGAAAATGATTTATTTTAGAAAGTAAAAATAGAAAACTAATAATTCAAATTAAAATAAAATAGAAGAAATTTGTAAACCATAGTATAGAGTCACTTCTCTTGCAATATTACTCACGTTTATCCACACTTGAGAACAGAAGTTTTACCGTCTCAAGCGGAAAATTTAGAGTTTAGGTCCACTTTATCTCATCTCATTATGTAATATCCTCACAATCTCAAGAACCGAATCCTTCTTATAGTGAAGAAGTAAGACTGGTGCTCAATTGTGAAAATTTACATAATAAAAATTCGATAAGAAAATTAAGATATTTCTCATCTTAATCAATGATTCAATATTATAGTTTTCTTAGTTATCCATACTTGAGAACGGAAGTTTTACCATCTCAAGCGGAAGGTTTAGAGTTTAAGCCCTATTTATCTAATTTTATTATAAAATACTTGCACAATCTCACGAACAAAATCCTTCTTATGGTGAAGAAGTACATTTAGTTCAATTGTACGAATTTATATAGTGAAAATTAGATAATAATAATAGTTCACCTATTCAACTGTTGGAGTTTGAAGTATCACCCGAATCCCAATTAAATGGAAATACGAGTGAGCTTCTTCTCTCTTTGGAATCAAATGATTGAGAGGTATGAATGTTAAGTGCATTCGAGAGCAACTTACAAGAGAGAAAAGTAACTATTTACCATGGCATTGGTACCTCTCCCTGACGGGAGGGAGAGTAGGCGGGTATGATGCAAGAATGAAAAAAATCATTAAAGTAAAACATTGCGAAAAAATAAAGTGCATAATAAAAAGATGACAAAACAACTTTTATTGAATTAAAAAGAAATACGATTACATCCGACTACTTTAGAACAATACTTCAAGAATTACAATACTACAGACACACACTCAATAGAAAGGAATTATGGTAAAAATGCTCTTGGAAAAACTGCATGCCCCTCCCGCTATGGAGGGGTGGGTCCGTCCTTCCCTTCTTGACCATGTCCATCTATTTATAGGGGCTTTTAGCTTGCTCCCCAAGGCACCGGATTTGGCAGGTGGTCTCTCATTGGTATGGAGTAAAGGGAAAACAAAGGGGAAGAATTTAAGAGAGAATGAGAGAGAGGGTCGGACTAGAGATAGATCGGGAGAGAGAAAAGGGTGAGAGAAACAAGGGTAAGATCGAATGGCTGTGATGCAATCAGGTCTAGAGAGAGGCTGGGCGGTTGGGTTGCATGCATGGCTGGGTTGGAGTGGCCGGGTTTGAGGAGTGACAGGATGGCATGCATGGCTTGATGCAATGGAGGGCTGTGATTAGGAGGGCAAGAGAGAGAAATCAGGAAAGTTGGTCAGATATGGAAAGAAGTTAAATAAGAGAATTGGATGGATCTCACGCACCGGCTGGACACGAGAAAGAGACGTTCGGTTGTATTTAGAGAGAGAAAGTAGGAAACGGGAGAGAGAATCAATGGGAAGAGAAAGAAAGGAGATCTGGGCTGTTTAAGAAAGGAAAGAGATAGAGAGAATTAAGGAAAGAGAAAGCATCGGTTTTAGAGAGAGAATCGGAGAGGAGAGCGAAACAGGAAAGGAGAGAAATAACTGAGAGAGAGGATCAGAAATGAGGGAGTCGGGAGCCAGGCTCGGGTTGGAAGATTTTAGAGAGAGGACATAGGGGTCGGCAGAATTTTAGGGGGAGGATCTGATCAGATGAATTAGAGAGAGAGAGGTTCGGTGGGGGGGCTTGATGCACGGGACGGCTGTGATCACTGCATGCATGCATGTTGGGTTGTTAGGTGCTTGCATGCATGCATGGGTTTTCAGATATGGACGGCTATGATGAGGTCCAAATGGGAAGGAGTGAATTTAGAAGGACGTGGGGGACTCGGCTAGCTGGCTCGGTTAATGAAGGGTAACGCATGAGGATCGGATCGGACGGCTGCGATGGTAGAGAGATTAGGGAGGATCTGGACGGCTTTTAATAAGGAGATTATGCATTTAAGAGAGATTTTTTTAGAGAGAGAAGATTACGGATTGCAGCTAAAGAGGGGGAGAAAATGGAAAGAGAAAGATCGGGAAAGATGGGCTGATCGCTGATTAGTTTGGTGAGGGCTGCACTCAGGTCGGGTTGCATGGCTGTGATTGGATTGAGGTGCTTAGGTTTTTAATGTGGCACATGCATGCATGTGCATGGAAGGGACGGCTGCGATTGATTTTGAGAAAAGAGAGCTGGGATTCGGATAAAGAATGGGAAAGGGAGAGAGGATTGGAGTTGGTCACGTGCATGTGAGGGATAATTGGGGTACGGACGGCTGCGATGCAAGCATGGCTGGGTTCACATGGAAAAGAGTTGGTTTTGGGTGTATGCAACGTATGGGTTGGCATGGGTTTCTTTTCTAGAAAAGGATGGTTGGGATGGGTTTGTGCTTGCATGGTGAAACATGGAATGTTTTCATGTTGGCTCACATGGCTATGATCTTGCACTCCGATGTGATGTGCATGCATGTTGGGTGAGCGTGCAATGGACCGTTGAGATCGTGTTGGGTCTAATGCATATCTACATATTGGTTTTCGAGTGGGGATTTCAGTCGAGTTTTGGACGAGTAAGAAAGGGTTTAAGTCAGCCTCTAGTGATCTGTTAGATGATTATGAGATCGGATGAGATGGATTTCAGGAAAGCATAGAATTAAGATAGAGAAAGGAAAAGAAAAGAAATAAAGAAATAGAGGAGAAAGAGAAGGTGGTAGGTTCAGTTGTTATTTGTGCTACTTTCGCAAGTCACCATCATGCCTCATTAAGCTTGGCAGAATGTCCGGGGTGCTTCTTTGGTTTGTATCGTGCAATTCGTCCGCCCGATGAAATCACTTCTCCGCCAAATCTTGTAATTATCCTTTGCTTTATTATTCTTCAGAAAATGCCTCCAAACATACTATGCATCCTCAATCAAGTCGCTGTGAGAATATCCACTGCTCCATCATAATGCCCTTTACCTGACTGTATCGAGTACCCGGTCAATTCTCTGAAAATGACACATAAAATGACGTCTATTAGGTTCCGAGACACTAATCGATATAAGGATAATTAGGACGACTATCAGGCAGTATAACTTTCATGTATGATATGTATGAGAGCGAACCAATATATCGTTATATCCGTATGAAAATCTACTATGCAATGGTGCAAAGAGAATCATGCAGTTTACGTATAGTATGAAAGTTTTACGTAGCAAAGTGACATTATATGCATGATAAAGAAAGGATAAATCGTATCATTTGGACGCTCAACATGGCTCCATGGAAGCAGAGTGTCTGGGATCGTATCGATGATGAGTCCTCTCAATCATCTTCAAGTCACAACTGTGTCAGGCAGATACAGTCGAAGCCCAACTTGCGAGGGAGGCACCAGATGAAAGGAGCGCCCTCAAAAGGCAGAACATCTTCATCCCTCCCACTCCAATATAAAGCTAGAATGGATCTTCGTCACCAACTCTATCCTGTAACCACTCAAAGGCCTGGACAAGACCTCTCGATCTGCATCCAGGTCGGGGACATGGTCGTAGAGAAGGATACTTTTTTGCTGGACCTCTCCACCAAAGTTTGTTTTAATCGTCCTTTCCGAGGGGATAGAGAACTCCAATTCTCCCTAAGTTCAATTGCCTCAAAGGGGATCCTACCCTTATATTCTAGCATTCAAGCAAGCTCTAACGCCACACGAAGAAGAGAACAATGTGCTTTGCCGAACCTTCACCGAAAGCCTCGATGAGCCATCTCTCGATTGGTACCATAACCTTCTGGCTGGGTCCATCACCCAGTTCAGAGTATTGGCAAACCACTTCGTGCAACACTATCAACTCAACTTGAAGCCTGAGAAGAAGCTCGATTCCCTCTACCGGCTGAGGATGGGAGCATATGAAAGTCTTTGCAGTTTCATATGAAGATTTCACAACGAGCACGCCGGTCTCTCAGGACGGTATCTGGATAATGTGGCTATCATGTTAGCCTTCCAAAATGCCCTCTGGTTCGATCTGCATATCTATAATGATTTCATCCGTAATCCTCCCCCTTTCCTGGGTTCGATGTTTGATCGAATTCAGAGGTAGATCGAAGTCGAAGACGATCAGGTCGTGCGAAAGGAACGAGAAGCAAAATGACAACCTGTTGAGAGGGAAGCCCCAAAGTATACCGCCAAAGCTCACAATGCGGAGGCAGTAGCCCCCCTGCACCCAAGCGACCGAGAAATGACGGACGTGGATCGCCTCCGAAGAAGACTACATTCACGGATTGGACTCTACCAATCGAGCAGATTTTCGATCAAATTCAACATCAAGAATTCCTCCGAAGGCCGAATCCTTTACAGTCTGATACCAAGGTCACAGCTGATAAAATGGTCTACTGCGATTTTCATCGCAGTCACGGCCCTTGTACCGATCAATGCTACCGACTGAGGTACCATCTGGAGGATCTGCTACGAGAAGGCCATCTCTAGAAGTTCATCAAAGGCGGGCAAGATCAATGCCGACCTTCGGCGAAAGGAAAAGAAGCTTGCTGGATCCACCAAATACCTACTGATCAATCACCTATCGCTATACGTGCTAACATCTTCAGCATTCACGGAGCATTGCACAATCAAACACTGACAGGGAAAGAAGTCGATCGTCAAGTGTGACACATATTCAATGTTCACTCTGCAGCAAACAAAGAAGACACCTGGATCGAAAAACCTATTAAAGGCCTAACTTGGCCATCTATCATCTTCAACGACACTGATCTTCAAGGAGTCCATACTCCACATCGGGACCCCCTAGTCCTGAAGCTCATCGACGGGAGCACCGTCAACCGCATCCTCATCGATACCGAAAGCTTTATCGTCATGTTCTCAGACTACTTCAAGCACCTGAGACATAAATATACAAGCCTCGAAGTTGTCCCGACCATGATCAAGGGCTTCAACGGGGAGAAGAGCATAACAATGAGGGAATCAAGATTCACCCTCGACCTCAGTCGAGAGACTCGAGTCTCCGTAAGAGTCGCCGTTATCGAAGGAACATCCAATTACAACATCATCCTGGGGCGGCCTTTCCTACACCAGATCAATGCTATATCCTCCTCCTACCACCAACTCCTCAAATTTGCAACAGGAGAGGGTATTATCTGCATCCGAGGATATCAACAAACCGGGCGATCTTGTGAAGCGGCAGCTGCAAAAATAGATCACCGAATAAATCTTGTCCCCCCGAAGTGACCAAGAGATAAAGCTGGTCCTTCTTCAAGATAGCAACCAAAGGAGATCCCACTGTCCGAACCTCTGCCAATCGAATAGGAAACCTCGCCCTCAATCGAAGAAATCATTCCAATCAATATTGGCAGTGGAGATCTCCTTTGAGAAACCTTCATCGGTACCGGTCTCAGCGACGTAGAAGCGCGAAACATGATATCCTTCCTTCAATCCAACATTGATGTCTTCGCTTGGTGTTTCGAAGACATGTCCAGGATTAACCCGATGGATGCTTATCACCAGCTCGCAATCAAAGAAGGAGTGAAGCTCGTCAAACAAAAACCACGCACAATCCGACCAGAACGACAAGCTGCAGTTCATGAGGAGATTAATAAGCTACTCACAGTAGGCTTCATTTGTGAAGTAGAGTACCCTACTTGGATCTCCAACATAGTCGTTGTCCCTAAGAAGAATGACAAAATCAGGGTCTGCATCGACTTCACCAACCTCAACAGGGCTTGCCCTAAAGACCCATTCCCCATGCAGAGGATAGATAGACTCGTTGACGCCACTGCTGGCCACGAGCTCCTATCTTTCATGGACGAATACTCTGGGTATATTCAAATCCCGTTACATCCGGACGATCAAGAGAAGACATATTTTGTGATAGACTGAGGTATCTACTGCTATAACGTAATGCCATTCGGCCTCAAAAATGCTGGATCGACCTATCAAAGGCTAGTCACGAAGATGTTCGAATAACAAATTGGCTACAACGCTGAAGTCTATGTCGATGATCTACTCACAAAAAGTCCCAATCGGGAGAGCCACTTCTCCGATCTAGCAGAGATATTTCAAATCCTCTAAAAATACCGCATGAAGCTCAACCCAGCCAAATGTGCCTTCGGTGTTCAATCGGGTAAATTCCTGGGTCACCTTGTGACCAGGAGAGGCATCGAAGCCAACCTCGACCAAATTCGAGCTATCCTCGATATGCCATCGCCTACCAATCGGAAGGAAGCTCAACGCCTCACTGGAAGATTAGCTGCCCTCAATCATTCATCTCAAAATATTCCGATAAGTGCAAACAGCTCTTCGACAAGTAACGAAAGGCAGATACCTCTGGATGGAGTACAACTTGCGAACAAGCTTTTCAAGATGCCAAAAATTATCTCATACGTACTCCCATTTTGATAGCTCCGCTCCCAAAGGAAGATCTCTAGCTCTATCATACCATCACTGATCAAGCAATCAGTGCGGTCCTGGTCAGCAGAAGAGAAGGCATTGAGTATCCGGTCTACTACATCAGTCATACACTTCTCCCAGCGAAGACCCGATATTCAAAGATGGAGAAGGTCATACAAGCCTTGCTCACTGCATCATGACGTCTTCAACCCTATTTTGTCTCCCATCTGATCACCGTCATCTCAGAGTACCCACTCAAAGACATCCTAGACAAGGCTGGTCGAGCAGGTCGAATGACTAAATGGGTGATCGAGATGAGTGCTCACAGAATACAATTCGAGCCTTGCACTTCGCTCAAAGGGCAAGCTGTAGCTGACTTCCTTGCCGACTTCCCCATGGAAGATCCTATTGCATGGAAGGATGACATCAAAATGCACCTCGATAACGAAAACGAACCTCCGCTCAACTCTGCTCCTACAACCATTAATCATAGTCCCGAGACTCCCAATACTTCAACTCGATGGAAGCTTTACACTGACGGAGCTTCAAGTGCAATCGATTCAGGAATTGGGATAGTCTTGATATCCCCCAAGCTCGATCACCTCTAAAAGGCTATTCTCCTCGGATTCAACGCTATAAATAACAAAGCAGAATACGAAGCACTTATCTCTGGATTGGAGATTGCTAGATCCTTGGGGGTGGACCGTTTCGTTGTCCACAGCGACTCCCAACTGATAATTCGACAGATTAATGGGGAGTATACAGCCCGCGAAGAAAGGATGCAATACTACTTGGCTTTGGTGATGCATTATCGATAATGATTCAATAACATCAAATTCCCTCAAATCCTAAGGGCCGAAAATCGAGAAGCTAATGCTCTGGCTAATGCTGGTTCAATACTTGGAGATTCACTCGGAGAAAGGTGAATACATATCGATTATCAAGAATCACCAAAAACCACCATCGAACAGCAGATCGTTGCCACTAATGAATGGTCTGGGGGTTGGAGACAGTCGATTTTCAATCTTACAATACATGACCTTGGGGACTGGAGACTACCAATTTTTGACTTCATCAAACATGGCAGAATACCAGAAGACTTCAAAGAAAGCTTCCATGCTACAACCTCCAAGGAGCGGATCTATACTTGAGCAAGACTTCTTATCATTTCTCTCTTCGTTTATCTCTTCGTTCTCTTCTCTCTTCTTCTCTCTCTGATGTCTTCGTTTCTCTTTCTGTTTTCTTGTGACTGGTCGGTTGGGCACGACATGTTCGTGCTGATAACGTATTGTGAGATGGGAGAAAAAGAAAGAAGAGAATGGAGAGATAAACGAAGAGAGAAGAGAGAAGAAGTCTTGCTCCATTCTGTTAGCCAAGGGTATAGGTGTGAAGTAAGAAGGATGACTGTCCACCGTCGGATCTCTCCCATGGTTAGGATTTTTTATAGATTACTTAGGCCCTAAGTAAGTTTACCCTATAATTAATATACGACCCTTTTAGAGTGGGGCATGTTTGACGACACTCTCTTTCTCCCATCCTATAATACGTTATCAATACGAACATGTCGAGCCCAGCCGACCAGTCACAAAAAAACGGAGAAATAAAGGAAGATAGAAGTAGAGTTTAGAAATTTTGATTCCTTCTTACGTCACACCTATACCCATGGCCAATGGACTGGAGTAGGACTTCTTCTCTCTTCTCTCTTTATTTATCTCTCCGTTCTTTTCTCTCTTCTTATCTCTCTTATATGGAGTTTTGGAATCTAGATTCCTTCTTACTTTACAGCTATACGTATGGCCAATGGATTGGAGCAGGACTTCTTCTCTCTTTGTTTATCTCTCTGTTATCTTCTCTCTCTTCTATCATTATTTCTCTCTCCGTTTTCTTGTGACTGGTCGATTGGGCTCGATATGTTCATGTTGATAATGTGTTGTGAGAAGAGAGAAAAGAACGGAGAGACAAATAAAGAGAGAAGAAAGAAGTAGTCATGTTCTAGTCTATTCGCCATGGGTATATGTGTGAAGTAAGAAGGAATCTAAATTTCAAAACTCCACTTCTCAATAATATAATTAAATCTCTCAGTTCTCTTTTCTCTTTGTCTATGAATTAGGGTTTCCCATAGATTGCTTAGGCCCTAAGTAAGCTTACCCTACAAATAATATATGACCCCTTTAAGGTGGGGCACATTTGACGACTTTCTCTTTCTCCTATCTCACAGCATGTTATCAGTTCGTATATGTCGAGCCCAGCTAACCAGCCGTAAGAAAACAGTAAGAGAAACAAAGACAGAAGTGGAGTTTTGGTATTTAAATTCCTTCTTACTTCATACTTATACCCTTGGCCAATAGACTTGAGGAGGACATATTCTCTCTTCATTTATCTCTCTGTTCTCTTCTCGCTTCTTATCTCTCTTCTGTCTTCGTTAAACTCCACTTTTTCTCTATATAAATGGATAGAGAAACGAATACAAAAGAGAAAGAAAAAGAGAGAAGAAAATGGAGAGATAAACGAAGAGAGAAGAGAGAAGAAGTTCTGCTCTAGTCGATTGGCCACGGGTATCGGTGTGAAGTTCTCTTTTTTCTCTTTATTTATCTCTCCGTTCTTTTCTCGCTTCTTATCTCTCTTTTGTCTTTGTTAAACTCCTCTTCTTCTCTCAATAAACGGATAGAGAAACGTAGACAGAAGTATGGGAAGAAGAAAAAAGAGAACGGAGAGATAAACAAAGAGAAGAGTGAGGAAGTCCTGCTCTAGGCTATTGGCCACGGGTATAGGTGTGAAGTAAGAAGGAATTTAAATTCCAAAACTCCACTTCTGTCTTCGTTTCTCTTTTTCTTTTCTTGCGACTGGTCAGCTGGGCATGATATGTTCGTGCTGAAACATGTTATGAGATGGAAGAAAGGATGAGCCGTTAAACATGCCCCACCCTAAAGGGGTCGTATATTATTTGTAGGGTAAGCTTACTTAGGTATTAAGTATTTTAAAGAAAACCTTAATCTATGGGAGAAGAGAGAAGAGAATGGAGAGATTTAATTATATTGGTTAAAAGTAGAGTTTTGAAATTTAGATTCCTTCTTACTTCACATCTATACCCGTGGTGAATGGACTGGAGCAGTACTTTTTCTCTCTTCTTTCTTTGTTTATCTCTCCCTTCTCTTCTCTCTTCTTATTTTTTCTCATAACTTGTTATCAGCACGAACATATCGAGCCCAGCCAACCAGTCACCAGAAACCGGAGAGAGAAATAAAGATAGAAGAAAGAGAAGAAGAAATAAGAGAATAGAGAGATAAATAATTTAAATAATATATTTAAATAATTTATTTAAATTCTAAATGGTGGTCTGCTGGGCTCGACATTTCATGCTGTAACATGTTGTGAGTAAAGAAACGAAGAGAGAAGAGAATGGAGAGATAAACGAAGAAAGAAGAGAGAAGAAGTCCTCCTCCAGTCCATTATCCATGGGTATAGGTGTTATGTAAAAAGGAATCTAAATTCCAAAACTCCACTTCTCAATAATATAATTAAATCTCTCCGTTCTCTTCTCTCTTCTCCCATAGATTAAGGTTTCTAATAGATTACTAAGCCCCTAAGTAAGTTTACCAAATAAATAATATACGACCCCTTTAGGGTGGGGCATATTTGACGGCTCTCACTTTCTCCCATCACATAATACGTTATCAGCACTAACATGTCGAGCCCAGTCGACTAGTAATAAGAAAAATAGAGAGACAAACAAAGACAAAAGAAGAGAGAAGAGAACGGAGTGATAAACGAAGATAGAAGTGAGAACTTCACACCTATACCCATTGCCAATGGACTGGAGCATGACTTCTTCTCTTCTCTCTTCGTTTATCTCTTCGTTTTTTTCTCTCTTCTGTCTTCGTTTCTCTCTTCGTTTATTGAGAAAAGAAGTGAAGTTTAACGAAAACAAAAGAGAGAAGAAGAGAGAAAAGAATGGAGAGATAAATGAAGAGAGAAGAGAGAAGAAGTCCTGCTCCAGTCAATTGGCTATGGGTATAGGTGTGAAGTAAGAAGGAATCTAAATTTCAAAACTCTACTTCTGTCTTCGTTTTTCTATCTATTTTCTTATGATGGGTCGGCTGGGCTCGACATGTTCGTGCTGATAACGTATTATGAGATGGGAGAAAGAGAGAGCCATCAAACGTGCCCCACCCTAAAGGGATAGTATATTATTTATAAGGTAAGCCTACTTAGGGCCTAAGCAATCTATGGGAAAACCTAATCCCTAGGAGAAGATAGAAGAGAACGGAGAGATTTAATTATATTACTGAGAATTGGAGTTTTCTCAATAGTATCATCTCAATGTTATTACGATTATCATAGTAAATTCCCTTCTCTCTTTGTTTTAATCAAACAATTAATTTAATTAAAAAATTATAGTAATATTACTATGATAATCATAATAACGTTGAGAAGATAGTATTGAGAAGTGATATTTTAAAATTTAGATTCCTTCTTACTTCATATCTATACCCATGGTGAATGAACTAGAGCATGACTTCTTCTCTCTTCTCTTTTTATTTATCTCTCCGTTCTCATCTCTCATCTTTTTTCTCTTCTATCTTCGTTTCACTCTCTGTTTTCTTATGACTGGTCGACTGGGCTCGACATGTTCATGTTGATAACATATTGTGAGATGGGAGAAAGAGAGAGCCATGAAATATGCCCCACCCTAAAGGGGTCGTATATTATTTAAAGGGTACGCTTACTTAGTGCCTAAGCAATCTATGGGAAACCCTAATACATGGGAGAAGAGAGAAGAGAATGAAGAGATTCAATTATATTATTGAGAAGTTAAATTTTGGAATTTAGACTTCTTCTTACTTCACAACTATACCCATGGCCAATGGACTAGAGCAAGACTTCTTCTCTCTTCTATCTTCGTTTATCTCTCCATTCTCTTCTCTCTTCTTCTATCTTTTCTGTCTTTATTTCTCTCTCCGTTTTCTTGCGACTTGTTGCTGGGCTCGACATATTCGTGCTGGTAACGTGTTGTGAGATGGGAGAAAGAGAGCTTTTAAACAAGCCCAACCCTAAAAGGGTTGTATATTATTTATAGTGTACGCTTACTTAGGGCCTAAGTAATCTATGGGAAACCCTAATCTATGGGAGAGATTTGACGGTGTATGTTTTAATATTTGAACTTAGGGCCTAAGCAATTCGGGTGTGCCACTTCTTACTATCGACCCCAGCCGACCATTCGTATCTCTCTCTTCTGTCTTTGTTTATATCTTCGTTCTCTTCTCTCTTCTTCTTTCTTTTCTATGGAGAAGAAGTCCTGCTCCAGTCTGTTGACCAAGGGTATAGGTATGAAGTATGAAGGAATCTAAATTCCAAAACTACTCTTCTGTCTTTGTTTCTTTCTCCATTTTCTTACGACTGGTCGGCTGGGCTCGATATGTTCATGCTGATAATGTGTTGTGAGATGGGAGAAAGAGAGAGCCGTCAAACGTGCCCCACCCTAAAGGGGTCATATATTATTTATAGGGTAAGTGTTATGAGATGATAGAAAGAGAGAGCCGTAAATATGCCCCACCCTAAAGGGGTCGTATATTATTTATAGGGTAAGCTTACTTAGGGCCTAAGCAATCTTTGGGAAATCCTAATCCATGGGAAAAGAGAGAAGTTTGACGGTTCTCTCTTTCTCCCATCGCACAACACGTTAATTAGTAAATGTAATTATTAAATTATTTAAATTATTTAATAATTAAAGAATTAATTAATTTAATTAAAAAAATTATAGTAACATTACAATGATAATCATAATAATATTGAGATTATACTATTGAGAAGTGGAGTTTTGGAATTTAGATTCCTTTTTACTTCATACCTATACCCATGGTGATAATCAATTATATATAATTAAATATTTATAAGGTAAGTTTACTAATTGAGAAAATTGATTTAATAATTAGTTAAATAAATGATTAATACGACCCCTTTAGGGTGGGGCATGTTCGATCGGATGGCTGTCCACCGTCGGATCTCTCCCATGGATTAGGGTTTTCTATAGATTGCTTAGGCCCTAAGTAAGCTTACTCTATAAATAATATACGACCCCTTTAGGGTGGGGCACGTTTGACAGCTCTCTCTTTCTTCCATCTCATAACGCATTATCAGCGCGTACATGTCGAGCCTAACCGACTAGTCAAAAGACAACGGAGAGAGAAACGAAGACAGAAGAGAGAGAAGAAGATATAGTTAAAAAAATAATAAATTTAATAAATTTGTTATGTAATTAAATAAATAATTTTTTTTATTAAATTATTAAATATTAATTGAAATAAATAAAAAAATTTATTATTTAATTAAGTAATAAAATAAAATAATAATTCAATAACTATTTACTTGTTATTTAAATAATAAATTAATTTTTTGAATATATAAATAATAAAATATTTTTTTAAATAACTTAATTTTTTTAAATAATCAAATTAATATTTATTTATTTTAAAATTTAAATTATAAATAAATTATTTAAATAATCTAAATATTTAGATATATAAATAATTAAATATTTATTTTATTATTTAAATATTTAATTTATTAAACTAATTAAATTAATTAAATAATAGGATGTAAAAAAGAAAGATGAGGCACACTCAAATTTTTTGCTTCAAAAATAATTTATATTTTTCTTTAAAAAATTTAAAATATTATAACTGTTATAAGATCTTTCGATCAGATGGTTGTCCATCGTCGGATCTCTCACATGGATTAGGGTTTCTTTTAGATTGCTTAGGTACTAAGTAAGCTTATTCTATAAATAATATACGACTCCTATAGGGTGGGGCATGTTTGACGGCTCTCTTTTTCTCTATCACGTAATACGTTATCAACACGAACGGGGAGATAAACGAAAAGAAAAGATAGAAGAAGTCCTGCTCCAATCTATTAGCCACGGATATAGGTGTGAAGTTTGAAGAAATCGAATTAGGGTGGGGCATGTTTGATGGCTCTCTTTTTCTCCCATCTCACAACACATTATCAGCACGAATATGTCGAGCCCAACCGACTAGTCATACAAAAACAGAGAGAGAAACGAAGACAGAAGAGAGAGAAGAAGAGAGAAAAAAACAGAGAGATAAACGAATAGAGAAGAGAGAAGAAGTCCTGCTCCTGTCTATTTGCCATGGGTATAGGTGTGTAGTAAGAAGGAATCTAAATTCCAAAACTCCACTTCTCAATAAAATAGTTAAAGCTCTCCATTCTCTTCTTATTTATTCTATGGATTAGGGTTTACTATACATTGCTTAGGCCCTAAGTAAGCTTACCCTTTAAATAAAATACGACCCCTTTAGGATAGGGCACGTTTGGCGGCACTCTCTTTCTCCCATCTCATAAATGTCATTAGCACGAACATGTTTAGCCCTACCAAACAGTCATAAGAAAACACAGAGAGAAACAAAGACATAAGAGAGAGAAAAGAAATAAGAATTAATTATTTAAATAGTCTTTTCTTATACGGGTATAGGTGTGAATTAAGAAGGAATCTAAATTCCAAAACTCCACAAAAGAGAGAGAAGAAAAGAGAAGTGAACGGAGAGATAAATGAAGTGAGAAGAAGTCCTGCTCCAGTCCATTGGCCACGGGTATAGGTACGAAGTAAGAAAGAATCTAAATTCCAAAATTCTACTTTTTAATATTTATACGACCCATTTAGGTTGGGCCATATTTGATGGCTCTCTCTTTCTCCTATCTCATAATACTTTATCAGTACAAACATGTCGAGCCCAGCCGACCAGTCATAAGAAAATGGAGAGAGAAACGAAGACAAAAGAGAGAGAAGAACAGAGAAGAGAACAGAGAGATAAACAATGAGAGAAGAGAGAAGAAGTCTTGCTCCAGTCTATTAGCTACGGGTATAGTTGTGAAGTAAGAAGGAATCTAAATTCCAAAACTTCACTTCTCAATAATATAATTAAATCTCTTCGTTCTCTTCTTTCTTCTCCCATGGATTAGAGTTTCCCATAGATTGCATAGGCCCTAAGTAAGCTTACCATATAAATAATATACGACCCCTTTAGATAGGGCATGTTTGATGACTCTCTCTTTCTCCCATCTTACAACACGTTATCAGCACGAATATATCAAACCCAGTCGACCAATCACAAGAAAATAAAGAGAGAAACGGAGACAGAAGAGAGAAGATAACAGAGATATAAACAAAGATAGAAGATAGAAGAAGTTCTGCTCCAGTCCATTGCCATCCAATCATACGATCTTATAATAGTTGAATTATTTTAAACTTTTTAAAAGAAAATTATAAATTATTTTTATAGCAAAAAATTCATTGAGAAGTGGAGTTTTGGAATTTTAATTCTATCTTAATTCATATCTATACCCATGGTGAATGGACTGGAGCAAGTCTTCTTCAATTAATATTTTTGTAAATATTATAAAGTATATCATTTTTTAAAATATTTAAATAGTATTATCTCAATATTAATATTTAAATATTTAATTATAAAATATTTCATATTTATTAAATAATTTATATAAATTTATGAGCATGAAAAATATTTTATTTCTCTTCTTCTCTCTTCATTTATCTCTCTGTTCTCTTCTCTCTCTTTTGTCTTCGTTTCTCGTATCGTTTTCTTGGGACTGGTCGGCTGGGCTCGATATGTTCATGCTGATAACGTGTTGTGAGAAGAGAGAAGAGATAAATAAAAAGAAAAGAGAGAATAAGTCTTACTCCAGTCCAATCGCCAAGGGTATAAAAGTGAAGTAAGAAAGAATCAAAATTTCAAAACTCCACTTCTCAATAATATAATTAAATATCTCCATTCTCTTCTCTCTTCTCCTATAGATTAGGATTTCCCATAGATTTCTTAGGCCCGAAGTAAGCTTACCCTATAAATAATATATGACCCCTTTAGGGTGGGGCATGTTTGATGGCTCTCTATTTCTCCCATCTTATAATTCATTATCAGCATGAACATGTCGTGCTCAGCCGACCAGTCGCAAGAAAACAAAGAGAGAAACGAAGATAGAAGAGAGAGAAGAAATAAGAAGAGAACAAAGAGATAAACGAAGAGAAAAGATAAAAGAAGTCCTGCTCCAGTCCATTTGCCATGGGTATAAGTGTAAAGTAAGAAGGAATCTAAATTCCAAAACTTCACTTCTCAATAGTATCATCTCAACGTTATTATGATTATTATAGTAAATTCCAAAGCTCTCTTTATTTTAATTAAATGATTAATTTAATTTAAAAAATTATAGTAATATTATCAGCATGAAAAAAGAAGAAGTCCTGCTCCAGTCCATTGGCCATGGGTATAGGTGTGAAGTAAGAAGGAATCTAAATTACAAAACTCCACTTCTCAATATTTATATGACCCTTTTAGGGTGGAGCACGTTTAACAACTCTCTTTTTCTTCCACCTCATAATACGTTATCAGTACGAACATGTCAAGCCCAGCCTACTAGACAAGTGAAAGAAATAAAGACAGAAGAGAGAGAAGAAAAGAGAAGAGAAAATAAAGAGAGAAACGGAGACAAAAGAGAGAGAAGAAGAGAGAAGAAAATGAAGAGATAAACGAAGAGATAAATGAAGAGAAAAGAAGTCCTGCTCTAGTCTATTAGCCACGAGTATAGGTATGGAGTACTTAGAAGGAATCTAAATTCCAAAACTCAACTTCTCAATATTTATACGACCCCTTTAGGGTGGTGCATATTTGACGGATCTCTCTTTCTCCTATCTCACAACACGTTATCATTGCGAACATGTCGAGCCCAACTGATCAGTCACAAGAAAACGGAGAGAGAAACGAAATTAGAAGAGAGATAACAAGAGAGAAGAAAACGGAGAGATAAACAAAGAGAGAAGAAGTCCAACTCCAGTCCATTGGCCACGGGTCTAGGTGTGAAGTAAGAAGCAATCTAAATTCCAAAACTCTATTTCTCAATAATATAATTAAATCTCTCTATTCTCTTCTCTCTTCTCCCATAGATTAGGGATTCCTATAGATTGCTTAGACCCTAAGTAAGCTTACTCTATAAATAATAAATAATATATGACCCCTTTAGGGTGGGTCACGTTTGATGACTCTCTCTTTCTCCTATCTCACAACACGTTATCTGCATGAACATTTCGAGCTCAGCTGACCAGTCGTAAGAAAACAGAGAGAGAAACGAAGATATAAGTGAAGTTTTGGAATTTAGATTCCTTTTTACTTCATACCTAGATCCATGGCCAATGAACTGCAGCAGGACTTTTTCTCTCTTCTCTCTTTATTTATCTCTTCATTCTCTTCTTTCTTCTTCTCTCTCTTCTGTTGAGTTTTTGAATTTAGATTCCTTCTTACTTCATACCTATACCCGTGGCCAATGGACTGGAGTAGGACTTCTTCTCTCTTCTTTTTTTTATTTATATCTCTATTTTCTTCTCTCTTCTTCTCTCTCTTCTGTTTTTGTTTCTCTATCTATTTTCTTATAACTGGTCGGTTGGGCTCGATATGTTCGTGCTGATAACGTGTTGTGAGATGGAAGAAAGTGAGAGCTGTCACACGTGCCCCACCCTAAAGTGGTCGTATAAATATTGAGAAGTGGAGTTTTGGAATTTAAATTACTTCTTACTTCACACATATACCCGTGGCCAATGGATTGGAGCCGGACTTCTTCTCTCTTCGTTTATCTCTTTATTCTCTTCTCTCTTTTTCTCTCTCTTTTGTTTTCATTTCTCTCTCCGTTTTCTTGTGACTAGTCAGTTGGGCTCGATATGTTCGTGCTGGTAACGTGTTGTGGAAAGAAAGAAGAGAACCTATATAAAATAATATAAATCTCTTTGGTTTTAATAATGAAATAGAAGTATGTCATTATCTTTTCTTTCTTTTTTGTGAAGTTTTGAAATTTAGATTCCTTATTAATTCACAACTATACCCGTGGCCAATAGACTCGAGCAGGACTTCTTCTCTCTTCTCTCTTTGTTTATCTATATATTCTTATCTTGATTCTTCCCTCTCTTCTTCGTTCTCTTCTTTCTTCTTCTCTCTCTTCTGTGGAGTTTTGTAATTTAGATACTTTCTTACTTCATACCTATACCCATGGCCAAAGGACTGGAGCAAGGCTTCTTCTCCCTTTCTCTCTTCGTTTATCTCTCCGTTCTCTTCTCTCTTCTACCTAAATAATTTAATTAAATAATATAATTATTTAATTGAGAGAGAAACTAAGATAGATGAGAGAGAAGAAAAAAGAAGAGAACAAAGAGATAAATAAGGAGAGAAGAGAGAAAAAGTCCTGCTCCAGTCCATTCGCCATGGGTATAGGTGTGAAGTCAGAAGGAATCTAAATTCTAAAATTATACAGAAGAGAGAGAAGAAGAGAGAAGAGAACAAAGAGATAAACGAAGATAGAAGTGTAGTTTTGATATTTAGATTCATTCTTACTTCACACCTATACCTATAGACAATGGACTGGAGCAGGACTTCTTCTCTCTTCTCTATTTATTTTTTTAATTCGTTCTCTTTACTTTTCTCCTCTCTTTTCTGTGGAGTTTTGGAATTTAGATTCCTTTTTACTTTACACCTATACCCATGGCCAATGGACTGGAGGAGGACTTCTTCTCTCCTCTCTCTTTGTTTATCTCTCAATTTTCTTCTCTTTTCTCCTCTTTTTTTTGTAGAGTTTTCGAATTTAGATTCCTTCTTACTTCACACCTATACCCATGGCCAATGGACTGGAGCACGACTTCTTCTCTCTTCTCTCTTCATTTATCTCTCCATTCTCTTCTCTTTTCTTCTTTCTTTTCTATGAAGTTTTGGAATTTAGATTCAATCTTACTTTACACCTATACCCATGGCTAATGGACTGGAGTAGGACTTCTTCTCTCTTCTTACTTCGTTTATCTCTCTGTTCTCTTCTCTCTTCTACCTAAATAATTTAATTAAATAATATAATTATTTAATTGAGAGAGAAACTAAGATAGAAGAGAGAAGAGAAAAGAGAGATAAATAAAGAGAAAAGAGAGAAGAAGTCCTACTCTAGTCTATTCGCCATGTGTATAGGTGTGAAGTAAGAAGGAATCTAAATTCTAATACTACATAAAAGAGAGAGAAGAATAGATAAGAGAACGGAGAGATAAACGAAGATAAAAGTGGAGTTTTGGAATTTAGATTCCTTCTTACTTCATACCTATACCCGTGGCCAATGGACTGGAGTAAGACTTCTTCTCCCTTTCTTTCTTCGTTTATCTATCTGTTCTCTTCTCACTTCTATCTAAATAATTTAATTAAATAATATAATTATTTAATTGAGAGAGAGACTAAGACAGAAGAGAGAAGAGAGTAGAGAGATAAATAAAGAGAAAAGAGAGAAGAAGTCCTGCTCTAGTCTATTCACCATGGGTATAGGTGTGATGTAAAAAGGAATCAAAATTCTAAAATTATACAGAACAGAGAGAAGAAGAGAGAAGAGAACAGAGAGATAAACGATGATAGAAGTAGAGTTTTGGAATTTAAATTCCTTCTTACTTCACACCTATACCCGTGGACAATTGACTAGAGCAGGACTTCTTCTCTCTTCTCTCTTTATTTATCTCTCCGTTCTCTTCTTTTTCCTTCTCTCTTTTCTGTGGAGTTTTGGAATTTAGATTCCTTCTTACTTTACACCTATGCCCATGACCAATGGACTGGAGCAGGACTTCTTCTCTCTTCTATCTTTGTTTATCTTTCCATTCTCTTCTTTCTTCTTCTCTCTCTTCGATCTTTGTTTCTTTCTCTGTTTTCTTATGACTGGTCGGTTGGGCTCGATATTTTCGTACTGATAACGTGTTGTGAGCTGGGAGAAAGAATGAAGAGATTTAATTATATTATTGAGAAGTGGAGTTTTGGAATTTAGATTCCTTCTTACTTCACACCTATACCCATGGTAATAGACTGGAGTAGGACTTCTTCTCTCTTCTCTCTTTGTTTATCTCTTCATTTATCTCTTCGTTCTCTTCTCTCTTCTTCTCTCTCTTATATTTTTATTTCTCTCTCCGTTTTCTTGTGACTGGTCGGCTAGGCTCTATATGTTCGTGCTGATAACGTGTAGTTAGATGGGAAAGAAAGAGAGCCGTCAAACATGCCCCACCCTAAAGGGGTCGTATATTATTTATAGTGTAAGCTTTCTTAGGGCCTAAGCAATCTATAGGAAAAGAGTCATATATTATTTATAGGGTAAGCTTACTTAGGGCCTAAACAATCTATGGGAAACCATAATCCATGGGAAAGATCCTACGGTGGATAGCCATCTCATCGAATGATCTTATAACAGTTGTAATGTTTTAAATTTTTTTAAATAAAAATATAAATTATTTTTAAGATAAAAAATTCGAGTTACCTCATCTTACTTCTTTACTTCCTAATATTTAATTAATTTAATTAGTTTAATAAATTAAATTTTTAAATAATTAAATAAATATTTAATTATATATATAATTATATAACTAAATTATTTTAATAATTTATTTATTATTTAAATATTCAAATAAAAAAATATTTATTTGATTATTTCAAAAAATATTATGTTTTTTAAAAAAATATAAATATTTTATTATTTATATATTCGAATAATTAACTGATTATTTAAATAATAAGTAAATAGTTATTGAATTATTTTTTAATTTTATTACTTAATTAAATAATTTTTTTTTTAATTTCAATTAATATTTCATAATATAATAAATTAATTATTTAATTATCTAATGATATAATAATTTATTTTATTATTATTTATCTAACAATAAAATTATTTAATAATTAAATTATTTATTTTTTTAGTCAATATTCTATTTAATATATTTATTCACTAAATAAGTTTTTAAATATTTCAATAATTAACTAATTATTTCATTATTTAAAATTAAAATAATATTTTAAAAAATAATTTATAAAATAAATAGATTAATTAATTATATTATTAAATCAATATTTATTTATTTAATTATTTAAATAATTAAATTGTTTTATAATTTAATTATTTAGTAATATAATAATATATAAATAGATTAAATAACTAAATAAGTTAAAAATTAAATTTTTTACTAAGAAATTAATTATTAAATTATTTAAATTATTAAATTATTTAATAATTAAATAAATGATTAATTCAATTAAAAAAAATTTAGTAATATTACTATGATAATCATAATAATGTTTAGATGATACTATTGAGAAGTGGAGTTTTAGAATTTAGATTCCTTCTTACTTCATACCAATACCCCTGGCTAATGGTCTTGGCAAGACTTCTTCTTTATTCTCTCTTTATTTATCGCTTCGTTCTCTTCTTTCTTATTATCTATCTTTCATGGAGTTATGGAATTTAGATTCCTTCTTACTTCACACCTAAACCCGTGGCGAATGGACTGGAGCAGAACTTCTTTTCTCTTCTCACTCCTTCAATCTCTTCTATTTTCGTTTCTTTTTATGTTTTTTTGAGACTGGTCTGCTGGGCTTGATATGTTTCGACTGATAACATATTATGAGATGGGAGATTACTTATTTATTTTATTTATTTCAATTAATATTTCTTTAAATATTATAAAGTATATCATTTCTTTAAATATTTAAATAGTATCATCTCAGCGTTATTATTTAAATATTAAATAATAAATTATTATATAATTATTAAATAATTTATATAAATTTATGAGCATAAAAAATATTTTATTTCTCTTCTTCTTCTTCATTTATCTCTCCGTTCTCTTCACTCTTCTTCTCTCTCTTTTGTCTTCGTTTCTCGTATCGTTTTCTTGTGACTGGTCGGCTGGGCTCGATATCTTCATACTGATAACGTGTTATGAGAAGAGAGAATATAACAGAAAGATAAATGATAAGAGAAGAGAGAAGTCATACTCCAGTCCATTCGCCAAGGGTATAGGTGTAAAGTAAGAAGGAATCTAAATTCCAAAACTCTACTTCTCAATAATATAATTAAATCTCTTCATTCTCTTCTCTCGTCTCCCATGGATTAGGGTTTCCTATAGATTGCTTAGGCCCTAAGTAAACTTACCCTATAAATAATATACGACCCCTTTAGGGTGGGGCATATTTGGTGGCTCTCCCTTTCTCCCATCTCTCAATATGTTATTAACACGAACATGTCGAGACCAGTCGAGGAGTCGTAAAAAAACGGAAAGAGAAACAAAGATAAAAGAGAGAGAATAAAAGAGAAGAGAACAGAGAGATAAATAAAGAGAGAAAAGATAAGAAGTCCTACTCCAGTCCATTCGCCATAGGTATAGGTGTGAGGTAAGAAGAAATCTAAATTCCAAAACTCTACTTCTCAATAGTACCATCTCAATTTTATTATGATTATCATAGTAAATTCCAAAACTCTCTTTGTTTTAATTAAACAATTAATAAACAATTAATTTAATTTAAAAAATTATAGTTAAATTATCAGTATGAAAACAGAAGAAGTCCTGCTCCAGTCCATTAGCCATGGATATAGGTATGAAGTAAGAAGGAATATAAATTACAAAACTTTACTTCTCAAAATTTATATGACACCTTTAGGAAGGGGCATATTTGATGGATCTCTCTTTCTTCCACCTCACAACACATTATCAGCACGAACATATCGAGCCTAGCCTACCAGTCATAAGAAAACAGGGAGAGAAATGAAGATAGAAGAGAGAAAAAGAGAGAAGAGAAAATGGAGAGAGAAACGACGACAGAAGAGTGAGAAAAAGAGAGAAGAGAACGAAAGGATAAACGAAGAGAGAAGAAGTCCTGCTCCAGGCCATTGGCCACGGATATAGGTGTGAAGTAAGAAGGGATCTAAATTCCAAAACTCAACTTCTTAATATTTATACGACCCCTTTAGGGTGGGGCATATTTGATGGCTTTCTCATTCTCCCATCTCATAATACATTATCAGCAGGAACATGTCGAGCCCAGCTGACTAGTTACAAGAAAACGGAGAGAGAAACAAAGTCAGAAGAGAGAATAAGAGAAAAGAGAACATAGAGATAAACGAAGACAGAAGAGAGAAGAAGTCCTGCTCTAGTCCATTAACTATGGGTTTATGTGTGAAGTAAGAAGTAATCTAAATTCCAAAACTCTACTTCTCATTAATATAATTTACTCTTGCCATTCTCTTCTCTCTTCTCCCATGGATTAGGGTTTACCATAGATTACTTAGGCCTAAAGTATGCTTACCCTATAAATAATAAATAATTTATGACCCCTTTAGGGTGGGGCACGTTTGATGGCTCTCTCTTTCTCTCATCTCACAACACGTTATTAGTACGAATATGTTAAGCCCAACTAGCCAGTCGTAAGAAAACGGATTGAGAAACAAAGACAAAAGTGAAGTTTTGGAGTTTAGATTCCTTCTTACTTCATACCTATAACCATAGCCAATTACTTAGAGCTGGACTTCTTCTCTCTTCTTATTTTATTTATCTCTCCGTTCTCTTTTTTCTTCTTCTCTCTTTTCTATGGAGTTTTTGAATTTAGATTCCTTCTTACTTCACACCTATACCCGTGGTCAATAGACTTGGGCAGGACTTCTTCTTTCTTCATTTATCTCTCCGTCCTCTTCTTTCTTCTTCTCTCTCTTCTATCTTTGTTTCTCTCTCCATTTTCTTTTAACTGGTCTACTGGGCATGATATATTCGTACTAATAACATGTTGTGAGATAGGAGAAAGAGGAACCGTTACACGTGCCGTACCCTAAAGGGGTCGTATAAATATTAAGAAGTGAAGTTTTAGAATTTAGATTCCTTCTTACTTCACACCTATACCCATGGTGAATAGACTGGAGCAGGACTTCTTATCTGTTTTCTCTTTGTTTATCTCTCTATTCTTTTCTCTTTTTTCTCTCTCTTCTGTCTTTATTTCTCTCTCTATTTTCTTGTGACTAGTCGGTTGGACTCGACATGTTCAAGCTGATAATGTGTTGCTAGAAGAGAGAAGGAAACCTAAATAAAATATTATAAATCTCTCTAGTTTTAATAATTAAATAGAAGTCTATCCTTATCTTTTCTATCTTTTGTGGAGTTTTAGAATTTAGATTCCCTTTTACTTTACACTTATACCCATGGCTAATGGACTGGAGTAGGACTTTTTCTCTCTTCTCTTTTCGTTTATCTCTACGTTCTCTTCTCTATTCTTCTCTTTCTTCTCTATTCTCTTCTCTCTTATTTTCTCTCGTCTGTGGAGTTTTGGAATTTAGATTCCTTCTTACTTTACACCTATACCCGTGGCCAATAGGCTCGAGCATGACTTCTTCTCCCCTTCTCTCTTGGTTTAACTCTCTGTTCTCTTCTATCTTCTACCTAAATAATTTAATTAAATAATATAATTATTTAATTAAGAAAGAAATAAAGACAGAAGAGAGAGAAGATAACAAAGAGAGAAGATAATAGAAGTCCTACTCCAGTCCATTTGCCACTGGTATAGGTGTGAAGTAAGAAGGAATCTAAATTCCAAAACTACACAGAAGACAGAAAAGAAGAGAGAAGAGAACGGAGAGATAAACAAAGACAGAAGTGGAGTTTTGAAATTAAGATTCCTTCTTACTTCACACCTATACCCGTGGATAATGGACTGGAGCAGAACTTATTCTTTCTTCATTTATTTTTCCGTTATCTTCGCTCTTTTTCTCTCTTCTAAGGAGTTTTGGAATTTAGATTCCTTCTTACTTCACACCTATATCTGTGGCCAATGGATTAGAGCAGGACTTTTTCTTCTTCTTTCTATGTTTATCTCTTAGTTCTTTTCTCTTTTCTTCTTTGTCTTCTGTCTTTATTTCTCTCTTCGTTTTCTTGCGACTAGTTGGTAGGGCTTGACATATTCATACTGATAAAGTATTATGAGATGGGATAAAGAAAGATCCATCAAACATGCCCCACCCTAAAGGGGTCGTATAAATATTGAGAGGTGAAGTTTTGGAATTTACATTCCTTCTTACTTCATACCTATTTAATAATTAAATAAATAATTAATTTAATTAAAAAAATTATAGTAATATTACTATGATAGTCATAATAACGTTGAGATAAGACTATTGAAAAGTGGAGTTTTAGAATTTAGATTCCTTCTTACTTTACATATATACCCATGGCCAATGGACTAGAGCAGGACTTTTTCTCTTTTCTCTCTTTGTTTATCTCTCCATTCTTTTCTTTCTTCTTCTCTCTCTTCTGTCTTCGTTTCTCTATCCGATTTCTTGTGACTGGTTGATTGGGCTGGATTTTTTTGTGCTGATAACGTGTTGTGAGATGAGAGAAAGAAAAGAATGGAGAGATTTAATTATATTATAGAGATGTGGAGTTTTGGACTTTAGATTACTTCTAATTTCATATCTATACCCGAGGCCAAAAGACTAGAGCAGGACTTCTTCTCTCTTCTTTCTTTGTTTATCTCTTTATTCTCTTTTCTCTTCTTTCTCTTCTATCTCTATTTCTTTCTCCGTTTTCTTATGACTGGTCGGTTGGGCTCGACATATTCGTGCTGATAACATATTGTGAGATGGGAGAAAGAGAGAGCCGTCAAACGAGCCCCACCCTAAAGGGGACGTATATTATTTATAGGGTAAGCTTACTTAAGGCCTAAGCAATCTATGGGAAAGGGGTCGTATATTATTTATAGGGTAAGTTTACTTAGGCCTAAGCAATCTATGGGAAACCCTAATCCATGGGAGAGATCCGACGATAGATAGCCTTCCCATCGAACGATCTCATAACAGTTGTAATGTCTTAAATTTTTATAAAAAAATATAAATTATTTTTAAAGTAAAAAATTTGGGTGTGACTCATCTTCCTTCATTACTTCCTATTATTTAATTAATTTAATTAGTTTAATAAATTAAATAATTAAATAAATATTTAATTGTATATATAATTAAATAACTAAATTATTTAAATTATTTATTTATTATTCAAATATTAAAATAAATAAATATTTATCTTGTTATTTAAAAAAATATTTATTTAATTAAAAAAATTATTATTTATATATTCAAATAATTAACTTATTATTTAAATAATTAGTAAATAGTTATTGAATAATTTTTTTATTTTATTACTTAATTAAATAATTAATTTTTCAATTAATTGTAATTAATATTTCATAATTTAATAAAATAATTATTTAACTACATAAAAATTAACTTTATTATTTTTTATTTAACTATAAAATTATTTAATAATTATATTATTTATTTATTTTAGTAAATAATCTATTTAATATATTTCTTCACTAAATAAGTTTATAAATATTTCAATAATTAACTAATTATTTAATTATTTAAAAGTAAAATTAAATTTTATGAAATAACTAATAAAAAAATAATTAATTAAATAAATAATTTAATTATTATTTATTTATTTAATAATTTAAATAAATAAATAGTTACCTTATTTAATTCTTTAATAATATAAAAATGATTAAATAAATAAAATATTAAATTTAATTAAATATTTAATTAAGTAAATAAATTAATTATTTGACTAAAAAAATATTTATTAAATTTTTTAATTTATTAAATTATTTAATATTTAAATAAATAATTAATTTAAATTAAAAAGTTATTGTAACATTATTATGATAAACATAATAATGTTAAGATGATACTATTAAGAAGTAGAGTTTTGAAATTTAGATTCCTTCTATTTTCACACCTATACCCATGGCCATGGACTTCAGTAGGACTTCTTCTCTCTTTTCTCTTCATTTATCTCTCCGTTCTTTTCTCCCTTCTTCTCTCTCTTATGTGGAGTTTTGGAATTTAGATTCCTTCTTATTTCACACATATACCTATCGCTAATGGATTGGAGTATGATTGTTTCTCTCTTCTCTCTTCGTTTATCTCTTCGTTCTCTTCTCTCTTCTCCTCTCTCTTCTGTCTTCGTTTTTTTCTACATTTTCTTATGACTGGTCGGCTGGGCTCGATATATTCGTGTTGATAATATATTGTGAGATGGAAGAAAGAGAGAGCCGTCAAACGTGCCCCACCCTAAAGGGGTCATATATTATTTATAGGATAAGCTTACTTAGGGCTTAAGCAATCTATAGAAAACACTAACACATTGGAGAAGAGAGAAGATAACGGAGAGATCTAATTATATTATTGAGATATAGAGTGTTGGAATTTAGATTTCTTCTTACTTCACACCTATAACCGTGGTGAATGGACTGGAGTAGGACTTCTTCTCTCTTCTCTTTTTATTTATCTCTCCATTCTCTTCTCTCTACTTCTCTCTCTTATGTCTTTGTTTCTCTCTTTATTTTCTTGTGACTGGTCTGCTGGGCTCGACATGTTCGTGCTGAGAACGTGTTATGAGATAGGAGATTGCTTATTTATTTTATTTATTTTAATTAATATTTTCTTATATATTATAAAATATATCATTTCTTTAAATATTTAAATAGTATCATCTCAATGTTATTATTTAAATATTTAAATAATTTATATAAATTTATGAGTATGAAAAATATTTTATTTGTCTTCTTTTCTTTTCATTTATCTCTCCGTTCTCTTTTCTCTTATTATTTCTTTTCTATCTTTATTTCTTACACCGTTTTCTTATGACTGGTCAACTGGGCTCGACATATTTGTGCTGATAACGTGTAGTGAGAAGAGATAAGAATAGAGAAGAGAACAGAAAGATAAACAAAGAGAGAAGAGAGAAGAAGTCCCACTCCAGTCCATTCGCTATGGGTATAGGTGTGAAGTAAGAAGAAATCTAAATTCTAAAACTCCACTTCTAATTAATATAATTAAATCTCTTTGTTCTCTTCTCTCTTCTCCCATGGATTAGGGTTTTTGATAGATTGTTTAGGTCCTAAGTAATATTACCCTATAAATATTATACAACCCCTTTAAGGTAGGGCACGTTTGACGACTCTCTCTTTCTCTCATCGCACAACACGTTATCAGCACGAGCATATCGAGCCTAATCGACCAGTCACAAGAAAACGGATAGAGAATCGAAGACAGAAGAGAGAAAAAAGAAGAAAGAGATAAACGAAGAGAAAAGAGAGAAGAATTCCTGCTTCAGTCCATTGGCCACGGGTATAGGTGTGAAGTATGAAGGAATCTAAATTCCAAAACACCACTTCTAAATATTTATATAACCCTTTTAGGGTGGGGCATGTTTGACGTCTCTCTCTTTTTCCCATCTCACAACACGTTATCAGCACAAACATGTTGAGCCCAGCCAACCAGTCACAAGAAAATAGAGAGAGAAACGAAGACAAAATAGAGAGAAGAACAGAGAAAAGAACAGAGAGATAAACAAAGAGAGAAGAAGTCGTGATGTAGTCCATTGGCCACGAGTATAGATATGAAGTAAGAAAAAATCTAAATTCTAAAACTCTATATCTCAATAATATAATTAAATCTCTCCATTCTCTTGTCTCTTCTCCCATGGATTAGGGTTTCCTATAGATTGCTTAGGCCCTAAGTATGCTTACCCTATAAATAATATACGACCTCTTTAGGGTGGGGTACGTTTGATGACTCTGTCTTTCTCCTATTTCACAACACGTTATATGCATGAATATATCGAGCCCAGCCGACCAGTGGCAAGAAAACAGAGAGATAAACGAAGACAGAAGTAGAGTTTTAGAATTTAGATTCCTTCTTACTTCACATCTATACCCGTGGCCAATAGACTGGAGAAGGACTTCTTCTCTCTTCTCTCTTTGTTTATATCTCTGTTCTCTTCTCTCTTCTTCTTTCTTTTTTGTCTTCGTTTCTCTCACCGTTTTCTTATAACTGGTCGACGGGGCTCGACATGTTCGTGTTGATAAAGTATTGTGAGATGGGAGAAAAAGAGAGCCGTCAAATGTACCCCACCCTAAAAGGGTTGTATAAATATTAAAAAGTAGAGTTTTGGAATTTAGATTCTTTCTTACTTCACACCTATACCCGTGACCAATAGACTGGAGTAGGACTTCTTCTCTCTTCTCTCTTTATTTATCTCTTCGTTCTCATCTCTTTTTCTTCTCTCTCTTTTGTAGAGTTTTGGAATTTAGATTCCTTCTTACTTCACATCTATACTCGTGTGAAGTAAGAATTTAAATAATTAATTCTTTATTCTTTTCTCTCTCTTTTGTCTTCATTTCTCTCTATGTTTTTTTGTGACTGGTCGATTGGGCTAGATATGTTTGTGTTGATAATATGTTATTAGATGGGAGAAAAAGAGAGCCGTCAAATATGCCCTACCCTAAAGGGATCATATTTTATTTATAGGGTAAGCTTACTTAGGGCATAAGCAATATATAAAAAACCCTAATCCATGGGAGAAGAGAAAAGAGAACGGAGAGATTTAATTATATTATTGAGAAGTGGAGTTTTGGAATTTAGATTCCTTCTTATTTCTTACCTATACCCATGACGAATGGACTGGAGCAGGACTTCTTCTCTCTGCTCTATTCGTTTATCTCTCTGTTTTCTTCTTTCTTCTTTTCTCTCTTCTGTCTTCGTTTCTCTCTCTGTTTTCTTATGACTGGTCAGCTGGGCTCGACATATTCGTGCTGATAATATGTTGTGAGATGGGAGAAAGTGAGAGTCATCAAACGTGCCCCACGCTAATTAGATTTCTTCTTACTTCACACCTATACCCGTGGCCAATGGGTTGGAGCAAGACTTCTTTTATCTTCTCTCTTTGTTTATTTCCCTGTCTCTTCTCTCTTCTTCTCTCTCTTCTGTCTTTCTTTCACTCTTTGTTTTTTTGTGACTGGTCGATTGGGCTCGGTATGTTCGTGCTAATAACATGTTTTGTGATGAAGAAAAAGTGAGCTGTCAAACGTACCTCACCCTAAAGGGGTCATATAAATATTAAGAAATGGAGTTTTGGAATTTAGATTCTTTCTTACTTTATACTTATACCAGTGGTGAATTGACTAGAGTAGGGCTTCTTCTCTCTTCTCTCTTTATTTATCTTCTTGTTCTCTTCTTTTTTATTCTCTCTCTTCTATCTTTGTTTCTCTCTGTTTTCTTGTGACTGGTCGGTTGGGCTCGACATGTTCATACTGATAATGTGTTGTGAGATGAGAGAAAGAAAAAGCCATCAAACGTGCTCCACCCAAGAGGGGGTCATATATTATTTATAGGGTAAGATTATTTAGAGCCTAACCAATCTATAGGAAATCCTAATCCATGGGAAAGATCCGACGATGGACAGCCATCCGATTGAACGATCTCAAAACAGTTGTAATATTTTTAATTTTTTAAAGAAAAATATAAATTCTTTTTAAAGCAAAAAATTCGGGTGTGCCTCATCTTCCTTCTTTACTTCCTATTATTTAATTAATTTAATTTGTTTAATAAATTAAATAATTTAATAAATATTTAATTATCTATATAACTAAATATTTAAATTATTTAAAAAATTTATTTATTATTTAAATAATAAAATAAATAATATTAATTTAATTATTTAAAAAAAAATTAATTTATTTATAAAAAAATTTTATTATTTATATATTCAAATAATTATCTTATTATTTAAATAATAAGTAAATAGTTATTAAATTATTATTTTATTTTATTACATAATTAAATAATTAATTTTTTTATTTATTTCAATCAATATTTCATAATTTAATAATTTTTTTTAATTATTTAATTACATAGTAATTTATTTAAATTATTATTTTTTGAACTATATTTTTTTCTCTCTCTTCTGTCTTCGTTTCTCTCTCCGTTTTTTTGTGACTGGTCGGTTGGGCTCGACATATTCTTACAGATAATGTGTTGTGAGATGGAAGAAAGAGAGAGCCATCAAACATGCCCCACCCTAAAGGGATCGGATATTATTTATAGGGTAAGCTTACTTAGGGCCTAAGCAATCTATAGGAAACCCTAATCCATTGGAGAGATCCGATGGTGGACAGCAATCCGATCTAACGTGCCCCACCCTAAAGGGATCGTATTAATCATTTATTTAAATAATTATTAAATCAATTCTCTTAATTAGTAAGCTTACCTTATAAATATTTAATTATATATAATTGATTATCGCCACGGGTATAGGTATAAAGTTAGAAGGAATTTTAATTCTAAAACTCCACTTATTAATAGTATCATCTCAACGTTATTATAATTATCATAGTAATTTACTATAAATTTTTTAATTAAATTAATTTTTTATTTATTTATTAAATAATTTAAATAATTTAATAATTAAGTTTACTAATTAACGTGTTGTGAGATGGGAGAAAGAGAGAGCCATCAAACTTGCTCCACCCTAAAGAGGTCATATAATATAATTAAATCTCTTCGTTCTCTTTTCTCTTCTCCCATGGATTAGGGTTTCCCATAGATTACTTAGGCCATAAGTAAGCTTACCCTATAAATAATAAACGACCACTTTAAGGTGGGGCACATTTGACGGCTCTCTCTTTCTCTCATCTCACAATACTTACCTTATAAATAATATATGACCCCATTAGAGTAGGGCACGTTTAATGGCTCTCTCTTTCTCCCATCTTACAATATGTTATCAGCACGATAATATTTAGCCCAGCCCACCAGTCACAAGAAAATGGAAAGAGAAACAAAGACAAAAGAGGAGTTTTGGAATTTAGATTCCTTCTTACTTCACACTTATACCCGTAGTCAATGGACTGGAGCAGGACTTCTCTCTTCTCTCTTTATTTATCTCTTTGTTCTTTTCTTTCTTCTTCTCTCTCATCTCTCCGAAGAGAGAAGAGAAAAGAAGTATTTCTCCAATCCATTCGCTATGGGTACAGGTATGAAGTAAGAAGTAATCTAAATTCCAAAACTCCACAGAAGAGAGAGAAGAAGAGAGAACAGAACGAAGAGATAAACGAAGACAGAAGAAAGAGATACGACTGGTCGGCTAGGCTCGATAGTAAGAAGTGGCACACCCGAATTGCTTAGGCCCTAAGTTCAAATATCAAGAGATACTTTAATCCATAGGAGAAGCGGGAAGAGAACAGAGAGATTTAATTATATTATTGAGAAGTGGAGTTTTGTAATTTAGGTTCCTTCTTACTTAACACCTATACCCATGGATAATGGACTGGAGCAAGACTTCTTCTCTCTTCTTTCTTCGATTATCTCTCCATTTTCTTCTTTCTTCTTCTTTTTTCTCACAACATGTTATCAGTATGAATATGTCGAGTGCAGCCGACCACTATTTAGAATTTAACTAAATTATTTAAATATATCATTTAAATTATTTATCTCTCTATTCTCTTCTCTCTTCTTCTTTATCTTCTGTCTTTGTTTCTCTATTCGGTTTCTTGTGACTAGTCAGTTGGACTCGATATGTTCGTGCTGATAACGAGTTGTGAGAAGAGAGAAGAAGAGAAAAAAGAAGGGAGAGATAAACAAAGAAAGAATAGAGAAGAAGTACTGCTCTAGTTCATTCACCTTGGGTAAAGGTGTAAAGTAAGATGGAATCTAAATTCCAAAACACCACTTCTAAATAATATAATTAAATCTCTCCATTCTCTTTTCTCTTCTCCCATGAATTAGGGTTTCCCATAGATTGCTTAGGACCTAAGTAAGCTTATCCTGTAAATAATATATGAACCCTATAGGGTGGGGCATGTTTGGTGGCTCTTTCTTTCTCCCATCTAATAATACGTTATCAGCACGAACATGTCGAGCCCAACTGACCAGTCGTAAGAAAACAGAAAGAGAAACGAAGACAGAAGTGGAGTTTTGGAATTTAGATTCCATCTTACTTCACACCTATACCCGTGACCAATAGACTGGAGTAGGACTTTTTCTCTCTTCTCTCTTCGTTTATCTTTCTGTTCTTTTTCTCTTCTTCTCGTACTTTTGTCTATATTTCTCTATCCGTTTATTGAGAGAAGAAGAGGAGTCTAACAAAGACAGAAGAGACATAAGAAGCGAGAAAAGAACGGAGAAATAAATAAAGAGAGAAGAGAGAGCTTCACACCTATACCCATGGCCAATGGACTGGAGCAGGACTTCTTCTCTCTTCTCTCTTTATTTATCTCTCCGTTCTCTTCTCTCTTCTTTTTTCTCTTCTATCTTTATTTCTCTATCCGTTTATAGAGAGAAGAAGAGGAGTTTAACGAAGACAGAAGAGCGATAAGAAGCGATAAAAGAATAGAGAGATAAATAAAGGGAGAAGAGATAAGATGTCCTGCTCCAGTCCATTGGCCACAGGTATAGGTATGAAGTAAGAAGGAATCTAAATTCCAAAACTCTACTTCTGTCTTTATTTCTCTCACTGTTTTCTTACGATTGGTCAGCTGGGCTCGACTTATTCATGTTGATAAAGTGTTATGAGATGGGAGAAAGAGAGAGCCATCAAATGTACCGCACCTTAAAAAGGTCATATATTATTTATAGGGTAAGCTTACTTAGATCCTATGCAATCTAAGGGAAACTCTAATCCATAGAAGAAGAGAGAAGAGAATAGAAAGATTTAATTATATTATTAAGAAGTAGAGTTTTGGAATTTAGATTCCTTCTTACTTCACACCTATACCCATGGCGAATGGACTAGAACTGGACTTCGTCTCTCTTCTCTCTTTGTTTATCTCTTCGTTCTCTTCTCTCTTCTCATAATACATTATCAATACGAACATGTTGAGCCCAACCGGCCAGTCACAAGAAAACGGATAGACAAATGATGATAGAGAGAGAGAAGATAACGAAGAGATAAACAAAGAGAGAAGAGAGAAGAAGTCCTGCTCCAGTACATTGGCCATGGGTATAGCTGTAAAGTAAGAAGGAATCTAAATTCCAAATTTCCAAACAAGAGAGATAAGAAGAGAGAAGAGAACGAAGAGATAAATAAAGAGAGAAGAGAGAAGAAGTCCTACTCCAGTTCATTGGCCACAGGTATAGGTGAGTAAGAAGGAATCTAAATTCCTAAACTCCACTTCTGTCTTCTTTTCTCTCTCCATTTTCTTATGACTGGTCGGCTGGGCTCGATATGTTCATGCTGATAAGCTTACTTAGGGCCTAAGCAATCTATAGGAAATCCTAATCCATGGGAGAGATCCAACGATGGACAGCCATCCTTCTTACTTTACACCTATACCCATGGCCAATAGAATTGAGTAAGACTTCTATCTCTTCTTTCTTCATTTATCTCTCTGTTCTCTTTTCTCTTTTTCTCCCATCTCACAACACGTTATCAGCACAAACATATTATGCCCAGTCGACCAGTCACAAGAAAACGGAGAGAGAAACAAAATCAGCAGAAAAAGAAGAGAAGAGAAGAGAATGAAGAGATAAACGAAGAGAGAAAAGAGAAAAGAGAAAATAGAAAAAGTTATGCTCAAGTCCATTGGCCATAGGTTTAGGTGTGCAGTAAAAAGGATGGATATCCACCGTCAGATCTCTCCCATGGATTTGGATTTCCCATAGATTGCTTTGGCCCTAATTAAGTTTTTTTTATAAATAATATACAACCCCTTTAGGGCGGGGCACGTTTGACGGCTCTCCCTTTCTCCTATCTCAGAACACGTTATCAATACAAAAATATCGAGCCCAGCCGACCAGTCATAATAAAATAGAGAGAGAAACAAAGATAGAAATAGAGTTTTGGAATTTAGATTCCTTCTGACTTCACACTTCTAGCCGTGGCCAATGGATTGGAGCAGGACTTTTTCTTTCTTACTTCATTTATCTCTCCGTTCTCTTTTCTCTTCTTCTCTCTCTTCTATCGAGTTTCAGAATTTAGATTCATTCTTACTTCACACCTATACTTGTGGCTAATGGACTGGAGCAGGAAATCTTCTCTCTTCTCTTTTTATTTATTTCTCTGTTCTCTTCTCTCTTCTTCTCTCACTTTTGTCTTTGTTTCTCTCTCTATTTTCTTATGACTTGTCGGCTGGGCTCGATATGTTCGTGCTAATAATATGTTATGACAAGTGAGAATAGAACGGAGAGATAAACAAAGAGAAGAGAGAAAAATTCCTACTTCAGTCCATTCGCCATGGTATATGTGTGAGGTTAGAATGAATCTAAATTTCAAAACTACACGTCTCAATAATATAATTAAATCTCTCTGTTTTCTTATCTCTTCTCCCATAGATTAGGGTTTCCCATAGATTGGTTAGGCCCTAAGTAAGCTTACCCTATAAATAATATACGACCCCTTTAGGGTTGGGCACATTTGATGACTCTCTCTTTATCCTATCTCATAACACGTTATCAGTACGAACATGTCGAGTCCAGCCGACCAGTCACAAAAAAACGGAGATAGAAACGAAGACATAAGAGAGAAAGAAGAGATAAGAGAATTGAGAGATAAACAAAGATAGAAGAGAGAAAAAGTCCTGCTTTAGTTCATTGGCCACGGGTATAGGTTTGAAGTAAGAAGGAATCTAAATTCCAAAACTCTACTTCTCAATATTTATACGACCCTTTTATGGTGGGGCACGTTTGACAGCTCTTTCTCTCATTTCATAACACGTTATCTACACGAACATGTCAAGCACAGCCGACCAGTCTCAAGAAAATGGACAGAGAAATAAAGACAGAAGAGAGAAAAAAAGAGTAAAGAATAGAGAGGTAAACGAAGAGAGAAGAAGTCCTGCTCCAGTCTATTGGCCACGTGTATAGGTTTGAAGTTAGAAGGAATCTGAATTCCAAAACTCTATTTCTCAAAAATATAATTATATATCGCTATTCTTTTTTCTCTTCTCCTATGGATTACGGTTTCCCGTAAATTACTTAGGCCTTAAGTAAGCGTACCATATAAATAATACACGACCACTTTAGGGTGGGGTATATTTGACGGCTCTCTTTTTCTCTCATATCATAATATGTTATATGCACGAACATGTCGAGCCCAGCCGACTACTCGCAAGAAAATAAAGAGAGAAACGAAGACAGAAGAGAAAGAAGAAGAAAGAAGAGAACGGAGAGTTAAATAAAGAGAGAAGAAGTCATGCTCTAATCCATTGGCCACGGATATAGGTGTGAAGTAAGATGGAATCTAAATTCCAAAACTCCACGTCTATCTTCGTTTCTCTCTCCATTTTCTTACGACTGGTCGGTTGGGCTCGATATATTCATGCTTATAACATGTCTAGTTTAATTAAGAAGGAATCTAAATTCTAAAACTCTACTTCTCAATAATATAATTAAATCTCTCCATTCTCTTCTTTCTTCTCCTATGGATTAGTGTTTCTCATAGATTGTTTAGGCCCTAAGTAAGCTTACCCTTTAAATAATATTCGACCCCATTAGGGTAGGGCACGTTTGACGGCTCTCTCTTTCTCCCATCTTACAACACTTGCCCTATAAATAGTATACCACCCCTTTAGGGTAGGGCATGTTTGACGGTTCTCTCTTTCTCCCATCTCATAACATGTTCTCTTTTGTTTCTTTCCCTGTTTCTCTCCTCATTGTCTTTGATTCTCTTTCTTTATCTTATAGTATAAAATAAAATAAATAAGTATTGATAGAAAAGAGATAGAAAATTATTTTAAACTAGAGAGAGCAGGACTTCTTCTCTCTTCTCTCTTCGTTTATCTCTCTGTTCACTTCTCTCTTTCTCCCATCTAACAACAGATTATCAGCATGAATATATCGAGCCTAGCCGACCAGTCAAAAGAAAACAGAGAGAGAAACAGAGACAAAAGTAAAGTTTTTAAATTTAGATTCCTTCTTACTTCACACCTATACCCATGGCCAATGGACTAGAGCGGGACTTCTTCTCTCTTCTATCGTCGTTTATCTCTATGTTCTCTTCACTCTCTTCTGTATTTGTTTCTCTCTTTGTTTTTTGCGACTGGTCGGTTGGGCTTGACATATTCGTGCTGATAACGTGTTGTAAGACGGGAGAAAAAGAGGGTCGTCAAGCGTGCCCCAACCTAAAGGTATCGTATATTATTTATAGGGTAAGCTTAGTTAGGGCCTAAGCAATCTACGAGAAACCCTAATCCATGGGAGAGATCCGACGGTGGACAGCCATCCGATCGAACGATCTCAAAATAGTTGTAATATTTTATATTTTTTTAAAGAAAAATAAAAAAAAAATTTATAGCAAAAAATTCGAGTGTGCCTCATCTTCTTTCTTTACTTCCTATTATTTAATTAATTTAATTATTTAATAAATTAAATAGTTAAATAATGAAATAAATATTTAATTATCTTCTTTCTTCGTATATTATTTTATTACTATAATAATTAAGTGGAGTATTGTTACTATAATTTTTTTAATTAAATTAATTGTTATATTAAAACGAAAAGAGAAGAAAATTTACTATGATAATCATAATAACGTTGAGATGATACTTTTCAGAAGTCGAGTTTTTGAATTTAGATTCATTTTTACTTCACACCTATACTCGTGGTGAATAGACTGGAGCAGGACTTCTTCTCTCTTCTCTCTTATTTGTCTTTGTTTAAATTATTTAATAATTTAAAAAATTTATAAATTAAGTTTTTAGTAAAATAATTAATTTAAATAAACAAATTTTTTGTTTTAAAAATAATTAATATTTTTTAAAAAAAATTTAAAACATTACAACTGTTATGAGATTGTTCGATCGGATGACTGCCCACCGTCGGATCTCTCCCATGGATTAGGGTTTCCCATAGATTGCTTAGGCCCTAAGTAAGCTTACCCTATAAATAATATACGACCCCTTTAGGGTGGGGCATGTTTGACGGCTTTATTTCTCCCATCTCAAAATATAATATCAGTACAAATATATCAAGCTCCTTGGAATCTAATTAAATAAATAATTAATTGATTACAGAATTTCTTCTGTCTTTCTCTTCGATCTGTTCATACTGATAATGTGTCATGAGATGGGAGAAAGAGAGAGCTGTCAAACGTGCCCCACCCTAAAGGGGTCGTATATTCTTCAAAGAAGAGAGAAGAAAACAGAGAAATAAATAAAGGGAGAAGAAAAAAGAACTCTTACTCTAATCCATTAGCCACGGGTATATATATGAAGTAAGAAGAAAGCTAAATTCAAAAACTCCACTTCTTAATATTTATACGACCCATCGGATCTCTACCATCTCTTTATTTGTTATACTTATTTAATCTCATAATATGTTATCAGCACGAACATATTGAGCCCAGCCGACCAGTCACAAGAAAACGGAGAGAGAAACAAAGAAAGAAGAGAGAAGATAACGGGGAGATAAACGAATAGAAAAAAGAAAAGAAGTCGTGCTCCGGTTTATTGGTGACGGGTATAGGTCTAAAGTAAGAAAGAATATAAATTCCAAAACTCTACTTCTGTCTGTATTTCTCTCTCTATTTTCTTATGGCTAGTTGGCTCGGCTTGACATGTTCGTGTCGATAACGTGTTGTGAGATGAGAGAAAGAGAGAGCCGTCAAACATGCCCCACCCTAAAAGGGTCGTATATTCATGGGAGAAAAGAGAAGAAGTCCTGCTCCAGTCAATTGGTAAACCCTAATCCATGGGAGAAAAGAGAGAGAAAAGAAGAAGTCCTGCTCCAGTCAATTAGCCAAGGGTATAGGTCTAGAGTTTTGGAATTTAGATTTCTTCTTACTTCACACTTATACCCATGACCAATGGACTGGAGTAGGACTTCTTCTCTCTTCTCCCTTCGTTTATCTCTCCATTCGTTTCTCTTTTTCTCTCTCTTCTGTCTTTGTTTCACTCTCCGTTTTTTTGTGACTAGTCGGTTGGGCTTGACATATTCATACTGATAACATGTTATAAGAAGATAAAAGAGAACCTAAATAAAATAATATAAATCTCTCTAGTTTTAATAATTAAAAAGAAGTATATCCTTATCTTCTCTCTCTTCTGTGGAGTTTTGGAATTTAGATTCCTAATTACTTCACACCTATACCCGTGGCCAATGGAATAGAGCAGGGCTTCTTCTATTCTCTCTCTTTGTTTATCTCTATGCACTCTTTTCTATTCTTCTCTCTCAACTCCGTTCTCTTCTCCCTTTTTCTCTCTCTTCTATGGAGTTTTGGAATTTAGATTCTTTATCTCATCTCCGTTCTCTTCTCCCCTTCTCTCTTCGTTTATCTTTCCATTCTTTTTCTCTTATACCTAAATAATTTAATTAAATAATATAATTATTTAATTAAGAAAGAAACGAAGATAAAAAAGAGAGAAGAAGAGAGAAGAGAACGCATAGATAAATGAAGAGAGAAGAAGTACTGCTCTAGTCCATTCGCCACAGGTATATATGTGAATTAAGAAGGAATCTAAATTCCAAAACTACACAGAAAAAAGAAAAGAAAGGAGAAAAGAAGAGATAAGAGAACGGAGAGATAAACGAAGACAGAAGTGGAGTTTTGGAATTTAGATTCCTTCTTACTTCACACCTATACCCATGGCCAATAGACTGGAGAAGGACTTCTTCTCTCTTCTTTCGTTATTTATCTCTTTATTCTCTTCCCTCTTCTTCTCTTTCTTTTGTGGAGTCTTGGAATTTAGATTCCTTCTTACTTAACACCTATACCCATGGCCAATGAACTGGAGCAGAACTTCTTCTCTCTTCTATCTTCTTTTATATCTTCGTTATCTTATCTCTTCTTCTCTCTTTTCTATCTTTATTTTTCTCTCTGTTTTCTTGTGACTGGTCGGCTGGGCTTGACATGTTCGTACTGATAACGTATTATGAGATAGGAGAAAGAGAGAGCCGTCAAACATGCCCCACCCTAAAGGGGTCGTATAAATATTAAGAAAAGGAGTTTTGGAATTTAGATTTCTTCTTACTTCACACCTATTTAATAATTAAATAAATAAATAATTTAATTAAAAAAAATTATAGTAATATTACTATGATAATTAAAATAATATTGAGATAATACTATTGAGAAGTGGTGTTTTAGAATTTAGATTCTTTCTTACTTCAGACCTATACCCGTGGCCAATGGACTATAGTAGGACTTCTTCTCTTTTCTCTCTTCGTTTATCTCTCCGTTCTCTTCTTTCTTCTTCTCTCTCTTTTGTCTTCATTTCTCTCTCAGGTTTCTTATGACAGGTCAGCTGGGCTCGATATGTTCGAGCTGAAAATGTATTGTGAGATGGGAAAAAAAGAGAGCCATCAAACGTGCCCCACCCTAAAGGGTCGTATATTCTTTATAGAGTAAGCTTACTTAAGGCCTAAGCAATCTATGGAAAAGTGGTCGTATATTATTTATAGGGTAAGCTTACTTAGGGCCTAAGCAATATATAGAAAATCATAATCCATGGGAGAGATCAGACGGTGGATAGCCATCCTATCGAACGATCTCATAACAGTTGTAATGTTTTAAATTTTTTTGAAGAAAAATATAAATTATTTTTAAAATAAAAAATTTTGATTACCTCATCTTCCTTCTTTATTTCCTATTATTTAAATAATTAACTAATTATTTAAATAATAAGTAAATAGTTATATAATTATTTTTTAATTTTATTACTTAATTAAATAATTAATTTTTTATTAATTTCAATTACTATTTTATAATTTAATAAAATAATTATTTAATTATATAATAATTTATTTTATTATTATTTATTTAACTATAAAATTATTTAATTATTAAATTATTTATTTATTTAAATAAATAATATATTTAATATTTTTCTTCATTAATTAAGTTTTTAAATATTTCAATAAGTGAGTTATTATTTAATTAATTAAAAATAAAATAATAATTTAAGAAATAACTAATAAAATAAATAAATAAATAAATAATATAATTAAATTAATATTTCTTTATTTAAAAATTTAAATATTTAAATCAGTACATAATTTAATAATTTAATAATATAATAATAATAAATAAATAAAATAATTAAATAACATAAAGAATTAATTATTTTACTAAAAACTTTATTATTAAATTATTTAAAATATTTAATATTTAAATAAATAATTAATTTAATTAAAACAATTATAGTAATATTACTATGATAATCATAATAACATTGAGATAATACTATTGAGAAGTGGAGTTTGGAAATTTAGATTCCTTCTTACTTCACACCTATACCCGTGGCCAATGGGCTTGAGTAGGACTACTTCTCTCTTCTCTATTTATTTTTTACTCCATTCTCTTTTCTCTTATTCTCTCTCTTTTGTCGAGTTTTAGAATTTAGATTCCTTCTTATTTCACACCTATACCCATAGCAAATGGACTGGAGTAGGACTTCTTATCTTTTCTCTCTTTATTTATCTCTTCGTTCTCTTCTCTCTTCTTCTCTCTCTTCTGTCTTCGTTTTTCTCTTCATTTTCTTGTAACTGGTCGGCTTGGCTCGATATGTTTGTACTGATAACATATTGTGTGACGGGAGAAAAAGAGAGCCGTCATATGTGTCGTACCCTAAAGGGGTCGTATATTATTTATAGGGTAAGTTTACTTAAAGCCTAAGTAATCTATAGGAAACCTGAATCCGTGGGAGAAGAGAGAAGAGAATGGAGAGATTTAATTATATTATTGAGAAGTTGAGTTTTGGAATTTAGATTCCTTCTTACTTTACACCTACACTCGTGTCAAATGGACTGGTGTATGACTTTTTCTCTGTTCTCTCTTCGTTTATCTCTCCGTTCTCTTCTCTCTCCTTCTCTCTCTTCTGTCTTCGTTTCTCTCTTTGTTTTTTTGTGACTGGTCTGCTGGGCTTGATATGTTTGTGCTGATAATGTGTTGTGAGATAGGAGATTGCTTATTTATTTTATTTATTTTAATTAATATTTCTTTAAATATTAATTAATAATTAAATTATTTATTTAACTATAAAATTATTTAATAATTAAATTATTTATTTATTTAAATAAATAATATATTTAATATTTTTCTTCATTAATTAAGTTTTTAAATATTTCAATAAGTGAGTTATTATTTAATTAATTAAAAATAAAATAATAATTTAAGAAATAACTAATAAAATAAATAAATAAATAAATAATATAATTAAATTAATATTTCTTTATTTAAAAATTTAAATAATTAAATCAGTACATAATTTAATAATTTAATAATATAATAATAATAAATAAATAAAATAATTAAATAACATAAAGAATTAATTATTTTACTAAAAACTTTATTATTAAATTATTTAAAATATTTAATATTTAAATAAATAATTAATTTAATTAAAACAGTTATAGTAATATTACTATGATAATCATAATAACATTGAGATGATACTATTGAGAAGTGGAGTTTGGAAATTTAGATTCCTTCTTACTTCACACCTATACCCATGGCCAATGGGCTTGAGTAGGACTACTTCTCTCTTCTCTATTTATTTTTTACTCCATTCTCTTTTCTCTTATTCTCTCTCTTTTGTCGAGTTTTAGAATTTAGATTCCTTCTTATTTCACACCTATACCCATAGCAAATGGACTGGAGTAGGACTTCTTATCTTTTCTCTCTTTATTTATCTCTTCGTTCTCTTCTCTCTTCTTCTCTCTCTTCTGTCTTCGTTTTTCTCTTCATTTTCTTGTAACTGGTCGGCTTGGCTCGATATGTTTGTACTGATAACATATTGTGTGATGGGAGAAAAAGAGAGCCGTCATATGTGTCGTACCCTAAAGGGGTCGTATATTATTTATAGGGTAAGTTTACTTAAAGCCTAAGTAATCTATAGGAAACCTGAATCCGTGGGAGAAGAGAGAAGAGAATAGAGAGATTTAATTATATTATTGAGAAGTTGAGTTTTGGAATTTAGATTCCTTCTTACTTTACACCTACACTCGTGTCAAATGGACTGGTGTATGACTTTTTCTCTGTTCTCTCTTCATTTATCTCTCCGTTCTCTTCTCTCTCCTTCTCTCTCTTCTGTCTTCGTTTCTCTCTTTGTTTTTTTGTGACTGGTCTGCTGGGCTTGATATGTTTGTGCTGATAATGTGTTGTGAGATAGGAGATTGCTTATTTATTTTATTTATTTTAATTAATATTTCTTTAAATATTATAAAGTATATTATTTCTTTAAATATTCAAATAGTATCATCTCAATGTTATTATTTAAATATTTAATTTTAAAACATTACATAATTATTAAATAATTTATATAAATTTATGAGCATAAAAAATATTTTATTTCTCTTCTTCTCTCTTCATTTATCTCTTCGTTCTCTTCTCTCTTCTTTCCTCTCTTCAGTCTTTGTTTCTCGCACCGTTTTCTTGTGAATGGTCGGCTGGGCTCGATATGTTCGTGCTGATAACGTGTTGTGAGAAGAGAGAAGAGAATGAAGAGATAAATGAAGAGAAAAGAGAGAAGTCTTACTATAGGTGTGAAGTAAGAAGGAATTTAAAATCCAAAACTCTACTTCTCAATAATATAATTAAATCTCTCCGTTCTCTTGTCTCTTCTCCTATGGATTAGGGTTTCCCATAAGTAAGCATACCTGATAAATAATATACGACCCCTTTAAGGTGGGCATGTTTGACGGTTCTCTTTTTCTCCCATCTTATAATACGTTATCAGCACGAACATATCGAGCCCAGCTGACCAGTCGTAAGAAAACGGAGAGAGAAACAAAAAAAAGGAATCTAAATTCTAAAACTCCATTTCTTAATAGTATCATCTCAATATTATTATGATTATCATAGTAAATTCCAAAACTCTCTTTATTTTAATTAAATGATTAATTTAATTAAAAAAATTATTGTAATATTATCAATACGAAAAGAGAAGAAGTCCTGCTCCAGTCCATTAGCCACGGGTATAGGTATGAAATAAAAAAGAATCTAAATTACAAAAGTCCACTTCTCAATATTTATATGACACCTTTTGGGTGGGGCATATTTGATAGATCTCCCTTTCTTCTACCTCACAATATGTTATCAGTACGAACATATCGAGCCCAGCCTACCAGTCACAAGAAAACGGAGAGAGAAATGAAGACAGAAGAGAGAGAAAAAGAGAGAAGAGAAAACAGAGAGAGAAACAAAGATTGAAAAGAGAGAGAGAAAAATAGAGAAGAGAACGAAAAGATAAATGAAGAAAGAAGAAGTCATGTTCCAGGCCATTGACCATGGGTATAGGTGTGAAGTAAGATGGAATATAAATTCCAAAACTTAACTTCTCAATATTTATATGACCCCTTTAGGGTGGGGCACATTTGATAGCTCTTTTTTTCTTCTATATTACAATACGTTATCAGCATGAACATATATAGCCCAACCGACCAATCACAAGAAAACAGAGAGAGAAATGAAGAAAGAAGAGAGAGAACAAGAAAAAAGATAATGGAGAGATAAAAGAAGACAGAAGAGAGAAGAAGTCTTGCTCCAGTCCATTAACCACGGGTCTAGGTGTGAAGTAAGAATTAATCTAAATTTCAAAACTCCACTTTTCAATAATATAATTTACACTTGCCATTTTCTTCTCTTTTTTCCCATGGATTAGGGATTTCTATAGATTGTTTAGGCCCTAAGTATGCTTACCCTATAAATAATAAATAATTTATGACTCCTTTAGGATGGGGCACGTTTGACGACTCTCTTTTTCTCTTATCTCATAATACATTATCAGCACGAATATTTCAATCCCAGCTAACCAGTCGTAGAAAACGAAGAGAGAAATAAAGACAGAAGTGAAGTTTTGAAATTTAGATTCCTTCTTACTTCACACCTATACCCATAGCCAATAGATTGGAGTAGGGCTTCTTCTCTCTTTATTTATCTCTCCGTTCTCTTCTCTCTTCTTCTCTTTCTTCTATGGAGATTTTGAATTTAGATTTCTTCTTACTTCACATCAATACCCATAGCCAATGAACTTGAGAAGGACTTCTTCTTTCTTCTCTCTTCTTTTATCTCTCTGTCCTTTTCTCTTTTCTCTCTCTTATGACTTTTTTTCTCTCTCCGTTTTCTTGTGATTGGTCGACTGGGCACGACATGTTCGTGTTGATAAAGAGTTATGAGATGGGAGAAAGAGAGAGCCGTCATATGTGCCACACCCTAAAGAGGTCGTATAAATATTAAAAAGTGGAGTTTTGGAATTTAGAGTCCTTTTTACTTCACATCTATATCCGTGGCGAATGGACAGGAGCAGAATATCTTATCTCTTCTCTCTTCGTTTATCTCTTCATTCTTTTCCCTCTTTTTCTCTCTCTTATGTCTTTATTTCTCTCAATATTTTCTTTTGACTAGTCGGTTGGGCTCGACATGTTCGTGCTGATAACGTGTTATAAAAAGAGAGAAAAAAACCTAAATAAAATAATATAAATCTCTATAGTTTTGATAATTAAATAGAAGTCTATCATTATCTTCTCTCTTTTATGGAGTTTTGAAATTTAGATTCCTTATTACTTCACACTTATACCCGTGGCCAATGGACTATTCTCTTCTCTCTTCTTCTCTCTCTTCTGTCTTTGTTTCTCTTAATTAAATAATTATATTATTTAATTAAATTATTTAAGTAGAAGAGAGAAGAGAACGGAGAGATAAACGAAGAGAGAAGGGGAGAAGAAGTCCTGCTCCAGTCCATTGGCCACGGGTATAGGTGTGAAGTAAGAAGGAATCTAAATTCCAAAACTTCATAGACAAGAGAGAAGAAGAGAGAAGAAAACAGAGAAGAGAAAGAAGAGAAGAAGAAGTAAGAAGGAATCTAAATTCCAAAACTCCAAAAAAGAGAGAGAAGAGAAAGGAGAAGAAGAGAGAAGAGAACTAAAAGATAAACAAAGAGAGAAGAAGTCTTGCTCCAGTCCATTGGCCACAGGTTTAGGTGTTGTGGGTGCAAATTTTGGCATGAATCCACCACGGGACCCACCGGCCATGCCTGGTGGGCCCACGAGGACTACCGCGGGACCCACCGGCCCTGCCTGGTGGGCCCACGAGGACTACCATGGGACCCACCGGCCCTGCCTGGTGGGCCCACGAGGACTACCGCGGGACCCACCGGCTCTGCCTGGTGGGCCCACGAGGACTACCACGGGACCCACCGGCCCTGCCTGGTGGGCCCACAAATACCACAGCGAGACCCACCGGCCCTGCCTGGTGGGTCCCCGAAGACAATCGCGGGGCCCGCAACTTTACCTGGAGGGTCCCCAGATACTGCAGCAGAAACCGCCATTCGCCACCCAGAATGCCTATAAATAGCATAGCCTTTGAATGTAAATGGATCGAATTCTCAGTTCTAAAAACCAGAGCTCTAGGATTTTCAACTTCTGATCTACCATCTCTCTTCGATCTTCTTCTCTCTTTCGAAGAGATCAGGGAGCTTTCAGTGATACTCGGCCTGTCGAGGTCACTTCAACATAAGTGTTAGTGAATTCGGGTTGCTCCCTATAGCACGGAGACGTAGGCTTCGGCTGAACTCCGAGATCACTTCTCTTGTGTCAAAATCTCTCTCTCTCTGATTGCTTTTCTGTTTACATATCAAAAAAGCAACAACTTCAACCAACCGATCGACCAACAATCTTCGACATTAACTTCGACTCCAATTGACTGGTGCTGCGAAGGTCTTCGGGTCGGCACGAAGATTTTCCCCCACAGTTTGGCACCGTCTGTGGGATCCGAACGAGAAGCCGTGTCCTCTCAATTTCGACTACTAGATCAATAGCCAAACTTCCTTGCCCCCTCGGTTGCTCAAACAACTGATCGGACATCGGCAATCTCGTTGTACCCTTCGCACTTTGAATGGCGAGAACCAAATACCAGGGTCAACCAGAAGGAAGTAATACTCAACAACAAGCTCGTCCTGAGACTCGATCAATGAGTCAAAGGCTCAATTTCGGACAGCCCCTTGCTGTCCCAGAGATGGGGGTTCATTCAGGGAGTGGAAGACCTGTCGATCGACCGATCATCCACCCTGCACGACAATCAATCGGTCAAACAACCCCCACTCCTGCTAAAGACCCTCCTTCGACATATCAAATTTCAGCGGTCGACTTTCAACTGCTTCAATTTGCAAAGCAAAACGCCACCCTCACCGCTGAGAGGGATGCTCTCAAGAGGGCAGCTTCTGAGGCTAGGATCGCTCTTCCTATCCCCTCTACAAATGAGAGGGTCGATCTTCCGCAACATTCAATCCACTCTGAGCAACAGAGGTCAATGGGCACTACTACCCTTGAAAGGGTTCGACGCGATCCAACTCTCTCTGCTGCCCTGTGGAAGCAGAGTATTTGGGACCGCCTCGACGACGAATCCTCTCAATCCACTCCTGATCGCAACTTCAACAAAAGAGTCCCTTCAAAGCAAGATGACTCGAGAAGATGTCAGATGAAAGGTGCGCCCTCGAAGAATAGAGTTTCACCATCCGTTCCGCTTCAACGTGGGCTCAGATCGGACCTTCGTCATCGACTCCAACCTGCCGAACAGGACCTCTCGATCTTACCCCTCGATCTCCATCTAAGTCGAGGGCAGGGTCGTAGGGATGGATACTCCTCCGTTGGACCCCTCCATCGAAGCTTATTCGAGTCAGCATTTCCAAGGGGATGGAGAACACCCACTCTACCCAAATTCAATTGCGTCAAAGGAGATCCAACTCTCCATATACTCTCTTTCAAACAATCCCTGACACCGCATGAAGAAGAGAACAACGTGCTCTGCCGCACCTTCGCCGGGAGCCTCGATGAGCCATCCCTCGATTGGTACCACAACCTTCGAGCTGGATCCATTACTCAGTTCAGCGTCTTAGCCAATCTCTTTGTGCAACATTATCAACTTAATTTGAAGCCGGAGAAGAAGCTCGATTCCCTCTATCGGCTAAGGATGGGTTCGGATGAGAGTCTTCGCAGCTTCACAAGGAGATTTCGCAATGAGCACGCTGCCCTCTCTGGGAGGCATCTGGATGATGAAGCTATCATGTTGGCATTTCAGAATGCACTCCGCTTCGACATGCACATTTACAACGACTTCATTCGCAATCCTCCTCTTTCCCTAGGTTCAATGTTTGATCGAATCCAACGGGAAATTGAGGTTGAGGATGATCAAGTTGCCCGAAAGGGGCGAGAGACGAAGAGGCGACCCGCCGAAAGGGAAACCACAAAATATGCTACCAGAGCCTACGATGCAGAAGCAGAAGTTCCTCTCGCACCCAAGCGATTAAGAAACGATGGACGCCGATCTCCTCCAAAGAAGACTACTTTTACCAAATGGAATCTACCAATCGAACAGATCCTCGATCGAATTCAGTATGAAGAGTTCCTCCGATGGCCTAATCCACTGCAGCCCGACACTAAGGCCACTGCAGACAAAACCGTATACTGTGATTTCCATCGCAGTCATGGTCATTCAACTGATCAGTGCCACCGGCTAAGGCATCATTTGGAAGATCTGCTACGTGTAGGACATCTCCAAGAGTTTCTCAAAGGCAGGCAAAATCATTCCTTCGAACATCACTAGTGAAGATCTCCCTCGAGATGGAAAAATCTGGGGGGTTGGAGATGATCAACTTTCAAGCGACCATTTGTATCGTCAGAGAACGCAGCAGCTGGAAACTAGATCCCAACTGGGAAGGTCTATACAAAGTCAAATCAGAAGGAGGCCAAGGATTCTATCAATTGCCACGGGCTTGGAATGCTCGGAATCTTAAATTGTTCTATCTATGATGTAAATTCTATGTTGAATAAAGATTGCTTTCAAACGTCTACTTGTCCGTTCAAATTCTGAGTTATGAGACAGCGCAATATTCAGTTTCAAACCGTCAAGCAAATTCAAGTTGAGCCAGCTCAACCTTCAAGCTACCAGGTCGTTTAACAAGTTTAGGGCCTCGTGTTGCGACACGACCCTTTACGTGCAAATGTTAAACGGTTTCGGGTTGTGAAACAGCACAACTCTCAATTTCAAACTACCAGGTCGTTTAACAAGTTTAGGGCCTCGTGTTGCGACACGACCCTTTACGTGCAAATGTTAAACGGTTTCGGGTTGTGAAACAGCACAACTCTCAATTTCAAGCTACCAGGTCGTTTAACAAGTTTAGGGCCTCGTGTTGCGACACGACCCTTTACGTGCAAATGTTAAACGGTTTCGGGTTGTGAAACAGCACAACTCTCAATTTCAAGCTACCAGGTCGTTTAACAAGTTTAGGGCCTCGTGTTGCGACACGACCCTTTACGTGCAAATGTTAAACGGTTTCGGGTTGTGAAACAGCACAACTCTCAATTTCAAGCTACCAGAATATCAACACTCAGATACATAATCCAAGACACCTTCGCTGCCTCGACGTGCAGCAAGTCCAAAATCCGAGACCTGCTCTCGGCACCCTAGCAAAGCCTAAAGCTCTTTGCCTCAACACATCTCGACATGAAGATCAAGGTCCCACGCGTCGAGCAGCATTCAGCCAATGTCACTCCAGAGGCAGGACATCTCTCAAACTTACCAAGTCACTACAGAAGACTTCTACCATTCGACACTCATAAGAGAGCATCACGTGTTCTCATGCTCGAGGAAGACTCGTTCTGGAAATCCACCATCGATGAGGGGGTGAATCTACAATCTTCTATAACCAGCATCAACATACAAAGACGTGCTCCACGCTCCAAATTAGTTGAGAGAACGTTTCGGCCTAATTTCTGTCAAACTAAGGAGATCGGAGAAACAATCCTCCAACAACTTACAGACGGACTCATCAACCATTCAAGGGCAAAGTCTGAGGCATGAACCGCAGCATTCGAACAAAGTCCAAATTTAGTCAAAGTCTGAGACCGACATCTTGGCATTTGGTCGAAAGTCCAAGCTCGCAACCTTGGCACGAGGCAGCAAAGTCCGAGACCTGAGTCTCAGCATTCAAATTGAAGTCTTCGCTCGTGGCCTCACTCGAACCTTGACCGGATAATTTTTTACCGATCGGACAAACTTGTCCGATCGGCTAAAATCATTCGATCGGTCGACTTTCTACTGGATCTGGCAAGAAACCAAGGTTTTTTGCCGATCACTCGAACCTTGACCAGATAATTTGGCCTCAACACTATTCATTAGCAAGGCATTCGAATTCTATTCAGAATACCCAAAAATTCAAATTGCTTTCCTAAGTTAGCAGGCACCAACAACTGTGATAAGGATCTTATCACAACATCCAGGAGCGCTACATTAACAGACATTATCCATGCTCGCAAATGACGGGAGCTTGGTCTATTAATTCCACAATCCCGGTAACATGTCATCAACGAGCGGGATTCGCGTTGGTAGCGGGACCCAATTTCAGTGCAGAAGATTCCTCCAACTAGAAAGAGGAAATCCAAGTTTGACCGATCCGGGTGTTCAGTCCATTTGAAATACCTTTTGGTTGTATGGTGTTTGATCAAGAATAATTCAAATCAAACGATCATAGCGTGCCGGGTTGGGAGCACGCGTGGTATATACACCAAACGTTTACATAGCCTTCACCTGGGTTATCAACTTTTGACCTTTGAAGCAAGCATCAAAGGTGTGAATCAACGGCCATAATCAATGCCATCATTTGTGCATCAAGCTATCACAGCCTTCCCTTCCATCATGCATGGAACTTCCATGCATGCATTCATGCATGTGCGCCGATCCACCTAACACCCCGCCTCTCAATCCCACTTGATCACAGCCTTCATTGCATCAAACTCTCACAGCCCTCCCTTTAGACCAGCACCAAGTAATCCAGACCGCATGTTGCCCCCACGTGGGTGACAAGCTGGCATCCACAAAGCTTTGTGGTCAACCGGCCCGTGACTGCATGGCCACGTGGGTGACAAGCTGGCATCCACAAAGCTTTGTGGTCAACCGGCCCGTGACTGCATGGCTCAGTGGGTGACAAGCTGGCATCCACAAAGCTTTGTGGTCAACCGGCCCGTGACTGCATGGCTCAGTGGGGAGATGCAACCCGTGACTGAGCAGCCGGCCCGTGACTGCACAGCGACTCCGCTCAGCCGCTCAGATCCTCTATTCTCCCGCATCCACAAAACAGAGGAGCTCTGAACCCCTCGTCTCCCTCAACTCCAACCTCAGCTCCGCCGCTCCCGATCTCATCACCGATCGGCCGCAACTCCCCGGCAACCGACGGATCGCAGTCCCACTACCAATCGCCATCTCCCACTGCACCGAGAACGGCGACTCCGCCTCAGATCGGCTGCTGGCGACCGATCGGGCATATTCAGCCGGTCAAGATTTCAGCGATCGGTCGCGGAGGGGGTTATTTCTCAAGATTTAGCACAAAATTACCAGATCAGTGCCTCCGATCGGTCAAATTTGACCGATCGGTCAAATTTGTCCGATCGGCAAACTCGATCCCCTTCTTCCCCTTTGTTTTCTATTTGATCGGCGAAAAATACTACTGGATCTGGTGCCAAAAGTGGGTATTTTACAGATCACAGATTTTCTGACCGGCTGTTTTTTGTCCGATCGGTGAAATTTACCCGATCGGCAAAATGCACCCGATCGGCGTTTTGCACCCGATCGGAGATTTGCGCCTGATCGGTGATTTGCACCTGATCGGAGATTTGCACCCGATCGGCGATTTGCACCCGATCAGCAGCCTGATCATGATCGGCGATTTACACCTGATCGGTGATTTGCACCTGATCGGAGATTTGCACCCGATCGGCGATTTGCACCCAATCAATAACTCCTCCCGATCAAAAACGACCTTCTCTCAAATCTGATCTCTACCTGATCGAACATACCATACCACCCTCCCCTTCCATTGGCGAGTTGCACCCGATCACCTCGATCGATAGGTCGAAATTGACCGATCATTTTTTTTGATCGGTCAAATTTCCACTGGATCTGGCAAAAAACCAAGGTTTTTTGCCGATCACTCGAACCTTGACCGGATATTTTTCACCGATCGGACAAACATGTCCGATCGGCGAAAGTTATCTGATCGGTCAAATTTCTACTGGATCTGGCAAAAAACCAAGGTTTTTTGCCGATCACTCGAACCTTGACCGGATATTTTTCACCGATCGGACAAACATGTCCGATCGGCGAAAGTTATCTGATCGGTCAAATTTCTACTGGATCTGGCAAAAAACCAAGGTTTTTTTGCCGATCACTCGAACCTTGACCGGATATTTTTCACCGATCGGACAAACATGTCCGATCGGCGAAAGTTATCTGATCGGTCAAATTTCTACTGGATCTGGCAAAAAACCAAGGTTTTTTGCCGATCACTCGAACCTTGACCGGATATTTTTCACCGATCGGACAAACATGTCCGATCGGCGAAAGTTATCTGATCGGTCAAATTTCTACTGGATCTGGCAAAAAACCAAGGTTTTTTGCCGATCACTCGAACCTTGACCGGATATTTTTCACCGATCGGACAAACATGTCCGATCGGCGAAAGTTATCTGATCGGTCAAATTTCTACTGGATCTGGCAAAAAACCAAGGTTTTTTGCCGATCACTCGAACCTTGACCGGATATTTTTCACCGATCGGACAAACATGTCCGATCGGCGAAAGTTATCTGATCGGTCAAATTTCTACTGGATCTGGCAAAAAACCAAGGTTTTTTGCCGATCACTCGAACCTTGACCGGATATTTTTCACCGATCGGACAAACATGTCCGATCGGCGAAAGTTATCTGATCGGTCAAATTTCTACTGGATCTGGCAAAAAACCAAGGTTTTTTGCCGATCACTCGAACCTTGACCGGATATTTTTCACCGATCGGACAAACATGTCCGATCGGCGAAAGTTATCTGATCGGTCAAATTTCTACTGGATCTGGCAAAAAACCAAGGTTTTTTGCCGATCACTCGAACCTTGACCGGATATTTTTCACCGATCGGACAAACATGTCCGATCGGCGAAAGTTATTTGATCCGTCAAATTTACTACTGGATCGGTCAAAAAACCCTGTTTTTTGACCGATCACCCGATTCTTGACCGGTTGAATTTTGCCCGATCGGTCAAAATTTGACCGATCGGTCAAAAGTGACCGATCGGTCAAAATTTAACCGATCGGCCAAATTTCAGCTGATCGGTCAAAATTACTACTGGATCGGTCAAAAAACCCTGTTTTTTGACCGATCACCCGATTCTTGACCGGTTGAATTTTGCCCGATCGGTCAAAATTTGACCGATCGGTCAAAAGTGACCGATCGGTCAAAATTTAACCGATCGGCCAAATTTCAGCTGATCGGTCAAAATTACTACTGGATCGGTCAAAAAACCCTGTTTTTTGACCGATCACCCGATTCTTGACCGGTTGAATTTTGCCCGATCGGTCAAAATTTGACCGATCGGTCAAAAGTGACCGATCGGTCAAAATTTAACCGATCGGCCAAATTTCAGCTGATCGGTCAAAATTACTACTGGATCGGTCAAAAAACCCTGTTTTTTGACCGATCACCCGATTCTTGACCGGTTGAATTTTGACCGATCGGTCAAAATTTGACCGATCGGTCAAAATTTGACCGATCGGTCAAATTTGACCGATCGGTCCAAATTGACCGATCAGTCACTTTTTTCTCTAACATGCGACAAGTTTCTTCGTGTCCGTTTTTCAAAACAGGAAGTTGCTATTTTTTGCACCAAGTCCAAGCCAGCCAGAAAGCACTCTAGCTAACTTGGAGGGGGTAACTGTAGGTGCAAATTTTGGCATGAATCCACCACGGGACCCACCGGCCATGCCTGGTGGGCCCACGAGGACTACCGCGGGACCCACCGGCCCTGCCTGGTGGGCCCACGAGGACTACCATGGGACCCACCGGCCCTGCCTGGTGGGCCCACGAGGACTACCGCGGGACCCACCGGCTCTGCCTGGTGGGCCCACGAGGACTACCACGGGACCCACCGGCCCTGCCTGGTGGGCCCACAAATACCACAGCGAGACCCACCGGCCCTGCCTGGTGGGCCCCCGAAGACAACCGCGGGGCCCGCAACTTTACCTGGAGGGTCCCCAGATACTGCAGCAGAAACCGCCATTCGCCACCCAGAATGCCTATAAATAGCATAGCCTTTGAATGTAAATGGATCGAATTCTCAGTTCTAAAAACCAGAGCTCTGGGATTTTCAACTTCTGATCTACCATCTCTCTTCGATCTTCTTCTCTCTTTCGAAGAGATCAGGGAGCTTTCAGTGATACTCGGCCTGTCGAGGTCACTTCAACATAAGTGTTAGTGAATTCGGGTTGCTCCCTATAGCACGGAGACGTAGGCTTCGGCTGAACTCCGAGATCACTTCTCTTGTGTCAAAATCTCTCTCTCTCTCTGATTGCTTTTCTGTTTACATATCAAAAAAGCAACAACTTCAACCAACCGATCGACCAACAATCTTCGACATTAACTTCGACTCCAATTGACTGGTGCTGCGAAGGTCTTCGGGTCGGCACGAAGATTTTCCCCCACAGGTGTGATGTAATAAGAAATCTAAATTCCAAAACTCCACAGAAGAGAGAGAAGATGAGGACAGACTTCTATTTAATTATTAAAATTAGAGATATTTAAATATTTTATTTAGGTTCTCTTCTTTCTTCTCATAATATGTTATCAGCATAAACATGTCGAGTCCAACCGACCAGTCACAAGAAAACGGAAAAAGTAACGAAGACAGAAGAGAGGGAAAAAGAGAAAAGAGAACGGAAATATAAATAAAGAGAGAAGAAAGAAGAAGTCCTGCTCTACTTCATTGGCCACAGGCATAGGTGTGAAGTAAGAAGGAATCTAAATTCCAAAACTCTACTTCTTAATATTTATACGAGCCCTTTAGGGAGGGGCACGTATAACAGCTCTCTCTTTCTCCCATCTCACAACACATTATAAGCACGAACATGTCGAGCCCAGCCGACCAGTTACAAGAAAATGGAGAGAGAAACAAAGACAGAAGAGAAAGAAGAAGAGAGAAGAAAACGGAGAGATAAATGAAGAGAGATGAGAGAAGTAGTCCTACTCCAGTCCATTGGCTACGGGTTTAGGTGTGATGTAAGAAGGAATCTAAATTCCAAAACTCTACTTCTGTCTTCGTTTCTCTCTCCGTTTTCTTACGACTGGTCGGCTGGGCTCGACATGTTTGTGCTGATAACGTATTGTGAGATGGGAGAAAAGAAGAGCCGTCAAACGTACCCCACCCTAAAGGGATCATATATTATTTAATTTTTATAGGTTAAGCATACTTAGGGCCTATGCAATCTATGGGAAACCCTAATCCATTAGAGAAGAAAGAAGAGAATGGAGAGAATTAATTATATTATTGAGAAGTATAGTTTGGGAATTTAGATTCCTTCATACTTCACACCTATACCTTTGGCCAATAGACTAGAGCAAGACTTCTTCTCTCTTCTCCTTTCATTTATCTATCTGTTCTCTTTTCTCTTTTTCTCTCTCTTCTGTCTTCGTTTCTCTCTTTATTTTCTTTTGACTGGTCGGTTGGGCTTGACATGTTCGTGCTGATAACGTGTTGTAAGATAGGAGAATGAAAGAGCCGTCAAATATGCCCCACCCTGAAGGGGTCGTATAAATATTGAGAAGTTGAGTTTTGGAATTTAGATTCCTTGTTACTTCACACCTATACCCGTGGCCAAAGAACTGGAATAGGACTTCTTCTCTCTTCTCTCTTCGTTTATCTCTTCATTCTCTTATCTCTTCTTCTCTCTCTTCTATCTCTATTTTTCTCTTTATTTTATTTTCTTTCTTCTTCTCTTTTTTCTGTCTTTGTTTTTCTCTCCATTTTCTTGTGACTGGAAGGCTGGGCTCGACATGTTTGTACTGATAATGTGTTGTGAGATGGAAGAAAGAGAGAGCCGTTAGACGTGCTCCACCGTAAAGGGATCGTATAAATATTAAGAAGTGGATTTTTGGAATTTAGATTCCTTCTTACTTCATATCTATACCTGTGGCTAATGGACTTGAGTAGGACTTGTTCTCTTTTCGTGCTGATAATGTTACTATAATTTTTTTAATTATATTAATCATTTAATTAAAACAAAGAGAGTTTTGGAATTTACTATGATAATCATAATAACATTGAGATGATACTATTAAGTAGTAGAGTTTTAGAATTTAGATTCCTTCTTACTTCACACCTATACCCATGACGAATAGACTCGAGCAGGACTTATTCTCTTTTCTCTCTTTGTTTATCACTTTGTTCTCTTCTCTTTTCTTCTCTCTCTTCTGTCTTCATTTCTCTCTCTATTTTCTTGTGACTGGTTGACTGGGCTCAATATGTTCATACTGATAACGTATTGTGAGATGGGAGAAAGAGAGTATCGTCAAATAAGCCCTACCCTAAAGGGGTCTTATATTATTTATAGGGTAAGGTTACCTAGGGCCTAAGTAACCTATGGGAAACCCAAATCCATAGGAGAAGAGGAAAGAGAACTTAGAGAGAAGAGAGAGAAAAGTCCTCCAGTCCATTGGCCACGGGTATAGATGTGAAGTAAGAAGGAATCTAAATTCTAAAACTCAACTTCTCAATATTTATACGACCCCGTTAGGGTGGGGAACATTCGACGCCTCTCTCTTTCTCCCATCTCACAACACGTTATCAGTACAAATATGTCGAGCCCAACCGACCAGTCGTAAGAAAACGGAGAGAGAAACAAAGACATAAGTGGAGTTTTAGAATTTAGATTCCTTCTTACTTCACACCTATACCCATGGCCAATGGACTGAAGTAGGACTTCTTCTATCTTCTGTCTTTATTTATCTCTCCATTCTCTTCTCTCTTCTTTTCTCTTTTCTATAGAGTTTTAGAATTTAGATTCCTTCTTACTTTACACCTATACTCGTGGCCAATAGACTGGACCAGGACTTCTTCCCTCTTCTATCTTTGTTTATTTCTTCGTTCTCCTCTCAATTTTGTCTTCATTTATAATATTAAATATAAGTCTGTATTTAATTATTTAAATATTATAAATAATTAGTTAATATACATTGAGATATTTAATTTGGTTTTTTAATTATTTAAGTCCTGCTCCTGTCCAGTTTTATTAATTTAAATAACTATTTAATATATTTAGACATTGAGATGATACTATTTTTAAATTGTTTTAGGTTTCCCATAGATTGTTTAGGCCCTAAGTAAGCTTATCCTATAAATATATATGACCTCTTTAGGGTGGGGCACATCTGACGGCTCTCTTTTTCTCCTATTTTTTAACACGTTATCAGCACGAATATGTCCAGCCCAACCGACTAGTCGCAAGAAAACGGAGAAAGAAATGAAGACAAAGAAGAGAGAATAACAGAGAAGAGAACAAAGAGATAAATGAGGAGAGAAGTGAGAAGAAGTTCTGATCCATTCTATTGGCCACGGATATAGGTGTGAAGTAAGAAGGAATCTAAATTCCAAAACTCCACTTCTGTCTTTGTTTTTCTATCTATTTTCTGGTAACTGGTCGACTGGGCTCGACATGGTGGTACTGATAACGTGTTGTGAGATGGAAAAAAAAGAGAGCCGTTAAACGTACCCCACCCTAAAGGGGTTATATATTATTTATAGGGTAAACTTACTTAGGGCCTAAGCAATCTATGGGAAACCCTAATCCATAGGAGAAAAGAGAAAAGAAAAGAGAGATTTAATTATATTATTAAGCAGTGGAGTTTTGGAATTAAGATTCCTTTTTACTTTACACCAATACCCGTGGTGAGTGGACTAGAGCAGGACTTCTTCTCTTTTTTTCTCTTCGTTTATCTCTCGATTCTTTTGTCTCTTCTTTTCTCTTCTCATAACACGTTATAAGCATGAACATGTTGAGCCCAACCGACCAGTCACAAGAAAATAGTGAAAGAAATAAAGAATGAAGAGAGAGAAGAAAAAAGGAGAGAACGAAAAGATAAATAAAGAGAGAAGAGATAAGAAGTCCTACTCGAGTCCATTAGCCACGGGTAGAGATGTGAAGTAAGAACGAATCTAAATTCCAAAACTCTACTTCTCAATATTTGTATGACCCCATTAGGGTAGGGAACGTTTGATGGCTCTCTCTTTCTTCTATCACATAACACATTATCAGTACGACCATATTAAGCCCAACCGACCAGTCACAAGAAAACGGAGAGAGAAACGAAGATATAAGTGGAGTTTTAGAATTTAGATTCCTTCATACTTCATACCTATACCCGTGGCCAATTGATTGGAGCAGGACTTCTTCTTTATTCTCTCTTTATTTCTCTCTGTTCTTTTCTTTCTTCTTCTCTCTCTTTTGTGGAGTTTTAGAATTTAGATTCCTTCTTACTTTATACCTATACCCGTTGCCAATGGATTGAAGCAGGACTTCTTCTCTCTTCTCTCTTCGTTTATCTCTCCATTCTCTTCTCTCTTCTTCTTTCTTTTCTGTGTTCATTTATCTCTCTGTTATTTTATCTCTTTTTCTCTCTTTTCCGTGGAGTTTGGGAATTTTGATTCCTTCTTACTTCACACCTACACCCGTGGCCAATGGACTGGAGCAGGACTTCTTATCTCATCTCTACTTTTTAATATTTATACGACCCGTCGAATCTCTTCCATGTTCATATATTATTTATACGACCCGTCAGATATCTCCTATCTCTTTGTCCTATCTCACAACACGTTACCAGCACAAACATGTCAAGCTCAGCCGACTAGTCACATAAAAATGGAAAAAGAAATGAAAACAGAAGAAATGTAAGAAAAGAGAAGAGAACAGAGAAATAAATAAAGAGAGAAGAGAGAAGAAATCCTGCTCTCGTCCATTGGCCACGGGTATAGACATGAAGTAAGAAGGAATCTAAATTACAAAACTCTACTTCTTAATATTTATATAACCCCTTTAGTGACGGGCATATTTGATATCTTTTTATTTCTCCCATCTCACAATACGTTATCAGCACGAACATGTCTATCCTAGCCGACCAGTCACAAGAAAGCAGAGAGAGAAATGAAGATAGATGAAAGAGAAGAAGAGAGAAAAGAATAGAGAGATAAACAAAAAGAGAAGAAAGAAGAAGTCCTGCTCCAGTCCATTGGTCACGAGTATAGGTGTGAAGTCAGAAGGAATCTAAATTCCAAAATTTTACTTCTCAATAACTATACGACCCCTTTAGGGTGGGCCACTTTTGACAACTCTCTTTTTCCATCTCACAACACGTTATTAGTACGAACATGTCAAGCCCACCTGACCAGTCACAAGAAAACGGAGAGAGAAACGAAGACAGAAGAGAGAGAGGAAGAGAGAAGAGAACGGAGAGATAAACGAAAAGATAAAAGAGAAGAAGTCCTGCTCTAGTCCATTGGCCACGAGTACAGGTGTGAAGTAAGAAGGAATCTAAATTCCAAACCTCCACTTCTCAATAGTATCATCTCAATGTTATTATGATTATTATAGTAAATTCCAAAACTCTCTTTATTTTAAATGATTAATTGAATTAAAAAAATTATAGTAACATTACTATGATAATCATAATAACATTGAGATGATACTGTTGAAAAGTAGAGTTTTGGAATTTCGATTCCTTCTTACTTCACAACTATACCCGTGGCGATAATTAATTAAATATAGTTAAATATTTATAGGGTAAGCTTACTTAGAGCCTAAGCAATCAATAGGAAACCCTAATCCATTAGAGAGATCCGATGATGGACAGCCATCCGATCAAATGATCTTATATCAGTTGTAATATTTTATAATTAAATATTTAAATAATAACATTGAGATGATACTATTTAAATATTTAAATAAATTATATACTTTATAATATTTAAAGAAATATTAATTGAAATAAATAAAAAAAATAAGCAATCTCCTATCTCACAATACGTTATCAGCACGAACATATCGAGCCCAGTCGACCAGTCATAAGAAAACTGAGAGAGAAACGAAGACAAAAGAGAGAGAAGAAGAAAAAAAGAACGGAGAGATAAACGAAGAGAGAAGAAGTTCTGCTCCAATCTATTGGCCATGGGTATAGGTGTGAAGTAAGAAGGAATCTAAATTTTAAAACTCCACAGAAGAAGAGTGAAGATAACGGAGAGATAAATAAACATAGAAGAGGGAAGAAGTCCTGCTCCAGTCCATTGGCCACAGGTATATATGCAAAGTAAGAAGGAATCTAAATTCCAAAACTCCACTTCTCAATAATATAATTTAATCTATTCGTTCTCTTCTGTCTCCGTTCTCTTCTCTCTTCTCCTGTGGATTAGGGTTTCTCATAGATTACTTAGGCCCTAAGTAAGTTTACTCTATCAATAATAAACGACCCCTTTAGAGTGGGGAAAGTTTGATGACTCTTTCTTTCTCCTATCTCACAATACGTTATCAGCACGAACATATCGAGCCCAGCCAACCAGTCATGAGAAAATAGAGAGAAAAAAAAAGACAGAAGAGAGAGAAGAAGAGAGAAGAGAACATAGAGGTAAACGAAGAGAGAAGAGAGAAGAAGTCCTACTCCGGTCCATTGGCCATGGGTATTGGTGTGAAGTAAGAAAGAATCTAAATTCCAAAACTCTACTTCTCAATAATATAATTAAATCTCTCTGTTCTCTTCTCTCTTTTCTCATATATTAGGGTTTCCTATAGATTGCTTAGGTCCTAAGTAAGCTTACCCTATAAATAATATACGCCCCCTTTAGGTTGGGGCATATTTCACGGCTCTCTCTTTCTTCTATCTAATAATTTACCCTATAAATATTATATGACCCCTTTAGGGTGGGGCTCGTTTGACGGCTCTCTCTTTCTTTCATCTCATAACATATTATCAGTACGAACATATCAAGCCCAGCTGACCAGTCGTAAGAAAATAGAGAGAGAAACGAAGACAGAAGTGGAGTTTTGGAATTTAGATTCCGTCTTACTTCACAACTATACCAGTGGCCAATCGACTAGAGCATAACTTCGTCTCTCTTCTCTCTTTATTTATCTCTCCGTTCTCTTCTCTCTTCTTCTCTCTCTTCTGTAAAGTTTTGGAATTTAGATTCTATCTTACTTCATACCTATACCCATGGCCAATGGACTAGAGCAGGACGTCTTCTCTCATATCTCTTTGTTTATCTTTTCGTTCTCTTCTCTCTTCTTCTCTCTCATCTGTCTTTGTTTCTCTCACTATTTTCTTGTGACTGATTGGCTAGGCTCGACATATTCATGCTGATAATATATTGTAAGATGAGAGAAAAAGAGAGCCATCAAACATGCCCCGCCCTAAAGGGATCGTATAAATATTAAGCAGTGGAGTTTTGGAATTTAGATTCCTTCTTATTTCATACCTAAACCCATGGCCAATGGACTAGAACAGGACTTCTTTCCTCTTCTCACTTCGTTTATCTCTTCGTTCTCTTTTCTCTTCTTCTTTCTCTTTTGTCTTCGTTTCTCTCTCTATTTTCTTATGACTAATCGGCTGGGCTCGACATGTTCATGAAGATAGCGTGTTGTGAGATGGGAGAAATAAAAGGCCATCAAATGTGCCCCACCCTAAAGGGGTACTATTAATATTGAGAAGTGGAGTTTTAGAATTTAGATTCCTTTTTACTTCACACCTATACCCATTGCCATTAGACTGGAGCAAGACTTCTTCTCTCTTCTTTTATCTCTTTATTCTTTTCTCTCTTCTTCTCTATTTTCTGTCTTCGTTTCTTTCTCCGTTTTCTTGTGACTGGTTGGTTGGGCTCGACATGTTCGTGCTGATAACGTGTTGTAAGATGGGAAAAAAAAAGAGCCGTCAAACGTAACCCACCCTAAAGGGGTCATATATTATTTATAGGGAAAGTTTACTTAGGGTCTAAGCAATCTATTTTCCTAATCTATGGGAGAGATCCGACGGTGGACAGCCATCCGATCGAATGACTGGTCAGCCCTAATTAGTTATTAAATAATTAATTAGTTATTTTAATTCATACCTATACCCATAGCCAATGGACTAGAGCAGGACTTCTTCTCTCTTCTCTCTTCTTTTATCTCTCCGTTCTCTTCTCTCTTCTTGTCTCTCTTTTGCCTTCGTTTCTTTCTCCGTTTTCTTATGATTGGTCGGCTAGGCTCGATATGTTCGTGTTGATAATGTGTTGTGAAATAGAAGAAAGAGGGAGCCGTCAAACATGCCCAACCCTAAAGGAGTCGTATATTATTTATAGGGTAAGCTTACTTAGTGCCTAAGCAAACTAAGAGAAACACTAATCCATGGGAGAGATCTGATGGTGGACAGCTATCCGATCGAATGATCTCAAAACAGTTGTAATGCTTTATAATTAAATATTTTTTAAATATTAATTAAATATTTTTTAAAATTATTTAAATATTTTAAATCATTATTTCTTTATTTAATAATTTAAATAATTAAATAGTTATCAAATTTAATTATTAAATATATTAATAATAATAAATAAATAAAATAATAAATTTAATTAAATAAATAGATAATTACATAATTTAATTAAATAATTATTTTACTAAAAAATTAATTATTAAATTATTTAAATAATTTAATAATTAATTAATTAATTAATTTAATTAAAAAAATTATAGTAATATTACTTTGATAATCATAATAACATTGAGATGATACTAAGAAGGAATCTAAATTTCAAACTCCACTTCTCAATATTAATAGTACCCCTTTAGGGTGGGGCACATTTGATGGCTCTTTATTTCTCCCATCTCACAATACGTTATCTTCATGAACATGTCGAGCACAGCCGATTAGTCATAAGAAAACGGAGAGAGAAACGAAGACAAAATCTCTTTATTCTCTTATCTTTTCTTCCATTGATTAGGGTTTCCCATAGATATCTTAGGCCCTAAGTAAGCTTACCCTATAAATAATATACGACCCCTTTAGGGTATGGCACATTTGATGGCTCTCCCTTTCTTCCATCTCACAACACATTATCAGGACGAACATGTCGAGCCTAGTCGACTAGTCGTAAGAAAACTGAGAGAGAAATAAAGACAGAAGAGTAGGAAGAGAACAGAGAGAAAAACGAAGAGATAAAAGAGAAGAAGCCCTGCTCTAGTCTATTGACCATGGGTATAAGTATAAAGTAAGAAAGAATTTAAATTCTGAAACTCTACTTCTGTCTTCGTTTCTCTTTCCATTTTCTTGCGACTGGTCGGCTGGGCTCGATATATTCGTACTGATAACTTATTATGAGAAGGGAGAAAGAGAGAGCCGTCAAATGTGCCCTACCCTAAAGGGGTCATATATTATTTATAGGGTAAGCTTACTTAGGGCCTAAGCAATCTATGGAAAACCCTAATCCATGGGAGAATAAGAAAGAGAATTGAGAGATTTAGTTATATTATTGAGAAGTGGAGTAGAGCCGTCAAACGTACTCCACCCCAAAGGGGTTGTATATTATTTATAGGTTAACCTTACTTAGGGCCTAAGAAATCTATAGGAAACCCTAATCCATGGGAGAGATCCGACGATGGATAGCTATCCGATCGAACGATCTCATAATAGTTGTACTGTTTTAAATTTTTTTAAAGACTGTTGTTCCCCGCTAGGCCAAGTGGGATATTATTGTAGCTCTTGTGTCCTTAGCGTGGAATTTCCGTATTAACATTAATAAAGATGGCTTTGGTTATTGCTTTAATTAGAATACTACTATGGTATATGATAATACTCATATAATAAAAGGACCCTAGGGAACACAGTAGGCCACTGAGGCGTATAGAGGATCCATGCTTGGGAGAACCAGTGGACCAAATCATTGTAGACCAAGAACTAGTTCACAGCATAGGTGATGCCGGTCGCTTCACTGAGAACAAGCTATTGGCAGTTAGAGGATGTAGTGAAGTCTCCACCACGGGAATGAGAGATTCCCATTCACCTGACCAAGCACGATGATCGTGTTGAACAAGAACAAAAATGGTGCATAGTTCAGTGATTCAGACACTGGTGCAGAAACCGTCTTACTACTATAGATAATTCGTCCTTAATCCTGAGGGACCATGTACACTGGGCCAACCAGTTGTGTGGTGCTTTGATGTGCCAACATGTGTGGACCTTCTATAGTCCAATACCACGGTACGTTGGGTTACCCGGCTGGCGCTTGAGTGATATGTAATCCATACAGGTTATCCGACGTCCAGTGTTAGATAGGTGCGTTTTGATGAGTCAATCTGTCCACACAGTTAACCCAGACCTAGTGGTTGTCAGTATGACTGATGATGTTCCGGATGCTAGGCATAGCACCGGAAGGTATATAGTGTTATAGATGATAAGTCATCAAACCCTAGTCAGATGATCGATCGGGATCTGACGGTGCTCCCCACCGCCCGAGTTGTATCATGGCACCAGTAATAGGAGGGACTGAGGATTATCGGAGTATAGTAGAGAACAGGGTTACGAGGGAGTAACATAAGTTTAGGATCACTAGATTTCAACTCGCATCGCACTCTGGGTGGCTACACGGGTTAATCGGATTAGGACTGATTAACGGAACTTTCGATGTGTCACCGGAACAGGTAATCAGGGATCCGATTGGAGCTAGAGATCCTGAACCCTGAAGGTTCCACCCTGTTGTTGCATATAGGAATTATTCCCTGACCTAGTTGGATACGTTGGATGTGAAGTAGCACGATAGAGCGCAAGCCCGGAGCCTAAGAACCTAATTCACATGTGTTACTGGCCGTAGGGGTATTTTGGTAAATACTAAAATATGGCTCAGAATATATTGAATCTGGATCTTATAATGAGCGGAATAATTCCAGGAGCTCATAGGCGCTGACGGAACTCGATTCCGAGTAGCGAACCTCACTCAGTCTCTCTTTCAGTTTTCCACTTTTCGTGAAGGGCGTTTTCGTCCAGGCTTCACGATAGACATTAGAAATCCCTAAAAACCGCCCCCCCCCTATCCTAATCTATCTAGGGCCGGCCCTAGCTTCCTTGAAGCCATGGGAGACTAGCCCTATAAGTAGAATAGGGAGAGGGAGGGTCGGCCCTATGTACTTTTCCCTCTCCTCCAAAAATCCGACCCCCCCTTTGCTCCTCCTTTGTGGTTTCAGCCAAGGAAAAAAGAGGAAGAGGAAGGGAGAAGAAAGAGGAAGGAAGGAGAAGGAAGAGGAGAGAAAGAGAAGGAGGAAACCTCGCGGCTCGCCATCGTCTTCGCAACGGATTCCTCCGTCAGCTCGTAATCCTTGCACTTAGAGACGGGATTTTGAGGATTCTTCAATTCGCAAAGGACAAGGTGCTATTCGACAGTTTCCCTTGTGATTCAAGTGCAGTTCTTCATCGTTCCATCATCTCTAGATCATAGATCCATAAGGTATAATGATTTTAAACACCTAACTAGATACATGCATGTCTTTCGTAGATCGTAGTATGCCTCTAGGCGGTCCGCACATATGCTAAGATCATAGATTTGCATGTAGATTGTTTTATAGCAAAATTGTAATAAAACACACACCGTATGATCTTCGGATCTTTTTCTTGCTTCTGCTGTGACTCTGATAAGCGGATCCAATTCCAATAATTGGTATTAGAGCACGCTTTGGTGTATGTTTAATGCATGAATTCGTGAAAACATCATGTGAATATATGATGGTATATGTTTTCGTCGGGGTTCGGCATAGATCATGCATATAGATTGTGCTATGTATCGTCTTTTTGTAGGTGTCACGCTGAATAGTAATCTGTGATTGTATGCATCCAGGGGTCGGACCCCGGATTTAATTTTGCATTGATTATTAGTGTGCTTGTGGATTTTAAGGCTCTAGATGGGCGAGGGTGGGGGTTGACCATCCTCGGTTCCCTGGCCATGTTTCTAGGATTGTTTTCTTTTCTTTCTAGCGAAATTATACACGAACGAGCACTTGCTCAGAGCGTATTAGTTTTTCGGTCACAGGAAGAAGGAAATGATGCTTCATCCACGGTTCGGGCAAGCGGTACCATGGCGTGCAAAGACCCGGCAAAAGCGTGCATGTTGGCGATGATGGGGATCGTCGTCAGAGATCGTGCAGAATGGAAGTGTAGGATATCTTTGTCACGCCCCGGATCCGACTGCACGGGTAAACCTGTCAAACCCGAGGGTGATGGGGTTATAAGGGTAAGTCAATGTTGTAAGATTGCGAGGTTGATTTTATTATTTAGTTAATTATTACTAATTTATCATTAACTATTTACTAGTTAATAGGGGATGCCTTTGAGGAGAAGCCTACCAATAGCTTGGCCTTGAGGAAAGGCCTACCGGGCATGAAGCTTTGAGAAGAAGCTTACTAGGGGAAACATTACTGATTCTGGCATTATTCAGAGCATCTAAAACATAGTTTTATAATTATTACATAACCAACTGGAAATAATAAAAACTGACTAATAGCTCTAGTGTCCTCTCTCGATAGCTAATTAAGATCCTCTAGGAAGCGTCTGAGAAGGATCTATGGTACCTGAAAAGAGTGTGCAACAACGGGATGAGTTTACTAGGTAAACTCAGTGAACAGTTAACCCTAAACTAGCTAGGGTAAACCATAGTCGTACCCCGCCATTCTAGAAGTCTACGAAGGCGGCAACCCATATACACACACATTGCAAGTAAGTGAAACGAACTAGCTACACATGGCAATTCTACTATATTACAATTACAACTAGTACATATAAGACTGTAATCATCCAGATCAAAGGTATGCAACTAATTACCAAAGGTTAGTTCTACCTATTCCTTAAGTGAACCAGCAGTTTTCTAACTGAGTCTGCCAACAGAACCTGGGTCCAAGTATACCTAGAGAGCCAGAAATACCCATATGGCCATAAGGGGGCTTGGTCTTTCACCACGGGGCACTCCCGCCCACCTTGCTTTTCGGGGTCATTACCCAGGGGTGGACTACTAGGCCACTAGGGGCTTTACCGCCTGCCCAACCCTGTGACCCTACCTACTTGATTCGGATTATGTACAGGCGGTGGTTCACCTCCCATCCTGTACACTCGGGTCCCCTACCTATGCCCGTGAGTAGTGAGTCTTCCCTCTGGGAAGAGAACCTCAACTGAGGAAGTACAATCACCAGTCTCTCCATTGAGACCACCGGTCTCTCCACCGAGACCACCAGTCTTCGTTGCTCAATAGCAACTGGACTGCACCATGCGAACCATGGTCACCAAACACAGTCCTTCAACAAAATATTAATAAATAATCAGTACAAGTATCTACTTGTTTGCATGCATCCTAGTGTGAATCTAGGTTGAGCTAATTACTGTTACAGCTATTAAAAAATATTACATTATTATTCAGAGTCAAGGGATAGTATGCCCACCTCCCACATGCAGTACCAGTTTCCCGCCTACATGCATTGGACATACTATGCCATTTATATTTTTATTAATTATTTTATAGATACAACTACAATCTACTCTAACTAGAATAGTATTAATCATGTTCACTTGAAGAATAGCTCGGTAGTCCACGCTCCTCATGCCTATCGGTCTGGTGTATCGTCGAAAGAGAAACTGACCATCATGGTTCAAAATGTATAAGTTGTTACATCTATAGATTACTCAAACTAGGGTTCTAAAAAGATTGGTTTAGGGATGAGGGACCCATGGGATCCGGTCTCGCTCGAATCCGACTTCGGTCGGAGGTTTTAGGGTCGAACTGGTAAAAACCAGTCTACGATCGATTCAATAGGGTAAAGGGGCCTCTAGGGTCCCAAACTAGGTTCAATACATCGGCATCGATGATCTGAGCACGATGCCACTGGTTTCGTCCAATTCCAAGATCGGACGGAGAATTGGCGGTCAAACCATGGTGCACCGACTAGATCGGGCTCATGGATAAAATGGGACACTATACAGTATAATTACTGTACCTAACTATATCCAACAGGTAGGATTTTCCGAGCCGGTCGTAATGCCGCTGGTTTCGTTCGATTCCAAGATCGGATAAAGAAATGGCGGCTGAACCAAATTTAGACGGTTTACGTGTCTGGTTCAGGTGAACCAGACCGGTTCACTGTTGGGCCGGGCTGCAGGTCTGCTGTGCACTTAGGCGGGTCGGGTTGCTGTGCAGTCGGGTCGGGTTGCAGTGCAGTCGGGTCGGGTTGCAGTGCAGTCAGGTCGGGTTGCAGTATTATTAGTTTCTAAAAGCCCCGGGATAGATCTTTAATTACGAATCAGTCCATTCTTCTTCTTCCCCTTAAAACCAGTGAAACAGGGGGGCTGTTTCTGTGTGACGGCGACGACGGGGAGTCGGGTTTGGGTGCGCCGATGGTGCCCGTCTTGTCTCCCCCGCATCGCCCCCACGGAGGAGACATGGGAGGAGGCGACCGGAGCGCCGTCGGAGCTAGCCCGGGATGGGAATGGCCGGAGGGCTCGCGCGGGTGGTTGGGTTTGGTTTTGCTCCGGCGATCGCCGGTCGAGCCTGGGGTTTGGTCCTCCCGACGAGGACCGGAGGTGGGGTTACGGTGGCGTTCACCCGAGTGGGCCGCGGCTAAGGTAGGAGAGGACCGTGCAGATGGGTTTGGGTTGCGGAGTGCCGATGGGTCGCCGGTGGTTACAACAAAGAAGAGAAAGGAGGAGGAGGGGAGGACTACCTGATGGGTTCGGGTTCGTAGTGGCTCGCCGCTGCGTGGATCGCCGGGTCGCTGCAGCTCCTTCCCCTTCTCTCTTATCTCTCTTTATAATTCTCTCTCTATTCTTAATTTTGTCGTTCTCTCTCTTGGCTCTTTGCTCTTTCTCTCTCTATATCTCACTAAATATAACTATTATTCCGTTCTTTCCCCCTCTTTTAATTTGCTGTTCTTTCTTTCTCGATTGGTTCTTCATAAAGAGAGAAGTACAGAAGTGGGTTGTTAATGGTGGTAATTAAAGAAGGTTTAAAAGATCAGTTGTTAACCCCTTAATTCCTAATAGAGAGGAATGAATAAAGGAACGGAAGATGTTGGGCTTATTACTCCAAATCTTGCTCGATCCTCCCCATCGGAATTTTAACATTTAATTACCTTGGGGCGGAATAATTATGAGCCATAAGCCAGCTAGGAGGTTAGAAGTCAGGTCCTTGGGTTGGTCAGCTCGGTCTCGTGCCCTGAAGTGGGCTCGGTAGGAACCCGGGTGCGATTCGAGTACCTACTGGGCTGAAAAGAATAATTGGCCCTAACTCACAAACCGGAGGTCAGAATAGGGCTTGAAAGGGTTCGTTGGAAAGGTCTCGTCGACGTAAACACGTCGACACTTGGTATATATTTTTCTGACTTTTAGATCTCCTAAAAAGAAGAAAATACTCTAAAATTTAAAATAATAATAAATCATCACCCAGGTGTCGGATCGACCCTAGCTCAGGCTCGTTGAAAAGCTTTCTCAGAGCCCCACCCAACGTTTCCAGCCTTGCTGTGATCCGATTAACCAAACTTCCGTGTTAAATAAAACAATATCAAATGTCAGCTAATTTATCGATATTCTAGGGTATAACTACCAAACAGCCGAAACTAGTTGCGCATACACCCGATTACTGCACGGGATGCGCCATTGCGACCTGTTCGAAGCCATAGCAAATGTGAACGTAAAACATTTCATGGATTTACGGCTTATTCTTCCAGAACAAGTCCAGAGAAAAAAGTCGGACTAAGAATGACGAAAATACCCAAGGTGAACTTTTATTATTCCCAAATTTAACACCACAGGTGTTACAACCTACACACCTTAAAGAAATTTTCATCCTCGAAAATTAGTTAGAATCAGAAATCAAACATCAAAGAGATCAGGGTACAATCGCAACATATCGGACTCCACTTCCCAAGTGGCCTCATCCTCACCTCGATGACTCCACAAAATCTTGACTATCTTGATGGTCTTGGTGCGAAGCACTCTATCTTCGGAAGCTAAAACACGGATCGGCCGCTCCTCAAAAGTGGCATCGGCATTTAGCTCCAAGTCTTGCCAATCTAGTACATGTGTCGGGTCTGGCATGTACCTCCGGAGCATCGACACGTGGAACACTGGGTGCACTGCTGAGAGCCGAGGTGGCAACGCCAGACAATACGCCACCTCTCCGACTCGATCTAGAATCTCGAACGGTCCCGTAAACCTCGGTGCTAGTTTTCCCTTCTTTCCGAACTGAAAGACACCTTGCTTAGGGGAAACCCGCAGAAAGACATGGTCACCGACCTCAAACCCAAGGGGCCGTCTACGAATATCCACATAACTCTTCTGTCTGCTTTGAGCTGTGCGGAGCCTTTCTCTGATAACGTGTATCTTCTCTGTAGTCTCCTGCACTAAGTCTGGTCCCAGAAGACTACGCTCTCCGACCTCTGCCCAACAGATGGGGGATCGACAAGGCCTCCCATACAGATCCTCATAGGGAGCCATGCCAATGCTCGCCTGATAGCTATTGTTGTACGAGAACTCCACCAAGGGCAAGTGCTCATCCCAGCTACCTCCGAAATCTATAGAACACGCCCGAAGCATGTCTTCCAATATCTGGATGGTCCGCTCTGATTGACCGTCTGTCTGGGGATGGAAGGCTGTGCTAAAGCTGAGCTGTGTCCCCAACGCGGTCTGCAAACTCTTCCAGAACCCTGAGACAAACCTGGGATCTCGATCAGAGACAATGGTCACTGGAATCCCATGCAATCTGACTATCTCTGCAATGTAGAGTCTGCTCAGCTCCGATAAAGAGGAAGTCGTTCGGACTGGAAAGAAGTGGGCAGACTTGGTTAGTCTGTCTACAATCACCCATACTGAATCATGCTTGCTCCTGGTTAATGGCAACCCCGAGATGAAGTCCATCGTGATGTGCTCCCACTTCCACTCTGCGACAGGAAGGGGATGAAGGGGTCCCGCAGGCTTCTGGTGTTCTGCCTTAACCTGCTGACAGGTCAGACACTTGGCCACGAACTAAGCTACATCTCTCTTCATGCCATTCCACCAGAATTGGCTCTTCAAGTCTCGGTACATTTTTGTACTGCCAGGGTGTACCATGTATCGAGAGCGATGCGCCGCTGTTAGAACCTCCTCTCGAATCTCCATGTCCTTCGGTAGACATAGCCTCCTCTTATACCTCAGTCCGCCATCAGAATCAAGCGACCAGTCCTCTATTGCCTCTCCCCTTATCAGTCGAGAATGCATCTCCTCCAACTCCTCATAATCGGCCTGGGAGGCTATCACTTGTTTGACTAGCGTATGTTGCGCCCGTATACTGAATAATCGAGTATATGCGGGATCTTCTCGCACCAATAGGTCATGCCTTTCAACTGCTACAATAAAGCTCTGTCTATCTGCAATCAGTCGCGACATCTTACTCTTGAACTTTCTGCTGAGTGCATCCGCTACTACATTGGCTTTCCCAGGGTGATAGAAGAAGTTGTAGTTGAAGTCCTTCAAGACCTCAATTCACCTCCTCTGTCGGAGATTCAGGTCCTTCTGGGTATAGATATATCTTAGACTCTTATGATCACAATACATCTCGAAGTCTTCTCCGTACAGGTAGTGCCGCCAAATCTTGAGCACGAACACCACCGCTGCAAGCTCCAGGTCATGGGTCGGGTAGTTTTGCTCATGAGGCTTCAACTGTCTCGATGCATAGGCTACCACTTTGCCATCTTGCATCAACACACCCCCAAGTCTAGACTGGGACGCATCTGTATAGACCACGTATCCCTTCCCACCAATTGGCACTGTAAGAACAGGAGCAGTGGTGAGTCGTTGCTTTAGCTCCTGGAAGGACTGCTCGCAAGCATCCGACCACTCAAACTTCACCCCCTTCTTTGTCAACCGAGTCAGGGGCAATGCCAGTCTTGAGAAACCCTCTACGAACCTCCGGTAGTATCCCGCTAGACCCAGGAAACTCCGGATCTCAAAAACATTCCTCGGTGACTCCCAACTTAGTACTGCCTCGATTTTTGCTGGGTCCACTGAGATGCCTCCTTTTGAAACCACATGCCCTAAGAACTTTACTTCTCTCATCCAAAACTCACACTTGCTAAGTTTGGCATAGAGCTGGTGATCTTGTAATGTCTGTAGGGCAATCCTTAGATGCTCTGCATGCTCCTCTTTTGACTTCGAGAAGATCAATACGTCATCAACGAAGATTACGATGAAACGGTCAAGGTAAGGCCTGAAGACCCGATTCATCAAGTCCATAAAAGCTACTGGGGTATTTGTCAGACCGAACGGCATCACTAGAAACTCGTAGTGCCCGTACCGCGTCCGGAATGCTATCTTCTGGATATCATCATCTTTCACTCTGAGCTGATAGTACCCAGTCCTCAAATCGATCTTAGAGAAGAACTGAGCACCCTTCAGCTGATCAAATAGATCCTCGATCCTCGGAAGAGGATATCGGTTCTTCACAGTAACTGCATTAAGTTTCCTATAATCGATGCAGAGCCACTTTGAACCGTCCTTCTTCTGGGCAAACAAAACAGGGGCACCCCATGGAGAGACACTGGGGCGAATATACCCGAGACTCCGCAATTCTTCTAGTTAAGTACTTAACTCCCGTAGCTCCGCTGGTGCCATCCGATATGGGGCCACTGAGATCGGTGCCGTCCCCGGAACTAGCTTGATGCTGAACTCTACCTCTCGAATAGGAGGAAGGCCTGGGAGCTGGTCAGGAAATACATCAGGAAAGTCTGGAACGACTGGGGAGCGCTCCAATGGATTCTCGCCCTCAATCTCATTGGCCAACTGTGCTAGGAGGCTAAGATAGGACCCTTGCCGGGGCGTCGGATATAAAATAGCCAGCTTAGCTCCCGTAAAGAAGAACTCTGTATTGCCAGGTGGACGGAAGGTGATCTTCTTGGAGTAGCAGTCTAGTGAAGCATGGTATGACGCCATCCAGTCCATCCCCAATAAGACATCCAACCCTTCTAAGTCGAGGATAATTAAGTCGGCCACAAGTTCATTGCCTCCAATGGAAAGCACACATCTCTTACATACACGGTCCACATCAATGCTAGTCCCAAGTGGTGAGACGACCGATAGGACATAACCAAGGGGTTCCGACTGTAACCCCAAGGTAGCCATAAATTTAGGGACTATGTAAGAGTGCGTCGATCCAGTGTCGAACAAGACTCGTGCAAGGGTAGTGAACACAGGTACAACACCTAAGGCAATAATAAGTAGTTATAAATGTGTTTATCCTAGCTATGTGATCTACTAGAGCACAACTACAAAACTGATTATGGAAAAGCTACTCTACGAGAAAGGATTTAGGGCTACCTTCAATGGCAGATCCAAAAGCTCCAATATCCTGACCAACGAGTGCATAAGTCCGACCGTGAGTCTGTTGGCCACTACCACCCTGGCGGACTGGAGGTCTCTGCTGAAGTGGCTGTGGTTGAGGAGAACAGTAGGGCCGGGCACCCTGCTGATTCTTAGGTGCCCTCTGCTGAAGTGGTTGGGGATGGTATGTCAATGCTGGACGAGGGTGATACGGCAAGGCAGGTAGGGCTGGTTGCTGCTGCTGCTGTGAAGGACGCCGAGTGCAGTCACGCCTGACATGGCCATACGTGCCACATCTAAAGCACTTGGGACCCTGAGAAGTTGGGGCCCCCTGGGAGTGGTGCTGCTGCTGACGAAAAGGAGCCTCTTGAGACCTAAGCCTCTTGGAATGAAACCCGTGATCACTCCTTCCATTGCCACCACTTCCTCGCTTCTCCTGAATTTTCTTGGCATCCTATTGGCCTCGCTCTGCCACCAGAGCTCGATCCACCACCTCGCTGTAGATCTTCAGCCGCAGTACCTCGATCTTATTTTTTATTCCAGGCCTCAAACCTTGCTCGAACCTCTTTGCCTTACGCTCTTCCGTAGCTACCAGGAATGGAGCATAGCATGACAGCTCATCGAATTTGGCCTCATACTCGGCCACAGATAGTGTGCCTTGGTATAAGTCCAAGAACTTCTTCTCCATTTCGTCTCGGACACTCTCCGGAAACTACTTTTCTCGGAAAACCTTCTCGAACTCCTCCCAGGTCATAGGTGCCTGGCCTTCTCCTCGGGACCTCTGGATCCGATCCCACCAAAAGTCTGCCTCTGCCTCCAGCTGGTAGGAGGCCAGAGTGACTCTTCTCTCACCTACTACTTCCAAGGCATCCAATGCCTTGCCGACTTGCTTCAACCATCTGTCGGCCTCCACTGGGTTTGGATGACCCTTGAAGGTTGGCGGCTTCAGTACCTGAAAGTCCTTTAGGAGCTTCCCCATCCTATCTACATCCACTCTCTGCTCCTTCCGAGCAGCCTGCTGGGCCTGAGCCTGAGCCAAAGCAGCCTGGGCTGCTGCTGTCTGTTCCTGGGCAGCTGCCTGTTGCTGGACTACCATTGTTTGTTGTTGTTGCATCATGACTTGCTGCTGCTGTATCATTTCAGTCATGGTACGGAACATCTCCATGGGGTCTGGGACAGCTGCAGCACTTGATGACCCAGGAGAGGAAGTTTGACCTCTGGTAACAGCCATCTGCAAAAATGTAGGCCTATAAGACACTTGTTCGAGATAAGAAGACTAACCTATAACTAAATCCCTTAGGATCCTATCCCTAAGCTCTGATACTAGCTGTCACGCCCCGGATCCGACTGCACGGGTAAACCTGTCAAACCCGGGGGTGATGGGGTTATAAGGGTAAGTCAATGTTGTAAGGTTGCGAGGTTGATTTTATTATTTAGTTATTTATTACTAATTTATCATTAACTATTTACTAGTTAATAGGGGATGGCTTTGAGGAGAAGCCTACCAATAGCTTGGCCTTGAGGAAAGGCCTACCGGGCATGAAGCTTTGAGAAGAAGCTTACTAGGGGAAACATTACTGATTCTGGCATTATTCAGAGCATCTAAAACATAGTTTCATAATTATTACATAACCAACTGAAAATAATAAAAACTGACTAATAGCTCTAGTGTCCTCTCTCAATAGCTAATTAAGATCCTCTAGGAAGCGTCTGAGAAGGATCTACGGTACCTGAAAAGAGTGTGCAACAACGGGGTGAGTTTACTAGGTAAACTCAGTGAACAGTTAACCCTAAACTAGCTAGGGTAAACCATAGTCGTACCCCGCCCTTCTAGAAGTCTACGAGGGCGGCAACCCATATACACACACATTACAAGTAAGTGAAATGAACTAGCTTTACACATGGCAATTCTACTATATTACAATTACAACTAGTACATATAAGACTGTAATCATCCAGATCAAAGGTATGCAACTAATTACCAAATGTTAGTTCTACATACTCCTAAAGTGAACCGGCAGTTTTCTAACTGAGTCTGCCAACAGAACCTGGGTCCAAGTGTACCTGGAGAGCCAGAAATACCCATATGGGCATAAGGGGGCTTGGTCTTTCACCACGGGGCACTCCCGCCCACCTTGCTTTTCGGGGTCATTACCCAGGGGTGGACTACTAGTCCACTAGGGCCTTTACCGCCTGCCCAACCCTGTGACCCTACCTACTTGATTCGGATTATGCACAGGCGGTAGTTCACCTCCCATCCTGTACACTCGGGTCCCCTACCCATGCCCGTGAGTAGTGAGTCTTCCCTCTGGGAAGAGAACCTCAACTGAGGAAGTACAATCACCAGTCTCTCCATTGAGACCACCGGTCTCTCCACCGAGACCACCAGTCTTCGTTGCTCAATAGCAACTGGACTGCACCATGCGAACCATGGTCACCAAACACAGTCATTCAACAAAATATTAATAAATAATCAGTACAAGTATCTACTTGTTTGCATGCATCCTAGTGTGAATCTAGGTTGAGCTAATTACCGTTACAGCTATTGAAAAATATTACATTATTATTCAGAGTCAAGGGATAGTATGCCCACCTCCCACATGCAGTACCAGTTTCCCGCCTACATGCATTGGACATACTATGCCATATATATTTTTATTAATTATTTTATAGATACAACTACAATCTACTCTAACTAGAATAGAATTAATCATGTTCACCTGGAGAATAGCTCGATAGTCCACGCTCCTCACTCCTATCGGTCCGGTGTACCGTCGAAAGAGAAACTGACAATCATGGTTCAAAATTTATAAGTTGTTACATCTATAGATTACTCAAACTAGGGTTCTAAAAAGATTGGTTTAGGGATGAGGGATCTATGGGATCCGGTCTCGCTCAAATCCGACTTCGGTCGGAGGTTTTAGGGTCGAACCGGTAAAAAACGGTCTACGATCGATTCAATAGGGTAAAGGGGTCTCTAGGGTCCCAAACTAGGTTTAATACATCGGCATCGATGATCTGAGCACGATGCCACTGGTTTCGTCCAATTCCAAGATCGGATGGAGAATTGGCGGTCAAACCACGGTGCACCGACTAGATCAGGCTCATGGATAAAATGGGACACTACACAGTATAATTATTGTACCTAACTATAGCCAACAGGTAGGATTTTCCGAGCCGGTCGTAATGCTGCTGGTTTCATTCGATTCCAAGATCGGATGAAGAAATGGCGACTGAACCAAATTTAGACGGTTTACGTGTCTGGTTCAGGTGAACCAGACCGGTTCACTGTTGGGCCGAGCTGCACGTCTGCTATGCACTTAGGCGGGTCGGGTTGCTGTGCAGTCGGGTCGGGTTGCAGTGCAGTCGGGTCGGGTTGCAGTATTATTAGTTTCTAAAAGCCCCGGGATAGATCTTTAATTACGAATCAGTCTATTCTTCTTCTTCCCCTTAAAACCAGTGAAACAGGGGGGCTGTTTCTGTGCGACGGCGACGACGGGGAGTCGGGTTTGGGTGCGCCGATGGTGCCCATCTTGTCTCCCCTGCATCGCCCCCACGGAGGAGACATGGGAGGAGGCGACCGGAGCGCCGTCGGAGCTAGCCCGGGATGGGAATGGCCGGAGGGCTCGCGCGGGTGGTTGGGTTTGGTTTTGCTCCGGCGATCGCCGGTCGAGCCTGGGGTTTGGTCCTCCCGACGAGGACCGGAGGTGGGGTTACGGTGGCGTTCACCCGAGTGGGCCGCGACTAAGGTAGGAGAGGACCGTGCAGATGGGTTTGGGTTGCGGAGTGCCGATGGGTCGCCGATGGTTACAACAAAGATGAGAAAGGAGGAGGAGGGGAGGACTACCTGATGGGTTCGGGTTCGTAGTGGCTCGCCACTGCGTGGATCGCCGGGTCGCTGCAACTCCTTCCCCTTCTCTCTTATCTCTCTTTATAATTCTCTCTCTATTCTTAGTTTTGCCTTTCTCTCTCTTGGCTCTCTGCTCTTTCTCTCTCTCTATCTCACTAAATATAACTATTATTCCGTTCTTTCCCCCTCTTTTAATTTGCTGTTCTTTCTTTCTTGATTGGTTCTTCATAAAGAGAGAAGTACAGAAGTGGGTTGTTAATGGTGGTAATTAAAGAAGGTTTAAAAGATCAGTTGTTAACCCCTTAATTCCTAATAGGGAGGAATGAATAAAGGAACAGAAGATGTTGGACTTATTACTTCAAATCTTGTTCGATCCTCCCCATCTGAATTTTAACATTTAATTACCTTGGGGAGGAATAATTATGAGCCTTAAAGCCATCTAGGAGGTTAGAAGTCAGGTCCTTGGGTCGGTCGGCTCGGTCTCGCGCCCTGAAGTGGGATCGGTAGGAACCCGGGTGCGATTCGAGTACCTACTGGGCTGAAAAGAATAATTGGCCCTAACTCACAAACCGGAGGTCAGAATAGGGCTCGAAAGGGTTCGTTGGAAAGGTCTCGTCGACGTAAACACGTCGGCACTTGGTATATATTTTTTTGACTTTTAGATCTCCCAAAAAGAAGAAAATACTCTAAAATTTAAAATAATAATAACTCATCACTTGGGTGTCGGATCGACCCTAGCTTAGGCTCGTTGAAAAGCTCTCTCAAAGCCCCACCCAACGTTTCCAGCCTTGCTGTGATCCGATTAACCGAACTTCCGTGGTAAAAAAAACAATATCAAATATCAGCTAATTTATCGATATTCTAGGGTATAACTACCAAACAGCCGAAACTAGCTGCGCATACACCCGATTACTGCACAGGATGCGCCATTGCGACCTGTTCGAAGCCATAGCAAATATGAATGTAAAATATATCATGGATTTATGGCTTATTCTTCCAGAACAAGTCCAGAGAAAAAAGTCGGACTAAGAATGACGAAAATACCTAAGGTGAACTTTTATTATTCCCAAATTTAACACCACAGGTGTTACAATCTTGGCTGTGCTATTCAGGTTCAGGGGTCGGACCTTGGACTTGATTCAGTTTGGATATTTTTCTATTGATTCTCTTTACTTATTGTTTAGAGAACCCCGATGATAATATGATTATTTATCTTGCTTGTGAGTTTGTCTCTAGATCAGGCTTAGGGTTAGTACTATACTTATGGATTCATCGGTGTCTCTATATGGTTCTAACACGTGCGAATCCGTTGGCTAGCTAAAAGGAAAGGTGGTAACCGCCCTCGTGTTAGTTCAGGTAGCCAAGTACTGTGCACCGAGATAGACGCAGTGTTAAATTTGTTTAGAGATAATTAACTAATATCTCCTTAAGAAGTATGATAACCATAGTGGGATGCCCTTTCCCCACGTGGTCCTAGCGACCAAATTAGGTTAGGATTTCACTATGTGATACCCGTTTCTAGATGATGTTTGATGGTAGTATGAACTCATCACGATTTGGTTATGCCACCATTAGGTTGAGGTCCGGCGGAGGTTGTCGGATGTCCCTATTTGGCCAGCATCAAAACCTGTAATGAGATGAGGTCTACTATGATATCTGGTATCAAATTGTAAACGAGGCGTCATCGTAGTGGGAGTCCTTTCCATGTTGACCTTAGGCTAGGCTCTAGATCTTAGGATTATGGGAAAACTAGTAAAGTATCGGGATCCTTGGAATCTATATAATGTGATCCTTGCAAGAAAGGCGAAAGCTGAGTATTCAAGGTAGGGACTATGATATTTTCCGAGGAGACTAATGCTTTACGGAAAGGTTTATAATCCTAGTAGGAGCATGGTAGACCAGGGTCGTGACCTATCTAGATATGCATAAAACCTCATAAAGAAGGGATGTGTAAGTGGTTCCCTCCAAAGGGGAGCCCCTAGCCACCACAATCAACTGGCTAAGGGTCTGGGTAGGAGGTACGCAGTTTGATATTCCCACCGGGTGAGAGCTGTGTTTCCTTCCATACTGGTTCACCTAGTGGTTTCCTTCGGGACATGGAGGATGCTGGTGGCAGTGGGTGACTATTTTTTTCCTGCACCGTGAGAGCCTATGAACCCCCCTGTCGATACCACCTAGATTTATGGGAAGCATCCGAAAGCTTGTGTGAAGCCGCTGTTGCTGCGCACATGGGTCACATAAAGCTGGCCAAAAGGAGACTGGGAGGTCTTTCAGTTTACCATAGGTAATTCTGATGAAGACTGGGTCGTAAAAATCCCGTTGGCAGAAGCGGTTGCATGCTCTCACCGAGATGCTGTCTCCAATTCAAGGTCGATAGTCTCAGTGCTTGAACCCAGGGAATTTAGATTCCTGGATGTCTCCACTTGAGGTAGTGAAGATATAGCGGCTGGACTAAACATTATGTATTTCTAAATTCTATGAAATAGATTGTAGTAAACCCTAATTTTGCTTTGAACCATTATTTACAGAAATCATAATCAAGCTCGACCCCTTGCCTCTATATTTAATGATAACAAACTTACGGGACAAAACTACGAGGACTGGAAGCGTAACTTGATGCTTTTCCTAACGGTTGGCAAACACACAATTGCCCTAAGTACCCATCAACCGGCCATGCCGGGACCAAGTGCAACTGAGGCCCAGTTGAAGGAATGGAAAGACTGGCTAGATGCTGATGAGATATGCAAGTGCTATATAGTGGCATCCTTGCAGACCGTCCTTCAGAAGCAAGTCGAAGACATGGCCTTTGCTTCAGACATGATGCTCTACCTAAAGGAAATGTTCGAGGGTCGTAGTCGGGTAACTCGTTACCTGACCATCAAGAAATTGGTATCCACGAAGATGGCAGAGGGGACTTTAGTTCGGGATCATATGCTAAAATTGTTTGGCTATGTGAACGAGCTTGGTTCCTTCAATGTCATCTTGGATGTAGAGATCCAGACCGATATTTTCCTCGCGTCTCTGTCAGGAGCGTTTGAGGGCTTCGTTACCAACTTTAACCTTAACCGGTTGGAGATGTCTAACGCAGAGCTCCTAGCGGCACTCCAGGCGGTAGAGGATGGGATAAAGGCAGGAGCCCAATCCCTGAACGTGGAGCGGAATTCTTCTCTGAAAGCCAAGGACAAGTTTCAGAAAAGAAAGTCTAAGAAGCCCGTGAAGATGGGCCAGATACAGTTGCAGGTTCCTAAGCAGAATGGTTCGGCGAAGCCTAAAGGAAAATATTTCCGATGCGGTAAGAAGGGGCACTGGAAGGGCGACTACCGTGCGGCTTCCAAGAAGGGTGAGACAGGTATATCTCAAATCCATATAGTGGAATCCCTTGTAGCATCCAGTTGTTCTCCAGTTTCATGGATTGTAGATTCTGGTTCCACTAACCATGCTTGCAATAATTTGCAGGGGTTCAAGGAGACAAGAAAACTGGGTGATGGAGAGATAATCCTAAGCATGAGAACTAAGGCCGTGGCAGAGGTTGAAGCAGTTGGAGATGTCATCTTGCAGTTCCATGATGGAAGAAGTTTATTACTTAGAGACATACATTATGTACCGTCCTTGTGACGAAACTTAATTTCTATTTTCTTATTGAATAATAAAGGTTTTTTAGTTTTATTTGATCCTTCTAGTATGTCAAATAAATTGAATGGTTCCTTTGTTTGTAAGGGAAAGATATAGAATGGTCTCTATGTGATTAACTCCAATCCTAAGCAGGATAACATAACTGAAGCTTGTGTGATTAATTCATCTAAAAGGAAAAATCCCTCAGGTAATACAACACTCCTTTGGCATCTAAGGCTTGGACACATAGCCTCAGACAGTATTCACAGGTTGGTTAAGGTAGGACTCTTAAGTCCAGATGTTTCAGAAAGCCTACCGACGTGTGAGTCTTGCCTGGAAGGCAAGATGACTAAAAGATCTTTCGGAGCCAAAGGTAGCAAATCTAAGGAGGTTTTAGAGTTGGTACACACTGACGTATGTGGGCCCATAAGTATCCATGCTATAGGAGGCTTCGAGTATTTCATCACCTTCACGGATGATCACTCGAGGTTTGGATACACATACCTAATGCGGCAGAAGTCTGAATCCTTTGATAAGTTCAAGGAGTTCAGAGCTGAAGCAGAAAAGCAGACGGGTAAAAGTATCAAGTCTCTTCGATCGGATCAAGGAGGCGAATACCTATCGGTTGAATTTATTAGGTACTTGCGTGAGCATGGGATTGTATCCCAGTTAACTGCACCAGCGACACCACAACAAAACGGTGTATCTGAGAGGAGAAACCGAAGTTTGTTAGATATGGTTCAGAGTATGATGAGTTATGCAACATTGCCACCTAGTTTTTGGGGATATGCCCTAGAGACGACAGCATATACTTTGAACTTTGTTTCATCAAAGTCAGTACCCCTAACTCTTTGGGAGCTGTGGTTGAAGCGAAAGCCAAGCCTACAGCACTTTAGGATTTGGGGTTGTCCAGCACATGTGCGGAAGGACAAGCGAGATAAGATGGAGTCAAAAACTAAGGTATGTCTGTTCGTTGGGTATCCAAAAAGGACAAAGGGTGGTTTATTTTATAATCCTGAGGATAGAAAGGTTGTCGTCTCGATGAACACTGTATTCCTAGAATAGGATTATTTAATAGAGCATAAGCTCATCAGTAAAGTAGTTCTTAAAGAATTGCTTAGTACTGATGGGAGTACGCAGACAGAAAACGTAGTGGGAGCCAAGACCACTAAGATAAATGATACTGTAGAATCGGCTCCTATAGAACCACCGCAGGCTCGTCGCAGTGGGAGGACCACAAGTGCTCCTGATAGATACATTGCAGAAGCCTTTATAGTGGATCCAGAGTTTTAGGAGGATGATCCTCTGAACTATGACGAAGTGATGATATCCTCTGACCATGCAGCATGGCAGGAAGCCATGGAGATAGAACTGACATCGATGTCCCAAAACTCGGTCTGGACACTTGTAACACCACCTCACAACATTAAACCTGTTGGGTGTAAGTGGATGTACAAAAGGAAAAGAGGTCCGGATGGTACCGTTGAGACTTACAAAGCTAGACTAGTCGCTAAGGGTTATACCCAGCGAGAAGGGATCGACTATGATGAAACCTTTTCGCTAATGGCTATGCTAAAGTCTATCCGGATCCTCTTGTCCATTGCAGCCCATTATGATTGGAAGATCTGGCAAATGGACGTCAAGACCACATTCCTCAATGGGGATTTGGAAGAAGACATCTACATGTATCAGCCTCAAGGCTTTGTCGCAAAAGGTCAGAAAAGTCTGGTGTGCAAGTTGCAAAGGTCCATTTATGGACTGAAGCAAGCATCCAGAAGTTGGAACATGCATTTTGATCAGGCTATCCAGTCTTATGGATTTGAGTAGAATGTGGATGAACCATTTGTTTATAAAAGGAGCGATAAGACTGCATTAGTTTTTCTAGTGCTTTACGTAGATGATATCCTACTCATTGGAAATGATGTTGGACCGTTGCCTATAGTGAAGGTGTGGTTATCCTCTCAATTTGACATGAAAGATCTGGGTGAAGCGAGTTATGTTCTAGAGATCAAGGTAACTCGAGATCGCCAGAACAAGACTCTCTCGCTGTCACAGTCAGCCTACATAGATACTATCTTGGTCAGATTCAGTATGCACAACTTCAAGAAGGGACTAGTTCCATTCAGACATAGAATAAAATTATCCAAGGATCAGGGTCCTAAGACTCCTGAGGAGAGGGCAGAGATGCAGAAGATACCTTATGCTTCGGCTGTAGGGAGTCTGATGTATGTTATGCAGTGCACGAGACCAGATATATGCTATGCAGTAGGTATGATGGGCAGGTATCAGTCAAATCCGGGTCCAAGGCACTGGACTGCTGTGAAACGTATACTCAAGTATCTCCGTAGAACGAGAGATTATGAGTTAGTTTACTCTTCATAGGAACTAATACCGATTGGATATACGGATTCTGACTTTGCATCAGATCCGGAATCCAGGAGAACGATGTCAGGGTTTGTTTTTTTATTAGGAGAAGGAGATATCAGTTGGAGGAGCATGAAGCAGGGATGCATCGAGGATTCGACGACAGAAGCTGAGTATGTTGCGGTGTGCGAAGCAGCTAAGGAGGCGGTGTAGCTCAAGAAGTTCCTCACGGACTTAGGATACGTACCGGGAGCTCTAGATCCTATTGTCTTTTACTATAACAATAGTGGAGCGGTAGCACAATCCAAGGAGCCAAGATATCACCAGAAGAGCAAGCATATTGAGCGGAAATACTATATTATCCAGGACTTGAAGAAGCGAGGGGAGGTTGCAGTGACTCAGGTGGCGTCTGCAGATAACATGGCGGACCCTTTCACAAAGGCATTACCGACAAAGGCTTTTGAAAAAGCACGTGGATGCTATGGGAGTTAAGACTGTTGTTCCCCGCTAGGCCAAGTAGGAGTTTGTTGTAGCTCGTGTGTCTTTAGCGTGGAATTTCTGTATTAACATTAATAAAGATGGCTTTGGTTATTGCTTTAATTAGAATACTACTCTGGTATATGATAATACTCATATAATAAAAGTACCCTAGGGAACACAGTAGGCCACTAAGGTGCATGGAGGATCCATGCTTAGGAGATCCAGTCGACCAGTTCTTTGTAGACCTAGAACTAGTTCATAGCTTAGGTGATGCCGGTTGCTTCATCGAGAATAAGTTATTGGCAGGTAGAGGATGTGGTGAAGTCTCCACCAAGGGAACGTGGGATTCTCATTCACCTGACCAAGCACGATGATCGTGTTGAACAGGAACCAAGATGGTGCACAGTTCAGTGATTCAGACACTGGTGCAGAAACCGTCTTACTACTATAGATAATCCATCCTTAACCCTGAGGGACCATATACACTGGGCCAACCAATTGTGTGGTGCTTTGATGTGCCAACGTGTGCGGACCTTCCATAGTCCAATACCACTGTACGTTGGGTTACCCGGCTGGCGCTTGAGTGACATATAATCCCTACAGGTTATCCGACGTCCAGTATTGGATGGGTACATTTTGATGAGTCAATCTGTCCACATAGTTAACCCAGGCCTGGTGGTTGTCAGTATGAGTGACGATGTTCCAGATGCTAGGTATAACACCGGAAGATGTGTGGTGTTATAGATGACAAGTCATCAAACCCTAGTCAGATGATCGATCGGGATCTAACGGTGCTCCCCACCGCCCGAGTCGTATCATGGCACCAGTAATAGGAGGGACTGAGGATTATCGGAGTATAGTAGAGAACAAAGTTACGAGGGAGTAACATAAGTTTAGGATCACTAGAGTTCAACTCACGTCGCACTCTGGGTGGCTACGCGGGTTAATCGGATTAGCGCTGATTAACGGAACTTTCGGTGTGTCACCGGAATAGTTAATCAGGGATCCGGTTGGACCTAGAGATCCTAAACCCTGAAGGTTCTACCCTGTCATTGCGTATAGGAATTGTTCCCCGACTTAGTTGGATACGTTGGATGTGAAGTAGCACGATAGAGCGCAAGCCCGGAGCCTAAGAACCTAATTCACATGTGTTATGGGCCGTAGGGGTATTTTGGTAAATACTGAAATATAGCTTAGAACATATTGAATATGGATCTTAGAATGCGCGGAATAATTCCAGGAGCTCATTGTGGGTGCAAATTTTGGCATAAATCCACCACGGGACCCACCGGCCCTGCCTGGTGGACCCGCGAAGACTACAGCGGGACCCACCGGCCCTGCCTGGTGGGCCCACGAGGACTACAGCGGGACCCACCGGCCCTGCCTGGTGGGCCCACGAGGACGCAACTTTACCTGAAGGATCCCCAGATACGATAGCAAAAACCGCCATTCGCCACCCAGAATGTCTATAAATAGCAGAGCCTTCGAATGTAAAAGGATCGAAATCTAAGATCCGGAAATCTGATTTCCATTCTGAGATCTGACTTTCAGAACCAGAGCTTTGGGATTTCTAACCTCCGATCTACCATCTCTCTTCGATCTTCTTCTCTCTTTCGAAGAGATCAGGGAGCTTTCAGTGATACTCGGCCTGTCGAGGTCACTTCAACATAAGTGTTAGTGAATTCGGGTTGCTCCCTATAGCACGGAGACGTAGGCTTCGGCTGAACTCCGAGATCACCTCTCTTGTGTCAAAATCTCTCTCTCTGATTGCTTTTCTGTTTACATATCAAAAAAGCAACAACTTCAACCAACCGATCGACCAACGATCTTCGACATTAACTTCGACTCCAATTGACTGGTGCTGCGAAGGTCTTCGGGTCGGCACGAAGATTTTCCCCCACAGTTTGGCGCCGTCTGTGGGATCCGAGCGAGAAGCCGTGTCCTCTCTACTTCGACTACCAGATCAATAGCCAAACTTCCTCGCCCCCTCGGTTGATCAGACAACTGATCGGACGTCAGCAATCTCGTTGTACCCTTCGCACTCTGAATGGCGAGAACCAAATACCAGGGTCAACCAGAAGGAAGTAACACTCAACATCAACCTCGTCCTGAGACTCGTTCAATGAGTCAAAGGCTCAATTTCGGGCAGCCCCTTGCTGTCCCCGAGATGGGGGTTCATTCAGGAAGCGGGAGATCAGTCGATCGACCGATCGCCCCTCATCCTCATCAATCAATTGGGCAGACTGTCCCTGCTCCTGCTGAAGATCCTCCATCGACTTACCAGATCTCTGCAATCGATTTCCAACTACTCCAATTGGCGAAGCAAAACGCCACCCTCACTGCTGAGAGGGATGCTCTGAAGAAGGCAGCTTCCGAAGCTGGAATTGCTATTCCGATCCCCTCCGCAAGTGGGAGGGTTGATCCTCCTCGACATTCAATTCACTCCGAACAACGGAGGTCAATGGGCACTGATGCTCTCGAGAGGATTCGACGCGACCCAACTCCCTCTGCTGCTCCTTGGAAGCAGAGCGTCTGGGATCGTCTTGAAGACGAGTCCTCCCAATCCTCATCTGGTCGTAACTGCGACAAAAGAGCACCATCGAAGCTCAACATGCCAAGGAAGCACCAAATGAAAGGCGCTCCTTCAAAGAGTAGAGTCTCCCCTTCCATTCTACTCCAACGTGGACTTGGATCGGACCTTCGACACCGACTTCGACCGGCAAACACTTCAATGCCAGAGCAAGACCTTGCGATCTTGCCTCTTGACCCACCTCTAGGTCGAGGACATGGTCGTAGGGACGGTTACTCCTCTGCCGGGCCACTACATCGAAGTCTCTTCGAGACCACCTTTCCAAGAGGATGGAGAACTCCTATCCTCCCCAAATTCAACTGTATTAGAGGAGATCCAAGCCTCCATATACTTGCTTTCAAGCAAGCTCTAACACCACACGAAGAGGAAAACAACGTGCTCTGCCGCACCTTCGCGGGAAGTCTCGATGAGCCTTCGCTCGACTGGTATCACAATCTCCGAGCTGGGTCCATTACCCAGTTCGGTGTTTTGGCTAACCTCTTTGTGCAGCATTACCAGCTCAACCTGAAACCCGAGAAGAAGCTCGACTCTCTATATCGACTAAGGATGGGTGCAGATGAGACTCTCCGCAGCTTCACGAGGAGGTTTCGCAACGAGCATGCTGCTCTCTCTGGAAGGGATCTGGATGATGAAGCCATCATGTTGGCTTTCCAGAACGCTCTCCGCTTCGATCTACACATCTACAACGACTTCATCCGCAATCCCCCTCCTTCTCTGGGAGCTATGTTCGATCGAATTCAGAGGGAGATTGAGGTGGAAGACGATCAAGTCGCTCGAAAAGGGTGAGAAACTAAGAGAAGGCCTGCTGAAAGAGAAGCACCTAAATATGCTGCAAAGGCTCACAACACTGAAGCAGCAGCCCCTCCGGCCAATAAAAGATCAAAGAATGATGGGCGTCGATCTCCAACGAAGACCACTTTCACCGAGTGGAACATGCCAGTCGAGCAGATACTCGACCGTATTCAACACGACGAGTATCTTCGGAGGCCCAATCCTCTTCAACCAAATTCCAAATTCACAGCAGACAAAACAGTCTACTGTGAATTCCATCGAAGTCACGGCCATTCCACCGATCGGTGTTTTCGGCTGAAATTTCATCTTGAAGACTTACTACGAGAAGGCCACCTTCAAGAATTCGTCAACAATGGGCACGATCAACGTCGAACCTCTGCCAAGGGGAAAGAAGTGTGTTGGATACATCAAATCTCTTCCAATCGGCAACCAATTTCTGTGAATGCCAATGTCTTTGGCATTCATGGAACCTTGCACAATCAAGCTTTGACCGGGAAGGAAGTCGATCGGCAGGTTCGACGCATCTTCCATGTTCGATCTACTGCAAACAAAGAAGATACCTGGATCGAGAAGCCCATCGAAGGTCTGGTTTGGCCATCCATAGTCTTCAACGACACCGATCTTCAAGGAGTTCACACTCCCCATCGAGACCCCCTGGTCTTGAAACTCATCATCGACGGAAGCACCGTCAATCGAATCCTCATAGACACTAGAAGCTCCATTGACATTATGTTCTCAGACTGTTTCAAACGTCTGGGATATAAGTATCAAAGCCTCGACGTCGTCCCGACTGTGATCACCGGCTTCAATGGTGAACAAAGCATCACAGTGGGCGAATCCAGATTTACCATCGACCTCAGCCGAGAGACTCGAGTCTCGGTGAGGTTTGCAATCGTCGAAGGAATGTCTAGCTATAACGCCATTCTTGGGCGACCATTCCTCCATCAGATCAATGCCATCTCCTCCTCTTACCATCAACTACTCAAGTTTGCAACTGGAGAAGGCATCGTCTGCATTCGAGGCGATCAGCAAGCTGGAAGATCTTGTGAAGCTGCTGCTGCTAAAACAGATCGAAAGATCAATATTGCTCCTCCAAAGCGGCCACGAGATGAAGCTGGTCCCTCTTCTAAATAGCAATCAAAGAAGATTCCGCTGACCGAACCTCCACCAATCGAATGGGAAGCATCACCTTCAATAGAAGAAATCGTCCCGATCAACATTGGCAGTGGAGATCTCCCTCGACAAACATTTATTGGTACCGGTCTTAGCGACGCAGAAGCGCAAGACATGGTATCCTTCCTCAAGTCCAACATCGACGTCTTCGGCTGGTGTTTCGAAGACATGCCTGGGATCAATCCAGAGGATGCTTGTCATCGACTTGCAATCAAAGAAGAAATAAAACCTGTCAAGCAAAAGCCACGCACTATTCGACCAGAGCTACAAGTTGCTGTTCAAGAAGAAATTACCAAGCTACTCGCAGCCGGATTCATCCGAGAAGTGGAGTATCCTACTTGGATCTCTAACATTGTGGCTGTTCCGAGGAAGAACGGAAAGGTTAGAGTCTGCATCGACTTTACCAATCTCAACAAGGCTTGTCCCAAGGACCCATTTCCCATGCCAAGGATTGATAGACTCGTCGATGCCACTGCTGGCCACGAGCTATTGTCTTTCATGGATGGGTACTCTGGGTACAATCAAATTCCTCTTCACGCCGATGATCAAGAGAAAACGTGTTTTGTGACTAGCCGAGGTCTCTACTGCTACAATGTCATGCCATTTGGCCTCAAAAATGCTGGTTCCACCTATCAAAGGTTAGTCACGAAAATGTTCGAAGATCAGATCGGTCGCAACGTCGAAGTCTATGTAGATGATCTCCTTACCAAGAGCTTCACTAGAGGGAAGCATCTATCTGATCTAGCTGAAACTTTCCAAGTCCTTCGAAAGTATCGAATGAAGCTCAATCCAGCCAAGTGCGCCTTCGGAGTTCAATCTGGCAAATTCCTGGGTCATCTTGTGACCAGGAGAGGTATTGAAGCCAATCCTGATCAAATTCGAGCCATCATCGATATGCCTTCACCTACAAATCGAAAAGAAGTTCAACGTCTCACTGGAAGGTTAGCAGCACTCAATCGATTCATCTCAAAGTCCTCAGACAAGTGCAAGCCACTCTTCGACAAACTACGAAAGGCGGATACCTCCGGCTGGAGTCCAACCTGTGAAGAAGCATTTCAAAGCATCAAGAAATATCTGGTGCAAGCTCCTATCCTGACTGCTCCACTTCCAAAAGAAGACTTGTGGCTCTACCTTGCCGTGACCGATCAAGCAATCAGCGCGGTCTTAGTCAGTAGAAGAGAAGGCATCGAACATCCAGTCTACTACATCAGCCACACTCTTCTTCCGGCTGAGACTCGCTACTCAAAAACTGAGAAGGTCATCCTGGCCTTACTCACTGTATCGCGTCGTCTCCAACCATATTTCGTCTCTCACCAGATCACTGTCATTTCAGAACACTCGCTCAAAGATATCATTGACAAAGCTGGTCGAGCTGGTCGAATGACCAAATGGGTAATCGAAATGAGCTCCCTGGGAATCCAATTCGAATCTCGCACTTCCATCAAAGGTCAAGCAATTGCTGATTTTCTAGCTGACTTTCCAGTTGAAGACCCCATCACTTGGGAAGAGGATGTCGACATGCGCTTGGAAGATGAGGATACTCCTCCGATCAATCCTGCAACAAAAATTGATCCAAGTCTTGAAGTTATTTCTGCAACTCCTCCATGGAAGCTTTATACTGATGGAGCATCAAGTTCGATCGGTTCGGGAACTGGGATAGTCTTAATATCCCCCGAACTCGATCATCTCCAGAAGGCCACTCTCCTTGGGTTTAATGCCACCAACAACGAAGCTGAATATAAAGCACTCATTTCCGGACTCGAAATGGCAGAATCTCTGGGGGTAGATCGAATCATCATATACAGCGACTCCCAATTGATCATAAGGCAAATCAATGGAGAGTACGCAGCTCGAGAAGAAAGAATGCAACTCTACTTGGCCTTAGTACGACGTCTTCAACAACGTTTTACTAGCGCTGAATTCATTCAAATCCCCAGAGCAGAGAACCGAGAAGCAGACGCCTTAGCTAATGCTGCCTCAGTTCTTGGAGACTCACTCGGAGGAAGGCAAATACAGATCGATTATCAAGAAGTGCCCAAGACCATCCCCGATCAACAGATTCTTACTACTACAAAAGGATCTGGGGGTGGAGATCAGCTTGAAGATTGGAGACGACCAATTCTTGACTTCTTCAAACATGGCAAAATGCCAGAAGATCCAAATCAAGCCCGAAGGCTTCAAAGGAAGCTCCCATGCTACACTTTACAAGGTGAAGATTTATATTTCAAATCTCACAGCGGGATGTTACTCAAGTGCCTTGGTCCTGAACAAGCACAGGCAATCCTGATTGATATCCATTCCGGAGCTTGTGGAAATCATTCGGGAGGAAGATCCCTTGAAGCCAAGACGAAGCTACAAGGGTACTACTGGCCAACCATGGCAAGGGATGCTCAACAAGTCGTTCAAAGGTGCGAGCCTTGTCAACGGCACGCTCGAGCTATTCATCTCCCTGCAGATGAACTCCATCAATTATCAAGTCCTTGGCCTTTCCATCAATGGGGGTTAGATTTCTTGGGTCCTTTCCCTCCAACTCCGAGCAAGAAGAAATATCTACTGCTGGCTACTGATTACTTCACCAAATGGGTTGAAGCTGTGCCCCTCTTTCGAGAGACTGACGACGAAGTGATCAAATTCATTCGGCACAACATCTTCTCAAGGTTCGGCACACCTCAAGTTCTTGTTGCTGACAATGGAGCTCAATTTGACTCAGACAAATTCCGAGAGTTCTGTCTGAACAACGGTATCAAGTTATTCTATTCAACTCCAAGATATCCTCAATGCAATGGTCAAGCTGAAGCCTCAAACAGAGCTATACTTGATATACTCAAGAAGAAACTCAACGACAAGAAAGGATTGTGGGAGCAAGTCCTACCTGAAGTTCTGTGGGGGTATCGCACAACTCCGAGAAGATCAACAGGGTTCTCACCCTTCCGTCTAACATATGGATCGGAAGCAATACTCCCAACAGAGAATATATCTAGTACTTTGAAGACCAAAGCTGTTGAAGAAGGAGTCAATGAAGAACTTCGGATCAATGATCTAGACTTCTCTGAAGAACTACGAGATCAAGCTTCTCTTCGTGTAGCCCAGTATCAACAGAAGATCAAAAGAGCCTATGACAAGAAAGTCCACAAGAGACAGTTCCCAGTGGGTAGTTTAGTTCTCAGAGCAGTTTTCTACAATACCAAAGAGCACCGCAGTGGAAAGCTTGCTCCCAATTGGGAAGGACCATACATTATTGAGTCAGTTGGAGGCAAAGGTTCTTACAGACTGATCACACCAGAAGGAGATAGATTGCCTCGAGCTTGGAATTCTAGACACCTCAAGTTGTTCTATCCATAATGTAAATTCTGTGATGAATAAAGCTCTCTTTCAAGTGTTCAAGTGTACAAGTGCTCTGATTTTCAATCCAAGTTCTGAAGCAGTTTCAAGTTATCCATATTCAAATTACCAGGTCTTTTAACAAGTTTGGGTGTTAGGGTTGCGACCCAACCCCTTACTAGCAAATGTTAAAAACTGACCATTTTCAAGTTACCAGGTCTTAACATGTTTGGGTGTTAGAGTTGCGACTCGACCCCTTACTAGCGAATGTTAAACTGACCTTCGAAATTCAATATCCAATTTCAATCAATTCGATATCGTCTAACAGGTTTGGGAGTTTGAGTTGCGACTCGACCCCTTACATTCAAATGTTATTCGAATTCAAATTCAATTTTCAAAGTTACAAGTTTGGGTGATTGAGTAGCGACTCAACCCCTTACATTCAAGTATATGCGTATTCAACTTACGTTCAAATGTATGAATACTCAATCATGTCAAATAGCATTCCAGAACTCAACATTCAAAGACATTCAACTCAAAAGAAGTGCAAGTTTCAAATACCAAAAAGATGTCTTCTATTATCATCAAAATATGTCAGATACAAGGAGCTGTTACATTTCAAAAATTTACAAGTACAACAACGAAGAAGAAGAAAAGTCTCAGGGCTTGGCCACACTCTTCGCATGCGACTTCTCCCCTTCAGATCCAGGACGAGCTTTACTCGCCACTGATGCCTTGGAGGATCGGACGCTAGCTACATGAGTCCTGAGCGCTTCTGCTGCCTTCTCTGCTGTTTCCTTGTAAACCTTGCACTCTGACAGCGCATGCTCCAGTGCCTTCTTGGAAGTCTCCTCTCTGGCAGTGAAGGCAGCGTGCTGAGTAGCAAGTTGTTGCTTCAGCTCTTGGATCTCGATGGTGCGACCACAGGACACATCCTCAACCTTGGAGAGTCGAGTCTTCAAGGATTCGAGCTCGTGACTCTGTGCCTCACATCGATCCTTCAGCCCCTTGATCTCCAGCTTTCCCTTGCGAAGTTCCTCAATCTTGGTTTTGAGAGAGGCTTTCTTCGAAGTCAGGAGCTCTCTCAGCTCATCTCTCTCCGCGGTCAACTGATTTATTTCAGGTACAGCTTCTTTTGCTCCCGCCCTCATGGAGAGTTTGGTTGCAACATTCATAAGTGCTGAGTTCTGCAAAAGAACAAAAGAGTTGAATTATTCTGAAGAAAGATACGATTCAAATGATCGATCAAGCAGATGCACCTACCAACAGGTTAATTCTATCGAAAGCTTCATCCAAAGTGGCACCCGGAAGGTTGATGAGTTTTCTGATCGCAGCAGTGGGGCGGTTGATATCAACGTCACCCAAGTTTTTTATTGTTGGAGTCAATCCAGCAGGCGCACCTACAATCAAAGGGAATCAAAGTGTTAGATTATTTTCGAACTTCAGAGACAAGACATTCAAAGCAAGTTAAGTTCAATTACCTGATGTTTCGACCCTCGGCTCTTTGCCCTTCCGACGATCAGAGCCACTCTGAGGAGTCGATTTCTCCTGAATCGGGGTTGGCGCTGGTTGAGGTTGAGGAGCCCCATCGCCCACTCGACTTCCCCTCTCCAAATTAGCAGGGGGGGAAGCATTCCTGGGAGGTGAGGCTCTCTCTTCTTGCGACCCGCCTGGCTGGATGAGCCCGGCCACCATGGCCTCCACCTCGTTGAGCAGAGAGTGAGAGGGGGGAGGGGGTTGCTCAACCTCTACACCCCCACTCATTGTTGCTCCCTCAATGCGAAGAGCGTCGGGGGGGATTTGATCAAGAGGCGTGGGGTTGCTTCCAACCCCAGCACTCTTCGATAGTTTAATTTTGAAGCGCATCGGCCTCTTCAATTCGTCAAATTTGTAGGTGGGAACCACCTTTTTGCCGTCGCCTTCTGTGTCGAGAATTTCCTCCATCTGACGGGCTTTAACCTCGTCAATGGGAATAGGGATCGAGTCCTCCCCCGTTGCACCACCAGTGGGGGTGGGAGGAATTTCTTCCTCACCACCCCCATTCTCACCATCCCCACTGGAGGGGGTAGAAGACGGATCGTCCTCGCCGTCCCCTTCCTCGTCTTCGTCATTGCCACTGATGTCGTGGCTGACATTCTCTGTCTCTTCTTCTTCTTCATTCTTCTTCTTTTCTTCTTCCTCTTCGTTCTTCTTCCCTTCATCTTCATCTTCCTTAGGCTTGACGAGAGTTTTTCGCTTCTTCTTCACTGGGCCTCTTTGGAGTACTAGTTTCTCGTCAAAAGTGGGCAATCGGCGCCTAGCAGTGTAGATCTTCTTCTCGGCCCGAATCTTTCGAACGATCTTACCCGACTGAGGGTCCTCCTCGTAGTCAGAGTATAGGACTTCGTTGTCCTCGTACCTGTCCTTTGATCTGTGGAGGAGATTGGCCTTGCCATATCTCACAGGACAGTTAGAAAACTGTTTCCACGACCTGGTTCCACAGGTTAGCTCTGTGGGTGCAAATTTTGGCGAGAGTTTACCAACTACAGCGGGACCCACCGGCCCTGCCTGGTGGGCCCACGAAGACTACAGCGGGACCCACCGGCTCTGCCTGGTGGGCCCACGAAGACTATCGCGGGACCCACCGGCCCTGCCTGGTGGGCCCATGAAGACTACAGCGGGACCCACCGGCTCTGCCTGGTGGGCCCACGAAGACTACCGCGGGACCCACCGGCCCTGCCTGGTGGGCCCACGAGGACTACCACGGGACCCACCGACCCTGCCTGGTGGGCCCACGAGGACTACCACGGGACCCACCGGCCCTGCCTGGTGGGCCCACGAGGACTACCACGGGACCCACCGGCCCTGCCTGGTGGGCCCACGAGGACTACCACGGGACCCACCGGCCCTGCCTGGTGGGACCAAGAGCCAGTGGAATCCCCCAGAAGATGGTAACAGGGCCCGCAACTTTACCTGGAGGATCCCCAGATACGACAGCAAAAACCGCCATTTACCACCAGACTCACTCCTGAAAAATCCTATAAATAGCAAAGCCTTCGAATGTAAAAGAATCCAATCCGAAAATCTGATTTCCACTCTGAGATCTGACTTTCAGAACCAGAGCTTTGGGATTTCTAACCTCCGATCTACCATCTCTCTTCGATCTTCTTCTCTCTTTCGAAGAGATCAGGGAGCCCTCAGTGATACTCGTCCTGTCGAGGTCACTTCAACATAAGTGTTAGTGAATTCGGGTTGCTCCCTATAGCACGGAGACGTAGGCTTCGGCTGAACTCCGAGATCACTTCTCTTGTGTCAAAATCTCTCTCTCTCTGATTGCTTTTCTGTTTACATATCAAAAAAGCAACAACTTCAACCAACCGATCGACCAACGATCTTCGACATTAACTTCGACTCCAATTGACTGGTGCTGCGAAGGTCTTCGGGTCGGCACGAAGATTTTCCCCCACAGTTTGGCGCCGTCTGTGGGATTCGAGCGAAAAGCTGTGTTCTCTCTACTTCGACTACCATATCAATATAGTCAAACTTCCTCGTCCCCTCGGTTAATCAGACAGCTGATCGGACGTCGGCAATCTCGTTGCACCCTTCGCACTCTGAATGGCGAGAACCAAACATCAGGGTCAACCAGAAGGAAGTTATACTCAACAACAAGCTCGTCCTGAGACTCGATCAATGAGTCAAAGGCTCAATTTCGGACAGCCCCTTGCTGTCCCAGAGATGGGGGTTCATTCAGGGAGTGGAAGATCTGTCGATCGACCGAACATCCACCCTGCGCGACAATCAATAGGTCAAACAACCCCCACTCCTGCTAAAGACCCTCCTTCGACATATCAAATTTCAGCGGTCGACTTTCAACTGCTTCAATTTGCAAAGCAAAACGCCACCCTCACCGCTGAGAGGGATGCTCTCAAGAGGGCAGCTTCTGAGGCTGGGATCGCTCTTCCTATCCCCTCTACAAATGAGAGGGTCGATCTTCCGCAACATTCAATCCACTCTGAGCAACAGAGGTCAATGGGCACTACTACCCTCGAAAGGGTTCGACGCGATCCAACTCCCTCTGCTGCCCTGTGGAAGCAGAGTGTTTGGGACCGCCTCGACGACGAATCCTCTCAATCCACTCCTGGTAGCAACTTCAACAAAAGAGTCCCTTCAAAGCAAGATGACTCGAGAAGATGTCAGATGAAAGGTGCGCCCTCGAAGAATAGAGTTTCACCATCCGATCTGCTTCAACGTGGGCTCGGATCGGACCTTCGTCATCGACTCCAACCTGCCGAGCAGGACCTCTCGATCTTACCCCTCGATCTCCATCTAAGTCGAGGGCAGGGTCGTAGGGATGGATACTCCTCCGTCGGACCCCTCCATCGAAGCTTATTCGAGTCAGCATTTCCAAGGGGATGGAGAACACCCACTCTACCCAAATTCAATTGCGTCAAAGGAGATCCAACTCTCCATATACTCTCTTTCAAACAATCCCTGACACCGCATGAAGAAGAGAACAACGTGCTCTGCCGCACCTTCGCCGGGAGCCTCGATGAGCCATCCCTCGATTGGTACCACAACCTTCGAGCTGGATCCATTACTCAGTTCAGCGTCTTAGCCAATCTCTTTGTGCAATATTATCAACTTAATTTGAAGCCGGAGAAGAAGCTCGATTCCCTCTATCGGCTAAGGATGGGTTCGGATGAGAGTCTTCGCAGCTTCACAAGGAGATTTCGCAATGAGCACGCTGCCCTCTCTGGGAGGCATCTGGATGATGAAGCTATCATGTTGGCATTTCAGAATGCACTCCGCTTCGACATGCACATTTACAACGACTTCATTCGCAATCCTCCTCTTTCCCTAGGTTCAATGTTTGATCGAATCCAACGGGAAATTGAGGTTGAGGATGATCAAGTTGCCCGAAAGGGACGAGAGACGAAGAGGCGACCCGCCGAAAGGGAAACCACAAAATATGCTACCAGAGCCTACAATGCAGAAGCAGAAGTTCCTCTCGCACCCAAGCGATTAAGAAACGATGGACGCCGATCTCCTCCAAAGAAGACTACTTTTACCAAATGGAATCTACCAATCGAACAGATCCTCGATCGAATTCAGCATGAAGAGTTTCTCCGATGGCCTAATCCACTGCAGCCCGACACTAAGGCCACTGCAGACAAAACCGTCTACTGTGATTTCCATCGCAGTCATGGTCATTCAACTGATCAGTGCCACCGGCTAAGGCATCATTTGGAAGATCTGCTACGTGTAGGACATCTCCAAGAGTTTCTCAAAGGCAGGCAAAATCATTCCTTCGAACATCACTAGTGAAGATCTCCCTCGAGATGGAAAAATCTGGGGGGTTGAAGATGATCAACTTTCAAGCGACCATTTGTATCGTCAGAGAACGCAGCAGCTGGAAACTAGATCCCAACTGGGAAGGTCTATACAAAGTCAAATCAGAAGGAGGCCAAGGACTCTATCGATTGCCACGGGCTTGGAATGCTCGAAATCTTAAATTGTTCTATCTATGATGTAAATTCTATGTTGAATAAAGATTGCTTTCAAACGTCTACTTGTCCGTTCAAATTCTGAGTTATGAGACAGCACAACTCTCAATTTCAAGCTACCAGGTCGTTTAACAAGTTTAGGGCCTCGTGTTGCGACATGACCCTTTACGTGCAAATGTTAAACGATTTCGGGTTGTGAAACAGCACAACTCTCAATTTCAAGCTACCAGGTCGTTTAACAAGTTTAGGGCCTCGTGTTGCGACACGACCCTTTACGTGCAAATGTTAAAACGATTTCGGGTTGTGAAACAGCACAACTCTCAATTTCAAGCTACCAGGTCGTTTAACAAGTTTAGGGCCTCGTGTTGCGACACGACCCTTTACGTGCAAATGTTAAACGGTTTCGGGTTGTGAAACAGCACAACTCTCAATTTCAAGCTACCAGGTCGTTTAACAAGTTTAGGGCCTCGTGTTGCGACACGACCCTTTACGTGCAAATGTTAAACGGTTTCGGGTTGTGAAACAGCACAACTCTCAATTTCAAGCTACCAGAATATCAACACATCTCGAGACCTGCTCTCGGCACCCTAGCAAAGCCTAAAGCTCTTTGCCCCAACACATCTCGACATGAAGATCAAGGTCCCACGCGTCGAGCAGTATTCAGCCAATGTCACTCCAGAGGCAGGACATCTCTCAAACTTACCAAGTCACTACAGAAGACTTCTACCATTCGACACTCATAAGAGAGCATCACGTGCTCTCATGCTCGAGGAAGACTCGTTCTGGAAATCCACCATCGATGAGGGGGTGAATCTACAATCTTCTATAGCCAGCATCAACATACAAAGACGTGCTCCACGCTCCAAATTAGTTGAGAGAACATTTCGGCCTAATTTCTGTCAAACTAAGGAGATCGGAGAAACAATCCTCCAACAACTTACAGACGGACTCATCAACCATTCAAGGGCAAAGTCCGAGACCTGAGTCTCAGCATTCAAATCGAAGTCTTCGCTCGTGGCCTCACTCGAACCTTGACCGGATAATTTTTTACCGATCGGACAAACTTGTCCGATCGGCTAAAATCATTCGATCGATCGATTTTCTACTGGATCTGGCAAAAAACCGAGGTTTTTTGCCGATCACTCGAACCTTGACCGGATAATTTTTTACCGATCGGACAAACTTGTCCGATCGGCTAAAATCATTCGATCGGTCGATTTTCTACTGGATCTGGCAAAAAACCGAGGTTTTTTGCCGATCACTCGAACCTTGACCGGATAATTTTTTACCGATCGGACAAACTTGTCCGATCGGCTAAAATCATTCGATCGGTCGATTTTCTACTGGATCTGGCAAAAAACCGAGGTTTTTTGCCGATCACTCGAACCTTGACCGGATAATTTTTTACCGATCGGACAAACTTGTCCGATCGGCTAAAATCATTCGATCGGTGAATCAAACTTTTGCATGGCCTTCACCTGGGTTGTCAACTTTTGACCTTTGAAGCAAACATCAAAGGTGTGAATCAACGGCCATAATCAATGCCATCATTTGTGCATCAATGTCATCACATCAACAATGCCATCACAGCCTTCCCTTCCATAATGCATGGAACTCCCATGCAAGCATGCATGTATATGCACCGATCCACCACCTCTCATTCCCACTTGATCACAACCACCAGCAACTGGGTTGGCTAAAAAGCATTTCATCCAATGTGAGTGAGAGAGGATGCCATCCTTTCCAATCAAGTCCAAGAGAATCCATCTAGAGGTTTGATTTGAATGTGGAGGGAAACGTTGGGTACAAAGTTTGTTTGAAATTTAATATTTGATTCGGTCAGCAGAGACCTTCACGTGAGTGACCCAATTTCAACTCCATTGTACAGTCAGCAGAGACCTTCACTCAGCGAGGCCTTCACGTGAGAAACCATCTTACACAAATTCACGTGTGTTGTCAGTTAAGTTAATTTTCCCTGCGTGATTTGAACAGCAAACACCATAATCAACGGCTATAATTTGCACTCATTGACGTGGCATCCGATCACAAGGGTCTCGGGCAACTTAACCTGCGGACTCCTCGTCATCTCTCCCGATCGCAGCACATCATTACCCCCAATCGGCCGGCGAAGCTCCCTCGACCTTATCGGCGACCGATCGATAGAGGACCCCCTGCGATCTACTTCGACGGCCACCTCTACGCCATCCTCGGCTCCGATCGGCTGCACGCACCCGATCGAGCCCGCTGCAGCTTTCTCCCCCCTTCACCGGCAACGACAACAGTAACCCCGCCCATCTCCGATCCAGATGGTGTTCGGGTGCGAGACCGATGATCGGTTGCCAGCGACCGATCGGTCACTGGCAACCGGTCAAGATTCATGCGATCGGTCCCCACGAGGGGTGTTCTTCCCGAGCCAGTGCATTTTTTAGCCGATCGGTGATTTTCTTCTTCCCAGACACCGGCTGGTGGCGCCTGATCGACGACCGGCAGCAGCCCTTCGTCCTCGACTGATCGGCCAAAAATCCATTTGAATCTTGGGCTAGAAGTGTTTTTTCCAACCGATCAGCTCAGTTTCGATCGGACGAATTTGCCCGATCTGTCGATTTTGTCCGATCGGACAAAATCGCCCGATCGGACAAAATCGCCCGATCGGACAAATTCACCCGATCGGCGCAGCAACACATACCCGATTGGCTTCTCCGACAGCAGCCCTTTCTCCCTCTACTTGAACGGGCACCTGAACGGCGAGCAGCAGATCAAAGATCGGCAACTCAACAGCTACTTCTCTAAACATTTAGCCGATCAAACAACCTTCTTCTCTCAAATCTAATCTTTACCTGATCAAACATACCATACCACCCTCCCCTTCCATTGGCGAGTTGCACCCGATCACCTCGATCGATAGGTCGAAATTGACCGATCACTTTTTTGACCGATCAAAATTTGACCGATCAAAATTTGACCGATCAAATTTGACCGATCACTTTTTGACCGATCAAATTTGACCGATCAAATTTGACCGATCACTTCGACCAAACACTTTGACTGATCGGTCAGACTTGACCAGTCGAATTCGACTGATCGGTCGATTTTCTACTGGATCGGTCAAAAAACCATGTTTTTTGACCGATCACCCGATCCTTGACCGGTTGAATTTTGACTGATCAGTCAAAATTTGACCGATCGGTCAAATTTGTCCGATCGGTCAAAATTTGACCGATCGGCCAAAATTTAACCGATCGGTCAAAATTTGACCGATCAGTCAAATTTGTCCGATCGAGCAGAAATCAATCGATCGGTCAAAATCTCTACTAGATCGGTCAAAAAACTATGTTTTTTGACCGATCACCCGATCCTTGACCGGTTGAATTTTGACTGATCAGTCAAAATTTGACCGATCGGTCAAATTTGACCGATCGGTCAAAATTTGACCGATCAGTCAAATTTGTCCGATCGGCCAAATTTGTCCGATCGGTCAAAATTTGTCCGATCGGTCAAAATCTAACCGATCAGTCAAATTTGTCCGATCGGCCAAATTTTAACCGATCGGTCAAAATTTGTCCGATCGGTCAAAATCTGACCGATCAGTCAAATTTGTCCGATCGGCCAAATTTTAACCGATCGGTCAAAATTTGTCCGATCGGTCAAAATCTGACTGATCAGTCAAATTTGTCCGATCGGCCAAATTTTAACTGATCGGTCAAAATTTGTCCGATCGGTCAAATTTGACCGATCAGTCTATTTTCAAACGCTCAACACTCGACAAAAAGCTCCTCTTCATGTGTGACAGGGGGTCGTTAGCTTTGCACCACGAGTCCAAGCCAGCTAGATCGGCCTCTAGCTAACTTGGAGGGGGTAACTGTGGGTGCAAATTTTGGCGAGAGTTTACCAACTACAGCGGGACCCACCGGCCCTGCCTGGTGGGCCCACGAAGACTACAGCGGGACCCACCGGCTCTGCCTGGTGGGCCCACGAAGACTACCGCGGGACCCACCGGCCCTGCCTGGTGGGCCCACGAAGACTACAGCGGGACCCACCGGCTCTGCCTGGTGGGCCCACGAAGACTACCGCGGGACCCACCGGCCCTGCCTGGTGGGCCCACGAGGACTACCACGGGACCCACCGGCCCTGCCTGGTGGGCCCACGAGGACTACCACGGGACCCACCGGCCCTGCCTGGTGGGCCCACGAGGACTACCACGGGACCCACCGGCCCTGCCTGGTGGGCCCACGAGGACTACCACGGGACCCACCGGCCCTGCCTGGTGGGACCAAGAGCCAGTGGAATCCCCCAGAAGATGGTAACAGGGCCCGTAACTTTACCTGGAGGATCCCCAGATACGACAGCAAAAACCGCCATTTACCACCAGACTCACTCCTGAAAAATCCTATAAATAGCAAAGCCTTCGAATGTAAAAGAATCCAATCCGAAAATCTGATTTCCACTCTGAGATCTGACTTTCAGAACCAGAGCTTTGGGATTTCTAACCTCCGATCTACCATCTCTCTTCGATCTTCTTCTCTCTTTCGAAGAGATCAGGGAGCCCTCAGTGATACTCGTCCTGTCGAGGTCACTTCAACATAAGTGTTAGTGAATTCGGGTTGCTCCCTATAGCACGGAGACGTAGGCTTCGGCTGAACTCCGAGATCACTTCTCTTGTGTCAAAATCTCTCTCTCTCTGATTGCTTTTCTGTTTACATATCAAAAAAGCAACAACTTCAACCAACCGATCGACCAACGATCTTCGACATTAACTTCGACTCCAATTGACTGGTGCTGCGAAGGTCTTCGGGTCGGCACGAAGATTTTCCCCCACAAGCTCGAGGAACAAGTTATCTATGGCTCCAGCCCTCTCAGAATTCCAGGCGAAGATGCCTCCCTCACTGTACATTTTCACCGCCTCGTGCACGCTGTCTCGGGGGGTGTCGGGCACTGACATGGACGTCCAGGCGCCAGATACAGAAATAGGCCAGTCCGTGTACAACTTGTCCGAAGGGACTGTATCAGTGAGCGGGCGCAGTGGAGATACTCCAGTCAAATTATAGAATGGGCTGTCCCTTCTGTAAGCCCATCTGTAATGGAAGAAGAAGTATCCAAGCTCGATCCGGGCAGGTTCACCTTCCGGGATACTGGAGTAGCAGGCCCTCAAGTCCTCCTGGAAATCCGATTCCACCCGGCAGAATGCATAGATGATTCGCCAAGCATTCCCTGTGACTTGTCCCGGGCAAAGGCCAGAAGTATTTAGCAATCTGGCAGCGAAGGGTGGCAGAGGCAGACGTAGGCCGCAGTTCATTTGGCCGATGGTCACGATGGTTCCCATGACCTTCTCGTTGCTGGCAAAACTGGTGAAGACGGTCTTCTTGTCGATGCCGAAAGCCGTCTGGATGCTAGGGAGTGAAGGCTGTGCCCCCTTCCCTTCTGTGAAAAAAGAGAGCAGTGCTTGCCATTTCTGTCTCTTCGTATCCGTGAACTCACCGCCTGTATTGTACATATACTCTGTCTCCTCTGTCAGAGGCATGAGCGGACCCAGAACAAACTTCACTTTGGGAATGAACTCTGGCCTTGATGGCGCCGAAGCGAAACCTACCCCTTGGTGCCTCTTGCCCAGTTGGCCAAGTTCAGCGAGAGCAGCCTTGCCTTTGCCACGGCCCCTCGAAGGAGATTGAACCTCGACAATTTCCTTCCCCTTTCTCTTCGAGGGAGCTGTACCGGACTTCTTCGAACTGCCAGATGAAGCCATTGGACCGATCGAACGAGAACAAGAACAAGAGCAGAAATCAGGAGAACAAGGGTCTGGACTTCGAAAAATTTTGGAAGCGTGAGGCGAAATGACAGCCGGTGAAAACTTTTGTACCCAGGGTAAAACAGGTGCGCAAATCGAGAAGACACGTGTCTTCACCATATCAAATCGCGTGTTTTTGTAGGTACACGTGGCATCCATCCGTAGCAAGCGCAAAACCAGGCGAACAGTCGCGACCAGGCGAAACGTCGGACCTACCGGTCCACATGAACCAACGGTCCAAGCAAGCCACCGGTCTGGGTAAACCGGACCGCCGGTTCAAAGCAACCATCAAGCCAACCAAGGATTCAAAACAAGAAGAATCAAACTCCATCAATGTTCAAAACTCTGCCAAAATATCGGAGAACAGAGCAGTAAACCTTCTCTGAAGGGCAGGTTCAAAACTTTACTTTGATCGGTCAAATTTCTACTGGATCTGGCAAAAAACCAAGGTTTTTTGCCGATCGCTCGAACCTTGACCGGATATTTTTTCACCGATCGGACAAACATGTCCGATCGGCGAAAGTTATCTGATCGATCAAATTTCTACTGGATCTGGCAAAAAACCAAGGTTTTTTGCCGATCCCTCGAACCTTGACCGGATATTTTTTCACCGATCGGACAAACATGTCCGATCGGCGAAAGTTATCTGATCGGTCAAATTTCTACTGGATCTGGCAAAAAACCAAGGTTTTTTGCCGATCCCTCTAACCTTGACCGGATATTTTTTCACCGATCGGACAAACATGTCCGATCGGCGAAAGTTATCTGATCGGTCAAATTTCTACTGGATCTGGCAAAAAACCAAGGTTTTTTGCCGATCACTCGAACCTTGACCGGATATTTTTTCACCGATCGGACAAACATGTCCGATCGGCGAAAGTTATGTGATCGGTCAAATTTCTACTGGATCTGGCAAAAACCCAAGGTTTTTTGCCGATCACTCGAACCTTGACCGGATATTTTTCACCGATCGGACAAACATGTCCGATCGGCGAAAGATATCTGATCGATCAAATTTCTACTGGATCTGGCAAAAACCCAAGGTTTTTTGCCGATCACTCGAACCTTGACCGGATATTTTTCACCGATCGGACAAACATGTCCGATCGGCGAAAGTTATCTGATCGGTCAAATTTCTACTGGATATGGCAAAAACCCAAGGTTTTTTGCCGATCCCTCGAACCTTGACCAGATATTTTTCACCGATCGGACAAACATGTCCGATCGGCGAAAGTTATCTGATCGGTCAAATTTCTACTGGATCTGGCAAAAATCCAAAGGTTTTTTGCCGATCACTCGAACCTTGACCGGATATTTTTCACCGATCGGACAAACATGTTCGATCGGCGAAAGTTATCTGATCGGACAAATTTCTACTGGATCTGGCAAAAAACCAAGGTTTTTTGCCGATCACTCGAACCTTGACCGGATATTTTTCACCAATCGGACAAACATGTCTGATCGGCGAAAGTTATCTGATCGGTCAAATTTCTACTGGATCTGGCGAAAAACCAAGGTTTTTTGCCGATCACTCGAACCTTGACCGGATATTTTTCACCGATCGGACAAACATGTCCGATCGGCGAAAGTTATCTGATCGGTCAAATTTCTACTGGATCTGGCAAAAAACCAAGGTTTTTTGCCGATCACTCGAACCTTGACCGGATATTTTTCACCGATCGGACAAACATGTCCGATCGGCGAAAGTTATTTGATCGGTCAAATTTACTACTGGATCGGTCAAAAAACCCTGTTTTTTGACCGATCACCCGATTCTTGACCGGTTGAATTTTGCCCGATCGGTCAAAATTTGACCGATCGGTCAAAAGTGACCGATCGGTCAAAATTTAACCGATCGGTCAAATTTCAGCTGATCGGTCAAAATTACTACTGGATCGGTCAAAAAACCTTGTTTTTTGACCGATCACCCGATTCTTGACCGGTTGAATTTTGACCGATCGGTCAAAATTTGACCGATCGGTGAAAATTTGACCGATCGGTCAAATTTGACCGATCGGTCCAAATTGACCGATCAGTCACTTTTTTCTCTAACATGCGACAAGTTTCTTCGTGTCCGTTTTTCAAAACAGGAAGTTGCTATTTTTTGCACCAAGTCCAAGCCAGCCAGAATGCACTCTAGCTAACTTGGAGGGGGTAACTGTGGGTGCAAATTTTGGCATAAATCCACCACGGGACCCACCGGCCCTGCCTGGTGGACCCGCGAAGACTACAGCGGGACCCACCGGCCCTGCCTGGTGGGCCCACGAGGACTACAGCGGGACCCACCGGCCCTGCCTGGTGGGCCCACGAGGACGCAACTTTACCTGAAGGATCCCCAGATACGATAGCAAAAACCGCCATTCGCCACCCAGAATGTCTATAAATAGCAGAGCCTTCGAATGTAAAAGGATCGAAATCTAAGATCCGGAAATCTGATTTCCACTCTGAGATCTGACTTTCAGAACCAGAGCTTTGGGATTTCTAACCTCCGATCTACCATCTCTCTTCGATCTTCTTCTCTCTTTCGAAGAGATCAGGGAGCTTTCAGTGATACTCGGCCTGTCGAGGTCACTTCAACATAAGTGTTAGTGAATTCCGGTTGCTCCCTATAGCACGGAGACGTAGGCTTCGGCTGAACTCCGAGATCACCTCTCTTGTGTCAAAATCTCTCTCTGATTGCTTTTCTGTTTACATATCAAAAAAGCAACAACTTCAACCAACCGATCGACCAACGATCTTCGACATTAACTTCGACTCCAATTGACTGGTGCTGCGAAGGTCTTCGGGTCAGCACGAAGATTTTCCCCCACACTCATAGGCGCTGACGGAACTCGATTCCAAGTAGCGTACCTCACTCAGTCTCTCTTTCAGTTTTCCACTTTTTGTGAAGGGCGTTTTCGTTCAGGCTTCATGATAGACATTGGAAATTCCTAAAAACCGCCCCCTCTCTATCCTAATCTATCTAGGGCCAGCCCTAGCTTCCATGAAACCATGAGAGACCGGCCCTATAACTAGAATAGGGAGAGGGAGGGCCGGCCCTATGTGCTTCTCCCTCTTCTCCAAAAATCCGACCCCCCTTTGGTCCTCCTTTGTGGTTTCGGACAAGGAAAAGAGAGGAAAAGGAAGGGAGAAGAAATAGGAAGGAAGGAGAAGGAAGAAGAAAGAAAGAGAAGGAGGAAACCTCACGGCTCGCCATCATCTTCGCAACGGATTCCTCCGTCGGCTCATAATCCTTGCACTCAGAGATGGGCTTTTCGAGGATTCTTCAATTCCCAAAGGACAAGGTGCTATCTGACAATTTCCCTTGCGATTCAAGTGCGGTTCTTCATCGTTCCATCATCTTCAGATCATAGATCCATAAGGTATGATGATTCTAAACACCTAACTAGATGCATGCATGTCTTCCGTAGATCGTAGTATGTCTTTAGGGTATACGCACATATGCTAAGATCATAGATTTACATGTAGATTGTTTTATAGCGAAATTATAATAAAACATACACCGTATGATATTCGGATCTTTCTTTTGCTTCCGCTGCGACTCTGATAAGCGGATCCAATTCCAACAATTAGTATCAGAGCACGCTTTGGTGTATGTTTCATGCATGAATTCGTGAAAACATCATGTGAATATATGATTGCATATGTTTTCATCGGGTTCGGCGTAGATCATGCATATGGATTGTGCTATGTATCGTCTTTTTACAGGTGCCGCACTGAATAGTAATTTGTGATTGCATGCATCCGAGGGTCGAACCCCGAATTTAATTTTACATTGATTATTATTGTGCTTGTGGATTTTAAGGCTCTAGATGGATGAGGGTGGGGGTTGACCATCCTCGGTTCCCTGGCCATGTTTCTAGGATTGTTTTCTTTTCTTTCTAGCGAAATTGTACACGAACGAGCACTTGGTAGGAGCGTGTTAGTTTTTTTATCACAGGAAGAAGGAGATGATGCTTCATCCATGATTCGGGCAAGCGATACCATGGCGTGAAAAGACCCGACGAAAGCGTGCACGTTGGCGATGATTGGGATCGTCGTCAGAGATCGTGCAGAACGGAAGAGCAGGATATCTTGGTTGTGCTATTTAGGTTTAGGGGTCGGACCCTGGACTTGATTCAGTTTGGATGTTTTTCTGTTGATTCTCTTTACTTATTGTTTAGAGAACCCCGATGATAATGTGATTATCTATCTTGCTTGTGAGTTTGTCTCTAGATCAGGCTTAGGGTTAGTACTAAATTTATGCATTCATCGGTGTCTTTATATGGTTTTAACACGTACGAATCCGGTGGCTAGCTAAAAGGAAAGGTGGTAACCGCCCTCGTGGTAGTTCAGGTAGCCAAGTACTGTGCATCGAGATAGACGTAGTGTTAGATTTGTTTAGAGATAATTAACTAATGTCTCTATAAGAAGTATGATAACCCTAGTGTTGTAACTCATGTGTCCTTAGCGTGGATTTTCTGTATTAACATTAATAAAGATGACTTTGGTTATTGCTTTAATTAGAATACTACTATGGTATATGATAATTCTTATATAATAAAAGAACCCTAGGGAACACAGTAGGCCACTGAGGCGCATGAAGGATCCATGCTTGGGAGACCCAGTGGACCAGTTCTGTGTAGACCTAGAACTAGTTCACAGCTTAGGTGATGCCGATCGCTTCACCGAGAACAAGCGGTTGGCAGGTAGAGGATGTGGTGAAGTCTCCACCACGGGAACATGGGATTCCCATTCACCAGACCAAGCACGATGATCGTGTTGAATAGGAACCAAGACGGTGCATAGTTCAATGATTCAGACACTGGTGCATAAACCGTCTTACTACTATAGACAATCTATCCTTAACCTTGAGGGACCATGTACACTGGGCCAACCAATTGTGTGGTGCTTTGATGTGCCAACGTGTGCGGGCCTTCCATAGTCCAATACCACGGTACATTGGGTTACCCGGCTGGCGCTTGAGTGACATGTAATCCCTACAGGTTATCCGACATCCAGTATTGGATGGGTACGGTTTGATGAGTCAATCTGTCCACACAGTTAACCCAGGCCTGGTGGTTGTCAGTATGACTGACGATGTTCCGGATGCTAGGCATAGCACCGGAAGGTGTGTGGTGTTATAGATGACAAGTCATCAAACCCTAGTCAAATGATCGATCGGGATCTGACGGTGCTCCCCACCGCCCGAGTCGTATCATGGCACCAGTAATAGGAGGGACTAAGTATTATCGGAGTATAGTAGAGAACAGGGTTACGAGGGAGTAACATAAATTTAGGATCACTAGAGTTCAACTCGCGTCACACTCTGGGTGGCTACGCGGGTTAATCGGATTAGGGCCGATTAAGGGAACTTTCGGTGTGTCACCGGAACAGTTAATCAGGGATCCGGTTGCAGCTAGAGATCCCGAACCCTGAAGGTTCCACCCTGTCGTTGCGTATAGGAATTGTTCCCCGACCTAGTTGGATACGTTGGATGCGAAGTAGCGCGATGGAGCGCAAGCCCGGAGCCAAAGAACCTAATTCACATATGTTACGGGCCGTAGGGGTCTTTTGGTAAATACTGAAATATGGCTCAGAACACATTGAATATGGATCTTAAAATGAGTGGAATAATTCCAGGAGCTCATAGGCGCTGATGGAACTCGATTCCGAGTAGCGCACCTCACTTAGTCTCTCTTTTAGTTTTTCGCTTTTTGTGAAGGGGGTTTTCGTCCGGACTTCACGATAGACACCCGGGAGACCTAAATCCGACCCCCCCCTCATCCCTATCGACCTAGGGGCCGGCCCTAGGCTCCTTGGAGCCATGGGAGACTGGCCCTATAAAGGAAATAGAGAGGGGAGGGGCCGGGCCTATGGTTCTACTCCCTCCCTTCCAAAAATCCGACCCCTAGTCTTCTCCTTTGTGGTTTCGGCCAAGGAAAAGAGAGGAAGAAGAAGGGCGAAGGAAGAGGAAGGAAGGAGAAGGAAGAAAGAAGAAAATCTCACGGCTCGCCATCGTCTTTGCAACGGATTCCTCCGTCGGCTCGAAATCCGTGCACTCAGAGACGGGATTTCGAGGATTCTTCAATTCACAAAGGACAAGGTGTTATCCGACAGTTTCCCTTGCGATTCAAGTATGGTTCTTCATCGTTCCGTTTTCTCCGAATCATAGATCCATATGGTATGATGAAACTAAACACCTAAGTAGATGCATTCATGTCTTCCGTAGATCGTAGTATGCCTCTAGGGTGTCCGCACATATGCTAAGATCGTAGATTTGCATGTAGATTGTTTTCTATCACGAATTGCAATGAAACATACACCGTATGATCTTCGGATCTTTCTTTTGCTTCCGCTGTGACTCTGATTAGCGGATCCAATTCCAACAATTGGTATCAGAGCACGCTTTGGTGTATGTTTCATGCATGAATTCGTGAAAACATCATGTGAATATATGATGGCATATGTTTTCGTCGGGGTTCGGCGTAGATCATGCATATGGATTATGCTATGTATCGTCTTTTTGTAGGTGTCGCGCTGAATAGTAATCTGTGATTGCATGCATCCAGGGGTCAAACCCCGGATTTTATTTTGCATTGATTATTATTATGGATTTGTAAGGCTCTAGATGGGCGAGGGTGGGGGTTGACCATCCTCGATTCCCTGGCCATATTTCTAGGATTGTCTTCTTTACTTTCTAGCAAAATTGTACACGAACGAGCACTTGCTCGGAGAGTGTTAGTTTTTCGGTCACAGGAAGAAGGAGATATGCTACATCCACGGTTCGGGCAAGCGGTACCATGCCGTGCAAAGACCCAGCGAAAGCGTGCACGTTGGCGATGAAGGGGACCGTCATCAGAGATCATGCAGAACGGAAGAACATGATATCTTGGCTGTGATATTCAGGTTCAGGGGTCGGACCCTGGACTTGATTCAGTTTGGATGCTTTCTCTGTTGTTTCTCTTTATTCAGTATTTAGAGAACCCCGATGATAATGTGATTATCATTCTTGCTTGTGAGTTTGTCTCTAGATCAGGCTTAGGGTTAGTACTAAAATTATGGATTCTTCGGTGTCTCTATATGCTTCTAACACGTGCAAGCTGGAAGGTCTTGTGAAGCTGCTGCGGCAAAGACAGATCGAAAGATTAACATTGCTCCTCCAAAGCGGTCACGAGATGAAGCTGGTCCCTCTTCTAAATAGCAATCAAAGGAGATTCCTCTGACCGAACCTCCACCAATCGAATGGGAAGTGTCACCTTCAATTGAAGAAATCATCCCTATCAATATTGGCAGCGGAGATCTCCCTCGACAAACATTTATTGGTACCGGTCTTAGCGACACAGAAGCGCAAGACATGGTATCCTTCCTCCAGTCCAATATCGACGTCTTCGCTTGGTGTTTCGAAGACATGCCTGGTATCAATCCAGATGACGCTTGTCACCGACTTGCGATCAAAGAAGAGGTGAAGCCTGTCAAGCAAAAGCCACGCACCATCCGCCCAGAGCTGCAAGTTGCTGTTCAAGAAGAAATCACCAAGCTGCTCGCCGCAGGCTTCATCCGAGAAGTGGAGTATCCTACTTGGATCTCTAACATTGTGGCTGTTCCGAAGAAGAACGGAAAGGTTAGAGTCTGCATCGACTTTACCAATCTCAACAAGGCTTGTCCCAAGGACCCATTCCCCATGCCAAGGATTGATAGACTCGTCGATGCCACTGCTGGCCACGAGCTATTATCTTTCATGGATGGGTATTCTGGATATAATCAAATTCCTCTTCACACCGATGATCAAGAGAAGACATGTTTTGTGACTAGCCGAGGCCTTTATTGCTACAATGTCATGCCATTCGGCCTCAAAAATGCTGGTTCCACCTATCAAAGGCTAGTCACCAAAATGTTCGAAGATCAGATCGGTCGCAACGTCGAAGTCTATATCGATGATCTCCTCACCAAGAGTTCCGTTCGGAGCAAACATCTATCTGATCTGGCTGAAACCTTCCAAGTCCTTCGAAAGTATCGAATGAAGCTCAATCCAGCCAAGTGCGCTTTCGGAGTTCAATCTGGCAAATTCCTGGGTCATCTTGTGACCAGGAGGGGTATCGAAGCCAATCCCGATCAAATTCGAGCCATCATCGATATGCCTTCACCTACAAATCGAAAAGAAGTTCAACGCCTCACTGGAAGATTAGCAGCACTCAATCGATTCATTTCAAAATCTTCCGACAAATGCAAGCCCCTCTTCGACAAACTACGAAAGGCGGATACATCCGGCTGGAGTCCAATCTGTGAAGAGGCATTTCAAAGCATCAAGAAATATCTGATGCAAGCTCCCATCCTGACTGCTCCAATGCCAAAAGAAGACTTGTGGCTCTATCTGGCCGTGACCGATCAAGCAATCAGCGCGGTCTTGGTCAGTAGAAGAGAAGGCGTCGAACATCCAGTCTACTACATCAGCCATACTCTCCTTCCAGCTGAGACTCACTATTCAAAAACTGAGAAGGTCATCTTGGCCTTGCTCACTGCATCGCGTCGTCTTCAACCATACTTCGTCTCCCACCAGATTACTGTCATTTCAGAACACTCACTCAAAGATATCATTGACAAAGCTGGTCGAGCTGGTCGAATGACCAAATGGGTGATCGAAATGAGTGCTCTGGGGATTCAATTCGAATCTCGCACTTCTATCAAAGGTCAAGCAATTGCTGATTTTCTAGCTGACTTTCCAGTTGAAGACCCCATCACTTGGGAAGAGGATGTCGACATGCGCTTGGAAGATGAGGATAATCCTCCGATCAATCCTGCAACAAAAATTGATCCAAGTCTTGAAGTTATTGCTGCAACTCCTCCTTGGAAGCTTTATACTGATGGAGCATCAAGTTCGATCGGTTCGGGAACTGGGATAGTCTTAATATCCCCCGAACGTGATCATCTCCAGAAGGCCACTCTCCTTGGATTTAATGCCACCAACAACGAAGCTGAATACGAAGCACTCATTTGCGGACTCGAAATGGCAGAATCCCTGGGGGTAGATCGAATCATCATCTACAGCGACTCCCAGTTGATTATAAGGCAAATCAATGGAGAGTACACAGCTCGTGAAGAAAGAATGCAACTCTACTTAGCCTTAGTACGACGTCTTCAACAACGTTTTACTACAATTGAGTTCGTTCAAATTCCAAGAGCAGAAAACCGAGAAGCAGATGCCTTAGCTAATGCTGCCTCAGTTCTGGGAGACTCGCTTGGAGGAAGGCAAATACAGATCAATTATCAAGAAGTGCCCAAGACCATCCCCGATCAACAGATCCTTACTACTACAAAAGGATCTGGGGGTGGAGATCAGCTTGAAGATTGGAGACGACCAATTCTTGACTTCTTCAAACATGGCAAAATGCCAGAAGATCCAAATCAAGCCCGAAGACTTCAAAGGAAGCTCCCATGCTACATTTTGCAAGGTGAAGATTTATATTTCAAATCTCACAACGGGATGTTGCTCAAGTGCCTTGGTCCTGAGCAAGCACAGTCAATCCTGATTGATATCCACTCTAGAGCTTGTGGAAATCATTCGGGAGGAAGATCTCTTGAAGCCAAGACGAAGCTACAAGGGTACTACTGGCCAACAATGGCAAGGGATGCTCAACAAGTCGTTCAAAGATGCGAGCCTTGCCAACGGCACGCTCGAGCTATCCATCTCCCTGCAGATGAACTTCATCAATTATCAAGCCCCTGGCCTTTCCATCAATGGGGGTTAGATTTCTTGGGTCCTTTCCCTCCAACTCCAAGCAAGAAGAAGTATCTATTGCTGGCCACTGATTACTTCACCAAATGGGTTGAAGCTGTGCCCCTCTTCCGAGAGACTGACGATGAAGTGATCAAATTCATTCGGCACAATATCTTCTCGAGATTTGGTACACCTCAAATTCTCGTTGCTGACAATGGAGCTCAATTTGATTCCGACAAGTTTCGAGAATTCTGTCTGAACAACGGTATCAAACTATTCTATTCAACTCCAAGATATCCTCAATGCAATGGTCAAGCTGAAGCCTCAAATAGAGCTATACTTGGTATACTCAAGAAGAAACTCAATGACAAGAAAGGATTATGGGAACAAGTCCTACCTGAAGTTCTTTGGGGGTATCGCACAACTCCGAGAAGATCAACAGGGTTTTCACCCTTTCGTCTAACATATGGATCGGAAGCAGTACTCCCAACAAAAAATATATCAAGCACTTTGAAGACCAAAGCTGTTGAAGAAGGAATCAACGAAGAACTTCGAATCAATGATCTAGACTTCTCTGAAGAACTACGAGATCAAGCTTCTCTTCGTGTGGCCAAGTACCAACAGAAGATCAAAATAGCCTATGACAAGAAAGTCCATAAGAGACAATTCCCAGTGGGTAGTTTAGTCCTCAGAGCAGTTTTCTACAACACCAAAGAACACAGCAGTGGAAAGCTTGCTCCCAACTGGGAAGGTCCATATATCATTGAATCAGTGGGAGGCAAAGGCTCTTACAGATTGATCTCGCCAGAAGGAGATAGATTGCCTCGAGCTTGGAATTCTAGACATCTCAAGTTGTTCTATCCGTGATGTAAATTCTGTGATAAATAAAGTGCCCTTTCAAAGTGTTCAAATATGCAAGTGTTCAATTTTTCAATTCAAGTTCTGAAGCAGTTTCAAGTTATTCATATTCAAATTACCAGGTCTTTTAACAAGTTTGGGAGTTAGAATTGCGACTCAACCCCTTACTAGCAAATGTTAAAAACTGACCACACTCAAGTTACCTAGTCTTTTAACAAGTTTGGGTGTTAGAGTTGCGACTCAACCCCTTACTGGCAAATGTTAAACTGACTTTCAAGTTTCGATATTCAATTTCAATCAATTTCTACATCGTTTAACAGGTTTGGGTGCTTGAGTTGCGACTCAACCCCTCACATTCAAGTGTTAAACGAATTCAAGTCCAATTTTCAAAGTTACTATAAGTTCGGGTAATTGAGTTGCGACTCAACCCCTTACATTCAAAAGATTGTATCTATTCTAATGTTATTAAGATCATGATAGTCAAAGGCATTCAAATCAAGAGACATCCAATTTTCAAACACCAAGAAGATCTTCTATTATGAAAATATGCCAGATACAATAGTGCGCTGTTACATTTCAAAAATTTACAAAGTACAACAACGAAGAAGGAGAAAAGTCTCAAGGCTTGGCCACACTCTTCGCATGCGACTTCTCCCCTTCAGATCCAGGACGAGCTTTGCTCGCCACTGATGCCTTAGAGGATCGGACACTGGAAACATGAGTCCTGAGCGCTTCTGCTGCCTTCTCTGCTGTTTCCTTGTAAACCTTACATTCCGACAGCGCATGCTCCAGTGCCTTCTTGGAAGTCTCCTCTCTGGCATTGAAGACAGCGTGCTGAGTAGCAAGTTGTTGCTTCAGCTCTTGGATCTCGTTGGTGCGACCACAGGACACTTCCTCAACCTTGGAGAGTCGAGTCTTCAAGGATGCGAGCTCGTGACTCTGTGCCTCACAACGATCCTGCAGCCCCTTGATCTCCAGCTTCCCCTTGCGAAGATCCTCAATCTTGGTTTTGAGAGAGGCTTTCTTCGAAGTCAGGAGCTCTCTCAGCTCATCTCTCTCCGCGGTTACAGCCTCCAGTGCAGCAATCAAGCGAGATATTTCAGCTAAAGCTTCTTTTGCTCCCGCCCTCATGGAGAGCTTGGTTGCGACATTCATAACTGCTGAGTTCTGCAAAAGAACAAAAGAGTTAGAATTATTATAAAGATACAACTCAGATGATTGATCGAGCAGATGCACCTACCAACAGATCAAGTCTCTCGAAAGCTTCATCCAGAGTAGCCCCCGGGAGGTTGATGAGTTTCCTGATCGCAGCAGTGGGGCGGTTGATGTCAACGTCACCCAAGCTTCTTATTGTTGGAGTCAATCCAGCAGGTGCACCTACAATCAACAAGAAATCAAAGTGTTAGATTATTTTCGAGCTTCAGAGACAAGACATTCAAAGCAAGTTAGTTCAATTACCTGAGGTTTCGACCCTCGGCTCTTTGCCCTTCCGGCGATCAGAGCCACCCTGAGGGGTCGATTTCTCCTGAGTAGGAGTTGGCGCTGGTTGAGGTTGAGGAGCCCCATCACCCACTCGACTTCCCCTCTCCAAATGAGTAGGGGGGGAAGCATTCCTCGGAGGAGAGACTCTCTCTTCCTCTTGTGATCCGCCAGGCTGGATGAGTCCTGCCACCATGGCTTCCACCTCGTTAAGCAGAGAGCGAGAGGGGGGTGGGGGTTGCTCAACCTCCACACCCCCGCTCGTTGTTGCTCCTTCAATACGAGGAACGTCAGGGGGAATTTGATCAAGGGGCGTGGGGTTGCTTCCAACCCCACCACTCCTCGACAATTTTATTTTTAGGCGCATCGGCCTCTTCAACTCATCAAACTTGTAGGCGGGAACCACTCTTTGGCCATCGCCTTCTGCATCCATAACTCCTTCCATCTGACGGGCCTTAGCTTCGTCAATGGGAACAGGAATTGAGTCTTCCCCTGTTGCACCAACAGTGGGGGTGGGAGGAATTTCTTCCTCACCACCCCCATTCTCGCCATCTCCACCAGAGGGAGTGGAAGACGGATCATCCTCGCCATCGCCGTCCTCATCCTCGTCATCGCCACTATTGTCGTGGCTGGCATTCTCAGTCCCTTCGCCTTCTTCGTTGCTCCCCTTCTTCTCTCTTTCTTCTTCTTCTTCATTCTTCTTTTCTTCTTCATCTTCTTTCTTCTTACCTTGGTCTTCATCTCCCTTTTGCTTGCTAAGGGTTTTTCTCTTCTTTTTCGCTGGGCCTCTTTGCAACACCAGCTTCTCATCCACAGTGGGCAGTCGGCGCCTTGCAGCGTAGATTTTCTTCTCGGCCCGAATCTTTCGAATGATCTTACCCGACTGAGGGTCCTCCTCGTAGTCCGAGTATAGAACTTCGTTGTCCTCATATCTATCCTTTGATCGGTGGAGGAGATTGGCCTTGCCATATCTCACAGGACAGTTAGAAAACTGTTTCCACGACCTGGTTCCGCAAGTCAACTCGAGGAATAAGTTGTCTATGGCTCCAGCCCTCTCAGAAGTCCAAGCGAAGATGCCCCCCTCACTGTACATCTTCACTGCGTCATGCACGCTGTCTTGGGGGGTGTCGGGCACTGACATGGATGTCCATGCACCAGAAACGGATATAGGCCAATCTGTGTATAGTTTGTCCGATGGAACTGTATCAGTTAGCGGGCGCAGCGGAGACACACCAGTCAAATTGTAGAATGGGCTGTCCCTCCTGTAAGCCCATCTGTAGTGGAAGAAGAAGTATCCAAGCTCGATCCGAGCATCTTCTCCTTCTGGGATGCTGGAGTAGCACGCCCTTAAGTCTTCCTGGAAATCCGATTCCACGCGGCAGAATGCGTAGATGATTCGCCAGGCGTTTCCTGTGACCTGCCCCGGGCAAAGGCCAGAAGTGTTCAGCAATCTTGCAGCAAAAGGTGGCAACGGTAGACGCAGACCGCAGTTCATTTGGCCGATGGTCACAATAGTTCCCATGACCTTCTCGTTGCTGGCGTAGCTGGTAAAGATGGTCTTCTTGTCAATACCAAAAGCAGCCTGGATGCTAGGGAGTGAAGGCTGCGCAGACTTCCCTTCGGTGAAGAAAGAGAGCAATGTTTGCCACTTCTTTCTTTTCGTATCCGTGAACTCACCGCCTGTATTGTACATATACTCTACCTCCTCTGTCAGAGGCATGAGCGGACCCAGAACAGACTGTACTTTAGGGATGAACTCTGGCCTTGATGGCGCTGAGGCAAACCCTACTCCTTGGTGCCTCTTGCCCAGTTGGCCAAGTTCAGCTAGAGCGGCCTTGCCTTTGCCACGGCCCCTCGGAGGAGATTGAACCTCGACAATTTCCTTCCCCTTTCTCTTCGAGGGAGCCGTACCAGACTTCTTCGAACTGCCAGATGAAGCCATTCGACCGATCGAACAAGAACAAGAACAGATCAGAAATCAGGAGAACAAGAGTGGACTTCGAAAAATTTTGGAAGCGTGAGGCGAAATGACAGCCAGTGAAAACTTTTTGTACCCAGGGTAAAACAGGTGCGCAAATCGAGAAGACACGTGTCTTCACCATATCAAATCGCGTATTTTTGTAGGTACACGTGGCATCCATCCGTAGCTTGCGCAAAATCAGGCGAACCGTCAGACCAGACGAAACGTCGGACCTACCGGTCCACATGAACCAACGGTCCAAGCAAGCCACCGGTCTGGGTAAACCGGACCGCCGGTTCAAAGCAACGATCAAGCCAACCAAGGATTCAAGACAAGAAGAATCAATCTCCATCAATGTTCAAAACTCTGCCAAAAGATCGAAGAACAAAGCAGTAAACCTTCTCTGAAGTGCAGGTTCAAAACTTTAAATACGATCAGTCAAATTTCTATTGGATCTGGCAAAAAACCAAGGTTTTTTGCCGATCACTCGAACCTTGACCGGATAATTTTTGACCGATCGGACAAACTTGTCCGATCGGCAAAAATCATTCGATCGGTCAAATTTCTATTGGATCTGGCAAAAAACCAAGGTTTTTTGCCGATCACTCGAACCTTGACCGGATAATTTTTGACCGATCGGACAAACTTGTCCGATCGGCAAAAATCATTCGATCGGTCAAATTTCTATTGGATCTGGCAAAAAACCAAGGTTTTTTGCCGATCACTCGAACCTTGACCGGATATTTTTTCACCGATCGGACAAACATGTCCGATCGGCGAAAATTATTTGATCGGTCAAATTTCTACTGGATCTGGCAAAAAACCAAGGTTTTTTGCCGATCACTCGAACCTTGACCGGATATTTTTTCACCGATCGGACAAACTTGTCCGATCGGTGAAAATTATTTGATCGGTCAAATTTCTACAGGATCTGGCAAAAAACCAAGGTTTTTTGCCGATCACTCATACCTTGACCGGATATTTTTTCACCGATCGGACAAACATGTCCGATCGGCGAAAATTATTTGATCGGTCAAATTTCTACTGGATCTGGCAAAAAACCAAGGTTTTTTGCCGATCACTCGAACCTTGACCGGATATTTTTTCACCGATCGGACAAACTTGTCCGATCGGCGAAAATTATTTGATCGATCAAATTTCTACTGGATCTGGCAAAAAACCGAGGTTTTTTGCCGATAACTCGAACCTTGACCGGATATTTTTTCACCGATCGGACAAACATGTCCGATCGGCGAAAATTATTTGATCGGTCAAATTTCTACTGGATCTGGCAAAAAACCAAGGTTTTTTGCCGATCACTCGAACCTTGACCGGATATTTTTTCACCGATCGGACAAACTTGTCCGATCGGTAAAAATTATTCGATCGGTCAAATTTCTACTGGATCTGGCAAAAAACCAAGGTTTTTTGCCGATCACTCGAACCTTGACCGGATATTTTTTCACCGATCGGACAAACATGTCCGATCGGCGAAAATTATTTGATCGGTCAAATTTCTACTGGATCTGGCAAAAAACCGAGGTTTTTTGCCGATCACTTGAACCTTGACCGGATATTTTTTCACCGATCGGACAAACTTGTCCGATCGGCGAAAATTATTTGATCGGTCAAATTTCTACTGGATCTGGCAAAAAACCGAGGTTTTTTGCCGATCACTCGAACCTTGACCGGATATTTTTTCACCGATCGGACAAACATGTCCGATCGGCGAAAATTATTTGATCGGTCAAATTTCTACTGGATCTGGCAAAAAACCAAGGTTTTTTGCCGATCACTCGAACCTTGACCGGATATTTTTTCACCGATCGGACAAACTTGTCCGATCGGTAAAAATTATTCGATCGGTCAAATTTCTACTGGATCTGGCAAAAAACCAAGGTTTTTTGCCGATCACTCGAACCTTGACCGGATATTTTTTCACCGATCGGACAAACTTGTCCGATCGGCGAAAATTATTTGATCGGTCAAATTTCTACTGGATCTGGCAAAAAACCAAGGTTTTTTTTCCGATCACTCGAACCTTGACCGGTTGAATTTTGACCGATCGGTCAAAATTTAACCGATCAGTCAAAATTTGTCCGATCGGACAAATTTCGACCGATCAGTCAAAATCTTTTGATCGGTCAAAATTCTACTAGATCGGTCAAAAAACCGTGTCTTTTGACCGATCACGCGATCCTTGACCGGTTGAATTTTGACCGATCGGTCGAAATTTGACCGATCGGTCAAATTTGACCGATCGGTCAAAATTTGACCGATCAATCAAAATTGACCGATCAGTCCTTTTTTACGCTAACACACGACAAGTTTCTTCGTGTCCTTTTTTCAAAACAGGGAGTTGCTGTTTTTTGCACCAAATCCAAGCCAGCCAGAAGGCAATCTAGCTAACTTGGAGGGGGTAACTGTGGGTACAAATTTTGGCAGAAGTCTACCAATTACCACGGGACCCACCGGCCCTGCCTGGTGGGCCCACGAGGACTACCACGGGACCCACCGGCCCTGCCTGGTGGGCCCACCAGGACTACCACGGGACCCACCGGCCCTGCCTGGTGGGCCCCCGAAGACAACAGCAGGACCCACTGGCCCTGCCTGGTGGGCCCCTAAGACGGCAGCAGAGCCCACCAGCTTTACCTGGAGGATCCCCAGATACGACAGCAGAAACCGCCATTTACCCCGGAATTCCTCCCAGAGAAGCCTATAAATAGCAGAGCCTTCGAATGTTAAAGGATCCGAAAATTCTGATTTCCACTCTGAGATCTGACTTTCAGAACCAGAGCTCTGGGATTTTCAACTTCTGATCTACCATCTCATTGATCTTCTTTTCTCCTTAAAAGAGATCAGAGGGTTTTCAGTGATACTCGGCCTGTCGAGGTCACTCCAACTAAAGTGTTAGTGAATTCGGGTTGCTCCCTATAGCACGGAGACGTAGGCTTCGGCTGAACTCCGAGATCACATCTCGTGTCACAATCTCTCTGATTGCATATCACTTTCTATTGACTTATCAAAAGCAACAACATCCATCAATAGATCGATCAACGATCTTCGACGTCAACTTCGACTCCAATTGACTGGTGCTGCGAGAGTCTTCGGGTCGGCACGAAGATTTTCCCCCACAGAGAACTGTGTTTCCTTCTATGCTGGTTCAGCTAGTGGTTTCCTTCGGGAGATGGAGGATGCCGGTGGCAGTGGGTGACGGTTTTATCCTGTACCGCGGGAGACTATGAACCCCCCTACCGACACCACCTAGATTTGTGGGAACCATCCGAAAGCTTGTGTGAAGCCGTTGTTGCTGCGCACGCGGATCATATAAAACTAGCCAAAAGGAGACTGGCAGGTCTTTTAGTTTACCATGGGTAATTCTGATGAAGACTGGATCATAAAATCCCCGTTGGCAGAAGCGGTTGTATGCTCTTACCGAGATGCTGTCTCCAATTCAGGCCTGATAGTCTCAGTGCTCCAGCCTAGGGAATTAAGATTCCTGGATGTCTCCACTTGAGGTGGTGAAGACATAGCGGCTGGAGTAGACATTATCTATTTCTAAATTCTATGAAATAGATTGTAGTAAACCCTAATTTTGCTTTAAACTATTGTTTATAGAAATCATGACCAAGCTCGCCCCCCTTGCCTCTATGCTTAATGATAACAAACTTACGGGACCAAACTACGAGGACTGGAAGCATAACCTGATGCTCGTCCTAAGGGATGGCAAACACACAATTGCGCTAAGTACCCCCCAACCGGCCATACCGGGACCAGATGCAACTGAGGCCCAGTTAAAGGAATGGAAAGACTGGCTAGATACTGATGAGATGTGCAAGTGCTACATAGTGGCATCCTTACAGACCGTCCTTCAGAAGCAAGTCGAAGACATGGCCTTTGCTTAAGACATGATGCTCTACCTAAAGGAAATGTTCGAGGGTTGTAGTCGGGTAACTCGTCACCTGACCATCAAGAAATTGGTGTCCACGAAGATGGCAGAGGGGAATTTAGTTCGGGATCATATGCTGAAATTGTTTGGCTATGTGAACGAGCTTGGTTCCTTCGATGTCATCTTGGATGCGGAGATCCAGACCGATATTTTCCACGCGTCTCTGTCAGGAGCGTTTGAGGGCTTCGTTACCAACTTCAACCTTAACCGGTTGGAAATGTCTAACGCAGAGCTCCTAGCGGCGCTCCAGGCGGCAGAGGACGGGATAAAGGCAGGAGCCCAATCCCTGAATGTAGAGTGGAATTCTTCTCTGAAAGACAAGGGCAAGTTTCAGAAAAGAAAGTCTAAGAAGCCCGTGAAGATGTGCCAGGTGCAGTTGCAGGTTCCCAAGCAGAATGGTCCGGCGAAACCCAAAGGAAAATGTTTCCGATGCGGCAAGAAAGGGCACTGGAAGGGCAACTGCCGCGCGGCTCCCAAGAAGGCTGAGATAGGTATATATTAAATCCACATAGTGGAATCCCTAGTAGCATCTAATTGTTCTCCAGTCTCATGGATTGTGGATTCTGATTCCACTAACCATGCTTGCAATAATTTGCAGGGGTTCAAGGAGACAAGAAAACTGGGTGAAGGAGAGATAATCCTAAGCATGGGAACTAATGCCGTGGCAGAGGCTGAAGCAGTTGGAGATGTCATCTTGTAGTTCCTTGATGGAAGAAGTTTATTACTTAGAGACATACTTTATGTACCGTCCTTGAGACGTAATTTGATTTTTGTTTCCTTATTGAATAATGAAGGTTTTTCAGTTTTATTTGATGCTTCTGGTGTGTCAATTAAATTGAATGGTTCCTTTGTTTGTAAGGAAAAGATACAGAATAGTCTCTATGTAATTAACTCCAATCATAAGTAGGATAACATAACTGAAGCTTGTGTGATTAATTCATTTAAAAGGAAAAATCCCTCAGATAATTCAACACTCCTTTGGCATCTAAGGCTTGGACACATAGCCTCAGACAGGATTCACAGGTTGGTTAAGGTAGGACTCTTAAGTCCAGATATTTCAGAAAGCCTACCGACGTGTGAGTCTTGCCTGGAAGGCAAGATGACTAAAAGGTCTTTCCGAGCCAAAGGTAGCAGATCTAAGGAGGTATTGGAGTTGGTACACACTGATGTATGTGGGCCCATAAGTATCTGTGCTATAGGAGGCTTTGTGGGGGAAAATCTTCGTGCCGACCCGAAGACTTTCGCAGCACCAGTCAATTGAAATTGAAGTTGACGTCGAAGATCGTTGTTCGATCTGTTGATTGAAATTGAAGCCTTTGAGATGTAAACAGAGAAATGCAATCAGAGAGATTGTTGACACGAGATGTGATCTCGGAGTTCAGCCGAAGCCTACGTCTCCGTGCTATAGGGAGCAACCCGAATTTACTAACACTTATGTCGAAGTGATCTCGACAGGCCGAGTATCACTGAAAACACTCTGATCTCTTCGAAAGAGAGAAGAAGATCAAAGAGAGGTGGAAGATGGGAAGTCAGAAATCTCGGAGCTCTGGTTTTAGAACTGAGAGTTCGATCCTTTTACATTCGAAGGCTCTGCTATTTATAGGTTTTTCTGGTGGTAAACGGCGGTTTCTGCTACAGCATCTGGGGATCCTCCAGGTAAAGCTGGCGGGCCCCGCTACTATCTTCTAGGGGATTCCGCAGGCTCTTGGTCCCACCAGGCAGGGCCGGTGGGTTCTGCGATAGTCCTTGTGGGCCCACCAGGCAGGGCTGGTGGGTCCTGTGGTGGGCCCACCAGGCAGGGCCGGTGGGTCCCGTGGTAGTCCTCATGGGCCCACCAGGCAGGGCCGGTGGGTCCCGTGGTAGTCCTCGTGGGCCCACCAGGCAGGGCCGGTGGGTCCCGTGGTAGTTTGGTAAACTTCCGCCAAAATTTGCACCCACAGTTACCCCCTCCAAGTTAGCTAGAGTTCATTCTGGCTGGCTTGGATTTGGTGCAAAAAACAGCAACTCCCTGTCACAAAAGGCACGAGGAAGCTTGTCGCATATTAGCACAAAAAAGTACTGACCGGTTAATTTTGATTGAACGGTCAATTTGGACCGATCGGTCAAAATTCAACCGGTCAAGAATCAGGTGATCGGTCAAAAAACCATGTTTTTTGACCGATCCAGTAGGAATTTTGACCGATCGATTAAATTTTGACCGATCGGTTAATTTTTGACCGATCGGTTAAAATTCAACCGGTCAAGATTCGAGTGATCGGCAAAAAACCTTGGTTTTTTGCCAGATCCAGTAGAAATTTGACCGATCGAATGATTTTTGCCGATCGGTCAAGTTTGACCGATCGGTAAAAAATTATCCGGTCAAGGTTCGAGTGATCGGCAAAAAACCTTGATTTTTTGTCAGATCCAGTAGAAATTTGACCGATCGAATGATTTATGCCGATCAGTCAAGTTTGACCGATCGGTAAAAAATTATCCGGTCAAGGTTCGAGTGATCGGCAAAAAACCTTGGTTTTTTGCCAGATCCAGTAGAAATTTGACCGATCGAATGATTTTTGCCGATCGATCAAGTTTGACCGATCGGTAAAAAATTATCCGGTCAAGGTTCGAGTGATCGGCAAAAAACCTTGGTTTTTTGCCAGATCCAGTAGAAATTTGACCGATCGAATGATTTTTGCCGATCGGTCAAGTTTGACCGATCGGTAAAAAATTATCCGGTCAAGGTTCGAGTGATCGGCAAAAAACCTTGGTTTTTTGCCAGATCCGGTAGAAATTTAACCGATCGAATGATTTTTGCCGATCGGTCAAGTTTGACCGATTGGTAAAAAATTATCCGGTCAAGGTTCGAGTGATCGGCAAAAAACCTTGGTTTTTTGCCAGATCCGGTAGAAATTTGACCGATCGAATGATTTTTGCCGATCGGTCAAGTTTGACCGATCGGTAAAAAATTATCCGGTCAAGGTTCGAGTGATCGGCAAAAAACCTTGGTTTTTTGCCAGATCCAGTAGAAATTTGACCGATCGAATGATTTTTGCCGATCGGTCAAGTTTGACCGATCGGTAAAAAATTATCCAGTCAAGGTTCGAGTGATCGGCAAAAAACCTTAGTTTTTTGCCAGATCCAGTAGAAATTTGACCGATCGAATGATTTTTGCCGATCGGTCAAGTTTGACCGATCGGTAAAAAATTATCCGGTCAAGGCTCGAGTGATCGGCAAAAAACTTTGGTTTTTTGCCAGATCCAGTAGAAATTTGACAGATCAGTTGAAAGTTTTGAACCTACCCTCAGAGAGGGTTTCAACCGTTTTGTTCTTCGATCTTCTGGCAGAGTTTCGAACATTGATGGAGCTTGAATCGGCGGTCCGGTTTACTCAGACCGGTGGCTCGCTTGGACCGTTGGTTCACGTGGACCGGTAGGTCCGACGTTTCGTCTGGTCCGACGGTTCGCCTGATTTTGCGCTTGCTACGGATGGATGCCACGTATACCTATAAAAACACACGATTTGATATGGTGAAGACACGTGTCTTCTCGATTTGCGTGCCTGTTTCACCCTGGGTATATAAGTTTCACCGGCTGTCATTTTTGCCTCACGCTTCCAAAAATTTTCGAAGTCCAGACTCTTTTGCTCCTGATTTCTGCTCTTGCTCGATCGATCAGATGGCGTCTTCTGGAAGTTCGAAGAAGTCAAGCGGGGTCCCTTCGAAGAGGAAAGGGAAGGAGATTGTTGAGGTTCCATCCCCTCCGAAGGGTCTTGGCAAGGGCAAGGCCGTGCTTGCCGAACTTGGACAGCTGGGCAAAAGACACCAAGGAGTAAGGTTTGCTTCGGCGCCATCAAGGCCAGAGTACATCCCTAAAGTAAAGTTTGTTTTGGGCCCGCTCATGTCTCTATTAGAGGAAACGGAGTACGTGTACAATACTGGTGGTGAGTTCACAGATTCGAAAAGAAAGAAGTGGCAAACACTGCTCTCTTATTTCACAGAAGGGAAGGTGCAGCCTTCACTCCCTAGCATCCAGACTGCGTTTGGTATTGACAAGAAGACCGTCTTCATCAACTTTGCCAGTAATGAAAAGGTCATGGGAACCATTGTGACCATCGGCCAACTCAACTGCGGTCTGCGTCTTCCATTGCCACCCTTCGCGGCAAGGTTATTGAACACTTCCGGCCTTTGCCCGGGGCAGGTCACTGGGAATGCTTGGATAATTATCTACGCTTTCTGCCGCGTAGAGTCGGATTTCTAGGAGGACTTGAAGGCATGCTACTCCAGCATTCCGGAAGGTGAAGTTGCTCGGATCGAGCTTGGTTATTTTTTCTTCCATTATCGATGGGCTTATAGGAAGGACAGTCCGTTCTACAACTTGACCGGCGTATCTCCGCTGCGCCCGCTTACCGATACAGTCCCTTTGGACAAATTATACGCAGATTGGCCCATCTCTGTTTCTGGTGCATGGACACCCATCTCAGTGCCCGATACCCCCCGAAGCGACATGCACGATGCAGTGAAGATGTACTGTGAGGGAGGCATTTTTGCCTGGAGCTTCGAGAGGGCTGGAGCTATCGACAATCTATTCCTCGAGTTGACCTGCAGGACCAGGTCATGGAAGCAGTTCTCAAACTGCCGAGTGAGATATGGCAAGGCCAATCTCCTCCACCGATCGCGAGACAGATATGAGGATAATGAAGTTTTATACTCTGACTATGAGGAGGATCCTCATTCGGGTAAGATCATCCGGAAGATTCGGGCTGAGAAGAAAATTTATACTGCAAGGCGCCGATTGCCTACTGTGGAGGAGAAGCTGGTGATACAAAGAGGCCCGGCGAAGAAGAAAAGGAAAACCCTTATCAAGCAAAAGGAAGATGAAGACCAAGGAAAGAAGGATGAAGATGAAGAAGAAAAAGAAAAGAAGGGGAGCGACGAGGAAGACGAAGAGACCGAGAATGTCAGCCACGACAACAGTGGCAATGACGAAGACGAGGATGGGGACGGTGAGAATGATCTTTCTTCCACACCCTCTGGTGGAGATTATGGGAATGGGGGTGGTGAGGAAGAAATTCCTCCCACCCCCACTGGTGATGCAAGAGAGGAAGATTCAGTTCCTATTCCCATTGACGAGGCTAAAGCCCGTCAAATGGAAGAAGTCATTGATATAGAAGGTGATGGCCAAAAGGTGGTTCCCACCTATAAATTCGATGAATTGAAGAAGCGCCCAATGCGCTTAAAGATAAAATTTTCAGGGAGTGGTGGAGTTGGAAGCAACCCCACGCCCCTTGATCAAATCCCCCCTGCAGTCCCTTATCTCGAAGGAGCAACTACAAGCGGAGGTCTGGAGGTTGAACAACCCCCACCCCCTTCTTGATCTCTGGTTGAGGAGGTGGCTGCCATGGTGGCGGGGCTCACCCAATCATGCGAGCCGCAAGAGGAAGGGGGAGTTTCACCTCCTCGAGGTGCTCCCTCTCCGAATCACTTAGAGAAGGAGAGCCGCGTGGGTGACGGGGTTCCTCAACCCCAACCAGAGTCAGCTCCTACCAAGGAGAAATCAACCCCTCAGGGTGGCTCCGATCGCCGGAAGGGTAAGGAGCCGAGGGTTGAAGCTTCAGGTAACTGTACTAACTTGCTTTGCTTGTCTTGCCTTTGAAGCTTGGAAATAATCTAACACTTTGACCTCTCATGTTGATTGCAGGTGCGCCTGTTGGCTCGACCCCGAAGATGAAGAGTTTGGGTGATGTTGACATCAACCACCCCACAGCTGTAATCCGGAAACTCTGCAATCTTCCGGGGGCTACTCTGGATGAAGCCTTCGACAGGCTTGAACTGGTGGTAGGTGCATTTGCTTGATCGATCATTTGAGTTGTTTCTTCAAAATAATTCTAACTCTTTTGTTCCTTTGCAGAACTCAGCAGTTTTGAATGTCGCAACCAAGCTCTCCATGAAGGCAGGAGCAAAAGAAGCTTCAGCTGAAGTATCCCGCTTAACTGCTAAATTGGGGGCTGTAAGCGAGGAGAAAGATCAGCTGAGGGAGCTCCTAACCTCAAAGAAGGAGGCACTGAAGGCCAAGATTGAGGCCCTTCGTAAGGAAAAATTAGAGAGCAAGGGCTGGCAGAATGGTTATGAGGCCCGGGGTCACGAGCTTGAAGAATTGAAGAATCGATTCTTCAGGATCGAGACCCTGGCTCATGACCGATCTGTGGAATTGTCGGAGCTGAAGAACCAAGTTGCTGATAGGGAAGCTGCTCTAGCTGCCAGAGAGGCTGCTCTAAAAGCTAAGGAGGATTCTTTCGCTGCCAGGGAAGAAACTTTTAAGAAGGAGCTGGAGCATGCGCGGAGCGAGTGCAAGAGCTACAGAGAAACAGCTGAGAAGGCAGCAGAAGCACTCAGGGTCCATGCTGCCAGCGTTCGATCTTCTAAAGCTTCAGTGGCGAGCAAAGCTCGTGCTGGATCCGAAGGGGAGAAGTCGCATGCGCAAAGTGTGGCTAAGCCTTGAGTTTTTCTATCTTCTTTCTCGTTGTTGACACTTGTAAACTCTTGAAATGTAGCAGCTCACTCTTGTACCTGGCACATTTTGATAATAGAAGATATATCTTTGGTGTTTGAAAATTGGATCTCTTGAGTTGAATGTCTTTGAATGTCATGTTCTGGATAGCATTAGAATAGATGCAATCTTTTGAATGTAAGGGGTCAAGTCGCAACTTGATTACCCAAACTTATTGTAACTTGAATTTTGAATTTGAATTCGTGTAACACTTGTATGTGAGGGGTTGAGTCGCAACTCAAGCACCCAAACCTGTTAGACGATATAGAATTTGATTGAAATTGAATATTGAAATTTGAAGGTCAGTTTAACATTTGCCAGTAAGGGGTTGAGTCGCAACTCTAACACCCAAACTTGTTAAAAGACTTGGTAACTTGAATGTGGGTAATTTGAAACTGCTTCAGAATCTTGAATTGAAAAATTGAACACTTGCACATTTGAGCACTTGAAAGAGATCTTTATTCATCACATAATTTACATCATGGATAGAACAACTTGAGGTGTCTAGAGTTCCAAGCTCGTGGCAATCTATCTCCTTCTGGTGAGATCAGTCGATAGGAGCCTTTGCCTCCAACTGACTCAATGATGCATGGACCTTCCCAGTTGGGAGCAAGCTTCCTATTGCTGTGTTCTTTGGTGTTGTAGAAAACTGCTCTGAGAACTAAACTACCCACTGGGAACTGTCTCTTGTAGACTTTCTCGTCGTAGGCTCTTTTGATCTTCTGTTGATACTTGGCCACACGAAGTGATGCTTGATCTCGTAATTCTTCGGAGAAGTCTAGATCATTGATTCGAAGTTCTTCATTGATTCCTTCTTCAACTGCTCTGGTCTTCAGAGTACTTGATATGTTTTCTATTGGGAGTACTGCTTCCGATCCATATGTTATACGGAAGGGTGAGAACCCTGTTGATCTTCTCGGAGTTGTGCGATACCCCCAAAGAACTTCAGGTAGGACCTGTTCCCACAATCCTTTCTTGTCGTTGAGTTTCTTCTTGAGTATACCAAGAATAGCTCTATTGGAGGCTTCTGCTTGGCCATTGCATTGAGGGTACCTTGGAGTTGAATAGAATAGCTTGATACCGTTGTTCAGACAGAACTCTCGGAATTTGTCGGAGTCAAATTGAGCTCCATTGTCAGCAACGAGAACTTGAGGTGTGCCGAACCTTGAGAAGATGTTGTGCCGAATGAATTTGATCACTTCGTCGTCAGTCTCTCGGAAGAGGGGCACAGCTTCAACCCATTTGGTGAAGTAATCAGTGGCCAGCAATAGATACTTCTTCTTGTTCGGAGTTGGAGGGAAAGGACCCAGGAAATCTAACCCCCATTGATGGAAAGGCCAGGGACTTGATAATTGATGAAGTTCATCTGCAGGGAGATGGATAGCTCGAGCGTGCCGTTGGCAAGGCTCGCACCTTTGAACAACTTGTTGAGCATCCCTTGCCATTGTTGGCCAGTAGTACCCTTGCAGCTTCGTCTTGGCTTCAAGAGATCTTCCTCCCGAATGATTTCCACAAGCTCCAGAGTGGATATCAATCAGGATTGCCTGTGCTTGCTCGGGACCAAGGCACTTGAGCAACATCCCGTTGTGAGATTTGAAGTATAGATCTCCTCCTTGTAGAATGTAGCATGGGAGCTTCCTTTGAAGTCTTCGGGCTTGATTTGGATCTTCCGGCATTTTGCCATGCTTGAAGAAGTCGAAAATTGATCGTCTCCAATCTTCAAGCTGATCTTCACCCCCAGATCCTTTTGTAGTAGTAAGGATCTGTTGATCGGGGGTGGTCTTGGGCACTTCTTGATAATCGATCTGTATTTGCCTTCCTCCGAGTGAGTCTCCAAGAACTGAGGCAGCATTGGCTAAGGCATCTGCTTCTCGGTTCTCTGCTCTGGGGATTTGAATGAATTCAGCGCCAGTAAAATGTTGTTGAAGACGTCGTACTAAGGCCAAGTAGAGTTGCATTCTTTCTTCTCGAGCTGTGTACTCTCCATTGATTTGCCTTATGATCAACTGGGAGTCGCTGTAGACGATGATTCGATCTACCCCCAGAGATTCCGCCATTTCGAGTCCGGAAATGAGTGCTTCATATTCAGCTTCGTTGTTGGTGGCATTAAACCCAAGGAGGGTGGCCTTCTGGAGATGATCAAGTTCGGGGGATATTAAGACTATCTCAGTTCCCGAACCGATCGAACTTGAAGCTCCATCAGTATAAAGCTTCCATGGAGGAGTTGCAGCAGTAGCTTCGAGATTTGGGTCAATTTTTGTTGCAAGGTTGATCGGAGTATTGTCCTCATCTTCCAAGCGCATGTCGACATCTTCTTCCCAAGTGATGGGGTCTTCAACTGGAAAATCAGCTAGAAAATCAGCAATAACTTGACCTTTGATAGAAGTGCGAGATTCGAACTAAATCCCCAGGGAGCTCATTTCGATCACCCATTTGGTCATTCGACCAGCTCGACCAGCTTTGTCAATGATATCTTTGAGCGAGTGTTCTGAAATGACAGTGATCTGGTGAGAGACGAAGTATGGTTGGAGACGACGCAATGCAGTGAGCAAGGCCAGGATGACCTTCTTAGTTTTTGAGTAGCGAGTTTCAGCCGGAAGAAGAGTGTGGCTAATATAGTAGACTGGATGTTCGATACCTTCTCTTCTACTGACTAAGACCGCACTGATTGCTTGATCGGTCACGGCAAGATAGAGCCACAAGTCTTCTGTTGGAAGTGGAGCAGTCAGGATAGGAGCTTGCACCAGATATTTCTTGATGCTTTGAAAAGCTTCTTCGCAAGTTAAACTCCACCCTGAAGTATCCGCCTTTCGTAGTTTGTCGAAGAGAGGTTTACATTTGTAAGAAGACTTTGAGATGAACCGATTGAGGGCAGCAAGTCTTCCAGTGAGTCGCTGCACCTCCTTTCGATTGGTAGGTGATGGCATGTCGAGGATAGCTCGAATTTGATCGGGATTGGCTTCAATACCTCTCCTGGTCACAAGATGACCCAGGAATTTGCCAGATTGAACTCCGAAAGCGCACTTGGCTGGATTGAGCTTCATACGATATTTTTGAAGAACTTGAAAGGTTTCAGCCAGATCAGATAGATGCATCCCTCCAGTGGAGCTCTTGGTGAGGAGATCATCGACATAGACTTCGACGTTGCGACCGATCTGATCTTCGAACATTTTTGTGACTAACCTTTGATAGGTGGAACCAGCATTTTTGAGGCCGAATGGCATGACATTGTAGCAATAGAGGCCTCGGCTAGTCACAAAACACGTCTTTTCTTGATCATCAGCGTGAAGAGGAATTTGATTATATCCAGAATACCCATCCATGAAAGACAATAGCTCGTGGCCAGCAGTGGCGTCGACGAGTCTATCTATCCTTGGCATGGGGAAAGGATCTTTGGGGCAAGCCTTGTTGAGATTGGTGAAGTCGATGCAGACTCTGACTTTCCCATTCTTCTTCGGAACAGCCACAATATTAGAGATCCAAGTAGGATACTCTACTTCTCGGATGAAGCCTGCTGCGAGTAGCTTGGTGATTTCTTCTTGAACAGCAACTTGCAGCTCTGGGCGGATGGTGCGTGGCTTTTGCTTGACAGGCTTTATTTTTTCTTTGATCGCAAGTCGGTGACAAGCGTCATCTGGATTGATCCCAGGCATGTCTTCGAAGCACCAAGCAAAGACGTCGATATTGGACTGGAGGAAGGATACCATGTCTTGCGCTTCTGCGTCGCTAAGACCGGTACCAATAAAAGTTTGTCGAGGGAGATCTCCGCTGCCTATGTTGATCGGGATGATTTCTTCTATTGAAGGTGATGCTTCCCATTCGATTGGTGGAGGTTCGGTCAGTGGAATCTCCTTTGATTGCTATTTGGAAGAGGGACCAGCTTCTTCTCGTGGCCGCTTTGGAGGAGCAATGTTGATCTTTCGATCTGTCTTAGCTGCAGCAGCCTCACAAGACCTTCCAGATTGTTGATCGCCTCGAATACAGACGATGCCTTCTCCAGTTGCAAACTTGAGTAGTTGGTGGTAAGAGGAGGAGATGGCATTGATCTGGTGGAGGAAAGGTCTCCCAAGGATGGCGTTGTAACTGGAGATCCCTTCGACAATGGCAAACCTCACCGAGACTCGAGTCTCTCGGCTGAGGTCCAGAGTGAATCTCGACTCACCCACCGTGATGCTTTGTTCACCGTTGAAGCCAGTGATCACGGTCGGGACGACGTCGAGACTTTGATATTTATGTCCCAGACATTTGAAGCAGTCTGAGAATATAATGTCGATAGAACTCCCGGTGTCGATGAGGATTCGATTGACGGTGCTTCCGTCGATGATGAGTTTCAAAACCAGGGGGTCTCGATGTGGAGTATGAACTCCTTGAAGATCAGTGTCGTTGAAGACTATGGACGGCCAAGCAAGACCTTCGATGGGCTTCTCGATCCAGGTATCTTCTTTATTTGCAGTAGATCGAACATGGAAGATGCGCCGAAATTGCCGATCGACTTCTTTCCCGGTCACTGCTTGGTTGTGCAATGACCCATGAATGCCAAAGATATTGGCATTCACGGTGAGAGATGATGGGTTGGAAGAGATCTGATGGATCCAGAAAGCCTCTTTCTCCTTTGCAGAGGATCGACGTTGATCTTGCTCTTCTCTGGTGAATTCATGGAGGTGGCCTTCCCTCAGCAAGTCTTCGAGATGAAACTTTAGCCGATAACACCGATCGGTGGAATGGCCATGGCTTCGATGGAAATCACAATAAAAAGTTTTGTCAGCCGTAAACTTTGTATTCGGCTGCAGTGGATTGGGCCTTCGAAGGAATTCCTCATGTTGAATGCGATCAAGTATCTGTTCGACCGGCATATTCCACTCGGTGAAAGTGGTCTTCGTTGGAGATCGACGCCCATCATTCTTTGATCGTTTGTTGGCTGGAGGAGCAGCGGTCTCAGCATTGTGGGCCTTAGCAGCATACTTTGGAGCTTCTCTTTCCGCTGGTCTTCGCTTCGTCTCTCGCCCTTTTCGAGCGACTTGGTCATCTTCAACCTCGATTTCTCTCTGGATTCGATCAAACATAGCTCCCAGAGAAGGAGGGGGATTGCGGATGAAGTCGTTGTAGATGTGTAGATCGAAGCGAAGAGCATTCTGGAAAGCCAACATGATGGCTTCATCATCCAAATGTCTTCCAGAGAGGGCAGCATGTTCGTTGCGAAACCTCCTAGTGAAACTTCGGAGAGTCTCGTCTGCACCCATCCTTAGCCGATAGAGAGAGTCAAGCTTCTTCTCGGGCTTCAGATTAAGCTGATAATGCTGCACAAAGAGTTTAGCCAAAACATCGAACTGGGTGATGGACCCAGCTCGGAGATTGTGATACCAATCGAGTGATGGCTCATCGAGACTTCCTGCGAAGGTGCGGCAGAGCACGTTGTTTTCTTCTTCATACGGCGTTAGAGCTTGCTTGAAGGCAAGTATATGGAGAGTTGGATCTCCTCTGATGCAGTTGAATTTGGGGAGGATTGGAGTTCTCCATCCCCTTGGAAATGTTGATTCGAAAAGGCTTCGATGTAGAGGACCGGCAGAGGAATACCTGTCCCTACGACCATGACCTCGACCTAGAGGTGGGTCAAGAGACAAGATCGCAAGGTCTTGCTCGGGCATTGAGGTATTTGCCGGTTGAAGCCTATGTCGGAGGTCCGATCCAAGCCCACGTTGAAGTGGAATAGAAGGAGAGGCTCTACTCTTTGAAGGAACACTTTTTATTTGGTGCTTCCTTGGGATATTGAGCTTTGAAGGTGCCCTCTTGTCGCAGTTGCGGCCAGAAGACGATTGAGAAGACTCATCGTCAAGGCGATCCCAAACACTCTACTTCCAGGGGGCAGCAGAGGGAGTTGGATCGCGTCGGATCCTCTCGAGGGCAGCAGTGCCTATTGACCTTCGTTGCTCGGAGTGAATTGAATGTCGAGGAAGATCGACCCTCTCACTTGTAGAGGGGATAGGAAGAGCGATCCCAGCCTCAGACGCTGCCTTCTTCAGAGCATCCCTCTCAGCGGTGAGGGTGGCGTTTTGCTTTGCCAATTGGAGGAGTTAGAAATCGACCGCCGAAATTTGATAGGTCGATGGAGGATCTTCAGCAGGAGTGGGGGCAGTTTGCCCATCCGATTGTCGTGCAGGATGGGCAATTGGTCGATCGACAGATCTTCCACTCCCTGAACGAACCCCCATCTCGGGGACAGCAAGGGGCTGTCCGAAGTTGAGCCTTTGACTCATTGATCGAGTCTCAGGACGAGCCTGTTGTTGAGTGTTACTTCCTTCTGGTTGACCTTGATGTTTCGTCCTCGCCATTAAGAGAGCGAAAGGTGCAACGAGAGTGCCGTCCAATTAGTTGTCTGATCAACCGAGAGGGCGAGGAAGTTTGACTATCAAGATCGGTTGTAGGCTCAACCGATCAAGTAGTAACGGAGAGCTTGACTTTTTGATCGAATCCCACAGACGGCGCCAAACTGTGGGGGAAAATCTTCATGCCGACCCGAAGACTTTCGCAGTACCAGTCAATTGAAATTGAAGTTGACGTCGAAGATCGTTGTTCGATCTGTTGATTGAAATTGAAGCCTTTGATATGTAAACAGAGAAATGCAATCAGAGAGATTGTTGACACGAGATGTAATCTCGGAGTTCAGCCGAAGCCTACGTCTCCGTGCTATAGGGAGCAACCCGAATTTACTAACACTTATGTCGAAGTGATCTCGACAGGCCGAGTATCACTGAAAACACTCTGATCTCTTCGAAAGAGAGAAGAAGATCAAAGAGAGGTGGAAGATGGGAAGTCAGAAATCTCGGAGCTCTGGTTTTAGAACTGAGAGTTCGATCCTTTTACATTCGAAGGCTCTGCTATTTATAGGTTTTTCTGGTGGTAAACGGCGGTTTCTGCTGCAGCATCTGGGGATCCTCCAGGTAAAGCTAGCGGGCCCCGCTACTATCTTCTGGGGGATTCCGCAGGCTCTTGGTCCCACCAGGCAGGGCCGGTGGGTTCTGCGATAGTCCTTGTGGGCCCACCAGGCAGGGCTGGTGGGTCCTGTGGTGGGCCCACCAGGCAGGGCCGGTGGGTCCCGTGGTAGTCCTCATGGGCCCACCAGGCAGGGCCGGTGGGTCCCATGGTAGTCCTCGTGGGCCCACCAGGCAGGGCCGGTGGGTCCCGTGGTAGTTTGGTAAACTTCCGCCAAAATTTGCACCCACAGGCTTCGAGTATTTCATCACCTTCACGGATGATCACTCGAGGTTTGGATACATATACCTAATACGGCGGAAGTCTGAATCCTTTGATAAGTTCAAGGAGTTAAGAGCTGAAGCAGAAAAGCAAACGGGTAAAAGTATCAAGTCTCTTCGATCGGAACGAGGAGGCGAATACCTATCGGATGAATTTATAGGGTACCTGCGTGAGCATGGGATCGTATCCCAGTTGAATGCACCAGGGACACCACAACAAAACAGTGTATCTGAATGGAGAAACCGAACTTTGTTAGACATGGTTCAGACTATGATGAGTTATGCAACATTGCCACCTAGTTTTTGGGGATATGCCCTAGAGACGGCAGTATATACTTTGAACTTTGTTCCATCAAAGTCAGTACCCCTAACTCCTTGGGAGCTATGGTTAAAACGAAAGCCAAGCCTACAGCACTTTAGGATTTGGGGTTGTCCAGCACATGTGCGGAAGGACAAGCGAGATAAGATGGAGTCAAAAACTAAGGTATGTCTGTTCGTTGGGTATCCAAAAAGGACAAAGGGTGGTCTATTTTATGATCCTGAGGATAGAAAGGTTGTCGTCTCGACGAACGCCGTATTCCCGGAGCAGGATTATTTAATAGACCATAAGCCCACCAGTAAAGTAGTTTTTGAAGAATTGCTTGGTACTGATGGGAGTACGCAGAAAGAAAACGTAGTGAGAGCCGATACCACTAAGATTAACGGTACTGTAGAATCGACTCCTATGGAACCACCGTAGGCTTGTCGCAGTGGGAGGACCACAAGTGCTCCTGATAGATACATTGGAGAAGCCTTTATGGTTGATCCAGAGTTTCAGGAGAATGATCCTCTGAACTATGACGAAGCGATGATATCCACTGACCATGCAGTATGGCAGGAAGCCATAGAGGCAGAACTGACATCGATGTCCCAAAACTCGGTCTGGACACTTGTAACACCACCTCACAATATTAAACCTATTTGGTGTAAGTGGGTGTACAAAAGGAAAAGAGGTCCGGATGGTACCGTTGAGACTTACAAAGCTAGACTAGTCGCTAAGGGTTTTACCCAGCGAGAAGGGATCGACTATGACGAAACCTTTTCACCAGTGGCTATGCTTAAGTCTATCCGGATCCTCTTGTCCATTGCAGCCCATTATGATTGGGAGATCTGGCAAATGGACATCAAGACCGCATTCCTCAATGGGGATTTGGAAGAAGACATCTACATGTCTCAGCCTCCAGGCTTTGTCGCAAAAGGTCAGGAAGGTCTGGTGTGCAAGTTGCGAAGGTTCATTTATGGACTGAAGCAAGTATCCAGAAGTTGGAACATGCGTTTTGATCAGGCTATCCAGTCTTATGGATTTGAACAGAACGTGGATGAACCATGTGTTTATAAAAGGAGCGATAAGACTGCAGTAGTTTTTTTAGTGCTTTACGTAGACGATATCCTGCTCATCGGAAATGATATTGGAACGTTGTCTACAGTGAAGGTGTGGTTATCCTCTCAATTTGATATAAAAGACCTGGGTGAAGCGAGTTATATTCTGAGGATCAAGGTAACTCGAGATCGCCAGAACAAGATTCTCTCGCTGTCATAGTCAGCCTATATAGATACTATCTTGGTCAGATTCAGTATGCACAACTCCAAGAAGGGACTGGTTCTATTCAGACATGGAATGAAATTGTCCAAGGATCAGGGTCCTAAGACTCCTGAGGAGAGGGCAGAGATGCAGAAGATACCTTATGCTCCGGCTGTAGGGAGTCTGATGTATGCCATGCAGTGCACGAGACCAGATATATGCTATGCAGTAGGCATGATGGGCAGGTATCAGTCAAATCCGGGTCCAGGGCACTGGACTGCTGTGAAAAGTATACTCAAGTATCTCCGTAGGACGAGAGATTATGAGTTAGTTTACTCTTCACAGGAACTGATGCTGATTATATATACGGATTCTGACTTTGTGTCAGATCCGGAATCCAGGAGATCGACGTCAGGGTTTGTGTTTTCATTAGGAGGAGGAGCTGTCAGTTGGAGGAGCGTGAAGCAGGGATGCATCGCGGATTCGACGACAGAGGCTGAGTACGTTGCGGCGTGCGAAGCAGCTAAGGAGGCGGTGTGGCTCAAGAAGTTCCTCACGGCCTTAGGATGTGTACCGAGAGCTCAAGATCCTATTGTCCTTTACTGTGACAATAGTGGAGCGGTAGAACAATCCAAGGAGCCAAGATATCACCAGAAGAGCAAGCATATCGAGCGGAAATACTATATTATCCGGGACTTGCAGAAGCGAGGGAAGGTTGCAGTGACACAGGTGGCGTCTGCAGATAACATGGCGGACCCTTTCATAAAGGCTTTTCCGACCAAAGCTTTTGAGAAGCACGTGGATGCCATGGGAGTTAAGACTATTATTCCCTGCTAGGCCAAGTGGGAGATTGTTGTAGCTCGTGTGTCCTTAGCGTGGATTTTCTGTATTAACATTAATAAAGTTGACTTTGGTTATTGCTTTAATTAGAATACTACTATGGTATATGATAATTATCATATAATAAAAGGACCCTAGGGAACACAGTAGGCCACTCAGACGCATGGAGGATCCATGCTTGGGAGACCCAGTGGACCAGTTCTGTGTAGACCTAGAACTAGTTCACAGCTTAGGTGATGCCGGTCGCTTCACCGAGAACAAGCTGTTGGCAGGTAGAGGATGTGGTGAAGTCTCCACCACGGGAACGTGGGATTCCCATTCACCTGACCAAACACGATGATCATGTTGAACAGGAACCAAGACGGTGCACAGTTCAGTGATTCAGACACTAGTGCATAAATCGTCTTACTACTATAGATAATCTGTCCTTAACCTTGAGGGACCATGTACACTGGGCCAACCAGTTGTGTAGTGCTTTGATGTGCCAACGTGTGCGAGCCTGCCATAGTCCAATACCACAGTACGTTGGGTTACCCGGCTGGCGCTTTAGTGACATGTAATCCCTACAGGTTATCCGACGTCCAGTATTGGATGGGTACGGTTTAATGAGTCAATCTGTCCACACAGTTAACCCAGGCCTGGAGGTTGTCAGTATGACTGATGATGTTCTGGATGCTAGGCATAGCACCGGAAGGTGTGTGGTGTTATAGATGACAAGTCATCAAACCCTAGTCAGATGATCGATCGGGATCTAACGGTGCTCCCCACCGCCCGAGTCGTATCATGGCACCAGTAATAGAAGGGACTAAGGATTATCGGAGTATAATAGAGAATAGGGTTACGAGGGAGTAACATAAGTTTAGGATCACTAGAGTTCAATTTGCGTCGCACTTTGGGTGGCTACGCGGGTTAATCGGATTAGGGCTGATTAACGGAACTTTCGGTGTGTCACCGGAACAGTTAATCAGGGATCCGGTTGTAGCTAGAGATCCCGAACCCTGAAGGTTCCACCCTGTCGCTGCGTATAGGAATTGTTCTCCGACCTAGTTGGATATGTTGGATGCGAAGTAGCACGATGAAGCGCAAGCCCGGAGCCAAAGAACCTAATTCACATATATTACGGGCCATAGGGGTATTTTGGTAAATACTGAAATATGGCTCAGAACACATTGAATATAGATATTAAAATGAGCGGAATAATTCCAGGAGCTCATAGGCGCTGACGGAACTCGATTCCGAGTAGCGCACCTCACTCAGTCTCTCTTTCAGTTTTCCGCTTTTAGTGAAGGGCGTTTTCGTCCGGACTTCACGATAGACACCCGGGAGACCTAAATCCGAACCCCCCTCATCCCTATCCACCTAGGGTCTGGCCCTAGGCTCCTTGGAGCCATAGGAGACGAAAATAGGGAGGGGAGGGGCCGGCCCTATGGTTCTACTCCCTCCCCTCCAAAAATCCGACCCCTAGTCTCCTCCTTTGTGGTTTCGGCCAAGGAAAAGAGAGGAAGAAGAAGGGAGAAGGTAGAGGAAGGAAAGAAAAGGAAGAAAGGAGAAAGAGGAGGAGAAAATCTCGCGGCTCGCCATCGTCTTCGCAACGGATTCCTCCGTCGGCTCGAAATCCCTGCACTCAGAGACGGGATTTCGAGGATTCTTCAATTTGCAAAGGACAAGGTGCTATCCGATAGTTTCCCTTGCGATTCAAGTGTGGTTCTTCATCATTCCGTTTTCTCCGGATCATAGATCCATAAGGTATGATGAAACTAAACATCTAAGTAGATGCATTCATGTCTTCCGTAGATCGTAGTATGCCTCTAGGGTGTCCGCACATATGCTAAGATTGTAGATTTGCATGTAGATTGTTTTCTATCACGAATTGCAATGAAACATACACCGTATGATGTTCGGATCTTTCTTTTGCTTCCGTTGCGACTCTGATTAGCAGATCCAATTCCAACACCTAGTGGAATGCCCTTTCCTCACGTGGTCCTAGCGACCAAGTTAAATTAGGATTTCACTGTGTGATACCCGTTTCTAGATGACGTTTTATGGTAGTATGAACTCATCACGATTTGGTTATGCCACTATTAGGTTGAGGTCCGGCGGAGATTGTCGGATGTCCCTATTTGTCCAGTATCGAAGCATGTAATGAGATGAGGTCTACTATAACATCAGGTATCAAATTGTGAACGAGGCCTCATCGTAGAGGGAGTCCTTTCCACGTTGACCTTAGGCTAGGCTCCAGATCTTAGGATTGTGGGTGCAAATTTTGGCAGAAGTTTACCAACTACCACGAGACCCACCGGCCCTGCCTGGTGGGCCCACCAGGACCACCGCGGGACCCACCGGCCCTGCCTGGTGGGCCCACGAGGACCACCGCGGGACCCACCGGCCCTGCCTGGTGGGCCCACGAGGATTATCACGAGACCCACCGGCCCTGCCTGGTGAGACCAAGAGCCTGTGGAATCCCCCAGAAAACGATAGCGGGGCCCGCCAGCTTTACCTGGAGGATACCCAGATGCTGCAGCAGAAACCGCCTTTTACCACCAGAAAATCCTATAAGTAGCAGAGCCTTCGAGTGTAAAAGGATCCGAAATCCATTTTCCACTTCCGAGATCTGATTTTCAGAATCCAGAGCTCTGGAATCTCTCAGCTCCCCATCTACCGTCTCTCTTTGATCTTCTTCTCTCCTTCGAAGAGATCAGAGTGTTTCTAGTGATACTCGGCCTGTCGAGATCACTTTGATATAAGTGTTAGTGAATTCGGGTTGCTCCCTATAGCACGGAGACGTAGGCTTCGGCTGAACTCTGAGATCACCTCTCGTGTCAAACACTCTCTCTGATTGCATCTCTCTATTTACATATCAAAGGCTTCAACTCCAATCAATAGATCGACCAACGATCTTCGACGTCAACTTCAACTTCAATTGACTGGTGAGGCGAAGTCTTCGGGTCGGCACGAAGATTTTCCCCCACAGTTTGGCGCCGTCTGTGGGATCCGAGCAAAAAGTCGAGCTCTCTCCACTACTACTTGATTGGTTGAGCATACAACTGATCTTGATAGCCAAACTTCCTCGCCTCCTCGGTTGATCAGACAACTGATCGGACGTCGGCACTCTCGTTGCATCCTTCGCTCTCTGAATGGCGAGGACTAAACACCAGGGTCAACCAGAAGGAAGTAACACTCAACAACAAGCTCGTCCTAAGACTCGATCAATGAGTCAAAGGCTCAACTTCGGACAGCCCCTTGCTGTTCCTGAGATGGGGGTTCGCTCAGGGAGTGGAAGATCTGTCGATCGACCAATCGCCCACCCTGCACGACAGTCAATTGGGCAAACAGCTCCCGTTCCTGCTGAAGATCCTCCATCGACCTATCAAATTTCGGCGGTCGACTTCTAACTTCTTCAATTGGCGAAGCAAAACGCCACCCTCACCGCTGAGAGGGATGCTCTTAAGAAAGCAGCTTCCGAGGCTGGGATCACTCTACCTATCCCCTCCACAAGTGAGAGGGTCGATCTTCCTCGACATTCAATCCACTCCGAGCAACGGAGGTCAATGGGCACTGCTGCCCTCGAGAGGATTCGACGTGAACCAACTCCCTCTGCTGCCCCATGAAAGCAGAGTGTTTGGGACCGTCTCGATGACGAATCATCCCAATCGTCTTTTGGCCGCAACTGCGACAAGAACGCACCTTCAAAGCTTAACACATCAAGGAAACACCAAATGAAAGGCGCTCCTTCAAAGAGTAGAGTCTCCCCTTCCATTCCACTCCAACGGGGACTCGGATCGGACCTTTGCCATCGACTTCAACCTGCTGATATTCAGAGGCATGAACAAGACCTCTCGATTCTACCTCTCGATCTACATCCAGGTCGAGGACACGATCGTAGAGACGAATATTCCTCCGCCGGACCTCTCCATCGAAGTCTCTTCGGGACAACATTTCCAAGGGGATGGAGAACTCCTATCCTCCCCAAATTCAACTGCATCAGAGGAGATCCAACTCTCCATATACTTGCCTTCAAGCAAGCTCTAACGTCGCATGAAGAAGAAAACAACGTGCTCTGCCGCACCTTCGCAGGAAGTCTCGATGAGCCGTCGCTCGACTGGTATCACAATCTCCGAGCTGGGTCCATCACCCAGTTCGATGTTTTGGCTAAACTCTTCGTGCAGCATTATCAGCTCAATCTGAAGCCCGAGAAGAAGCTCGACTCTGTCTATCGGCTAAGGATGGGTGCTGACGAGACTCTCCGAAGTTTCACTAGGAGGTTTCGCAACGAGCATGCTGCCCTCTCTGGAAGACATCTGGATGATGAAGCCATCATGTTGGCTTTCCAGAATGCTCTCCGCTTCGATCTACACATCTACAACGACTTCATCCGCAATCCCCCTCCTTCTCTGGGTGCTATGTTTGATCGAATCCAGAGAGAGATCGAGGTCGAAGATGATCAAGTCACTCGGAAAGGGCGAGAAACAAAGCGAAGACCTGCGGAGAGAGAAGCTCCCAAGTATGCTGCCAAGGCTCACAACGCTGAGGCAGCAGCCCCTCAGGCCAACAAACGATCAAAGAATGATGGGCGTCGATCTCCAACGAAGACCACTTTCACCGAGTGGAATATGCCGGTCGAACAGATACTCGACCGCATTCAACACGAGGAGTTCCTTCGAAGGCCCAATCCACTTCAGCCGAACACAAAGTTCACTGCCGACAAAACTGGTTATTGCGATTTCCATCGAAGCCATGGCCATTCCACCGATCGGTGCTATCGGCTAAAGTTTCATCTCGAAGACTTGCTGAGAGAAGGCCATCTCCATGAATTCACCAGAGAAGGACAAGATCAACGTCGATCCTCTGCAAAGGGGAAAGAGGTTTACTGGATTCATCAGATCTCTTCCAACCCATCACCTCTCACCGTGAATGCCAATATCTTTGGCATTCATGGATCATTGCACAATCAATCAGTGACCGGGAAGGAAGTCAATCGGCAGATTCGACGCATCTTCCATGTTCGATCTACTGCAAACAAAGAAGATACCTGGATCGAGAAGCCCATCGAAGGTCTTGCTTGGCCGTCCATCGTCTTCAACGACACTGATCTTCAAGGAGTTCATACTCCACATCGAGACCCCCTTGTTTTGAAACTCATCATCGACGGAAGCACCATCAATCGGATCCTCATCGACACCGGGAGTTCCAACGACATTATGTTCTCAGACTGCTTCAAACGTCTGGGACATAAATATCAAAGCCTTGACGTCGTTCCAACTGTGATCACTGGTTTCAACGGCGAACAAAGCATCACTGTGGGCGAATCAAGATTCACTCTTGACCTTAGCCGAGAGACTCGAGTCTCGGTAAGATTCGCAATTGTCGAAGGAGTGTCTAGCTACAACGCCATTCTCGGGCGACCATTCCTCCACCAGATCAATGCCATCTTCTCTTCTTATCATCAACTACTTAAATTTGCAACTGGAGAAGACATCGTCTGCATTCGAGGCGATCAGCAAGCTGGAAGATCTTGTGAGGCTGCTGCGGCTAAGACAGATCGAAGGATCAACATTGCTCCTCCAAAGCGGCCACGAGATGAAGCTGGTCCCTCTTCCAAATAGCAATCAAAGGAGATTCCGCTGACAGAACCTCCACCAATCGAATGGGTAGCGTTACCTTTAATTGAAGAAATCATCCCAATCAATATCGGCAGCGGAGATCTCCCTCGACAGACTTTCATTGGTACCGGTCTTAGCGACGCAGAAGCGCAAGACATGGTATCCTTCCTCCAGTCCAATATCGACGTCTTCGCTTGGTGTTTCGAAGACATGCCTGGTATCAATCCAGATGATGCTTGTCACCGACTTGCGATCAAAGAAGAAGTGAAGCCTGTCAAGCAAAAGCCACGCACCATCCGACCAGAGCTGCAAGTTGCTGTTCAAGAAGAAATCACCAAGCTACTCGCAGCAGGCTTCATCCGTGAAGTAGAGTATCCTACCTGGATCTCTAACATAGTTGCTGTTCCAAAGAAGAACGGGAAGGTAAGAGTCTGCATCGACTTTACCAATCTCAACAAGGCTTGCCCCAAAGACCCATTCCCCATGCCAAGGATTGATAGACTCGTCGATGCCACTGCTGGCCACGAGCTATTGTCTTTCATGGATGGGTACTCTGGATATAATCAAATTTCGCTTCATCCGGATGATCAAGAGAAGACATGTTTTGTGACTAGCCGAGGTCTCTACTGCTACAATGTAATACCATTCGGCCTCAAAAATACTGGTTCTACCTATCAAAGGTTAGTCACAAAAATGTTCGAAGATCAGATCGGTCGCAACGTCGAAGTCTATGTCGATGATCTCCTCACCAAAAGCTCCACTAGAGGGAAGCATCTATCTGATCTGGCGGAAACCTTTCAAGTCCTTTGAAAGTATCGTATGAAGCTCAATCCTGCCAAGTGCGCTTTTGGAGTTCAATCTGGCAAATTCCTGGGTCATCTTGTGACCAGGAGGGGCATTGAAGCCAATCTTGATCAAATTCGAGCCATCCTCGACATGCCATCACCTACCAATCGAAAGGAAGTACAGCGTCTCACTGGAAGACTCGCTGCCCTCAATAGATTCATCTCAAAGTCCTCCGACAAGTGTAAGCCTCTTTTCGACAAACTACGAAAGGCAGATACATCGGGATGGAGTCCTGTTTGTGAAGAAGCTTTTCAAAGCATCAAGAAATATCTGGTGCAAGCTCCTATCCTTACTGCTCCACTCCCAAAAGAAGACTTGTGGATCTACCTCGCCGTGACCGATCAAGCAATCAGCGTGGTCCTAATCAGTAGAAGAGAAGGTGTCGAGCTTCCAGTTTATTATATCAGCCATACTCTTCTTCCAGCTGAAACTCGCTACTCAAAAACTGAGAAGGTCATCTTGGCCTTGCTCACTGCATCGCGTCGTCTCCAACCATACTTCGTCTCCCACCAGATCACTGTCATTTCAGAACACTCGCTCAAAGATATCATTGACAAAGCTGGTCGAGCTGGTCGAATGACCAAATGGGTGATCGAAATGAGTGCTCTGGGGATTCAGTTCGAATCTCGCACTTCTATCAAAGGTCAAGCTGTTGCTGATTTTCTAGCTGACTTTCCAGTTGAAGACCCCATCACTTGGGAAGAAGATGTCGACATGTGCTTAGAAGATGAGGACAATACTCCGATCAACCTTGCAATAAAAATTGATCCAAGTCTCGAAGCTATTGCTGCAACTCCTCCATGGAAGTTTTGTACTGATGGAGCTTCAAGTTCGGTCGGTTCGGGAACTGGGATAGTCTTAGTATCCCCCGAACTTGATCATCTACAGAAGGCCACTCTCCTAGGGTTCAACGCCACCAACAACGAAGCCGAATACGAAGCACTCATTTTCGGACTCGAAATGGCGGAATCCCTGGGGGTAGATCGAATGTTCGTCTACAGCGACTCCCAGTTGATCATAAGGCAAATCAATGGAGAGTAGACAACTCGTGAAGAAAGAATGCAACTCTACTTGGCCTTAGTACGACGTCTTCAACAACGTTTTACTATTACTGAGTTCGTTCAAATCCCAAGAGCAGAGAACCAAGAAGCAGATGCCTTAGCCAATGCGGCCTCAGTTCTGGGAGATTCACTAGGAGGAAGGCAAATACAGATCGATTATCAAGAAGTGCCCAAGACCATCCCCGATCAACAGATCCTTGCTACTACAAAAGGATCTGGGGGTGGAGATCAGCTGACATTAAACCTCACTACTACAAGTGAGCTTGAAGACTGGAGACGACCAATTTTCGACTTCTTCCAGCATGGCAAAATGCCGGAAGATCCAAATCAAGCCCGAAGGCTTCAAAGGAAGCTCCCATGCTACATTCTACAAGGAGAAGATCTATATTTCAAATCTCACAACGGGATGTTGCTCAAGTGCCTTGGTCCCGAGCAAGCACAAGCAATCCTGATTGATATCCACTCTGGAGCTTGTGGGAATCATTCGGGAGGAAGATCTCTTGAAGCTAAGACAAAGCTACAAGGTTACTACTGGCCTACAATGGCAAAAGATGCTCGACAAGTTGTTCAAAGATGCGAACCATGCCAACGGCACGCTCGAGCTATCCATCTCCCTGCAGATGAGCTTCATCAACTATCAAGTCCCTGGCCTTTCCATCAATGGGGGTTAGATTTCTTGGGTCCTTTCCCTCCAACTCCAAGCAAGAAGAAATATCTGTTACTAGTGTAATGACCGAAAATCCCGGGTTCATTATTGATATGGGCACCCCTGTGTTTTTTTGGTTGCTGATAAAATATATGAATAAAAATCTTTACTATTTGATACTTGGAATTTGTAGTGCTTATGCGATGTGATTGCGTTTGGACTAAGTTGGACAGGACCATGAATCCTGGGTCTAAGTCGCGAGGCGACGACAGTAATATTGGAAATGGCTGCTTGTGTGCCATGGTGAATGTATGCGCATGTTAATTTTAGAATAAAATATAGTTGTTTCGTTGGGATTAGTATACATGTTTGTACCGGCCGTCGAGTTTGCAAGTCGTGCGATAAATCCTAGGATGTCGATTCCTTTGGATTTCTCATTTCTAAGTCCTTGGCAGGATTTTTTTATATTTCCCTGGATTAAACGAATTTGGAATTTAAATTTAGTCAACTTTATATCCTTGCTTCAATATCTGATAGCTATAAAGGTGTTTGAGAAGTCATTCTTTCATAACACCTCGAAGATCAACATATTGGCACCAACCTGATCCTAAGGATCAGATTAACCCTTAATTTTGATTCCAAACCCATACCTCACCGTACATCAGCCACACCCTGATATTCAAATCAGATCTTAAGAGATTTGAAGAGATCCCTCGTACCCAAACCCCCCTAAACCGATTTACCATCCGATCGAGATCGGATGCACCCTGCCCCACACCCCATCTCAAACCGATCTCTCTCTTCTCTCTGATCACTCTCTCTCTCTCTCTCATCAGACCCCTCTCTCCTCACCCTCCCTGCGATTTCCTTATCCGATCCCGCGAATCCCGCCGGCCGCCGCCCTGGATCCCCGCCGCGAATCCCGCCGAGCCGCCCTACCCGGCCGCCCTACCCGCCGCCCCTACCTTGTCGGCCGCCACCTCTTTTCCTCCCTTTAAAACCCCAACTCCTCTCCCCCTTCATCAGCCCAACCCCTTTCTCCCACCTCAGTCCTTTGAAAAACCAGAAAAGAGAGGAGAGAAACCAGAGGAGAGAGGAAGAAGTAGAAGGAGAGGAGAGGGAGGCACGTGGTGGCTGCAGCGGCGGCTCTTCCTCCCGAGTGATGGTCCGACCCTACCACTATCTCCTCCTCGGCTCGCAGCGCACCAGCAACGACAACAACGACCCCGATGACCTCCACGAACCCCAACCGAGGCAAGCCCCTACACACACACACACACACTCCTCTTTCCGTTTATGTGAACACCCGGCCTTTCCGGGCCGGGCCTGAAATCCTCGTCGAACCTCGAGGCTCCCCCGCCAACCCAGGCCGTAGGTGAGGCCGACCCGAACCGTGCCTCGTCCTCCGGTGACTCCGCTGGCGACGCCACGATCAAAGCTCAAACCAGACCCCGGAGTCTGCCTGCTCGAAACCAGACCTCCCTAGCTCGTGTCTCGGTGGCTTTCCTCCGCGCCCTCTATGCATGGGTGATACGGTGGAGGCCGGCCGAGCTCCGACCGTGGATCACAGGCATGGCCCCCTCGACTGGTTTAGTCGGTTTTAGCAGACGGGGACAAATCCGTAATTTCGGATTTGTTCCATGGTATTCTAATTAATTATAATAATTTTATATGAATTATTGTATGGCTATCTGTAGGGAATTTTTCTGGTAATTAGAGGTTGACATTAACATTTAACACCACTTAAGTGGTGGGACCCTATCCATTAATGGTGGGACCCAAACCATTAACCAGTGGGCCCACCCGATTGAATCGAACCGCGGTGAAACCGCCAAATTTGTCTTTGCCACCATTTCGCGGGAGGTTGTCGGAATTCAGCGAAACCGGCGGCAACGGAACCAGTTCGAAGAGACCTACCTGTTTACGGTAGGTTTATTTTGAAAATAATTAATTACCAAAATGCCCCTATAACGGGGCCTTGTTTAGCCGATCTTGCATCGATCGCAAACTTGCGGTCCGGACTCTGACTTGTCGCAATACTGGCAACAACGGGTTCTAATTCTCGAGACCTATTCAATTATTATGTTACTGGAATCTAGTGCTTAACCTAGTTCTATGACTTAGGGGTCCACTTTGGCCTATAAGACATACCTTTTGAGGACCGAACCTATTTTGGGGCTGAGTTTTCCCGTACCCTACACCGTTTAAAAAAATTGTACCTGATATCGTTAGGAAGGTTGTTCCCTACTTTTATTTAGAAGTTTGAAATAGATTCCATAACCAGGGTCTAATGCCCCTGTGTCTGACAAAGGTTTAATGACTCATGTATACCCCGGGTCTAATGAGTCATGTACAACCAGGGTCGAATGGTCCATCGATAACCATGGATTAATGACGCCTAAAATTCTCGACTCGGCCAACTCGGCCATAAACCCGTATTACTCGGTGGCAAACATTGACCATAGGCCCACTGTGTGCATGTGTTTGGCAGTTCGCAACTGTGCTGGCCCACTCGGAGACGAAGCAGAGGTTGCTCGCAGAAGTCCGTGTTCGATAACCAGGTGACATCTACTCCCCTTCCCGTGGTCTTTGATAGTGGGAAATGAGAACAACTAGAATAGGTGTCCATGGTACTGCATGCGGGTCCCACCGGGTATCGCCGCATGTGGTCACATGGACTCCTCATTGCATGTGGAGTCGCGATTCCGGCGACGCACACTTTAAAATATTAATAAAATAATTATAATTATTGCATGGACACCGTAATTAGGTATTCCCTTAAATTAAAATATAATTTGATTAAATAATGATTATTGGGACCCACCCTACTAAAAGGAGTGGTAACCCTAATATATTGGTTTCGAGGAGTGTAGGCCGAATCGCTTTAAGAGCGATGTGATCTTTAGCTGTAGTATTATTATGGGTTGCGAGAGCAGTACGGGATCAGGGTTAAACCGTTGCAAATCGATAACCACCGTATGCATTTTTATCTGTCCCAGTATATGTGTAAAAATAGTCATTTATTGTGTTGAGCTTTTGGTAGTTTGTTAATATGGATAAAATATGATAATCCATGTTGTGGAAAGATTGGACCCCGTGCGCGCAAGGGCCGTGAACCACCCTGCGCGCACAGCCGAAGATCAGTAGGCTAGGGGGTCACGGGCAGGGATTGTGGTAAAGCCAATAGGTGGTGCCCTCGAAGAGGGATTGGCCTAGCAATCCCATCCCGGGTAGTTGAAGCTCCCAAGGAAAGCAAGTTGGGCGGTAGAGCTCCACCGTGAAAGATGGGAAACCCCTTATGATCATATGGGTGACTTGCGCATGGTGTCGGAGTATGCACGGCGAGAGAGTTGGCCCTCTACATCGAAATAAAAGGCCCTATAGTAATGCCCGACCGGGGGCAGGATGAACAAAATATCCGGGGTTCACATTAGGATAGATATTTTATATGATTACTAATTAACAAGTATGAAATCTTAATGTTGGATTGTGAAATTTTGGAGCATTGGCAATCTGGTAACATTCAGATGATCTTTTTGTTTAATTAGTTTACTGTAAAATATTCAATGAACTTTATATTAGACAATCTAGTGACAGTAGGTATTGCATGAGAACATAGACTGTTGGTAGGATTATGACTGTTAAATATAATTTAATTCAATTAGCTCGGTTGTCTCATATTATTAAAGACTATTAGGATGTCACTAGCCATTAATTTGGCTAATCTCCCAATTTCCCATTGGGGGCTACTCTTTCCCACGAGTAGACTCTCCTGCAGGTGTGGAGGTTTAGGTGTTGCAATGAGGCGGAGTTAGAGTTGTGATAGTGTTCCATCTTCAGTGTATTGTCTTGTAGCTTTTCCTATTCTAGCTATGTAATCGATTGAATTGTAATAAAGATTATTTAGTTTAGTTAGTGTTTGTTGACTATTAGTGGTGATGATCCAGCTGAATTCTTTTGGGTATGCCTCTACTCAAGGCCCCAAGCCTAGGATAGCTCATAATAAAATATAAATCTTAAAGTGACATAATTGACTCGCCCTATAGATAGGACCTCTAAACCAGTGCCCGAGTGCTAGAGAGTGGACGAGGCTACTCGGCTCGCCATTAGAGACTTGAGTCTCGTGCTCCCTTAAGAGGGACTTCTGTCAGTATGTGAGGCACTGGCCGGCCGCACATGCTGAGAGGATAGCCCGGTTGAAGGTCGAGCGTGGTCATCTTTATCGAAAATTTTTAGCTCTTGATTTTCTCGTAATAAAATATTTTTAAAAATCAAATTTTAAAATACTCTATTTTCTCCCTCATCATTCTTCTCCATTTAAGAGAGAATCGCAGCCCTGTGAGAAACCCTAATTGGTGTAGTTCATTGACCAAACCCTAAATCCCCTTGGTTTTTCTCAATTCACACCCCAGGGATCGGTTCCGGATTTCTGGGGCGTGACAGCTGGTATCAGAGCGTAGGGATATGATTCTAGGGGTTAGGATTGTAGGAGTATAAGTTCTATCTTAGAGTAGTTCTCTAATGGGTAGTTGTATTGATGATGACTGGTACTATAAGTGGGATCATAATATGATTCATGATCTCTATCTTAGGTCTAAGAGTCCATCGTAGGTTTTATCTCCCTCTTCTCAGAGCATGGAGATATGTTCCTAGGTCGATGCCATAGTATTCAGACTTAGGATGCTAGTGTGTGTCCTTCGATGTCCTTTACTTGATGCATATATTTTCTAATGGAAGCTTTTTACTGAGTATAATTAGAAATGCATCCCACTCAGCTCATGTTCTATATTTTTGGGTGTCCTGAGTCATTTCAATAGTAATATATATTCGAGCGTTTCAAAGTTTTTCTTCCTTTGTATAGTAACGATTCTCGAGATTGGGTTCAGGGTGGTTGAATGTTTAGTTCTAGGTCTTCCTACCAAGTTATATATGTTTATTCGAACTCTTAGACTATTAACATTCTTATCTCAGAGTGCTCACTAGTTGCTTTTTGCAGATATTTGTGTTTGCAATTTCTATCGTGGATACAAGGCCTTAATTACCTTATATGAGTTAATAGAATTTGAGGAGATATTTTGATCGTATGAGGATCTTGATCTAGTGCTCTAGTATAGAATGTATTATGTCTTCACCTCACATTCTATTCAGTTATCAAATCTGATTGTAGGTATCCTTTCAACTTTTGATTGATTATGGTATCTTTATGTAGTTGTTTCCTAGATTTATTATGTTAACTAATAGCTTTCTTAGGCGTGTAAACTTTATAGTTTTCCTAGGATTTTTTTCTAACTCATCATGATTAAAGATAATAGGTTTTGACCATATGATAGTTCTTAGAGAGTTTCTTAGCATCTTATCTTTCGATCCTCCCTTGGTCAGTTGAGTATTGTTCCAAATTAGTATTTCTTTATCAAAATCTCGACATGAATTGCCATTCTAGATAGTCTCTAAGTGCATCTGTCTGTACTCGATAGTCTGATCTCTTAAGCATTTGCTTTCTGTGTTGTAGGCTATCCTTGTTTCTTGTCAGCAGTTCCGACATATTTTAGGTTATTCGGGTTCTTGGAAATAACCTTTGACTTTACTCGAACTATACTTGTTTGTTTAGTTTTAAATTTTTCATCATTTAGTGGTAATATAGTGGATAAAACGTTTTCCAAGTTACTTGTTGTTTTCTTCGTTCGCTTCATATTGTTTCCTAGCTTTACCTTGTTAATTCTATGCCAGTTGTATTTTGTCTTTTTCTCTTGGCCATCCAGCTCTCGTAGTGCTGCCTCAGACTCTTCCTCAGTTAGTCTTCTTTTGATTTGTTTTATCCTTGCTTAGATTGTTTGATGGTTTTGGTTTGTTCCAGTGCATTCCACCTCAGTTTTTGGTTGTTCTTAGTCGCTGAGCGTCCTGACTTTGGTTGTTAATGTCTCAAGTTGAATTGCCTTATGTTTTGCAGTGTCGACCCCATTCAATTCGTTTCAGACTGTCCTCGGTTTTGTCCACATTGGTTTTAATCGCTTCGGTTCGTTCCGATTTCTTATGGATGATTATGTTGAAATTGCCCAATTAAATTTTTCTTAACCACTTCTATTTTTGCGTAGATTAAACTCTGAAGGATCATTGATTCTGCTTTGTGTTAAGTTGTTTGTGGGTGCAAATTTTGGCATAAATCCACCACGGGACCCACCGGCCCTGCCTGGTGGACCCGCGAGGACTACAGCGGGACCCACCGGCCCTGCCTGGTGGGCCCACAAGGACTACCACGGGATCCACCGGCCCTGCCTGGTGGGCCCACGAGGACGCAACTTTACCTGAAGGATCCCCAGATACTGCAGCAGAAACCGCCATTCGCCACCCAGAATGCCTATAAATAGCATAGCCTTTGAATGTAAATGGATCGATTTCTCAGTTCTAAAAACCAGAGCTCTGGGATTTTCAACTTCTGATCTACCATCTCTCTTCGATCTTCTTCTCTCTTTCGAAGAGATCAGGGAGCTTTCAGTGATACTCGGCCTGTCGAGGTCACTTCAACATAAGTGTTAGTGAATTCGGGTTGCTCCCTATAGCACGGAGACGTAGGCTTCGGCTGAACTCCGAGATCACTTCTCTTGTGTCAAAATCTCTCTCTATCTGATTGCTTTTCTGTTTACATATCAAAAAAGCAACAACTTCAACCAACCGATCGACCAACGATCTTCGACATTAACTTCGACTCCAATTGACTGGTGCTGCGAAGGTCTTCGGGTCGGCACGAAGATTTTCCCCCACAGTTTGGCGCCGTCTGTGGGATTCGAGCGAGAAGCTGTGTTCTCTCTACTTCGACTACCATATCAATACAGTCAAACTTCCTCGTCCCCTCGGTTAATCAGACAACTGATCGGACGTCGGCAATCTCGTTGCACCCTTCGCACTCTGAATGGCGAGAACCAAACATCAGGGTCAACCAGAAGGAAGTAACACTCAACATCAACCTCGTCCTGAGACTCGTTCAATGAGTCAAAGGCTCAACTTCGGGCAACCCCTTGCTGTCCCCGAGATGGGAGTTCACTCAGGAAGCGGGAGATCAGTCGATCGACCGATCGCCCCTCATCCTCATCAATCAATTGGGCAGACTGTCCCTGCTCCTGCTGAAGATCCTCCATCGACTTACCAGATCTCTGCAATCGATTTCCAACTACTCCAATTGGCGAAGCAAAACGCCACCCTCACTGCTGAGAGGGATGCTCTGAAGAAGGCAGCTTCCGAAGCTGGAATTGCTATTCCGATCCCCTCCGCAAGTGAGAGGGTTGATCCTCCTCGACATTCAATTCACTCCGAACAACGGAGGTCAATGGGCACTGATGCTCTCGAGAGGATTCGACGCGACCCAACTCCCTCTGCTGCTCCTTGGAAGCAGAGTGTCTGGGATCGTCTTGAAGATGAGTCCTCCCAATCTTCATCTGGTCGTAACTGCGACAAAAGAGCACCATCGAAGCTCAACCTGCCAAGGAAGCACCAAATGAAAGGCGCTCCTTCAAAGAGTAGAGTCTCCCCTTCCATTCCACTCCAACGTGGACTTGGATCGGACCTTCGACATCGACTTCAACCGGCGAACACTCCGATGCCAGAACAAGACCTTGCGATCTTACCTCTTGACCCACCTCTAGGTCGAGGACACGGTCGTAGGGATGGCTACTCTTCTGCCGGGCCACTACATCGAAGCCTCTTCGAATCAGCATTTCCAAGAGGATGGAGAACTCCTACCCTCCCCAAATTCAACTGCGTCCGAGGAGATCCAAGCCTCCATATACTTGCCTTCAAGCAAGCTCTAACGCCACACAAAGAGGAAAACAACGTGCTCTGCCGCACCTTCGCGGGAAGTCTCGACGAGCCTTCACTCGACTGGTATCACAATCTCCGAGCTGGGTCCATTACCCAGTTCGGTGTTTTGGCTAACCTCTTTGTGCAGCATTACCAGCTCAACCTGAAACCCGAGAAGAAGCTCGACTCTCTATATCGACTAAGGATGGGTGCAGATGAGACTCTCCGCAGCTTCACGAGGAGGTTTCGCAACGAGCATGCTGCTCTCTCTGGAAGGCATCTGGATGATGAAGCCATCATGTTGGCTTTCCAGAACGCTCTCCGCTTCGATTTACACATCTACAACGACTTCATCCGCAATCCCCCTCCTTCTCTGGGAGCTATGTTCGATCGAATTCAGAGGGAGATTGAGGTGGAAGACGATCAAGTTGCTCGAAAAGGGCGAGAAACTAAGAGAAGGCCTGCTGAAAGAGAAGCACCTAAATATGCTGCAAAGGCTCACAACGCTGAAGCAGCAGCCCCTCCGGCCAACAAAAGATCAAAGAATGATGGACGTCGATCTCCAACGAAGACCACTTTCACCGAGTGGAATATGCCGATCGAACAGATACTCGACCGCATTCAACATGAAGAGTTCGTTCGGAGGCCTAATCCTCTTCAGCCGAATTCCAAATTCACAGCAGACAAAACAGTCTACTGCGACTTCCATCGAAGTCACGGCCATTCTACCGATCGGTGTTTTCGGCTGAAATTCCATCTTGAAGACCTATTGCGAGAAGGCCATCTTCAAGAGTTTGTTAGAGGCGGACACAATCAACATCGGACCTCTGCCAAGGGGAAAGAAGTGTGTTGGATACATCAAATCTCTTCCAACCGGCAACCAATTTCTGTGAATGCCAATGTCTTTGGCATTCATGGAACCTTGCACAATCAAGCTTTGACCGGGAAGGAAGTCGATCGCCAAGTTCGACGCATCTTCCACGTTCGTTCTACTGCGAGCAAAGAAGATACCTGGATCGAGAAACCCATCGAAGGTCTTTCTTGGCCATCAATCGTCTTCAACGACACCGATCTCCAAGGAGTTCATACTCCACATCGAGACCCCCTGGTCTTGAAACTCATTATCGATGGCAGCACTGTCAACCGGATCCTCATCGACACCGGAAGCTCCATCGACATTATGTTCTCAGACTGTTTCAAACGTCTGGGACATAAGTATCAAAGCCTCGACGTCGTCCCGACTGTGATCACCGGCTTCAATGGTGAACAAAGCATCACAGTGGGCGAATCCAGATTTACCATCGACCTCAGCCGAGAGACTCGAGTCTCGGTGAGGTTTGCAATCGTCGAAGGAATGTCTAGCTACAACGCCATACTTGGGCGACCATTCCTCCATCAGATCAATGCCATCTCCTCCTCTTACCATCAACTACTCAAGTTTGCAACTGGAGAAGGCATCGTCTGCATTCGAGGCGATCAGCAAGCTGGAAGATCTTGTGAAGCTGCTGCTGCTAAAACAGATCGAAAGATCAATATTGCTCCTCCAAAGCGGCCACGAGATGAAGCTGGTCCCTCTTCCAAATAGCAATCAAAGGAGATTCCGCTGACCGAACCTCCACCAATCGAATGGGAAGCATCACCTTCAATAGAAGAAATCGTCCCGATCAACATTGGCAGTGGAGATCTCCCTCGACAAACATTTATTGGTACCGGTCTTAACGACGCAGAAGCGCAAGACATGGTATCTTTCCTCAAGTCCAACATCGACGTCTTCGCCTGGTGTTTCGAAGACATGCCTGGGATCAATCCAGAGGATGCTTGTCATCGACTTGCAATCAAAGAAGAAATAAAACCTGTCAAGCAAAAGCCACGCACTATTCGACCAGAGCTACAAGTTGCTGTTCAAGAAGAAATTACCAAGCTACTCGCAGCCGGATTCATCCGAGAAGTGGAGTATCCTACTTGGATCTCTAATATAGTGGCTGTTCCAAAGAAGAATGGGAAAGTCAGAGTCTGCATCGACTTTACCAATCTCAACAAGGCTTGCCCCAAAGATCCTTTTCCCATGCCAAGGATAGATAGACTCGTCGATGCCACTGCTGGCCACGAGCTATTGTCTTTCATGGATGGGTACTCTGGGTACAATCAAATTCCACTCCACGCTGATGATCAAGAGAAGACATGTTTTGTGACTAGCCGAGGCCTTTATTGCTACAATGTCATGCCATTCGGCCTCAAAAATGCTGGTTCCACCTATCAAAGGCTAGTCACCAAAATGTTCGAAGATCAGATCGGTCGCAACGTCGAAGTCTATGTCGATGATCTCCTCACCAAGAGTTCCGTTCGGAGCAAACATCTATCTGATCTGGCTGAAACCTTCCAAGTCCTCCGAAAATATCGAATGAAGCTCAATCCAGCCAAGTGCGCTTTCGGAGTTCAATCTGGTAAATTCCTGGGTCATCTTGTGACCAGGAGGGGTATTGAAGCCAATCCCGATCAAATTCGAGCCATCATCGATATGCCTTCACCTACAAATCGAAAAGAAGTTCAACGCCTCACTGGAAGGTTAGCAGCACTCAATCGATTCATTTCAAAATCTTCCGACAAGTGCAAGCCACTCTTCGACAAACTACGAAAGGCGGATACCTCCGGCTGGAGTCCAACCTGTGAAGAAGCATTTCAAAGCATCAAGAAATATCTGGTGCAAGCTCCTATCCTGACTGCTCCACTTCCAAAAGAAGACTTGTGGCTCTACCTTGCCGTGACCGATCAAGCAATCAGCGCGGTCTTAGTCAGTAGAAGAGAAGGCATCGAACATCCAGTCTACTACATCAGCCACTCTCTTCTTCCGGCTGAGACTCGCTACTCAAAAACTGAGAAGGTCATCTTGGCCTTGCTCACTGCTTCGCGTCGTCTTCAACCGTACTTCGTCTCCCACCAGATTACTGTCATTTCAGAACACTCACTCAAAGATATCATTGACAAAGCTGGTCGAGCTGGTCGAATGACCAAATGGGTGATCGAAATGAGCTCCCTGGGGATTCAGTTCGAATCTCGCACTTCTATCAAAGGTCAAGCAATTGCTGATTTTCTAGCTGACTTTCCAGTTGAAGACCCCATCATTTGGGAAGAGGATGTCGACATGCGCTTGGAAGATGAGGATACTCCTCCGATCAATCCTGCAACAAAAATTGATCCAAGTCTTGAAGTTATTTCTGCAACTCCTCCATGGAAGCTTTATACTGATGGAGCATCAAGTTCGATCGGTTCGGGAACTGGGATAGTCTTAATATCCCCCGAACTCGATCATCTCCAGAAGGCCACTCTCCTTGGGTTTAATGCCACCAACAACGAAGCTGAATATGAAGCACTCATTTCCGGACTCGAAATGGCAGAATCTCTGGGGGTAGATCGAATCATCATATACAGCGACTCCCAATTGATCATAAGGCAAATCAATGGAGAGTACACAGCTCGAGAAGAAAGAATGCAACTCTACTTGGCCTTAGTACGACGTCTTCAACAACGTTTTACTAGCGCTGAATTCATTCAAATCCCCAGAGCAGAGAACCGAGAAGCAGATGCCTTAGCTAATGCTGCCTCAGTTCTTGGAGACTCACTCGGAGGAAGCCAAATACAAATTGATTATCAAGAATTGCCCAAGACCATCCCCGATCAACAGATCCTTACTACTACAAAAGAATCTGGGGGTGGAGATCAACTTCAAGACTGGAGGCGACCAATTTTCGACTTCTTCAAGCATGGCAAAATGCCGGAAGATCCAAATCAAGCCCGAAGAATTCAGAGGAAGCTCCCGTGCTACATTTTGCAAGGTGAAGATTTATATTTCAAATCTCACAACGGGATGTTGCTCAAGTGCCTTGGTCCCGAGCAAGCACAATCCATCCTGATTGATATCCACTCTGGAGCTTGTGGAAATCATTCGGGAGGAAGATCTCTTGAAGCCAAGACGAAGCTACAAGGGTACTACTGGCCAACAATGGCAAGGGATGCTCAACAAGTCGTTCAAAGGTGCGAGCCTTGCCAACGGCACGCTCGAGCTATTCATCTCCCTGCAGATGAACTCTATCAATTATCAAGTCCCTGGCCCTTCCATCAATGGGGGTTAGACTTCTTGGGTCCTTTCCCTCCAACTCCAAGCAAGAAGAAGTATCTACTGCTGGCCACAGATTACTTCACCAAATAGGTTGAAGCTGTGCCCCTCTTCCGAGAGACTGACGACGAAGTGATCAAATTCATTCGGCACAACATCTTCTCAAGATTTGGTACACCTCAAGTTCTCGTTGCAGACAATGGAGCTCAGTTTGACTCCGACAAGTTTCGAGAGTTCTGTCTGAACCATGGTATCAAGCTATTCTATTCAACTCCAAGATATCCTCAATGCAATGGTCAAGCTGAAGCCTCAAACAGAGCTATACTTGATATACTCAAGAAGAAACTCAACGACAAGAAAGGATTGTGGGAGCAAGTCCTACCTGAAGTTCTTTGGGGGTATCGCACAACTCCGAGAAGATCCACAGGGTTCTCACCCTTTCGTCTAACATATGGATCGGAAGCAATACTCCCAACAGAAAATATATCAAGTACTTTGAAGACCAAAGCTGTCGAAGAAGGAGTCAATGAAGAACTTCGGATCAATGATCTAGACTTCTCTGAAGAACTATGAGATCTAGCATCACTTCGTGTGGCCAAATATCAACAGAAGATCAAAAGAGCCTATGACAAGAAAGTCCACAAGAGACAGTTCCCAGTGGGTAGTTTAGTTCTCAGAGCAGTTTTCTACAATACCAAAGAGCACCGCAGTGGAAAGCTTGCTCCCAATTGGGAAGGACCATACATCATTGAGTCAGTTGGAGGCAAAGGTTCTTACAGACTGATCACACCAGAAGGAGATAGATTGCCTCGAGCTTGGAATTCTAGACACCTCAAGTTGTTCTATCCATAATGTAAATTCTGTGATGAATAAAGCTCTCTTTCAAGTGTTCAAGTGTACAAGTGTTCTGATTTTCAATCCAAGTTCTGAAGCAGTTTCAAGTTATCCATATTCAAATTACCAGGTCTTTTAACAAGTTTGGGTGTTAGGGTTGCGACCCAACCCCTTACTAGCAAATGTTAAAAACTGACCATTTTCAAGATACCAGGTCTTAACATGTTTGGGTGTTAGAGTTGCGACTCGACCCCTTACTAGCGAATGTTAAACTGACCTTCGAAATTCAATATCCAATTTCAATCAATTCGATATCGTCTAACAGGTTTGGGAGTTTGAGTTGCGACTCGACCCCTTACATTCAAATGTTATTCGAATTCAAATTCAATTTTCAAAGTTACAAGTTTGGGTGATTGAGTAGCGACTCAACCCCTTACATTCAAGTATATGCGTATTCAACTTACGTTCAAATGTATGAATACTCAATCATGTCAAATAGCATTCCAGAACTCAACATTCAAAGACATTCAACTCAAAAGAAGTGCAAGTTTCAAATACCAAAAAGATGTCTTCTATTATCATCAAAATATGTCAGATACAAGGAGCTGTTACATTTCAAAAATTTACAAGTACAACAACAAAGAAGAAGAAAAGTCTCAGGGCTTGGCCACACTCTTCGCATGCGACTTCTCCCCTTCAGATCCAGGACGAGCTTTACTCGCCACTGATGCCTTGGAGGATCGGACGCTAGCTACATGAGTCCTGAGCGCTTCTGCTGCCTTCTCTGCTGTTTCCTTGTAAACCTTGCACTCTGACAGCGCATGCTCCAGTGCCTTCTTGGAAGTCTCCTCTCTGGCAGTGAAGGCAGCGTGCTGAGTAGCAAGTTGTTGCTTCAGCTCTTGAATCTCGATGGTGCGGCCACAGGATACGTCCTCAACCTTGGAGAGTCGAGTCTTCAAGGATTCGAGCTCGTGACTCTGTGCCTCACACCGATCCTTCAGCCCCTTGATCTCCAGCTTTCCCTTGCGAAGTTCCTCAATCTTGGATTTGAGAGAGGCTTTCTTCGAAGTCAGGAGCTCTCTCAGCTCATCTCTCTCCGCGGTCAACTGATTTATTTCAGCTACAGCTTCTTTTGCTCCCGCCCTCATGGAGAGTTTGGTTGCAACATTCATAAGTGCTGAGTTCTGCAAAAGAACAAAAGAGTTGAATTATTCTGAAGAAAGATACGATTCAAATGATCGATCAAGCAGATGCACCTACCAACAGGTTAATTCTATCGAAAGCTTCATCCAAAGTGGCACTCGGAAGGTTGATGAGTTTCCTGATCGCAGCAGTGGGGCGGTTGATATCAACGTTACCCAAGTTTTTTATTGTTGGAGTCAATCCAGTAGGCGCACCTGCAATCAAAGGGAATCAAAGTGTTAGATTATTTTCGAACTTCAGAGACAAGACATTCAAAGCAAGTTAAGTTCAATTACCTGATGTTTCGACCCTCGGTTCTTTGCCCTTCCGACGATCAGAGCCACTCTGAGGAGTCGATTTCTCCTGGATCGAGGTTGGCGCTGGTTGAGGTTGAGGAGCCCCATCGCCCACTCGACTTCCCCTCTCCAAATTAGCAGGGGGGGAAGCATTCCTGGGAGGTGAGGCTCTCTCTTCTTGCGACCCGCCTGGCTGGATGAGCCCGGCCACCATGGCCTCCACCTCGTTGAGCAGAGAGTGAGAGGGGGGAGGGGGTTGCTCAACCTCTACACCCCCACTCATTGTTGCTCCCTCAATGCGAAGAGCGTCGGGGGGAATTTGATCAAGAGGCGTGGGGTTGCTTCCAACCCCAGCACTCTTCGATAGTTTAATTTTGAAGCGCATCGGCCTCTTCAATTCTTCAAACTTATAGGTGGGAACCGCCTTTGGGCCATCACCTTCTATGTCAAGCACTTCTTCCATTTGACGGGCTTTGACCTCGTCAATGGGAATAGGGATCGAATCCTCCCCTGTTGCACCACCAGTGGGGGTGGGAGGAATTTCTTCCTCACCACCCCCGTTTTCATTATCTCCACCAGATGTAGTGGAAGACGGATCGTCCTTGCCGTCCCCTTCCTCGTCTTCGTCATTGCCACTGATGTCATGGCTGACATTCTCTGTCTCTTCTTCTTCTTCATTCTTCTTCTTTTCTTCTTCCTCTTCGTTCTTCTTCCCTTCATCTTCATCTTCCTTAGGCTTGACGAGAGTTTTTCGCTTCTTCTTCACTGGGCCTCTTTGGAGCACCAGTTTCTCGTCAAAAGTGGGCAATCGGCGCCTAGCAGTGTAGATCTTCTTCTCGGCCCGAATCTTTCGAACGATCTTACCCGACTGAGGGTCCTCCTCGTAGTCCGAGTATAGAACTTCGTTGTCCTCGTACCTGTCCTTTGATCTGTGGAGGAGATTGGCCTTGCCATATCTCACAGGACAGTTAGAAAACTGTTTCCACGACCTGGTTCCACAGGTTAGCTCGAGGAACAAGTTATCTATGGCTCCAGCCCTCTCAGAATTCCAGGCGAAGATGCCTCCAGCGCTGTACATTTTCACCGCCTCGTGCACGCTGTCTCGGGGGGTGTCGGGCACTGACATGGACGTCCAGGCGCCAGATACAGAAATAGGCCAGTCCGTGTACAACTTGTCCGAAGGAACTGTATCAGTTAACGGATGAAGCGGAGACACACCAGTCAAATTGTAGAACGGGCTGTCCTTCCTGTAATTCCATCGATAATGGAAGAAGAAATATCCAAGCTCGATCCGGGCAGGTTCACCTTCCGGGATACTGGAGTAGCAGGCCCTCAAGTCCTCCTGGAAATCCGATTCCACCCGGCAGAATGCATAGATGATTCGCCAAGCATTCCCTGTGACTTGTCCCGGGCAAAGGCCAGAAGTATTTAGCAATCTGGCAGCGAAGGGTGGCAGAGGCAGACGTAGGCCGCAGTTCATTTGGCCGATGGTCACGATGGTTCCCATGACCTTCTCGTTGCTGGCAAAACTGGTGAAGACGGTCTTCTTGTCGATGCCGAAAGCCGTCTGGATGCTAGGGAGTGAAGGCTGCGCTCCCTTCCCTTCAGTGAAATAAGAGAGAAGTGCTTGCCACTTCTTTCTCTTCGTATCTGTGAACTCACCGCCAGTATTATACATATACTTTGTCTCCTCTGTCAGTGGCATAAGCGGACCCAGAACAAACTTCACTTTGGGGATGAATTCTGGCCTTGATGGCGCTGAGGCAAAACCTACCCCTTGGTGCCTCTTGCCCAGTTGGCCAAGTTCAGTGAGAGCAGCCTTGCCTTTGCCACGGCCCCTCGGAGGAGATTGAACCTCGACAATTTCCTTCCCCTTTCTCTTCGAGGGAGCTGTACCGGACTTCTTCGAACTGCCAGATGAAGCCATTGGACCGATCGAACGAGAACAAGAACAAGAGCAGAAATCAGGAGAACAAGGGTCTGGACTTCAAAAAATTCTGGAAGCGTGAGGCGAAATGACAGCCAGTGAAAACTTTTGTACCCAGGGTAAAACAGGTGCGCAAATCGAGAAGACACGTGTCTTCACCATATCAAATCGCGTGTTTTTGTAGGTACACGTGGCATCCATCCGTAGCAAGCGCAAAACCAGGCGAACAGTCGCGACCAGGCGAAACGTCGGACCTACCGGTCCACATGAACCAACGGTCCAAACAAGCCACCGGTCTGGGTAAACCGGACCGCCGGTTCAAAGCAACCATCAAGCCAACCAAGGATTCAAAACAAGAAGAATCAAGCTCCATCAATGTTCAAAACTCTGCCAAAATATCGAAAAACAAAGCAGTAAATCATCTCTGAAGGGCAGGTTCAAAACTTTACTTCGATCAGTCCAATTCCTACTGGATCTGGCAAAAAACCAAGGTTTTTTGCCGATCACTCGAACCTTGATCGGATATTTTTCACCGATCGGACAAACATGTCCGATCGGCGAAAGTTATCTGATCGGTCAAATTTCTACTGGATCTGGCAAAAAACCAAGGTTTTTTGCCGATCACTCGAACCTTGACCGGATATTTTTTACCGATCGGACAAACATGTCCGATCGGCGAAAGTCATCTGATCGGTCAAATTTCTACTGGATCTGGCAAAAAAACCAAGGGTTTTTGCCGATCACTCGAACCTTGACCGGATATTTTTCACCGATCGGACAAACATGTCCGATCGGCGAAAGTTATCTGATCGGTCAAATTCCTGCTGGATCTGGCAAAAAACCAAGGTTTTTTGCCGATCACTCGAACCTTGACCGGATATTTTTCACCGATCGGACAAACATGTCCGATCGGCGAAAGTTATCTGATCGGTCAAATTTCTACTGGATCTGGCAAAAAACCAAGGTTTTTTGCCGATCACTCGAACCTTGACCGGATATTTTTTACCGATCGGACAAACATGTCCGATCGGCGAAAGTTATCTGATCGGTCAAATTCCTGCTGGATCTGGCAAAAAACCAAGGTTTTTTGCCGATCACTCGAACCTTGACCGGATATTTTTCACCGATCGGACAAACATGTCCGATCGGCGAAAGTTATCTGATCGGTCAAATTTCTACTGGATCTGGCAAAAAACCAAGGTTTTTTGCCGATCACTCGAACCTTGACCGGATATTTTTCACCGATCGGACAAACATGTCCGATCGGCGAAAGTTATCTGATCGGTCAAATTTCTACTGGATCTGGCAAAAAACCAAGGTTTTTTGCCGATCAATCGAACCTTGACCGGATATTTTTCACCGATCGGACAAACATGTCCGATCAGCGAAAGTTATCTGATCGGTCAAATTTCCACTGGATCTGGCAAAAAACCAAGGTTTTTTGCCGATCACTCGAACCCTGACCGGATATTTTTCACCGATCGGACAAACATGTCCGATCGGCGAAAGTTATCTGATCGGTCAAATTTCTACTGGATCTGGCAAAAAACCAAGGTTTTTTGCCGATCACTCGAACCTTGACCGGATATTTTTCACCGATCAGACAAACATGTCCGATCGGCGAAAGTTATCTGATCGGTCAAATTTCCACTGGATCTGGCAAAAAACCAAGGTTTTTTGCCGATCACTCGAACCTTGACCGGATATTTTTCACTGATCGGACAAACATGTCCGATCGGTGAAAATTATTTGATCGGTCAAATTTACTACTGGATCGGTCAAAAAACCCTGTTTTTTGACCGATCACCCGATCCTTGACCGGATATTTTTCACCGATCGGACAAACATGTCCGATCGGCGAAAATTATTTGATCGGTCAAATTTACTACTGGATCGGTCAAAAAACCCTGTTTTTTGACCGATCACCCGATTCTTGACCGGTTGAATTTTGCCCGATCGGTCAAAATTTGACCGATCGGTCAAAAGTGACCGATCGGTCAAAATTTAACCGATCGGTCAAATTTCAGCTAATCGGTCAAAATTACTACTGGATCGGTCAAAAAACCCTGTTTTTTGACCGATCACCCGATTCTTGACCGGTTGAATTTTGACCGATCGGTCAAAATTTGACCGATCGGTCAAAATTTGACCGATCGGTCAAATTTGACCGATCGGTCCAAATTGACCGATCAGTCACTTTTTTCTCTAACATGCGACAAGTTTCTTCGTGTCCGTTTTTCAAAACAGGAAGTTGCTATTTTTTGCACCAAGTCCAAGCCAGCCAGAATGCACTCTAGCTAACTTGGAGGGGGTAACTGTGGGTGCAAATTTTGGCATAAATCCACCACGGGACCCACCGGCCCTGCCTGGTGGACCCGCGAGGACTACAGCGGGACCCACCGGCCCTGCCTGGTGGGCCCACAAGGACTACCACGGGATCCACCGGCCCTGCCTGGTGGGCCCACGAGGACGCAACTTTACCTGAAGGATCCCCAGATACTGCAGCAGAAACCGCCATTCGCCACCCAGAATGCCTATAAATAGCATAGCCTTTGAATGTAAATGGATCGATTTCTCAGTTCTAAAAACCAGAGCTCTGGGATTTTCAACTTCTGATCTACCATCTCTCTTCGATCTTCTTCTCTCTTTCGAAGAGATCAGGGAGCTTTCAGTGATACTCGGCCTGTGGAGGTCACTTCAACATAAGTGTTAGTGAATTCGGGTTGCTCCCTATAGCACGGAGACGTAGGCTTCGGCTGAACTCCGAGATCACTTCTCTTGTGTCAAAATCTCTCTCTCTCTGATTGCTTTTCTGTTTACATATCAAAAAAGCAACAACTTCAACCAACCGATCGACCAACGATCTTCGACATTAACTTCGACTCCAATTGACTGGTGCTGCGAAGGTCTTCGGGTCGGCACGAAGATTTTCCCCCACATTGTTTAGAGTCGTTCTAATTGTTCTGATTAATCTGATCCGACCTTCTTAGACCTTGTGAGGAGTTCAATATTATTTATGAATTTTTCTTGGTCTTAAGCGTCGTTTGATTGCTGGTGTCCAAAACTAGTTTGGGAACTAGTCGGTGTTGTTTTCGCTGTTGCGTTACTCCTAACTAATTTGCCGGTTATTGCTCAGTTGTATCTAAGTTTGGTTTATGACCGATCCCCTAGTATTGGATTGAGCCTTTGAGATGACTATCCATTACCATAGTAGAGCTATCTAGTGTGGAACCACTTAAGACTTACTTTAGTATACTTGGTGATTCAGTCTCTTGAGCAATGCTGGTAGTTTGTAATTGGGTGAGTTTCTTTCTACTGGAATGTCTTGTGTATCGTTGTTCCTAACCCAATGTTCCTCCCTCTTTAGCTTGCATGGTTCATGTATGGTTAGTTGTTTTCTTCAGTTTTTGAGTTAGCATTTCGTTAGACAAGCAGCTTGTGGTCTTGCAGGCTTGGCTTATGTTTTCAGAGTTGTTTTTCATTGATGTTAGCAGTATAGTGCAATAGTAGTTCGATCAATGGAGGTTTAATTTGGTCTTATAAGAATTTAGTCTAGTGTAGATACCGTTAGGCGTACTAGTTGAGTCATCTCTTTTGTCAAATCATTTTGGAATGTATACTTAAGCATATGTGTATGGGCACGTATGTGTAGTATATATTACTATGATTGTAATGTCGATACCAAAAGTATAAAATTATATGAGTGTATGGGCGCTCATATACATGGATATACCTTTTATATCGGCATTGACAATGGAATGCATTCTAAGTTTTGATTCCAAACGTTTTGGTGGTTACCCTACCGAGGGGGACACCCCTCGGTAGTACTAATAAGGGGGATGCCCCTTATCTAGACAGGGTCAAAAATCAAAACTCATAATTTTGATTTAGTCTCTAATAATTAGAATGGAAATTGAAACTAAGACTCATATTCGCGATGCGAGGACTTGGAGGTTCATTTCCATCCTAAGAATTATGAGATTCGATTCGTATAAGATTTAGAATTGTTAAGAAAGTAGAATTGTGAATGGTAAAGGGTCAGAGTTATCCCTTTGTAAGATTTGTTTCATTGACTTAGCCTTCCGTATTGGCAACGTTCTGAGGATTTTTGGTACTAGCCATAGTTCACTTTCTATTTGATAGTAGATGTTAGTAAAAAATTTTATCCTCGAGTTATAAGTTGAATTTTCGGGACGAAAATTTTAATAAGGTGGGTAGGATGTAATGACCGAAAATCCCGGGTTCATTATTGATATGGGCACCCCTGTGTTTTTTTGGTTGCTGATAAAATATATGAATAAAAATCTTTACTATTTGATACTTGGAATTTGTAGTGCTTATGCGATGTGATTGCGTTTGGACTAAGTTGGACAGGACCATGAATCCTGGGTCTAAGTCGCGAGGCGACGACAGTAATATTGGAAATGGCTGCTTGTGTGCCATGGTGAATGTATGCGCATGTTAATTTTAGAATAAAATATAGTTGTTTCGTTGGGATTAGTATACATGTTTGTACCGGCCGTCGAGTTTGCAAGTCGTGCGATAAATCCTAGGATGTCGATTCCTTTGGATTTCTCATTTCTAAGTCCTTGGCAGGATTTTTTTATATTTCCCTGGATTAAACGAATTTGGAATTTAAATTTAGTCAACTTTATATCCTTGCTTCAATATCTGATGGCTATAAAGGTGTTTGAGAAGTCATTCTTTCATAACACCTCGAAGATCAGCATATTGGAACCAACCTGATCCTAAGGATCAGATTAACCCTTAATTTGGATTCCAAACCCATACCTCACCGTACATCAGCCACACCCTGATATTCAAATCAGATCTTAAGAGATTTGAAGAGATCCCTCGTACCCAAACCCCCCTAAACCGATTTACCATCCGATCGAGATCGGATGCACCCAGCCCCACACCCCATCTCAAACCGATCTCTCTCTTCTCTCTGATCACTCTCTCTCTCTCTCTCATCAGACCCCTCTCTCCTCACCCTCCCTGCGATTTCCTTATCCGATCCCGCGAATCCCGCCGGCCGCCGCCCTGGATCCCCGCCGCGAATCCCGCCGAGCCGCCCTACCCGGTCGCCCTACCCGCCGCCCCTACCTTGCCGGCCGCCACCTCTTTTCCTCCCTTTAAAACCCCAGCTCCTCTCCCCCTTCATCAGCCCAACCCCTTTCCCCCACCTCAGTCCTTTGAAAAACCAGAAAAGAGAGGAGAGAAACCAGAGGAGAGAGGAAGAAGTAGAAGGAGAGGAGAGGGAGGCACGTGGTGGCTGCAGAGGCGGCTCTTCCTCCCGAGTGATGGTCCGACCCTACCACTATCTCCTCCTCGGCTCGCAGTGCACCAGCAACGACAACAACGACCCCGATGACCTCCACGAACCCCAACCGAGGCAAGCCCCTACACACACACACACACTCCTCTTTCCGTTTATGTGAACACCCGGCCTTTCCGGGCCGGGCCTGAAATCCTCGTCGAACCTCGAGGCTCCCCCGCCAACCCAGGCCGTAGGTGAGGCCGACCCGAACCGTGCCCCGTCCTCCGGTGACTCCGCTGGCAACGCCACGATCAAAGCTCAAACCAGACCCCGGAGTCTGCCTGCTCGAAACCAGACCTCCCTAGCTCGTGTCTCGGTGGATCTCCTCCGCGCCCTCTACGCATGGGTGATACGGTGGAGGCCGGCCGAGCTCCGACCGTGGATCACAGGCATGGCCCCCTCGACTGGTTTAGTCGGTTTTAGCAGACGGGGACAAATCCGTCATTTCGGATTTGTTCCATGGTATTCTAATTAATTATAATAATTTTATATGAATTATTGTATGGCTATCTGTAGGGAATTTTTCTGGTAATTAGAGGTTGACATTAACATTTAACACCACTTAAGTGGTGGGACCCTATCCATTAATGGTGGGACCCAAACCATTAACCAGTGGGCCCACCCGATTGAATCGAACCGCGGTGAAACCGCCAAATTTGTCTTTGCCACCATTTCGCGGGAGGTTGTCGGAATTCAGCGAAACCGGCGGCAACGGAACCAGTTCGAAGAGACCTACCTGTTTACGGTAGGTTTATTTTGAAAATAATTAATTACCAAAATGCCCCTACAACGGGGCCTTGTTTAGCCGATCTTGCATCGATCGCAAACTTGCGGTCCGGACTCTGACTTGTCGCAATACTGGCAACAACGGGTTCTAATTCTCGAGACCTATTCAATTATTATGTTACTGGAATCTGTGGTGGAAAATCTTCGTGCCGACCCGAAGACTCTCGCAGCACCAGTCAATCGAAGTCGAAGTTGACGTCGAAGATCGTTGGACGATCTGTTTGATTGAAGTTGAAGCCTTTGGTATGTAAACAGAGGAATGCAATCAGAGAGATTGTGACACGAGATGTGATCTCGGAGTTCAGCCGAAGCCTACGTCTCCGTGCTATAGGGAGCAACCCGAATTCACTAACACTTCAGTTGAAGTGACCTCGACAGGCCGAGTGTCACTGAAAACCCTTTGATCTCTTCGAAGGAGAAAAGAAGATCAAAGAGAGATGGTAGATCGAAAGTTAGAAATCCCAGAGCTCTGGTTTCTCAGAACTGAGAATTCGATCTTTGAAAATCCGATCCATTTACATTCGAAGGCTCTGCTATTTATAGAAGTCTCTGGTGGTAAATGGCGGTCTCTGCTGTTGTATCTGGGGATCCTCCAGATAAGGCTGGTGGGCTCCGCTGCTGTCTTAGGGGGCCCACCAGGCAGGGCCGGTGGGTCCCGCTGTGGTACTCGGGGGCCGACCAGGCAGGGCCGGTGGGTCCCGCTGTTGTCTTCGGGGGCCCACCAGGCAGGGCCGGTGGGTCCCGCTGTTTGCAGACTTCTTGCCAAAATTTGCACCCACAGTTACCCCCTCCAAGTTAGCTAGAGATCATCTGGCTGGCTTGGATTCGTGGTGCAAAGCTAACGACCCCCTGTCACACATACAGAGGAGCTTGCAAAATGTTAGCATAAAAATAGACCGATCGGTCAAAATTGATGACGAGCTCCGGAGCGGGCTACGGGCGAGCTCCTGAGTGAACTTGGGCGAGCTTGGGCGAGCTCCTGAGCGAGCTTAGGCGAGCTCCCGAAAGAGCTTGGATGAGCTCTTGAGCGAGCTTTGGCGAGCTCCTGAACGAGCTTGGACGAGCTTTTGAGCGAGCTTTGGCGAGCTCTTGAACGAGTTTGGACGAGCTCTTGAGCGAGCTTTGGCGAGCTCCTGAACGAGCTTGGACGAGCTCTTGAGCGAGCTTTAGGCGAGCTCCGAGCTCTTGAGCGAGCTTCGGCGAGCTCCTGAACGAGCTTGGACGAGCTCTTGAGCGAGCTTTGGCGAGCTCTTAAGCGAGCTTGGACGAGCTCCGAGCTCTTGAGCGAGTTTGGACGAGCTCCGAGCTCTTGAGCGAGTTTGGACGAGCTCCGAGCTCTTGAGCGAGCTTTGGCGAGCTCCTGTGAGCGAGCTTTGGCGAGCTCCTGAACGAGCTTGGATGAGCTTTTGAGCGAGCTTTGGCGAGCTCTTGAGCGAGCTAGGACGAGCTCCGAGCTTTTGAGCGAGCTTTGGCGAGCTCCTGAACGAGCTTGGACGAGCTCTTGAGCGAGGTTTGGCGAGCTCTTGAACGAGCTTGGACGAGCTCTTGAGCGAGCTTTAGGCGAGCTCCGAGCTCTTGAGCGAGCTTCGGCGAGCTCCTGAACGAGCTTGGACGAGCTCTTGAGCAAGCTTTGGCGAGCTCTTAAGCGAGTTTGGACGAGCTCCGAGCTCTTGAGCGAGTTTGGACGAGCTCCGAGCTCTTGAGCGAGTTTGGACGAGCTCCGAGCTCTTGAGCGAGCTTTGGCGAGCTCCTGTGAGCGAGCTTTGGCGAGCTCCTGAACGAGCTTGGACGAGCTTTTGAGCGAGCTTTGGCGAGCTCTTGAGCGAGCTAGGACGAGCTCCGAGCTTTTGAGCGAGTTTTGGCGAGCTCCTGTGAGCGAGCTTTGGCGAGCTCCTGAACGAGCTTGGATGAGCTTTTGAGCGAGCTTTGGCGAGCTCTTGAGCGAGCTAGGACAAGCTCCGAGCTTTTGAGCGAGCTTTGGCGAGCTCCTGAACGAGCTTGGACGAGCTCTTGAGCGAGCTTTGGCGAGCTCTTGAACGAGCTTGGACGAGCTCTTGAGCGAGCTTTAGACGAGCTCCGAGCTCTTGAGCGAGCTTTGGCGAGCTCCTGAAGAAAGTTTTTTGGCCGATCCAGTAGGAACTCGACCGATCGGTCAAAAGTGATCGGTCACTGCGATCGGTCAAATTCAGCCGGTCAAGGTCGAAGTGATCGGTCAAAAAACATAGTTTTTTGGCCGATCCAGTATGAATTCGACCGATCGGTCAAAAGTGATCGGTCACTGTGATCGGTCAAATTCAGCCGGTCAAGGTCAAAGTGATCGGTCAAAAAACATAGTTTTTTGGCCGATTCAGTATGAATTCGACCGATCGGTCAAAAGTGATGGCGAGCTCCGGAGCGGACTACGGGCGAGCTCCTGAGTGAACTTGGGCGAGCTCGGGCGAGCTCCTGAGCTAGCTTTGGCGAGCTCCTGAACAAGCTTGGACGAGCTCTTGAGCGAGCTTTGGCGAGCTCTTGAGCGAGCTTGGACGAGCTCCGAGCTCTTTGAGCGAGCTTTGGCGAGCTCCTGAACGAGCTTGGACGAGCTCTTGAGCGAGCTTTAGGCGAGCTCCGAGCTCTTGAGCGAGCTTCGGCGAGCTCCTGAACGAGCTTGGACGAGCTCTTGAGCGAGCTTTAGGCGAGCTCCGAGCTCTTGAGCGAACTTTGGCGAGCTCCTGGACGAGCTTGGACGAGCTCTTGAGCGAGCTTTGGCGAGCTCTTGGACGAGCTTGGACGAGCTCTTGAAGATAGTTTTTTGGCCGATCCAGTAGGAACTCGACCGATCAGTCAAAAGTGATCGGTCACTGCGATCGGTCAAATTCAGCCGGTCAAGGTCGAAGTGATCGGTCAAAAAACATAGTTTTTTGGCCGATCCAGTATGAATTCGACCGATCGGTCAAAAGTGATGGCGAGCTCCGGAGCGGACTACGGGCGAGCTCCTGAGTGAACTTGGGCGAGCTCGGGCGAGCTCCTGAGCGAGCTTTGGCGAGCTCCTGAACGAGCTTGGACGAGCTCTTGAGCGAGCTTTGGCGAGCTCTTGGTAGCTTGAAATTGAGAGTTGTGCTGTTTCACAACCCGAAACCGTTTAACATTTGCACATAAAGGGTCGTGTCGCAACACGAGGCCCTAAACTTTGTTAAACGACCTGGTAGCTTGAAATTGAGAGTTGTGCTGTTTCACAACCCGAAACCGTTTAATATTTGCACGTAAAGGGTCGTGTCGCAACACGAGGCCCTAAACTTTGTTAAACGACCTGGTAGCTTGAAATTGAGAGTTGTGCTGTTTCACAACCCAAAACCGTTTAACATTTGCACGTAAAGGGTCGTGTCGCAACACGAAGCCCTAAACTTGTTAAACGACCTGGTAGCTTGAAATTGAGAGTTGTGCTGTTTCACAACCCGAAATCGTTTAACATTTGCACGTAAAGGGTCGTGTCGCAACACGAAGCCCTAAACTTGTTAAACGATATTGGAGATTGAAATTGAGAGTTGTGCTGTTTCACAACCCGAAACCGTTTAACATTTGCACGTAAAGGGTCGTGTCACAACACGAGGCCCTAAACTTGTTAAATGACCTTGTTGCTTGAAGGTTGAGCTGGCTCAACTTGAATTTGCTTGAAGGTTTGAAATTGAATGTTGCGCTGTCTCATAACTCAGAATTTGAACGGACAAGTAGACGTTTGAGAGCAATCTTTATTCAGCATAGAAATTACATCAGGGGTATAAAAATTTGAGATGTCCAGCATTCGAGCTCGTGGTAGTCTATTTTCTTCTGGCGAGATCAGTCGATATGGTCCTTTGCCTCCTATCGATTCGACAATGTATGGACCTTCCCAGTTGGGGGCTAGTTTGCTGCTGCTGTGCTCTTCATTGCCGGTGTTTGTTGGTATGATCTTGCCTGTCTTTGACAAATTCTTGAAGATGGCCTTCATGTAACAAGTCTTCCAAATGATATCTTAACCGGTGGCATTGATCGGTAGAATGGCCGTGGCTTTGATGAAAGTCACACTAGACCGTCTTATCAGAGGTGACTTTGGTATCTGGTTGCAGAGGATTCGGCCATCGGAGGAATTCCTCGTGTTGAATTCGATCGAGGATCTGCTCGATCGGTAAATTCCACTTAGTGAAAGTGGTCTTCTTTGGAGGAGATCGGTGGCCATCATTCCTTGACCGCTTATTTGCAGGTGGAGCTGCTGCCTCTGCATCGTGAGATTGAGCAGCATACTTTGGAGCTTCTCGATCGGTAGGCCTTCGCTTCATCTCTCGCCCCTTTCGAGCTATTTGATCATCCTCCACCTCAATCTCCCTTTGGATTCGATCAAACATTGAACCCAAGGAAGGAGGAGGGTTGCGAATGAAGTCATTGCAGATATGTAGGTCGAAGCGGAGAGCATTCTGGAAAGCTAGCATGATTGCCTCATCATCCAGATGTCGTCCAGAGAGGGCAGCATGCTCGTTGCGGAATCTCCGGATGAAACTGCGGAGACTCTCGTCGGCACCCATCCTCAGTCGGTAGAGAGAGTCGAGCTTCTTCTCTGGCTTCAAGTTCAGCTGGTAATGTTGCACGAAGAAGTTGGCCAAAACACTGAACTGGGTGATGGACCCAGCTCGGATATTATGGTACCAATCGAGAGATGGTTCGTCGAGGCTCCCGGCAAAGGTGCGACATAGCACGTTGTTCTCTTCTTCATGTGGCGTAAGAGCTTGCTTGAAGGCCAATATATGGAGAGTTGGATCTCCTCTGATACAATTGAATTTGGGGAGAATGGGAGTTCTCCATCCCCTCGGAAAGGTTGAATCGAATAGGCTTCGATGAAGAGGTCCGGCTGATGAATACCCATCTTTATGACCATGCCTTCGACTTGTATGCGGATCAATGGGCAAGATCGAGAGATCTTGTTCAGGCTTCTGAGTATCAGCAGGTCGGAGTCGGTGACGAAGATCTGATCTGAGCCCTTGTTGAAGTGGAATGGATGGAGAAACTTTACTCTTCGAGGGTACACTTCTTATTTGTTGTCTTCTCGAAATGTTGGGCTTTGAAGGGGCTCTCTTGTCGCAGTTGTGACCGAAAGAGGATTGGAAGGACTCATCGTCGAGACGATCCCAAACACTTTGCTTCCACGGGGCAGCAGAGGGAGTTGGATCGCGATGAATCCTCTCGAGGGCAGCAATGCCCATTGACCTCCGTTGCTCGGAATGGGTAGATTGTCGTGGCGGATCGATCCTCTCATTAGTCGAGGGGATAGGTATAGCGATCCCAGCCTCGGAAGCTGCTTTCTTAAGAGCATCCCTCTCAGCGGTGAGGGTGGCATTCTGTTTTGCCAATTGAAGCAATTGGAAGTCGATTGCCGAGATTTGATAGGTCGATGGAGGATTCTCAGCTGGAGCAGGAGTAGTCTGCCCAATTGATTGATGAGGAGGAGGGGCAATCGGTCGATCGATTGATCTCCCACTTCCTGAGTGAACCCCCATATCGGGGACAGCAAGGGGCTGTCCGAAATTGAGCCTTTGACTCATTGAACGAGTCTCAGGACGAGGTTGACGAGTGTTACTTCCTTCTGGTTGACCCTGGTGTTTGGTTCTCGCCATTCAGAGTGCGAAGGGTACAACGAGATTGCCGACGTCCGATCAGTTGTCTGATTAACCGAGGGGGCGAGGAAGTTTGGCTATTGATCTGGTAGTCGAAGTATAGAGAACACAGCTTCTCGCTCGGATCCCACAGACGGCGCCAAACTGTGGTGGAAAATCTTCGTGCCGACCCGAAGACTCTCGCAGCACCAGTCAATCGAAGTCGAAGTTGACGTCGAAGATCGTTGGACGATCTGTTTGATTGAAGTTGAAGCCTTTGGTATGTAAACAGAGGAATGCAATCAGAGAGATTGTGACACGAGATGTGATCTCGGAGTTCAGCCGAAGCCTACGTCTCCGTGCTATAGGGAGCAACCCGAATTCACTAACACTTCAGTTGAAGTGACCTCGATAGGCCGAGTGTCACTGAAAACCCTTTGATCTCTTCGAAGGAGAAAAGAAGATCAAAGAGAGATGGTAGATCGGAAGTTAGAAATCCCAGAGCTCTGGTTTCTCAGAACTGAGAATTCGATCTTTGAAAATCCGATCCATTTACATTCGAAGGCTCTGTTATTTATAGAAGTCTCTGGTGGTAAATGGCGGTCTCTGCTGTTGTATCTGGGGATCCTCCAGATAAGGCTGGTGGGCTCCGCTGCCGTCTTAGGGGGCCCACCAGGCAGGGCCGGTGGGTCCCGCTGTGGTACTCGGGGGCCCACCAGGCAGGGCCGGTGGGTCCCGCTGTTGTCTTCGGGAGCCCACCAGGCAGGGCCGGTGGGTCCCGCTGTTTGCAGACTTCTTGCCATAATTTGCACCCACAGAATCTAGTGCTTAACCTAGTTCTATGACTTAGGGGTCCACTTTGGCCTATAAGACATACCTTTTGAGGACCGAACCTATTTTGGGGCTGAGTTTTCCCGTACCCTACACCGTATAAAAAAATTGTACCTGATATCGTTAGGAAGGTTGTTCCCTACTTTTATTTAGAAGTTTGAAATAGATTCCATAACCAGGGTCTAATGCCCCTGTGTCTGACAAAGGTTTAATGACTCATGTGTACCCCGGGTCTAATGAGTCATGTACAACCAGGGTCGAATGGCCCATCGATAACCATGGATTAATGACGCCTAAAATTCTCGGCCAACTCGGCCAACTCGGCCATAAACCCGTATTACTCGGTGGCAAACATTGACCATAGGCCCATTGTGTGCATGTGTTTGGCAGTTCGCAACTGTGCTGGCCCACTCGGAGACGAAGCGGAGGTTGCTCGCAGAAGTCCGTGTTCGATAACCAGGTGACATCTACTCCCCTTCCCGTGGTCTTTGATAGTGGGAAATGAGAACAACTAGAATAGGTGTCCATGGTACTGCATGCGGGTCCCACCGGGTATCGCCGTATGTGGTCACATGGACTCCTCATTGCATGTGGAGTCGCGATTCCGGCGACGCACACTTTAAAATATTAATAAAATAATTATAATTATTGCATGGACACCGTAATTAGGTATTTCTTTTAATTAAAATATAATTTGATTAAATAATGATTATTGGGACCCACCCTACTAAAAGGAGTGGTAACCCTAATATATTGGTTTCGAGGAGTGTAGGTCGAATCGCTTTAAGAGCGATGTGATCTTTAGCTGTAGTATTATTATGGGTTGCGAGAGCAGTACGGGATCAGGGTTAAACCGTTGCAAATCGATAACCACCGTATGCATTTTTATCTGTCCCAGTATATGTGTAAAAATAATCATTTATTGTGTTGAGCTTTTGATAGTTTGTTAATATGGATAAAATATGATAATCCATGTTGTGGAAAGATTGGATCCCGTGCGCGCAAGGGCCGTGAACCACCCTTCGCGCACAGCCGAAGATTAGTAGGCTAGGGGGTCACAGGCAGGGATTGTGGTAAAGCCAATAGGTGGTGCCCTCGAAGAGGGATTGGCCTAGCAATCCCATCCCGGATAGTTGAAGCTCCCAAGGAAAGCAAGTTGGGCGGTAGAGCTCCACCGTGAAAGACGGGAAACCCCTTATGATCATATGGGTGACTTGCGCATGGTGTCGGAGTATGCACGGCGAGAGAGTTGGCCCTCTATATCGAAATAAAAGGCCCTATAGTAATGCCCGACCGGGGGCAGGATGAACAAAATATCCGGGGTTCACATTAGGATAGATATTTTATATGATTACTAATTAACAAGTATGAAATCTTAATGTTGGATTGTGAAATTTTGGAGCATTGGCAATCTGGTAACATTCAGATGATCTTTTTGTTTAATTAGTTTACTGTAAAATATTCAATGAACTTTATATTAGACAATCTAGTGACAGTAGGTATTGCATGAGAACATAGACTGCTGGTAGGATTATGACTGTTAAATATAATTTAATTCAATTAGCTCGGTTGTCTCATATTATTAAAGACTATTAGGATGTCACTAGCCATTAATTTGGCTAATCTCTCAATTTTCCATTGGGGGCTACTCTTTCCCACGAGTAGACTCTCCTGCAGGTGTGGAGGTTTAGGTGTTGCAATGAGGCGGAGTTAGAGTTGTGATAGTGTTCCATCTTCAGTGTATTGTCTTGTAGCTTTTCCTATTCTAGCAATGTAATCGATTGAATTGTAATAAAGATTATTTAGTTTAGTTAGTATTTGGTGACTATTAGTGGTGATGATCCAGCTGAATTCTTTTGGGTAGGCCTCTCCTCAAGGCCCCAAGCCTAGGATAGCTCATAATAAAATTTAAATCTTAAAGTGACATAATTGACTCGCCCTATAGATAGGACCTCTAAACCAGTGCCCGAGTGCTAGAGAGTAGACGAGGCTACTCGGCTCGCCATTAGAGACTTGAGTCTCGTGCTCCCTTAAGAGGGACTTCCGTCAGTATGTGAGGCACTGGCAGGCCGCATATGCTGAGAGGATAGCCCGGTTGAAGGTCGAGCGTGGTCATCTTTATCGAAAATTTTTAGCTCTTGATTTTCTCGTAATAAAATATTTTTAAAAATCAAATTTTAAAATACTCTATTTTCTCCCTCATCATTCTTCTCCATTTAAGAGAGAATCGCAGCCCTGTGAGAAACCCTAATTGGTGTAGTTCATTGACCAAACCCTAAATCCCCTTGGTTTTTCTCAATTCACACCCCAGGGATCGGTTCCGGATTTCTGGGGCGTGACAACTAGCCACGGATTACTTCACCAAATGGGTTGAAGCTGTGCCCCTCTTCTGAGAGACTGACGACGAAGTAATCAAATTCATTCGGCACAACATCTTTTCAAGGTTCGGTACACCTCAAGTTCTTATTGCTGACAATGGAGCTCAATTTGACTCCGACAAGTTCCGAGAGTTCTGTCTGAACAACGGTATCAAGCTATTCTATTCAACTCCAAGATATCCTCAATGCAATGGTCATGCTGAAAGCCTCAAATAGAGCTATACTTGGTATACTCAAGAAGAAACTCAACGACAAGAAAGGATTATGGGAACAGGTCCTACCTGAAGTTCTTTGGGGGTATCGCACAACTCCGAGAAGATCAACTGGGTTCTCGCCTTTTCGCCTAACATATGGATCAGAAGCAGTACTCCCAACAGAAAACATATCAAGTATACTGAAGACCAGTGCAGTTGAAGAAGGAATCAACGAAGAACTTCGGATCAATGATCTAGACTTCTCTGAAGAACTACGAGATCAAGCTTCACTTCGTGTGGCCAAGTACCAACAGAAGATCAAACGAGCCTATGATGAGAAAGTCTACAAGCGACAATTCCCAATCGACAGTCTGGTCCTTAGAGCAGTCTTCTACAACACAAAGGAACACAGCAGTGGGAAACTTGCTCCCAACTGGGAAGGTCCTTATATCGTTGAATCAGTGGGAGGCAAAGGTTCTTACAGACTGATCTCACCAGAAGGAGATAGATTGCATCGAGCTTGGAATTCTAGACATCTCAAGTTGTTCTATCCATGATGTAAATACCATGATGAATAAAGTTCTCTTTCAAATATTCAAATATGCAAGTGTTCAGCTTTTCAAATCAAGTTATGAAGCAGTTTTCAAATTATCCATATTCAAGTTACCAGGTCTTTTAACAAGTTTGGGTGTTAGAGTTGCGACTCAACCCCTTACTAGCAAATGTTAAACTGACCATATTCAAGTTACCAAGTCTTTTAACAAGTTTGGGTGTTAGAGTTGTGACTCAACCCCTTACTAGCAAATGTTAAACTGACCTTCAATTTTCAATATTCAATTTCAATCAATTTCGATATCGTCTAACAGGTTTGGGTGCTTGAGTCGCGACTCAACCCCTCACATTCAAATGTTATACGAATTCAAGTTCAATTTTCAAGTTACAATAAGTTTGGGTAATCAAGTTGCAACTCGACCCCTTACATTCAAAAGATTGTATCTATTCCAATGTTATCCAGTACATGATATTCAAAGACATTCAACTCAAGAGACATTCAATTTTCAAACACCAAAAAGATCTTTTGATTATCAAAATTTGTCGAGTACAATGTTGAGATGCTACATGTCAAAAGTTTACAAGTGTAAACAACAGAGAAAAAGGTAGAAATACATCAGGGCTTGGCTACGCTTGGAGCGCGCGACCTCTTTCCTTCAGATTCGCCACGAGCTTTGCTCGCAACTGAAGCTTTAGAAGATCGGACACTGCTGGCATGTACCCTGAGTGCCTCTGCCGCTTTCTCGGCCGTTTCCTTGTAACTCTTGCATTCAGACAGCGCATGCTCCAGTGCCTTCTTGGAAGTCTCCTCTCTGGCAGTAAAGGCAGCATGTTGAGCAGCAAGTTGTTCTTTCAACTCCTTGATCACGTTTGCACGATCACAGGACATGTTCTCAACCTTGATGAGCCGATTCTTTAAGGATTCAAGTTCGTGACCCTGCGCCTCGCAATGGTCCTGCAACCCCTTGATCTCCTGCTTCCCTTTGCGAAGATCCTCAATCTTGGCCTTAAGAGAGTTTTTCTTCGAAGTCAGGAGCTCCCTCAGCCCATCTCTCTCCTAGCTTACAGCCTTCAGTTCTGCTGTCAAACGGGATACCTCAGATGCGGCCTCTGTGGGGGAAAATCTTCGTGCCGACCCGAAGACTTTCGCAGCACCAGTCAATTGGAGTAGAAGTTGATGTCGAAGATCGTTGGTCGATCTGTTGATTGAAGTTGAAGTTTTTGATATGTAAACAGAGAGATGCAATCAGAGAGAGTTTGACACGAGAAGTGATCTCGGAGTTCAGCCGAAGCCTACGTCTCCGTGCTATAGGGAGCAACCCGAATTTACTAACACTTCACTTGAAGTGACCTCGACAGGCCGAGTGTCACTGAAATCTCTTTGACCTCTTCAAGGACAAGAAGAAGAAGATCAAAGAGTTAGAAATTTCTGGGTTCTGGATTCTGAAAATAGAAATCAACTGATGGTACTGATCTATTATCAGAGCTCTGGTTTTGATTCTGGAATTTCGGATTTCGGATCTCAGTTTCGATCCTTTTACATTCGAAGGCTCTGCTATTTATAGGCTTTTCTGGTGGTAAACGGTGGTTTCTGCTGCAGCATCTGGGGATCCTTCAGGTAAAGCTGGCGGGCCCCGCTACCATTTTCTGGGGGATTCCGCAAGCTCTTGGTCCCACCAGGCAGGGCCGGTGGGTCCTGTGGTAGTCCTCGTGGGTCCACCAGGCAGGGCCGGTGGGTCCCGTGGTAGTCCTCGTGGGTCCACCAGGCAGGGCCGGTGGGTCCCGTGGTAGTCCTCGTGGGCCCACCAGGCAGGGCCGGTGGGTCCTGTGGTAGTCCTCGTGGGCCCCACCAGGCAGGGCCGGTGGGTCCGTAGTTAGTTGGTAAACTTCTGCCAAAATTTGCACCCACAGTTACCCCCTCCAAGTTAGCTAGAGTTCGTTCTGGCTGGCTTGGATTTGGTGCAAAAACAGCAACCTCCTGTCTAGAAAAGGCACAAAGAAGCTTGTCGAAGGTCAGCATAAGAAAGGCTGATCGGTCAATTTTGACCGATCGGTCAGTTTTGACCGATCGGTCAATTTTGACCGATCGGTCAAGTTCGACCGAACGGTTAATTTCAACCGGTCAAGGAATAGGTGATCGGTCAAAAAACACGGTTTTTTGCCAGAACCAGTAGAAAATCGACCGATCGGTTGATTTTGACCGATCGGTCAATTTTGACCGATCGGTTAAAATCAGCCGGTCAAAGATTGGGTGATCGGCAAAAACCCTTGGTTTTTTGCCAGAACCAGTAGAAAATCGACCGATCGGTTGATTTTGACCGATCGGTCAATTTTGACCGATCGGTTAAAATCAGCCGGTCAAAGATTGGGTGATCGGTAAAAACCCTTGGTTTTTTGCCAGAACCAGTAAAAAATCGACCGATCGATTGATTTTGACCGATCGGTCAATTTTGACCGATCGGTAAAAATCAGCCGGTCAAGGATTGAATGATCGGCAAAAACCCTTGGTTTTTTGCCAGAACCAGTAGAAAATCGACCGATCGGTTGATTTTGACCGATCGGTCAATTTTGACCGATCGGTAAAAATCAGCCGGTCAAGGATTGGGTGATCGGCAAAAACCCTTGGTTTTTTGCCAGAACCAGTAAAAAATCGACCGATCGATTGATTTTGACCGATCGGTCAATTTTGACCGATCGGTAAAAATCAGCCGGTCAAGGATTGAATGATCGGCAAAAACCCTTGGTTTTTTACCAGAACCAGTAGAAAATCGACCGATCGGTTGATTTTGACCGATCGGTAAAAATCAGCCGGTCAAGGATTGGGTGATCGGCAAAAACCCTTCGTTTTTTGCCAGAACCAGTAAAAAATCGACCGATCGATTGATTTTGACCGATCGGTCAATTTTGACCGATCGGTAAAAATCAGCCGGTCAAGGATTGAATGATCGGCAAAAACCCTTGGTTTTTTACCAGAACCAGTAGAAAATCGACCGATCGGTTGATTTTGACCGATCGGTCAATTTTGACCGATCGGTAAAAATCAGCCGGTCAAGGATTGGGTGATCGGCAAAAACCCTTCGTTTTTTGCCAGAACCAGTAAAAAATCGACCGATCGATTGATTTTGACCGATCGGTAAAAATCAGCCGGTCAAGGATTGAATGATCGGCAAAAACCCTTGGTTTTTTGCCAGAACTAGTAGAAAATCGACCGATTGGTTGATTTTGACCGATCGGTCAATTTTGACCGATCGGTAAAAATCAGCCAGTCAAGGATTGAGTCTTGAAGCTGTACTTTTGAGGAAGCGGTATAACTTGTACTTCTCCTTTGATCCTTGGCAGTCTTGAATATCGATGGAGTTTGATTTTTTCTGTTTTGAATCTTCAGTTTGCCTGAATGTGGCTTTGAACCGGCGGTCCGGTCCACTCAGACCGGTGGTTCGCTTGGACTGTTGGTTTACGTGGACCGGTTGGTCTGACGCTTCGTCTTGTCCGACGGTTCGCCTGGTTTTGCGCTTGCTACGGATGAATGCCACGTGTACCTACAAAAACAGGCGATTTGATATGGAGAAGACACGTGTCTTTTCGATTTGCGTACCTCTTTTACCCTGGGTATAAAAGTTTTACTGGCTGTCATTTTTTGTCTCACGCTTTCAGAAATTTTCGAAGTCCAGACTCTTTGCTTCCCATCTCTTGTTCATTTCCTTTCGATCGGTCAAATGGCATCTTCGGGCAGTTCGAAGAAGAGTGCTGTTCCTTCCAAGAGGAAGGGCAAGGAAGTAGTTGAGGTCTCTTCTGCTCCGAAAGGCCGAGGCAAGGGCAGGGCCGAATTGATCGAGCTTGCACTACACCAAAACATACAAATTGTAATGGTCAATTAGTAACGGTTGTTACAAAAAGTGTTACAAATATCTGTAACGCCATATTCCTAACGGTTTTTTTGTGTTACTAAACATATTTATAACAGTTGGCTGTGTTACTAAATCCTGATTTTGGTGTAGTATTGGTCAATTGGGCAAGAGGCACCAAGGAGTTGGATTCGCTACTGCACCGTCAAGGCCAGAGCAGATCCCCAAGGCCAAATTTGTTCTCTGCCCGCAGATACCTTTGGAGGCGGAGCCTGAGTTTGGGTACAACATCGGCAGTAAGCTCACAGAGGCAAAGAGGGAGAAGCTGCACGAGTTGCTATCATTCTTCACAGAGGAAAAGGCTCGGCCAGCACTTCCGGGAGTTCTTTCTGCTTTTGGCGTTGACAGGCGGACAGTCTTTGTCTCGTGGGCGAGCAAGGAGCAAGTGATGGGAACTATCGTCACGATCGGCCAGCTCAACTGTGGACTGCGCCTTCCACTGCCTCCTTTCGCTGCGAGGCTGCTGAACGTCTCCGGTCTCTGTCCCGGGCAAGTAACTGGGAATTCCTGGAGGATCATCTACGCTTTCTGCCGCGTAGAGTCGGACTTCCAGAAGGAGCTGAGGGAATGCTACTCCAGTCTCCCTGAAGGTGAAGAAGCCCGAATCGAACTGGGGTATTTCTTCTACCACTACCGATGGGCTTGGAGGAAGGACAGCCCGTTCTACTACTTGACAGGTGTCAGTGCCCTCCGCCCGATTTTCGACACCATCGGCTCCGATAAGCTCTATACTGACTGGCCGTTGTCGATATCTGGTGCCTGGACTCCAATGTCTGTTCCGGAGGTTCCTCGATACAAAGTGCATCAAGAGACTGACATGTACTGCACAGGAGGAGCTCTCTCTTGGGCTCCAGAACGAGTAGGGGCCCTCGACAATCTCTTTTTGGAGTTAACGTGTGGGACCCGATCTTGGAGGCAATTCTCGAATTGCCCAGTCCGACACGGCAAGGCCAACCTCCTCCACCGATCGAAGCTTCAATATGAAGACAATGAGGTAATCTACTCTGATTACGAGGAGGACCCTCAGTCTGGAAAAATTGTTAGAAAGCTTCGATTCGAAAAGAAGGCTTATGCAGCCAGGCGTGCGCTTCCCTCAAAGGAGAGATTGGTGATTCCAAAGGGCCCGGCGAAGAAGAAAAGAAAAATCCTCATCAGACAGGAGGATGAGGAGAAAAAGAAGGATGAAGATGAAGAAGAGGAGGTAGAGAGGGAGGAGGGCGGAGATGAGGAGGATGAAGGCACAGGCAGTGATGGAGAAGATGTAGAGGAGGATGATGATGATGATGATGGGGGTGGTGAGGAAGAGATTCCTCCCACCCCCACTGATGGTGGTCATGGACATGGGGGTGGTGAGGAAGAAATTCCTCCCACCCCCACTGATGGTGGTCATGGACATGGGGGTGGTGAGGAAGAAATTCCTCCCACCCCCACTGGTGGTGCTGACGAGGAATCGCAGCCTATCCTCATAGACGAGGGTAAGGCTCGAAGGATGGAGGGAGTTATGGACGCCACGGGAGATGGCTCCAGGGTGATTCCCACTTATGACTTCGGGGAATTAAAGAAGAACCCCCTGCACTTCAAGATCAGGATATCGGGGAGTGGTGGGGTTGGAAGCAACCCCACGCCCCTCGATCAGATACCTCCAGAGATTCCCCGCCTGGAAGGGGCAACTACAAGTGGGGGTGTGGAGGTTGAACAACCCCCACCCCCCTCACGGTCTCTGGCTGAAGAGGTAGCTGCCATGGTGGCAGGGCTCGACCATTCGAGCGGGCACGAGGACGAAGGGGGAGCTTCACCTCCTCGAGACATTCCCTCTCCTGCTCACTTGGAGAGAGGAAGTCGGGTTGGTGAAGCTACTCCTCAACCCTTGCCAGAGCCAACTCCCACCAAGGAGAAATCGACCCCCAAGGGTAAGAGCTCCGACCGTGGAAAGGGAAAGGCTCTTCAGATCGAGGCTTCAGGTATTTGTACTAACTTCACTTGATTGCCTTGCCGTTGGAACTCGAAAATTATTCTAACACTTTGAATTTCTGTCGATTGTAGGTACGCCTGCTGGCTCGACTCCGAAGATGAAGAGTTTGGGTGAGGTGGATATCAACCACCCTACTAGCGTGATTCGGAAGCTCTGCAATCTTCCGGACGCTACTTTTGAAGAAGCCTTTGATCGGCTAGATATAGTGGTATGTGCATATGCTCGATCAACTATTCGAGTTGTCTTTGAGATAATTCTAACTCTTTGTTCATCTGCAGACTGGAGCCTGTTTGAGAATTGCAAGCAAGCTTTCCAGGAAGGCAGGAGAACGAGAGGCCGCCTCTGAGGTGTCTCGTTTGACAGCTGAACTGGAGGCTGTGAGCACGGAGAGAGATGAGCTGAGAGAGCTCCTGACTTCGAAGAAAGCCTCTCTCAAAACCAAGATTGAGGATCTTCGCAAGGGGAAGCTGGAGATCAAGGGGCTACAGGATCGTTGTGAGGCACAGAGTCACGAGCTCGAATCCTTGAGGAATCGACTCTCCAAGGTTGAGGAAGTGTCCTGTGGTCGCACCAACGAGATCCAAGAACTGAAGGGACAACTTGCTACTCAGCACGCTGTCTTCACTGCCAGAGAGGAGACTTCCAAGAAGGCACTGGAGCATGCGCTGTCTGAATGCAAGGTTTACAAGGAAACAGCAGAGAAGGCGGCAGAGGCACTCAGGGTACATGTCAGCAGTGTCCGATCTTCGAAAGCTTCGGTTGCGAGTAAGCCTCGTGGCGAATCTGAAGGAGAGAAGTCGCGAGCTCAAAGTGTAGCAAAGCCCTGATGTACTTCTACCTTTTCTTTGTTGTTTCACTTGTAAACTTTTGACATGTGGCAGCTCATCCCTGTATTTGGCAAATTTTTGATAATAGAAATCTTTTTGGTGTTGAAGATGTCTCTTGAGTTGAATGCCTTTGACTATCATGCTCTAAATAGTATTTGAATAGATACAATCTTTGAAATGTAAGGGGTTGAGTCGCGACTCGATTACCCAAACTTATATTAATCTTGAAAATTGGACTTGAATTCGTATAACATTTGAATGTGAGGGGTTGAGTCGCAACTCAAGCACCCAAACCTGTTAAACGATGTCGAAATTGATTGAAATTGAATATTGAAATTTGAAGGTCAGTTTAACATTTGCCAGTAAGGGGTTGAGTCGCAACTCTAACACCCAAACTTGTTAAAAGACTGGGTAACTTGAATATGGTCAGTTTTTAACATTTGCTAGTAAGGGGTTGAGTCGCAACTCTAACACCCAAACTTGTTAAAAGACCTGGAAATTTGAATTTGGATAACTTGAAAACTGTTTCAGAACTTGAATTGTAAAGCTGAACACTGGCACATTTGAATACTTGAAAGAGAACTTTATTCATCACATAATTTACATCATGGATAGAACAACTTGAGGTGTCGAGAATTCCAAGCTCGAGGTAATCTATCTCCTTCTGGTGAAATCAGTCTGTAAGAACCTTTGCCTCCTACTGATTCAACGATATATGGACCTTCCCAGTTGGGAGCAAGCTTCCCACTGCTGTGTTCTTTGGTGTTGTAGAAGACTGCTCTGAGAACTAGACTGCCCACTGAGAACTGTCTTTTATAGACTTTCTCATCGTAGGCTCTTTTGATCTTCTGCTGGTACTTGGTCACACGAAGGGAGGCTTGATCTCGTAGTTCTTCTGAAAAGTCTAGATCATTGATTCGTAGTTCTTCGTTGATTCCTTCTTCAACTGCTTTAGTCTTCAAAGTACTTGATATATTTTCTGTTGGGAGTACTGCTTCCGATCCATATGTTAGACGAAAAGGTGAGAACCCTGTTGATCTTCTCGGAGTTGTGCGGTACCCCCAAAGAACTTCAGGTAGGACCTATTCCCACAATCCTTTCTTGTCGTTGAGTTTCTTCTTGAGTATACCAAGAATAGCTCTATTTGAAGCTTCAGCTTGACCATTGCATTGGGGATATCTTGGAGTTGAATAGAATAGCTTGATACCATTGTTCAGACAGAACTCTCGGAATTTGTCAGAGTCAAATTGAGCTCCGTTGTCAGCAACAAGAACTTGAGGTGTACCAAATCTTGAAAAGATGTTGTGCCGAATGAATTTGATCACTTCGTCGTCAGTCTCTCGGAAGAGGGGCATAGCTTCAACCCATTTGGTAAAGTAATCAGTGGCCAGCAGTAGATACTTCTTCTTGCTCGGAGTTGGAGGGAAAGGACCCAAGAAATCTAACCCCCATTGATGGAAAGGCCAGGGACTTGATAATTGATGAAGCTCATCTGCAGGGAGATGGATAGCTCGAGCGTGTCGTTGGCATGGTTCACATCTTTGAACAACTTGTCGAGCATCTTTTGCCATTGTAGGCCAGTAATAACCTTGTAGCTTTGCCTTAGCTTCAAGAGATCTTCCTCCTGAATGATTCCCACAAGCTCCAGAGTGGATATCAATCAAGATTGCCTGCGCTTGCTCGGGACCAAGGCACTTGAGCAACATTCCGTTGTGAGATTTGAAATATAAATCTTCACCTTGTAAAATGTAGCATGGGAGTTTCCTTTGAAGTCTTCGGGATTGATTTGGATCTTCTGGCATTTTGCCATGTTTGAGGAAGTCGAAAATTGATCGTCTCCAGTCTTCAAGCTCACTTGTAGTAGTGAGGTTCGATGTCAGTTGATCTCCAGCCCCAGACCCTTTCGCAGTAGTAAGGATCTGTTGATTGGGGATGGTCTTTGGCACTTCTTGATAATCAATCTGTATTTGCCTGCCTCCAAGTGAGTCTCCCAGAACTGAGGCAGCATTGGCTAAGGCATCTGCTTCTCGGTTTTCTGCTCTTGGAATTTGAACGAACTCAGTTGTAGTAAAACGTTGTTGAAGACGTCGTACTAAGGCCAAGTAGAGTTGCATTCTTTCTTCACGAGCTGTATACTCTCCATTGATTTGCCTTATGATCAACTGGGAGTCGCTGTAGATGATGATTCGATCTACCCCCAGGGATTCCGCCATTTCGAGTCCAGAAATGAGTGCTTCGTATTCGGCTTCGTTGTTGGTGGCATTGAACCCTAGGATAGTGGCTTTCTGTAGATGATTAAGTTCGGGGGATACTAAGACTATCCCATTTCCCGAACCGATCGAACTTGAAGCTCCATCAGTATAAAGCTTCCATGGAGGAGTTGCAACAGTAGCTTCGAGATTTGGATCAATTCTTGTTGCAAGGTTGATCGGAGTGTTATCCTCATCTTCTAAGCGCATGTCGACATCTTCTTCCCAAGTGCAAGTGATGGGGTCTTCAACAGGAAAATCAGCTAGAAAATCAGCAATAGCTTGACCTTTGATTGAAGTGCGAGATTCGAACTGAATCCCCAGAGCACTCATTTCGATCACCCATTTGGTCATTCGACCCGCCCTACCAGCTTTGTCGACGATATCTTTGAGTGGATGCTCTGAAATGACAGTGATCTGGTGGGAGACGAAGTAAGGTTGAAGGCGTCGCGATGCAGTGAGCAAGGCCAGGATGACCTTCTCAGTTTTTGAATAGCGAGTCTCAGCTGGAAGAAGAGTGTGGCTAATGTAATAGACTGGATGTTCAATGCCACCTCTTCTGCTAACTAGGACTGCGCTGATTGCTTGATCGGTCACGGTGAGGTAGAGCCACAAGTCTTCTTTTGGAAGTGGAGCCGTCAAAATAGGAGCTTGCACCAGATATTTCTTGATGCTTTGAAATGCTTCTTCACAGATTGGACTCCAGCCGGAGGTGTCTGCCTTCCGTAGTTTATCGAAGAGAGGCTTACACTTATCGGAAGACTTTGAGATGAATCGATTGAGTGCTGCTAGCCTTCCAGTAAGACGTTGAACTTCTTTTCGATTAGTAGGTTATGGCATGTCGAGGATGGCTCGAATTTGATCAGGATTGGCTTCAATACCTCTCCTGGTCACAAGATGACCCAGGAATTTGCCAGATTGAACTCCGAAAGCGCACTTGGCAGGATTGAGTTTCATTCGATATTTTCGAAGGACTTGGAAGATTTCTGCCAGATCAGACAAATGACCCCCTCGATCGGAGCTTTTAGTAAGCAGATCGTCTACATAGACCTCGACATTGCGGCCGATCTGGTCTTCAAACATCTTGGTGACTAACCTTTGATAGGTAGATCCAGCATTCTTGAGGCCAAATGGCATTACATTGTAGCAGTAGAGACCTCGGCTAGTCACGAAGCAAGTCTTCTCTTGATCGTCGGGATGAAGTGGAATTTGATTGTACCCAGAGTATCCATCCATGAAAGATAATAGCTCGTGTCCAGCAGTGGCATCGACGAGTCTATCAATCCTTGGCATGGGGAATGGATCTTTGGGACAAGCTTTGTTGAGATTGGTGAAGTCGATGCAGACTCTGACTTTCCCGTTCTTCTTTGGAACAGCAACTATGTTAGAGATCCAGGTAGGATACTCTACTTCACGGATGAAGCCTGCTGCGAGTAGCTTGATGATTTCTTCTTGAACAGCAACTTGCAGCTCTGGTCGGATGGTGCGTGGCTTTTGCTTGACGGGCTTCATTTCTTCTTTGATCGCAAGTCGATGACAAGCGTCTTCTGGGTTGATCCCAGGCATGTCTTCGAAGCACCAAGCAAAGACGTCGATATTGGACTTGAGGAAGGATACAATGTCTTGCGCTTCTGCGTCGCTAAGACCGGTACCAATGAAAGTCTGTTGAGGGAGATCTCCACTGCCGATGTTGATTGAGATGATTTTCTCAATTGAAGGTGATGCTTCCCATTCGATTGGTGGAGGTTCGGTCAGCGGAACCTCCTTTGATTGCTATTTGGAAGAGGGACCAGCTTCTTCTAGTGGCCGCTTTGGAGGGGCGATGTTGATTTTGCGATCTGTCTTGGCAGCAGCAGCTTCACAAGATCTTCAAGCTTGTTGATCGCCTCGAATGCAGACGATGCCTTCTCCCGTTGCAAACTTGAGTAGTTGGTGGTAGGAGGAGGAGATGGCATTGATCTGGTGGAGGAAGGGTCGCCCGAGGATGGCGTTGTAGCTAGAGACCCCTTCGACAATGGCAAACCTCACCGAGACTCGAGTCTCTCGGCTGAGGTCCAGAGTGAATCTCGACTCGCCCACCGTGATGCTTTGTTCGCCGTTGAAGCCAGTGATCACGATCGGGACAACGTCAAGGCTTTGATACTTATGCCCCAGACGTTTGAAACAATCTGAGAACATAATGTCGATGGAGCTCCCTGTGTCGATGAGGATTCGATTGACGGTGCTTCCGTCGATGATGAGCTTCAACACCAGGGGGTCTCGATGTGGAGTATGAACTCCTTGAAGATCGGTGTCGTTGAAGACGATGGATGGCCAAGCAAGACCTTCGATGGGCTTCTCGATCCATGTATCTTCCTTGTTCGCAGTAGAACGAACGTGGAAGATGCGTCGAACCTGTCGATCCACCTCCTTCCCGGTCAGGCTTTGATTATGCAATGTTCCATGAATGCCAAAGACATTAGCATTCACAGAGATAGGTTGCCGGTCAGAGGAGATTTGATGTATCCAACAGACTTCTTTCCCCTTTGTAGAGGTTCGACGTTGATCGTGCCCGTTGTTGACGAATTCTTGAAGATGGCCCTCTCGCAGTAAGTCTTCAAGATGGAATTTCAACCGGTAGCATCGGTCGGTGGAGTGGCCGTGACTTCGATGGAATTCACAGTAGACTGTTTTGTCTGCTGTGAATTTGGAGTTTGGCTGAAGAGGATTGGGCCTCCGAAGATACTCGTCATGTTGAATGCGGTCGAGTATTTGTTCGACTGGTAAATTCCACTCAGTGAAAGTGGTCTTCGTCGGAGATCGACGCCCATCATTCTTTGATCGCTTGTTGGCTGGAGGGGCTGTTGCCTCAGCGTTGTGAGCCTTGGCAGCATACTTGGGAGCTTCTCTCTCAGCAGGCCTTCGTTTTGTTTCTCGCCCTTTCCGAGCGACTTGATCGTCTTCAACCTCGATCTCTCTCTGGATTCGATCAAACATAGCCCCCAGAGAAGGAGGGGGATTGCGGATGAAGTCGTTGTAGATGTGTAGATCGAAGCGGAGAGCGTTCTGGAAAGCCAACATGATGGCTTCATCATCCAGATGTCTTCCAGAGAGGGCAGCATGCTCGTTGCGAAACCTCCTTGTGAAACTTCGGAGAGTCTCATCAGCACCCATCCTTAGCCGATAGAGAGAGTCGAGCTTCTTCTCGGGCTTCAGATTGAGCTGATAATGCTGCACAAAGAGTTTAGCCAAAATATCGAACTGGGTGATGGACCCAGCTCGGAGATTGTGATACCAGTCGAGCGACGGCTCATCGAGACTTCCTGCGAAGGTGCGGCAGAGCACGTTGTTTTCTTCTTCGTGAGGCGTAAGAGCTTGTTTGAATGCGAGGATGTGGAGAGTAGGATCTCCTCGGATGCAGTTGAATTTGGGGAGAATAGGGGTTCTCCATCCCCTTGGAAATGTTGTTTCAAAGAGACTTCGATGTAGAGGCCCGGCAGAAGAATAGCCATCCCTGCGACCATGTCCTCGACCTAGAGGTGGGTCAAGAGGCAAGATCGCAAGGTCTTGCTCAGGCATTGAAGTATTTGCCGGTTGAAGTTGATGTCGGAGGTCCGATCCAAGCCCACGCTGAAGTGGGATGGAAGGGGAAACTTGACTCTTTGAAGGAGCGCCTTTCATTTGGTGCTTCCTTGGCATGTTGATCTTTGAAGGTGCTCTCTTATCGCAGTTGCGACCAGAAGAGGATTGGGAGGACTCGTCGTCAAGACGATCCCAGACACTCTGCTTCCAGGGAGCAGCAGAGGGAGTAGGATCGCGACGAATTCTTTCGAGGGCAGCAGTGCCTATCGACCTCCGTTGTTCGGAGTGAATTGAATGTCGAGGAAAATCAACCCTCTCACTTGTGGAGGGGATCGGAATAGCAATTCCAGCTTCGGAGGCTGCCTTCTTCAGAGCATCCCTCTCAGCGGTGAGGGTGGCATTTTGCTTCGCCAATTGGAGCAGTTGGAAGTCGATTGCAGAGATCTGGTAAGTCGATGGAGGATCTTCAGCGGGAGTGGGGGCTGTTTGCCCAATTGACTGTCGTGCAAGGTGGATGATCGGTCGATCGACAGATCTTCCGCTCCCTGAATGAACCCCCATCTCTGGGACAGCAAGGGGCTGTCCGAAATTGAGCCTTTGACTCATTGATCGAGTCTCAGAACGAGCTTGTTGTTGAGTATTACTTCCTTCTGGTTGACCCTGATGTTTGGTTCTCGCCATTCAGAGTGCGAAGGGTACAACGAGATTGCCGATGTCCGATCAGTTGTCTGATCAACAGAGGGGGCGAGGAAGTTTGGCTATTGATCTGGTAGTCGAAGTTGAGAGGACACGGCTTCTCGCTCGGATCCCACAGACGGTGCCAAACTGTGGGGGAAAATCTTCGTGCCGACCCGAAGACTTTCGCAGCACCAGTCAATTGGAGTAGAAGTTGATGTCGAAGATCGTTGGTCGATCTGTTGATTAAAGTTGAAGTTTTTGATATGTAAACAGAGAGATGCAATCAGAGAGAGTTTGACACGAGAAGTGATCTCGGAGTTCAGCCGAAGCCTACGTCTCCGTGCTATAGGGAGCAACCCGAATTTACTAACACTTCACTTGAAGTGACCTCGATAGGCCGAGTGTCACTGAAATCTCTTTGACCTCTTCAAGGACAAGAAGAAGAAGATCAAAGTGTTAGAAATTTCTGGGTTCTGGATTCTGAAAATAGAAATCAACTGATGGTACTGATCTATTATCAGAGCTCTGGTTTTGATTCTGGAATTTCGAATTTCGGATCTCAGTTTCGATCCTTTTACATTCGAAGGCTCTGCTATTTATAGGCTTTTCTGGTGGTTGTGGACGCGGAAAAAAGCGCGGGTCGTCTTTATTGCGAATCACACGAGATTACAAATGTGGCCGGGACCCGGGTTGCTCGGGTGTAGCGAGTCCGGGTTGCGGCGAGTTTTGATCAGGGGATTGTGGGAAAGATCTTCTGGGGGATCCCTTTGATCCGCGTCTCCACGTGGTGTTCGTGCGAGAGCGCTGAAGGGGCTGCCCAGGACAGGGGTTTTACAGGGAGAGGGTTTTGGAGAGGCTAAGGAATGTCCACCGTTGCTTTGTCCCTTCCGTGCTTCGCGCTTTCTCGGCTAGGGGGTTTTCGGCTTCGTTCCTCGGTCTTCGCGTCTTCCTCGTTCCTTGCTTGACCTCGGTGTCCTTGATCGTCGGTTCGCGGCGTCGATCTAGCTTTTGGCGTTGGCTTTGGCTTTGGCTTTTTGGCTTTGGCTTTACTCCGGCGTGGCTCTGGCTTTTGCTTTGCTTCGGCGCTTGCACTTGGACGTAGCTGGGAGAGACTTGCGATGCTTTCGTTCTTCCGGACTTCGCGTCGTATCGGCTAGAACGTGCGGTGCTTTTGCTCGTGGCCGGCGTAGTCGCTTGGCTTTGGCACTTGCGTTGCTTTGGCGCGGGCTTTACTGGGGCTTTGCTTTGGCTTCTTGCGTAGGCTTTAGCTTCAGCGTCAACTCGATCTTCTTCCTCGAACGACGTAGGCTACTCCACCGGTGCTTCGACGGTTTACGTATCGACTGGACTTCTCTTCTTCTCCGGGCTTCTTTGGCGTGATCGGAGTCGAAGAATGCTTTCGAAGATGGTGGGGGTAGCACCGATCTCCGTGCGACGGTTGTGGCGTCGGCTTTTGTTGATGAAGACGACGAGGGTAGCGACGGTCTCCGTGCGACGGTTGTAGCGTCGGCTTTTGTTGATGAAGACGACGAGGGTAGCGACGGTCTCCGTGCGACGGTTGTAGCGTCGACTTTTGTTGATGAAGACGACGGGGTAGCGACGCTTCAGACGATCTGCTCCAGGCTTTCTTCTTCGTGGATGGGGCAGGCGTTAGTCGAAGACGACGGGGTGATGACGCTTCGCTACTCTCCTCCGGGCTTTGGGGCTTGATCGGGATCGAGGATTTGTTGGAGCCGACGGGGTAGTGCCGCTCCTCTTCTTCTCCGGGCTTTTGAGCTTGATCGGAGTCGAAGGCTTTGTTGAAGGTGACGGGTGTAGCGCCGCTTCTCTTCTTCTCCGGGCTTTTGGGCTTGATCGGAGTCGAAGGCTTGTTGGAGACGACGGGGTAGTGCCGCTCCTCTTCTTCTCCGGGCTTTTGGGCTTGATCGGAGTCGAAGGCTTGTTGGAGACGACGGGGTAGTGCCGCTCCAGACGATCTGCTCCAGCCTTTCTTCTTCGTGGATGGTGCAGACGTTTGTCGAAGACGACGGGGTGGTGACGTTTCGTTCCTCTTCTCCGGGCCTTGGAGCTTGATCGGAGTCGAGGGTTTGTTGGAGTCGACGGGGTAGTGCCGCTCCGAGCTTCTTCTCCGGGCTTTTAGGCTTGATCGGAGTCGAAGGCTTGTTGGAGACGACGGGGTAGTGCCGCTCCTCTTCTTCTCCGGGCTTTTGGGCTTGATCGAAGTCGAAGGCTTGCTGGAGACGACGGGGTAGTGCCGCTCCTCTTCTTCTCCGGGCTTTTGGGCTTGATCGGAGTCGAAGCTTGTTGGAGACGACGGGGTAGTGCCGCTCCTCTTCTTCTCCGGGCTTTTGGGCTTGATCGGAGTCGAAGCTTGTTGGAGACGACGGGGTAGTGCCGCTCCTCTTCTTCTCCGGGCTTTTGGGCTTGATCGGAGTCGAAGCTTGTTGGAGACGACGGGGTAGTGCCGCTCCTCTTCTTCTCCGGCCTTTGCTTCTGGCGTCTTCGGAGTCGAAGGGTTCTTCTTCTCCGAGCTTTCTTCTTCGTGCACGGAGTCGAAGGGATGATCTTCGTGTGCAAGGGTCTTCACATTGATGAGGACTTTCAGTAAGCCGATCCCTCGGGACAGGCTTGACTGTGCCTCGTGAAGCCTTGGGTCGATGAAGAAGCGTCTCCTCTTCTGCAGAGCACTGGCGTTTCGTCTTCAATTTCCCGACCATTTTTTCCTTCCCCCACCCCCTCTATTTATAGGCAAAGAGGTGGGGAGAGAGATATGGGAACTTTTTAATTTTAAATCCCTTTTGTATCTCTCTTATAATTACCCGGATTTTATTCATCCATTGATGAAGGGAATAACATTTAGTTGTTTTCCTTTTCTGGCGGGTGCAATTATGGCTGGATTTTGCGCACGAAATCGATGGCGATCGGGCGCTTCGTCTTGTGCGTCGGATCGAGGGATCGGCGTAGATCCGCGTGTGTGCAGACGTCATACGCTACCTCCCCCCGCGCATGGCGGTATTTTTTCCTTTTCTTTCTTTTCTTTCCTTTTCTTTTCTTTCCTTTTTCTTTTCTTTCCTTTCTTTTCTTTCCTTTTTCTTTTCTTTCTTTTTCTCCCCTTTCCTTGCAGGGCCGGCCGGCCCCTCCTTGGGGTTCGGTCCCCACTAGGGCCGGCCCTATAGGGTTCGGACCCTAGTAGGGGCCGGCCCCTCTTGGGGCGGGGTCCGAGTACGTGTCGGCGCGCGCGAGTCGGGTCCGCGTGTCGGGTTTGCATCCGCGTCGGCGCGAGCGAGTTGGGTCCGCGTGTCGGGTTTGCATCCGCGTCGGGGCCTTTGAGTCGGGTCCGGGTCCGAGCGCGTCGGGTTTGCATCCACGTCGGCACATGTAAGTCGGGTCCGGGTCCGACGAAATTCGTGTGTCTACAAATGCCCCCTCAAGGAAGAGTGTGTCGATGAGAACGTGTCGGGTTTGGACGCGTAAGAATCGTAGAGCATTTGTCCTTGATTCCTTTTGTGGGCAGGGTTGGGGGAGCGCGGCTGAGGTGCGAGTTGCCTTTGCCGCCTCTCTCTTCCTCTTTCTTCTTCTTCCCCTTTTTTTTTTTTTTTTTTTTTTTTTTTTTTTTTTTTTTTTTTTTTTTTTTGGACCACGGGAGCTGCAGCGGCAGTGGCAGGGTCCGCCAGGGCTGCGGCGGCTGGGCACGAGGCCAGCGGCGTGCGGCGTGCGGCGCGCAGAGCTGAGTGCCGGTGCGAGCAGTTGGCTGTGGCTCTTGCTTGTAGAGAAGACCTCCGCTATGGTTTCGATCATCTTCTTCGTTGCGGACCTCTTTTGCTCCAAAGTTTGCACGGACGTCAAAGGTGGCCGTTGCACGGAGTTCGAGACTGGCGTGAGGGCGACTGGAGTGCGATGACGGCGACGGTGCATCTCGGCGGAGGACTGTCGCCCCTCCCTCGGTGTGGGAGCGCAATGACGAGGCCGATTGTCGACGGCGACCGTTGCACGATGTCCGAAGGCGACTTAGGAGAGACGAAGGCGGAGTCGTCGTGGCCGAAAGCGGTGACGACGGCGCAAAGAGAGGAGGTGGAGTCGTCGCGGGTCAGGTATGGCGACTCTAACTCCTTTTTTTTTTTTTTTTTTTTTTTTTTTTTTTTTTTTTTTCTCTTTTCTTCTCTTTCTTTTCTTTTCTTTTTCCTTTTCTTTCTTTTCTTTCCTTTTCTTTTCTTTCCTTTTTTTTTTTTTTTTTCTTTCCTTTTCTCTTCCTTCCTTTTCTTTTCTTTCTTTTCTCTTCCTCTTTCTCTGGTTCTTCTGGTTCGCGGAGGCTGCAGCGAGGTGGTCCGGGCGGGCGCGGGCCGTGTTGCGAGCGGCGCGGTGGCCGGGGCGCGGGCAGGCGGCGTACGACGCGGGAGCGGGGTCTGCAGGCGACTGTGGCGCGCGAGGAGTGCAGGCCGACGGGGTGATGGCCGGGCGCGGGCTCGGACGCAGCGGTAGCCGGGGCTGGGCGGCCAGGCGCGGGGGGGACGCGACAGCGGCGGCGCTGCAGCGCGGGGTGGCGTGCGTGGGTCGGGCACGGGGCGGTGCGGGCCGTGTTGCGAGCGGGCCGAGCGCGGGGCGGCGCGGGGTGGCGCACGCGGGCCGAGCGCGGGGCGGCGCGGGGTCCCGAACGGGTCGGTGCAGGGCCCCGAGCAGGTCGGCGGCTGCGGGTGCGAGACCGAGGCGCCCGCCCCCCCTTCCGGTTACGTCGGAGAAGAAGGAGGGGGGCTGCGGGTCGCCCCCTCCGGTTTGTTTTCTCTCTTCTTCTTTTTTTTTTTTTTTTTTTTTTTTTTTTTTTTTGTAGGCTATCGGGCGCTGATTGGGGAGGGGGGCGTGGTGCTGGCTGCTGTTGCCCCCCTTCTTTTTTTTTTTTTTTTTTTTTTTTTTTTTTTTCTTCTTCTTCTTCTGGTCCGCGAAGGCGGCAGGCGGCGCGGCTGTCGGAGCAGGCAGCGGCGGCGACGGCCCACAGCGCTGGCTGCAGTATGCGCTGCGCGGGGTCCGGGAGCGAGTGGCGCGGAGGCCCGGCGTGGTCGCAGAAGCAATGAGGGCGGCCGCCGGTGCGACTCTGAGTCGGGCGGCCCCGATTGGGTCGGAGGTGGAACGCAGTGGCAATGGCGGTGCGACTCCGAGTCGGGCGGGCCCCGATCGTGTTGGAGAAGGGACGTGGTGGTAGCGTCTCCGGGTTGGCCGGGCGGTGGCCAGGCTTCAGGTAGCGCAGGTGGTGTACGGACACCGTGCGGCGCAGGGGTGCCTCGAGCGACAAGGCGGTGTCAGGCTTGGAGGCCGGGGGCGGAAGAGTGCTGCCTGGGGTTGCACGAGACTTGCTCCGTCTTCCCGGTGTCGCCTCTTTCGTCGACGGTGGCGGCGATGGTGCGCGACGCTTGAAGACGAAGGCTTCCGTCGGCTTGGAGACGAAGGCTTCTTCGATGCTTGGAGACCGTTGGCGGAAGAGTGCTGCCTGGGGTTGCACGAGACTTGCTCCGTCTTCTCGGTGTCGCCTCTTTCGTCGACGGCGGCGGCGAAGGTGCGCGGAGCTTGAAGACGAAGGCTTCCGTCGGCTTGGAGACGAAGGCTTCTTCAATGCTTGGAGACCGTTGGCGGAAGAGTGCTGTCTGGGGTTGCACGAGACTTGCTCCGTCTTCCCGGTGTCGCCTCTTTCGTCGGCGGCGGCGGCGGCGGCGATGGTGCGCGGAGCTTGAAGACGAAGGCTTCCGTCGGCTTGGAGACGAAGGCTTCTTCGCTGCTTGGAGACCGTCGGCGGAAGAGTGCTGCCTGGGGTTGCACGAGACTTGCTCCGTCTTCCCGGTGTCGCCTCTTTCGTCGGCGGCGGCGGCGATGGTGCGCGGAGCTTGAAGACGAAGACTTCCGTCGGCTTGGAGATGAAGGCTCCTTCGATGGCTTGGAGACGAAAGCTCCTTTGGCAGCTTGAAGACGAAGGATTCTTCGACGGCTCGCGAAGACGAAAGCTTCAGTTTTGGCGGCGAAGCATTCTTCGGCGGCTTGGAGCCGAAAGATTCTTCAGCGGAGTGTTATCGTCTTCTTGGTGCGGGAGCATAATGACAACGGCACGGCGAAAAGACGAAGCCGAGTGTGGTGGCGATCGCCTGGTTCGAGGATGAGTCGGAGGCGTTGAAGGCCAGGGAAGGTGGCTTTTTTTTTTTTTTTTTTTTTTTTTTTTTTTTCGGAATTGACTTTGCCTCTCGATCGGTCTTGCACTTTTCATATCCTTGCAAGATTCGTCCCCCTGAGTACCTTCCGAAGGCTGGCTAGATTATTGATGAGGTCAACCGCGGGTTTAGAGTTACTAGCGAGGTTACACCTTTCTGGTAGCAATGTCAGCTTGAAGGACACCGAGATGGGCGTTCTGAAGAGGATGACGAGGCCACGAGCATCAACAAGGAGTAGACTGCTTTGGTTGTCTTTTGCTTGTCGATCTTGACCTTGATGACAGCTCCAGTGGTTCTTTTGGCTTCGTGGAGGTCACGAAGGCTGCGGTTGTTGTTTATGCGTCCGCCATTCTTCGGGTTGCTGCTTTTGACTTCAGTGGCAGTTTCCATCCTTCAGGTGGGCTTGAGCTTTTGCATGAGCCCGGTGGATTTCAAGGCAACGACTCTTTTTCTGCGGAGCAGATGCGCACCTTCTTTGGAGGGTGGTGAGCTTCATTACTTACGACGGTCGTCGCTGGAGGATGCTTCCTTGGGCCTAGCTGCGACTGAGGGGGAGAGATGTCAAGCATCACTTCAGAAGCTGGAGAATGCCCGAGCGACCAAGAAGACTTCTGGAGCAGAGTTTGTGAAGCAGCGGAAAGCTGGCGACGCATCGAGAGTTGACTGCTTCCCTACCCCTGGAATTGCAGCGCGTGTAAGCTGTTGGGAGCGAGCCACTTTGGCGCCTTAGGGACTTTGACTTGCCATACTCGTGCGTCGCTTTAGAAGCTGGAGTTCCTTTTGGGGAAAGCTCGAGCGACCGAAAAGACGTCTAGAGCAAAGCTTGCGAAGCAACGTGCATAGCTGACGACGCGTCGGAAGCTGACGGTTTTTTTTTTTTTTACCTCTGGAGTTGCAGCGCGTGTAAGCTGCGGAGGGCGAGCCACTTCAGCGCCTTAAGGACTTCGACTTGCTACTCGTGCGTCGATTTAGAAGCTGGAGTTCCATTTGGGGAAAGCTCGAGCAACCGAGAAGACGTTTGGAGTAGAGCTTGCGAAGCAGCGTGAAGAGCTGACGAATTGCCGGGAGCGGGTGGAGTGATCGAGAAGGCTGCCGGAGCGATCCTTGCGAAGCAGCGTGCATAGCTGGCGCCGTGTCGGAAGTTGACGGCTTCTTTGCCCCTAGAGTTGCGGCGCGTGTAAGCTGCGGAAGGCGAGCTGCTTTGACGCCTCAAGGACTTTGACTTTCTTGTCATCCTTTAGTTTGATGACCGGATTGATGGTTATGCACTCACTTGCCTCTGGACTGGCCTTCTGGGACGACGTTGGGATGTTTCTTTTTTTGTCTGGACTGAACCTTTGTAGGTTGCCTACGTACCCTACTGAGAGGGATCAAGTCGAACGTAGTTCGTTTTTTTTTTTTTTTTTTTTTTTTTTTTTTTTTGGGCAAGGGGGGTAACCTTGCGCTAGGCAAAGTACCTTTTGAGGGACTTGCCACTGGTAGGCAAAGTCGCCACTGGTTCGCAGCTATCACCCGCCTTCTTCGCTTCAATATAGTTGGAAGTGAAGATCTTCTTGACTGGAGTTTTGACGATTGCTGGAGTTTGACTGGAGTCGATGCCCCGGCAATTTGGAAGGATTTGTTCGCCGCTTTTGCAGAGACGAGCTTGAGTCTTTGTCAGGCGATGTGGTATTGCAGCTGAGGGTAGTGAACCCATGTGCGCCATGCTTTCTTTGCTGCGGCTGGATTTGAACATCGACTCGGTGGAGTTTTGCCCCCGAGTGTTTTCTGACTTGATTGCGAGTTGCTCAGAGCTGGTGCACTCGGAAGACTCGATTGAGCTCGAGACGTGCAACAGACCACGTAACGGTAGTGTCATCTCTTGCAAAGCGCTGAAGTTGACCCCGACGAATGATAACGCTGGTTCCTTTGCTGGAGGGGAAGGCGATCGTCCTGGTTTGCAAAGCCATTGAGGTACGAGCCGCAGGACTAAAGCAACTTGAGCAGGCAACGGAATGCATCGCATCGAGCTTGATTTGAAGTTGATGTGAATTTTCCGTCTTGATGCTGGCGCTTCTTTGTCTTTGTGCGCTGTCTGGATGGAGGATGTCACTAGTTTTGCAAGTGGAGAGCTTTTGTCCCTCGCAGCTGCTTTGACTTCCTGAGCTCGTAGAGGTTTTGTTGGATGAGCTTCTGCAATGGGATCTTTCACTTGGTAAAACTCGGCATCAGCAAGGTGTGCTTTAGCCTTGTTGAACAGCTTGCCGTTGGCAGCGATGCTTCTCCCCATGCTTTCGATGTTAATGCTGCTTTCTTCATCGTCTTTCCGGAGCACTTGGTGAACTTCTATTATGCAGCTGGAGATCTTGAAGTTTTGACCAGCTTCAAGGAAGCAAATAGGAAAGAACTTCTGGAGTGTCACTGGCTCTAGAGAGCTTTGCTGGAGGAGATTTTTCAGATTTGCTGGTGGTACTTTGGACGTCTTTCTTCCTGGAGCTTCATTCTTTTCCTTGAAGGACTTTCTTCTGAGGAGTTTTCTTGTTGCCCGATCTTTCTCATGGTTAGCTAGGCGTGCTATCCTGTAGCTTGATCGTCGTGGCCTTCTCCTTCGAGGCGCCATAGCCCGTGTAAGATCTTCTTTGCCAAGATGAAGAACTGGTGCTGCGACAGAAGGCTCTTCTTTGATCGGAAGGACTTGCTCTTCTAGAGACTGTACCGATTCATCTTCCGATCTCCAACCGGTTGGCTTGATTTCTTTGTTTGGAATCGAAGGAGACCTGGAGTAGAGGACATAATAGTCAATTTTGCCCGATGGTTGGCCTAGCAGGTTGACTTCGGGGCTTCTTTGTTCGTCTCTAGCTTTGAGCAGGTGCCGGGACGTAGTTTCGTTTGGAAGAGGGAGTGCTTGCATGAGAGACGGTTGCCCCCAAGACAGTAAGGATTTGGCCCTAGGCACTGAAGAAGTATGTCGTCGTCGTCTTCTTGGACTGCCCCCTTTCTTTGAGTCATCAACGGTGGACTGCCCCCCTTCTGCGAGGACCGACGGGGCATCTTGCAATTCGTCGTCCGAAGTAGAAGTATCACCGTTGTCGGGAGCCGTAATGGAGATATGATTGACGGCAGCCATGGGTGGGTGGGTGGGTATTGCAACGAAGTCCTCGATTGGCATCCCCAAACGATTGAATGCCGACTTCTTCTTTGATTGTTTGACTGGCCCGAGCCTCTCGAACACGGATGTGCGTTTTCGATTCGACCAGTCTTTACCACCTCTGGTTTGCTTCCGGAACAAGGCTTGGCCTCGAACCCGTCGTCGTCTTCTCTTGCTGTCTGGATGGCTGAGGTAGGTAGAGCGTGCATCGGAGATTGTCGATCCTTCAGCTGCTTCATCCACTATCCTTGCCTCGATGTAGTTCGAGGTGAAGGTCTTCTTCGCTGCGGTTCTGATGACCAACGGAGCTTGACTGGAGCCGATGCCTCGGCGGTTCGGGGGAATTTGCTCTCCGTTTTGAAACAGCCGAGTTTGAGTTCTCGTCATCCCATGTGGAGTTGCTGCTGGTGAAAGTATGCCCATGGCGCTTTCCTCATTGTAGCCGGCTCTGAACAGCAACTTGGCAGCATTTTGCCCCCAACTCCCTTCCGGTTTGAATCCGAGTTGCTCGAGGTCTGCTGATTCGACAGGTCTGCTCGGGTTCGGAGCTTGCGTCAGACTAGGTAGTGGCACCGTCATTTCTTGCAGAGTGATGACATTGGCCTGAGATAACGACGGGGCCAGCTTCCTTGTCGGAGTAGAAGGCGATTGCTTGGATTTACGGAGCCACTGCGGCGCGAGACGTAGGACAGGCGCCGTTTGGACTGGCAACGGGGTATGTTGCATTGCTCTTGGCTCGAAGCTGATGCGCATCCTTCGCCCAGGTTTCGGCGTTCCTTGGACCTTGAGTCTTGCCTCGTCAGAGGGTGGCACCGGATTCACGGGAAGAGGAGTCTTGTCCTTCTTTACTTCTTCAATCTTTTGAGCTCGAGGAGCTTTAGCTGGAAGAACTTCCGCGACCAGGCCCTTTGCTTGGTAGAATTTAGCATCGGCCAGGTGTGCCTCGGCCTCGTTGAATGGCTTGTCGTCCGCAACTATGCACCTTTCCACGCCTTCTTCGTAGTACTTGAGGCACTGGTGCCAGGTGGATACTACGATGCCGTTCTCGTGCAGCCATGGTCTTCCTAGCAGGAGACGATATGATGTCTGGCAGTCGATGATGTGGAAGAGGACCGTCGTATCTAGCGGGCCGATAGAAAGCTTCAAACGAATGATTCCAACGGTGGACTGTCCGCCCTGGTTGAAGCCTTGAATGACCAACTGACTTGGTGAGAGCTGGTCGTTGGTGATGCCGAGTTGACGCATCGTCTGGATGGGCATGATGTTGACGGCGGAGCCACAGTCCAACAGGATTCGGTTCACTGGCTTCTCCTTGATGTATCCCGAAACGTAGAGAGGCCGGTTGTGCAATCGCGTCCCGAGTTGCAGGTCCTCGTCTGAAAAGGTTATCGTTGCGTCACACGAGGCTGCAGCCTTGCGCTTCTGGTCGCCCTTCCTCTTCCTACTGTAGCTATCCGGATCGGCCAAGGCCGCAGCCATTGCCAGGCGAGCCTTCTTCGGGAGATGCAAAGCTTCTACAAGCGGCATGTGCAGTATCGCTTCGTCTTGAGAGGCTGTGCCCCCTTTGTCGGAATCGTCTCCCTCATCGGTGGAGTCGCCTTCTTCAGAAGCTTCGCTTTCATTATTTCCTTCCGACACTTCATGGACTTCGACCATGCAACAGGACACCTTGATGTGTTGGTCCGCTGGGAGGAAGTAATCCGGGAAGAACTCTTGCAAAGTTGTCGGCTCTGGAAGACTTTGCTGAAGGATATCGTCTTGGCTTGCTGGCGGCACTTTGAACGCCTTCCTCCCTGGAGTCTTGCTTTTCTTCTTGTAGGTCTTCCGCTTGGTGAATCCCCTCCTCACACGGTCTTGCTTGAGCTTCTTTTCTTGCCATGGCTTTCGTCGCCGCGGTAGCATGACCCATGCTTCTTCGTCGGTGGATTCCTCTTCGCTAGGATGATGGTTGACAGCAGCAACTGGTTCCCTCGAAGGCACTTGTTCTTCCTGAGGCTCTATTGGCTCGTCTTCCGATCCCCAGCCGGTGGGCTTGATTTCGTCGATTGGAACGGACGGAGGCCTTGAGTAGAGGACGTAGTAGTCGAACTTCCCCGAAGACTGGCCTAGCAGACCGACTTCTGGATCTCCTTGCTCGTATCTCCTTTGGAGCGCCCGTTGGGATGCAGCATTGCTTGGAAGAGGTGCTGGCATGAGCGATGATTGCCTCCTGGGCAGCGGTGTTTCCTCCTCGGTGAGCGCAGGAGTATGTTGACGTCGCTTTGAGACTTTCGGCTGGGAAGTTAACTTAGCGATTGGAGCTTGACAATTGATGTGCAATTTGGGCATGCTTCGCCTAGCAGCAACGAGTACTGGCGAGAAGGAGCCGAAGGTGATGGACGTCATGTTGGCCGTAGCAACCTCTCCGGAGTCGATCTCTATCTTCCCTTGCTTAGCGAGCGCCACGATTCTTTCCTTGAAGACGAAGCATCTTTCGATGGGATGACTTACTACCCGGTGGTATTTGCAGAAGAGAGGGTCGTCGACGCGATGCATCTGCTCGGGCCTCTTCGAAGGAGGGAGCTCTATCATCTTCTCTTGCAGCAGCTGGTCGAACATGGAGGAGACTTCCGAGTCTGGGAAAGGGTATTCTTTGGCTTCGAGCTCCTCGAGAGTCATCCTTTGTCTTGGCGGCGGAGGCGGTGGTATGGCGACTCCTTTCTTCTGATCTGGCTTGCCACCGATCTTGAGCGGCTTGGAGGTTGAAGCGACGTCAGCAACATTGACTTGCTTTAGTTTCGTTGCCGGTGGCTTGTCCTTCTTTTCTATCTTCAAAAAGTCCTTGTTCTTCGAGTCCCCGCGGTTTGCTAGGCTGAGTTCCATGTCATGAGCCCGAGTTGCGAGTTCTTCGAAAGACCGAGGCTTGATACCTTTGAGGATGTAAAGCAGACCCCAGTGCATGCCTTGGGTGCACATCTCGATGGCCGAGTCTTCAGACAAGCGGTCTCGTGAATTCAGCGCGAGGTTCCTCCACCTGTCGATGTAGTCGATCACTGGCTCGTCTTTCCTTTGTTTGACGGCAGTGAGTTCGGTCATGCTGATGGTTCGTCTGGTGCTGTAAAAGCGATTGAGGAACTCCCTTTCCATCTGGTCCCAGCTGTCGATGGTCCCTGCAGGAAGATCAACGTACCAGTCGAACGCGTTGCCTTTGAGGGTGCGGACGAATTGCTTCACCATCTCGTCGCCATACGTGCCGGCATTATTGCAAGTCTCGATGAAGTGGGCAACGTGCTGTCTCGGATTTCCCTTTCCATCGAAGTGCTGAAACTTTGGCGGCTGGAATCCGACTGGGAAGCGTAGCTGCTGGATCCTCGTAGTGTAGGGCTTCGAGTATGCCGCCGTGATCGGAGGAAGGCTACTGCCGTGGGAGCGCATCATGTCGGCTATCAACGCTTGGACTTGCTGAGCACTCATCGCAGCCGTTGCTGGAGGTTGAGTGGCCGCCGAGGCTGGCGCCGGGTAGACGACTTCCAATGGGACGGGAGCCGAGGAGAGCGCTGGAGTAACTGCTTGAATCGTCGGAGCGACTTCTGCAGGAGCGGGAGTTGAAGACGGAACTGGAGCGGCTACCGGAGAAGCGACGGGTTGGCTAACTGCTGCAGCGTCCTTTGCGCTTAGCTTCTGGAGCAGAGCGTTGATGTGACGATCCTTCTCCTCCATTAGCCGAGTAATCTGCGCCATGTGCTCGTTCATCTGCATGACTTGGAGCTGAAGAGCGGTCGGAGGGTGGTGACGGAGAACGCCTCGGTGTTGCATGTTCGCATCCTCGCCGTCATCATCTGAGACGTAGTTACGCCGACTTGCTTCTGGCTGATGATTGATGTTTGCCCCCTGCAGAGGAGGTGCAACGTCTGCTGGAGAACCCGAACTGGTTCGGGGTTGGGGCTGGTCCTCCCCAAACTTCTGGACATGGGCTCCAGGATCGAGGCTCGTTTCTTCATGCACCAGGGCCTCGTCGGCGCTTTGGCGAGCATCTTCGGTAGTAGCTTCTGGCACGAAGATGTCCGCAAGAGTCCGTGTACGCCGAGTGTAGACGCGCACCATTGGAGGAGCATCACCCTCCGGATTTACTGGATCACCGTGGCGGAGTAGAGGAGACTCGGCGATTGGTGAGAGGCTTGGAGCAAACGCATCGTTGTTCGTTCCGGCCATTGCAAACTTCAAGCAGCTTCTTCAACCGTACGGATGAAAGGAGAAGACGTCCCACCGGGCGTGCCAGAAATCTGTGGACGCAGAAAAAAGCGCGGGTCGTCTTTATTGCGAATCACACGAGATTACAAATGTGGCCGGGACCCGGGTTGCTCGGGTGTAGCGAGTCCGGGTTGCGGCGAGTTTTGATCAGGGGATTGTGGGAAAGATCTTCTGGGGGATCCCTTTGATCCGCGTCTCCACGTGATGTTCGTGCGAGAGCGCTGAAGGGGCTGCCCAGGACAGGGGTTTTACAGGGAGAGGGTTTTGGAGAGGCTAAGGAATGTCCACCGTTGCTTTGTCCCTTCCGTGCTTCGCGCTTTCTCGGCTAGGGGGTTTTCGGCTTCGTTCCTCGGTCTTCGCGTCTTCCTCGTTCCTTGCTTGACCTCGGTGTCCTTGATCGTCGGTTCGCGGCGTCGATCTAGCTTTTGGCGTTGGCTTTGGCTTTGGCTTTTTGGCTTTGGCTTTACTCCGGCGTGGCTCTGGCTTTTGCTTTGCTTCGGCGCTTGCACTTGGACGTAGCTGGGAGAGACTTGCGATGCTTTCGTTCTTCCGGACTTCGCGTCGTATCGGCTAGAACGTGCGGTGCTTTTGCTCGTGGCCGGCGTAGTCGCTTGGCTTTGGCACTTGCGTTGCTTTGGCGCGGGCTTTACTGGGGCTTTGCTTTGGCTTCTTGCGTAGGCTTTAGCTTCAGCGTCAACTCGATCTTCTTCCTCGAACGACGTAGGCTACTCCTCCGGTGCTTCGACGGTTTACGTATCGACTGGACTTCTCTTCTTCTCCGGGCTTCTTTGGTGTGATCGGAGTCGAAGAATGCTTTCGAAGATGGTGGGGGTAGCACCGATCTCCGTGCGACGGTTGTGGCGTCGGCTTTTGTTGATGAAGACGACGAGGGTAGCGACGGTCTCCGTGCGACGGTTGTAGCGTCGGCTTTTGTTGATGAAGACGACGAGGGTAGCGACGGTCTCCATGCGACGGTTGTAGCGTCGACTTTTGTTGATGAAGACGACGGGGTAGCGACGCTTCAGACGATCTGCTCCAGGCTTTCTTCTTCGTGGATGGGGCAGGCGTTAGTCGAAGACGACGGGGTGATGACGCTTCGCTACTCTCCTCCGGGCTTTGGGGCTTGATCGGGATCGAGGATTTGTTGGAGCCGACGGGGTAGTGCCGCTCCTCTTCTTCTCCGGGCTTTTGAGCTTGATCGGAGTCGAAGGCTTTGTTGAAGGTGACGGGTGTAGCGCCGCTTCTCTTCTTCTCCGGGCTTTTGGGCTTGATCGGAGTCGAAGGCTTGTTGGAGACGACGGGGTAGTGCCGCTCCTCTTCTTCTCCGGGCTTTTGGGCTTGATCGGAGTCGAAGGCTTGTTGGAGACGACGGGGTAGTGCCGCTCCAGACGATCTGCTCCAGCCTTTCTTCTTCGTGGATGGTGCAGACGTTTGTCGAAGACGACGGGGTGGTGACGCTTCGTTCCTCTTCTCCGGGCCTTGGAGCTTGATCGGAGTCGAGGGTTTGTTGGAGTCGACGGGGTAGTGCCGCTCCGAGCTTCTTCTCCGGGCTTTTAGGCTTGATCGGAGTCGAAGGCTTGTTGGAGACGACGGGGTAGTGCCGCTCCTCTTCTTCTCCGGGCTTTTGGGCTTGATCGAAGTCGAAGGCTTGCTGGAGACGACGGGGTAGTGCCGCTCCTCTTCTTCTCCGGGCTTTTGGGCTTGATCGGAGTCGAAGCTTGTTGGAGACGACGGGGTAGTGCCGCTCCTCTTCTTCTCCGGGCTTTTGGGCTTGATCGGAGTCGAAGCTTGTTGGAGACGACGGGGTAGTGCCGCTCCTCTTCTTCTCCGGGCTTTTGGGCTTGATCGGAGTCGAAGCTTGTTGGAGACGACGGGGTAGTGCCGCTCCTCTTCTTCTCCGGCCTTTGCTTCTGGCGTCTTCGGAGTCGAAGGGTTCTTCTTCTCCGAGCTTTCTTCTTCGTGCACGGAGTCGAAGGGATGATCTTCGTGTGCAAGGGTCTTCACATTGATGAGGACTTTCAGTAAGCCGATCCCTCGGGACAGGCTTGACTGTGCCTCGTGAAGCCTTGGGTCGATGAAGAAGCGTCTCCTCTTCTGCAGAGCTCTGGCGTTTCGTCTTCAATTTCCCGACCATTTTTTCCTTCCCCCACCCCCTCTATTTATAGGCAAAGTGGTGGGGAGAGAGATATGGAAACTTTTTAATTTTAAATCCCTTTTGTATCTCTCTTATAATTACCCGGATTTTATTCATCCATTGATGAAGGGAATAACATTTAGTTGTTTTCCTTTTCTGGCGGGTGCAATTATGGCTGGATTTTGCGCACGAAATCGATGGCGATCGGGCGCTTCGTCTTGTACGTCGGATCGAGGGATCGGCGTAGATCCGCGTGTGTGCAGACGTCATACGCTACCTCCCCCCGCGCATGGCGGTATTTTTTCCTTTTCTTTCTTTTCTTTCCTTTTCTTTTCTTTCCTTTTTCTTTTCTTTCCTTTCTTTTCTTTCCTTTTTCTTTTCTTTCTTTTTCTCCCCTTTCCTTGCAGGGCCGGCCGGCCCCTCCTTGGGGTTCGGTCCCCACTAGGGCCGGCCCTATAGGGTTTGGACCCTAGTAGGGGCCGGCCCCTCTTGGGGCGGGGTCCGAGTACGTGTCGGCGCGCGCGAGTCGGGTCCGCGTGTCGGGTTTGCATCCGCGTCGGCGCGAGCGAGTTGGGTCCGCGTGTCGGGTTTGCATCCGCGTCGGGGCCTTTGAGTCGGGTCCGGGTCCGAGCGCGTCGGGTTTGCATCCACGTCGGCACATGTAAGTCGGGTCCGGGTCCGACGAAATTCGTGTGTCTACAGTGGTAAACGGCGGTTTCTGCTGCAGCATCTGGGGATCCTTCAGGTAAAGCTGGCGGGCCCCGCTACCATTTTCTGGGGGATTCTGCAGGCTCTTGGTCCCACCAGGCAGGGCCGGTGGGTCCTGTGGTAGTCCTCGTGGGTCCACCAGGCAGGACCGGTGGGTCCCGTGGTAGTCCTCGTGGGTCCACCAGGCAGGGCCGGTGGGTCCCGTGGTAGTCCTCGTGGGCCCACCAGGCAGGGCCGGTGGGTCCTGTGGTAGTCCTCGTGGGCCCCACCAGGCAGGGCCGGTGGGTCCGTAGTTAGTTGGTAAACTTCTGCCAAAATTTGCACCCACAGCCTCCCGTTCTCCTGCCCTCCTAGAGAGAGAGCTTGTGATTCTCAAAACTGCTGAGCTCTGCAGATGAATAGAAAGTTAGAATTATTCCGAAGATACAACTCGAATAGTGGATCAAGAAGATGCACATACCACTACATCTAGCCGATCGAAGGCTTCTTCAAAAGTAGCTTCCGAAAGATTGCAAAGCTTCTGGATCACGCTAGTAGGGTGGTTGATGTCAACATCACCCAAGCTCTTCATCTTCTGAGTCGAGCCAACAGGCGTACCTGCAATCAACACAAGAGTTCAAAGTGTTAGAATATTTTCAAGCTTCAAAGACAAGGCAATCAAGGCAAGTTAGTACAGATACCTGAAGCCTCGACCTGAGGAGCCTTTCCCTTTCATTGTCGGAGCTCTTACCCTTGGGGGTCGATTTCTCCTTGATGGGGGTTGGCTCTGGCATGGGTTGGGGAGTAGCATTACCCACCCGGCTTCCTCTCTCCAAGTGAGCGGGAGAGGGAACATCTCGAGGAGGTGAGGCTCCCCCTTCATCTTCATGCCCGCTCGAATTATCGAGCCCTGCCACCATAGCAGCTACTTCCTCAGCCAGGGATCGCGAAGGGGGTGGGGGTTGTTCAACCTCCACACCCCCACTTGTAGTCGCCCCTTCAAGACGGGGAACCTCGGGAAGTATCTGATCGAGGGGTGTAGGGTTGCTTCCAACCCCACCACTCCCCGATAGCTTGATTTTGAAGCGCAGTGGGTTCTTTTTCAGCTCCCCAAAGTGATAGGCAGGAATCACTTTAGGGCCATCGCCCGTTGCGTCCATAACCCCCTCCATCTTGCGAGCCTTAGCTTCGTCAATAAGGATCGGCTGCGAGTCCTCATCAGCACCACCAGTGGGGGTGGGAGGAATTTCTTCCTCACCACCACCATGTCCTTCAGCACCACCAGTAGGGGTGGGAGGAATTTCTTCCTCGCCACCCCCATGTCCTTCGCCCCCATCTTCCTCGTCATCTTCCTCATCCTCTTCATCTCCATTTTCTTCCCCATCGCTGCCAGTACTGTCATCAGCATCTTCATCACCATCATCATCACCACCTTCCTCCTCTCTCTCTTCTTCCTCCTCCTTCTTATCCTCCTCCTGCTTGATGGGGATTTTTCTTTTCTTCTTCACCGGGCCCCTTTGTGTCACCAATTTCTCCTCCGTGGGCAAGCTGCGCCTAGCTCCGTAAGCCTTCTTCTCAAATCAAAGTTTTCTGACAATTTTGCCTGACTCAGGGTCCTCCTCATAATCTGAGTAGATGACCTCGTTATCTTCATAACGAAGCTTCGATCGGTGGAGGAGGTTGGCATTGCCATATCGGACCGGGCAATTTAAGAATTGCTTCCACGACCGAGTCCCGCATGTCAGCTCCAAAAAGAGGTTGTCAAGGGCTCCTACTCGCTCTGAAGGCCACGAGAGAGCTCCTCCTGCACTGTACATGTCCACCTCTTCATGCACCTTGTACCGGGGAACCTCAGGAACAGACATAGGAGTCCAGGCTCCAGACACCGATAGCGGCCAGTCAGTATAAAGTTTGTCAGAGCCGATGGTGTCGATAATCGGGCGCAGGGCAGAGACACCCGTTAGATTGTAGAATGGGTTATCTTTCCTCCAGGCCCATCGATAGTGATAGAAGAAATATCCTAGCTCGATCCTGGCTTCTTCGCCTTCAGGGAGGCTGGAATAACATTCCCTGAGCTCCTTCTGGAAGTCTGACTCTACGCGGCAGAAGGCGTAGATGATCCTCCAGGCGTTTCCAGTAACCTGCCCAGGACAGAGACCGGAGGTGTTCAGCAACCTCGCGGCAAAAGGAGGCAATGGAAGGCGCAGTCCACAGTTGAGCTGGCCAATGGTGACGATGGTTCCCATCACTTGCTCCTTGCTCGCGTACGAGACAAAGATTGTCCGCCTGTCGATACCGAAAGCTGAAAGAACTCCCGGAAGCGCTGGCCGGACCTTCCCCTCAGTAAAGCATGCTAGCAGCTTCTGCAATTTCTCCCTCTTCACATCAGTAAGTTTGCCCCAGATGTTATATCCAAACTGCGGCTCCGTCGACAGAGGCAGCTGTGGGCAAAGAACGAATCTTGCTTTGGGGATGTGCTCCGGACGAGAAGGTGCAGAACCGAACCCCACTCCTTGGTGCCTCTTGCCCAACTGGCCAAGTTCGATCAACTCAGCCTTGCCTTTGCCTCGGCCCTTCGGAGCAGAAGAGACTTCGACAACTTCCTTGCCCTTCCTCTTGGAAGGAACTGCACCCTTCTTCGAACTACCAGAAGAAGTCATTTGACCGATCAAGAGGAAACGAAGAACGAGAGATTGGAAGCAAGAGTCTGGAAGCAAGAGTCTGGACTTCAAAAAATTTTGGAAGCGTGAGGCGAAAATAACAGCGAGAAAGACTTATATACCCAGGGTAAACTGGCGCGCAAATCAAGAAGACACGTGTCTTCACCATATCAAATCGTGTGTTTTTGTAGGTACACGTGGCATCCATCCATAGCAAGCGCAAAATCAGGCAAACCGTCGGACCAGACGAAGCGTCAGACCTACCGATCCACGTAAACCAACGGTCCAAGCAAACCACCGGTCTGAGTGAACCGGACCACCGGTTCAAAGCCACATTTAGGCAAACCGAAGATTCAAAGCAGAAAAAATCGAACTCCATCGATATTCAAGACTGCCAAAGATCAAAGAAGGAGAACAGGATATACCACTTCCTCAAAGATACAGGTTCAAGACTTTGACCTTGACCGGCTGATTTTAGCCGATCGGTCAAACTTGACCGATCGGTCAAAATCAACCGATCGGTCGATTTTCTACTGGATCTGGCAAAAAGCCTAGGTTTTTTGCCGATCACCCAAACCTTGACCGGCTGATTTTAGCCGATCGATCAAACTTGACCGATCGGTCAAAATCAACCGATCGGTCGATTTTCTACTGGATGTGGCAAAAAACTTAGGTTTTTTGCCGATCACCCAAACCTTGACCGGCTGATTTTAGTCGATCGGTCAAACTTGACCGATCGGTCAAAATCAACCGATCGGTCGATTTTCTACTGGATCTGGCAAAAAGCTTAGGTTTTTTGCCGATCACCCAAATCTTGACCGGCTGATTTTAGCCGATCGGTCAAAATCAACCGATCGGTCGATTTTCTACTGGATCTGGCAAAAAACTTAGGTTTTTTGCCGATCACCCAAACCTTGACCGGCTGATTTTAGCCGATCGGTCAAAATCAACCGATCGGTCGATTTTCTACTGGATCTGGCAAAAAACTTAGGTTTTTTGCCGATCACCCAAACCTTAACCGATCGGTCAAAATCAACCGATCGGTCGATTTTCTACTGGATCTGGCAAAAAACTTAGGTTTTTTGCCGATCACCCAAACCTTGACCGGCTGATTTTAGCCGATCGATCAAACTTGACCGATCGGTCAAAATCAACCGATCGGTCGATTTTCTACTGGATCTGGTAAAAAACTTAGGTTTTTTGCCGATCACCCAAACCTTGACCGGCTGATTTTAGCCGATCGGTCAAACTTAACCGATCGGTCAAATTTGATCGATCGATCAAAATTAACCGATCGGTCAAACTTGACCGATCGGTCAAAATCAACCTATCGGTCAATTTTCTACTGGATCGGTCAAAAAACCATGTTTTTTGACCGATCACCCAATCCTTGACCGGTCAAACTTGACCGATCGGTCAACCTTGACCGATCGGTCAAAATCAATCGATCGGTCAATTTTCTACTGGATCGGTCAAAAAACCATGTTTTTTGACCGATCACCCAATCCTTGACCGGTTGAAATTGACCGATCGGTCAAACTTGACCGATCGGTCAAACTTGACGGATCAGTCAAAATTGACCGATCAGTCTTTTTTATGCTAACATTCGACAAGCTTCTTCGTACCTTTTGCTACAGGGAGTTGCTATTTTTTGTACCAAATCCAAGCCAGCCAGAACGAGCTCTAGCTAACTTGGAGGGGGTAACTATGGGTGTAAATTTTTGCAGAAGTTTACCAACTACCACGGGACCCACCGGCCCTGCCTGGTGGGCCCACGAGGACCACCGCGGGACCCACCGGCCCTGCCTGGTGGGCCCACGAGGACCACCGTGGGACCCACCGACCCTGCCTGGTGGGCCCATGAGGACCACCGTGGGACCCACCGGCCCTGCCTGGTGGGCCCACGAGGATTATCACGAGACCCACTGGCCCTGCCTGGTGAGACCAAGAGCCTGTGGAATCCCCCAGAAAATGGTAGCGAGGCCCGCCAGCTTTACCTGGAGGATCCCTAGATGCTGCAGCAGAAACTGCCTTTTACCACCAGAAAATCCTATAAGTAGCAGAGCCTTCGAGTGTAAAAGGATCCGAAATCCATTTTCCACTTTCGAGATCTGATTTTCAGAATCCAGAGCTCTGGAATCTCTCAGCTCCCCATCTACCATCTCTCTTTGATCTTCTTCTCTCCTTCGAAGAGATCAGAGTGTTTCTAGTGATACTCGGCCTGTCGAGATCACTTTGACATAAGTGTTAGTGAATTCGGGTTGCTCCCTATAGCACGGAGACGTAGGCTTCGGCTGAACTCCGAGATCACCTCTCGTGTCAAACACTCTCTCTGATTAAATCTCTCTATTTATATATCAAAGGCTTCAACTCCAATCAATAGATCGACCAACGATCTTCGACGTCAACTTCAACTTCAATTGACTGGTGAGGCGAAGTCTTCGGGTCGGCATGAAGATTTTCCCCCACAAGGATTATGGGCAAACTAGTAAAGTATCGAAATCCTTGGAATCTATGTAATGTGATCCTTGCATGAAAGGCAAAAGCTGAGTATTCAAGGTAGGGACTATGATATTTTTCGAGGAGACTAATTCTTTGTAGGAAGGTTTGTAATCCTAGTAGGAGCATGGTAGACCAGGGTCTAAGTCTAAGAGGTCGTGACCTATCTAGATATGCATAAAACCTCATAAAGAAGGGATGTGTAAGAGGTTCCCTCCAAAAGGGAGCCCCTGGCCTCCACAATCAACCGGCTAAGGGTCTGGGTGGGAGGTATGCATTTCGATATTCCCACTGGGTGAGAGCTATGTTTCCTTCCATGCTGGTTCGCCTAGTGGTTTCTCTCGGGACATGGAGGATACCGGTGGCAGAGGGTGACGGTTTTTTTCCTGCACCACGGGAGCCTATGAACCCCCCGCCGACACCACCTAGATTTGTGGGAAGCATCCGAAAGCTTGTGTGAAGCCGTTTTTGCTACGCACACAGGTCACATAAAGCTGGCCAAAAGGAGATTGAAAAGTCTTTCAGTTTACCATTGGTAATTCTGATGAAGACTGGGTCGTAAAAACCCCGTTGGTAGAAGCGGTTGCATGCTCTCACCGAGATGCTGTCTCCAAATCAAGGCCGATAGTCTCAGTGCTCGAGCCCAGGGAATTTAGATTCTTGGATGTCTCCACTTGAGGTAGTGAAGACATAGCGGCTGGAGTAAACATTATCTATTTCTAAATTGCATTAAATAGATAGTAGTAAACCCTAATTTTGCTTTGAACCATTGTTTACAGAAATCATGACCAAGCTCAACCCCCTTGCCTCCATACTTAATGATAAAAAGCTTATGGGACCAAACTACGAGGACTGGAAGCGTAACTTGATGCTCGTCCTAAGGGTTGGCAAACATACAATTGCCCTAAGTACCCCTCAACCGGCCATGCCGGGACCAAGTGCAACTGAGGCCCAATTGAAGGAATGAAAAGACTAGCTAGATACTGATGAGATGTGCAAGTGCTACATAGTGGTATCCTTGCAGACCGTCCTTCAGAAGCAAGTCGAAGACATGGCCTTTGCTTCAGACATGAGGCTCTACCTAAAGGAAATGTTCAAGGGTCGTAGTTGGGTAACTCGTTACCTGACCATCAAGAAATTGGTGTCCACGAAGTTGGCAGAGGGGACTTTAGTTCGGGATCATATGCTGAAATTGTTTGGCTATATGAACGAGCTTGGTTTCTTCGATGTCATCTTGGATGTAAAGATCCAGACCGACATTTTCCTCACGTCTCTGTCAGGAGCGTTTGAGGGCTTCGTTACCAACTTTAACCTTAACCGGTTGGATATGTCTAACGCAGATCTCCTAATCTATCTAGGGCCAGCCCTAGCTTCCTTGACACCATGGGAGACTGGCCCTATAAGTAGAATAGGGAGAGGGAGGGCCGGCCCTATGTGCTTCTACCTCTCCTCTAAAAATCCGACCCCCCCTTTGCTCCTTCTTTGTGGTTTCGGCCAAGGGAAAGAGAGGAAGAGGAAGGGAGAAGAAAGAGGAAGGAAGGAGAAGGAAGAAAAAAGAAAGAGAAGGAGGAAACCTCGCGGCTCGCCATCATCTTCGCAACGGATTCCTCCATCGGCTCATAATCCTTGCACTCAGAGACGGGATTTCAAGAATTCTTCAATTCGCAAAGGACAAGGTGCTATCCGACAGTTTCCCTTGCGATTCAAGTGCGGTTCTTTATCATTCCGTTGTCTCTGGATCATAGATCCATAAGGTATGATGATTCTAAACACCTAACTAGATACGTGCATGTCTTCCGTAGATCATAGTATGCCTCTAGGGTGTCCGCACATACGCTAAGATCATATATTTGCATGTACATTATTTTATAGCGAAATTGTAATGAAATATACATCGTATGATCTTCAAATCTTTCTTTTGCTTCCGCTGCGACTCTGATAAGCAAATCCAATTCCAATACTGGAGCAGGACTTCTTCTTTCTTCTATTTTTGTTTATCTCACCGTTCTCTTCTCTCTTCTTCTCTCAATAGATTGCCAATAAATTTTTTGCAATAAAAATAATTTATATTTTTCTCTAAAAAAGTTTAAAATAATACAAATATTATGAGATCGTTCGATTGGATGGCAATAGACTAGAGCAGAACTTCTTCTCTCTTCTATCTTCGTTTATATTTTTGTTCTCTTATTTCTTCTTCTCTCTCTTTTGTCTTCGTTTCTCTCTTCGTTTTCTTTTTATTGGTCAACAGGGCTCGACATATTCATGCTGATAACGTGTTGTAAGATGGGAGAAAGAGAGAGTCATCAAACGTGCCACATCTAAAGGGATCATATATTATTTATAGGGAAGCTTACTTAGGTCCTAAGCAATCTATAGAAAACCCTAATCCATGGGAGAAGAAAGAAGAGAATGAAGAGATTTAATTATCTTATTGAATAGTAGAGTTTTGGAATTTAGATTCCTTCTTACTTCGTACCTATACCCGTGGCCAATAGACTGGAGCAGGACTTATTCTCTCTTCTCTCATTGTTTATCTCTCTATTCTCTTATCTCTTTTTTGTCTTCGTTTCTCTCTCCGTTTTCTTATAACTGGTCGGCTAGGCTCGATATGTTTGTACTGATAAAGTGTTGTGAGATGGGAGAAAGAGAGAGCCATCAAACATGCCCCACCCTAAAGGGGTCATATAAATATTGAAAAGTAGAGTTTTGGAATTTAGATTATTTCTTACATCATACCTATACCCGTGGCCAATGGACTGGAGCAGTACTTTTCCTCTCTTCTTTCTTCATTTATCTCTCCGTTCTTTTCTCTTTCCTTCTCTCTTTTGCGGAGTTTTGGAATTTAAATTCCTTCTTACTATACACCTATACCCGTGTGAGAAGAGACTATTTAAATAATTAATTCTCAGTTCTGTTCTCTCTCTTTTGTCTTTGTTTCTTTCTCTATTTTTTTATGACTGGTCAGTTGGGCTAGATATGTTCGTGCTGATAACGTTTTATGAGATGGGAGAAAGAAAGAGCGATCAAACGTGCCCTACCCTAATGGGGTCATATTTTATTTATATAGTAAGCTTACTTAGGGCCTAAGCAATATATGGTAAACCTTAATCCATGGGAGAAGAGAGAAGAGAACAGAAAGATTTAATTATTTTATTGAGAAGTAGAGTTTTAGAATTTAGATTCTTTCTAACTACACACCTATACCTATGGCGAATAGACTAGAGCAGGACTTCTTCTCTCTTCCCTATTCGTTTATCTCTCTGTTTTCTTCTCTCTTCTTCTTTCTCTTCTGTCTTCGTTTCTCTCTCTGTTTTCTTATGACTGGTTGGTTGGACTCGACATATTCATACTGATAATGTGTTGTGAGATTGGAGAAAGAGAGAGCCATCAAATATGCCTCACCCTAATTAGATTTCTTCTTACTTCACACCTATACCCGTGGCCAATAGGTTGGAGCATGACTTCTTCTATCTTCTCTCTTCATTTATCTCCGCATTCTCTTCTCTCTTCTGTCTTCCTTTCTCTTTCTGTTTTCTAATGACTGGTCGCCTGGGCTCGACATGTTCATGCTGATAACGTATTGTGTGATGGAGAAAAAGAGAGCCGTCAAACATGCCCCACCCTAAAGGGGTCATATAAATATTGAGAAGTTGAGTTTTGGAATTTAGATTCTTTCTTACTTTATACTTATACCCATAGTGAATGGACTAGAGCATGACTTCTTTTCTCTTCTCTCTTCATTTATCTCTTCGTTCTTTTCTTTCATCTACTCTCACTTCTATATTCGTTTCTCTCTCTGTTTTCTTATGACCGGTCAGCTGGGCTCGACATGTTTGTGCTGATAACGTGTTGTGAGATAGGAGAAAGAAAGAGCCATCAAACATGCTCTACCCTAAAGGGGTCGTATATTATTTATAGGGTAAGCTTACATAGGGCCTAAGTAATCAATGGAAAACCCTAATCCATGGGAGAGATCCGACGGTGGACAGCCATCCGATCGAACGATCTCATAGCAATTGTAATATTTCAAATTTTTTAAAGAAAAATATAAATTATTTTTAATGCAAAAAATTCGGGTGTGCCTTATCTTCCTTCTTTACTTTCTATTATTTAATTAATTTAATTAATTTAATAAATTAAATAGTTAAATAATTAAAAAAATATTTAATTATCTTTATAACTAAATATTTAAAGAATTTAAATAATTTATTTAATATTTAAATATTAAAATAAATAAATATTAATTTGATTATTTAAAAAAATTTAAGTTATTTAAAAAAATATTTTATTATTTATATATTTAAAAAATTAGTTTATTATTTAAATAATAAGTAAATATTTATTGAATTATTATTATTTTTAATTACTTTATTAAATAATAAATTTTTTTATTTATTTCAATTAATATTTCATAATTTAATAAAAAAAGTTTAATTAATTAATTACATAATAAATTTATTAAAATTATTAATTTTTTAACTATATCTTCTTCTCTCTTTTCTGTCTTCGTTTCTCTCTCCGTTTTCTTGTGACTGGTCGGTTGGGCTCGACATGTTCATGCAGATAATGCGTTGTAAGATGAAAGAAAGAGAGAGCTGTCAAACGTGCCCCACCCAAAAGGGGTCGTATATTATTTATAGGGTAAGCTTACTTAGGGCCTAAGCAATCTATGGAAAACCCTAATCCATAGAAGAGATCCGACGGTGGACAACTATCCGATCGAACGTGCCCCACCCTAAAGGGGTCGTATTAATTATTTATTTAAATAATTATTAAATCAATTTTCTTAACTAGTAAGCTTACCTTATAAATATTTAATTATATATAATTGATTATTGCCATAGTTATAGGTGTGAAGTAAGAAGGAATCTAAATTCCAAAACTTCACTTCTCAATAGTATCATCTCAACGTTATTATGATTATCATAGTAATATTACTATAATTTTTTTAATTAAATAATTATTTATTTAATTATTAGATAATTTAAATAATTTGATAATTTAATAATTAAATTTATTAATTAATGTGTTGTGAAATGGGAGAAAGAGAGAGTCATCAAACTTACTCCACCCTAAAGGGGTCGTATAATATAATTAAATTTCTCCGTTTTTTTCTCTTTTCTCCCATGGATTAGGGTTTCTCATAGATTGCTTAGGCCCTAAGTAAGCTTACCCTATAAATAATATATGACCCCTTTAGGGTGGGGCACGTTTACGGCTCTCTCTTTCTCCCATCTCACAACACATTATCAGCACGAACATATAGAGCCCAGCCGACCAGTCGCAAGAAAACAGAGAGAGAAACGAATACAGAAGAGGAGTTTTGGAATTTAAATTCCTTCTTACTTCACACCTATACCCAGGGTCAATGGACTGGAGCAGGACTTCTTCTTTCTTCTCTCCTTATTTATCTCTCTGTTTTTTTTTCTTCTTCTCTCTCATCTATCCGAAGAGAAAAGAGAAAAGAAGTCCTTCTCTAATCCATTCGCCACGGGTAAAGGTGTGAAGTAAGAAGGAATCTAAATTCTAAAACTCCATAGAAGAGAGAGAAGAAGAGAGAAGAGAACGAAAAGATAAACAAAGACAGAAGAGAGAGATACGACTGGTCAGCTGGGCTCGATAGTAAGAAGAGGCACACCCGAATTGCTTAGGCCCTAAGTTCAAATATTAAGAGATACATCGTCGGATCTCTCCCATAGATTAGGGTTTTTCATAGATTACTTTGGCCCTAAGTAAGCTTACCTTATAAATAATATATAACCCCTTTAGGGTGAGGCATGTTTAACGGCTCTCTCTGTCAACTATCTCATAACACGTTATCAGCACGAACATGTCGAGCCCAGCGACTAGTCGCAAGAAAACGGAGAGAGAAACAAAGACATAAGAGAGAGAAGAAGAGAGAAGAGAATGGAGAGATAAACGAAGAAAGAAAAGAGAAGAAGTCCTGTTCTAGTCAATTGGCCCTGGGTATATATGTGAAGTAAGAAGGAATCTAAATTCCAAAACTCCGCTTCTCAATAATATAATTAAATCTCTCTGTTCTCTTCTATCTTCTCCCATGGATTAGGGTTTACCATAGATTGCTTAGGCACTAAGTAAGCTTACCCTATAAATAATATATGACCCCTTTAGAGTAGGGCATGTTTGATGGCTCTAACTTTCTCCCATCTCACAACATGTTATTAGCACCAACATGTCTAGCCCAACCGACCAGTCATAAGAAAACGGAGAGAGAAACGAAAATAGAAGATAAGAGAAGAGAACGGAAAGATAAATGAAGGGTAGGACTTCTTACTTCATACCTATACCCTTGGCCAATTGACTAGAGTAGGACTTCTTCTCTCTTCTCTCTTTATTTATCTCTCTATTCTCTTCTTTTTTCTCTTCTGTCTTTGTTAAACTCTACTTCTTTTCTCAATAAATAGAGAGAGAAATGAAGACAGAAGAGAGAAGAGAACGGGAGATAAATGAAGAGAGAAGAGAGAAGAAGTCCTACTCCAGTCTATTGGCCATGGGTATAGGTGTGAAGTTCTCTCTTCTATCTTTGTTTAGCTTTCCGTTATTTTCTCTCTTCTTTTGTCTTCATTTTTCTCAATATTTTTCTTATGACTGGTCGACTGGGCTCGACATGTTCGTGCTGATAACATATTATGAGATGGAAGGAAGAGAGAGCCGTCAAATAAGAAACCCAACTCCATGGGAGAAGAGAGAAGAAAACAGAGAGATTTAACTATATTATTGAGAAGTGGAGTTTTGGAATTTAGATTCCTTCTTACTTAACACCTATACCCATGGATAATGGTATGGAGCAGGACTTCTTCTTTCTTCTTTCTTCGTTTATCTCTCTATTCTCTTCTATCTTTTTCTCCTTACTCACAACAGTTATCAGCATGAATATGTCGAGCCCAACCGACCACTATTTAAAATTTAACTAAATTATTTAAATTATTTATCTCTCTATTCTCTTTACTCTTCTTCTCTTTTTTCTGTCTTTGTTTCTCTCTGTGGTTTCTTGTGACTGATTGGCTGGGCTCGATATGGTCATGTTGATAACGAGTTGTGAGAAAAAATAAGAAGAGAAAAGAGAAGGGAGAGATAAACGAAAAAAGAAGAGAGAAGAAGTACTACTCCAGTCCATTCGCCACGGGTATAGGTGTGAAGTAAGAAGGAATCTAAATTCCAAAACACCACTTCTAAATAAAATAATTAAATCTCTCCATTCTCTTCTCTTTTCTCCCATAGATTAGAGTTTCCCATAGATTGCTTAGGACCTAAGTAAGCTTACCCTATAAATAATATACGACCCTTTTAGGATGGGCATATTTGACGGCTCTTCTTTTCTCCCATCTCATAACACTTTATCAGTACAAACATGTTGAGCCCAGTTGACCAGTCGTAAGAAAACAGAAAGAGAAATGAAGACAGAAGTGGAGTTTTGGAATTTAAATTCTTTCTTACTTCACACCTATACCCGTGGCCGATAGACTAGAGTAGGACTTCTTCACTCTTCTCTCTTTGTTTATCTATTATTTCTTTTTTCTCTTCTTCTCTCACTTCTGTCTATATTTCTCTATTCGTTTATTGAGAGAAGAAGAGGAGTTTAACAAAGATAGAAGAGAGATAAAAAGCGAAAAGAGAACGGAGAGATAAATAAAGAGAAAAGAGAGAACTACACACCTATACCTGTGACTAATAGACTGGAGCGGGACTTCTTCTCTCTTCTCTCTTCATTTATCTCTTCGTTTTCTTCTCTCTTTTTCTTTCTCTTCTGTCTTCGTTTCTCTATCCGTTTATATAGAGAAGAAGTAGAGTTTAACGAAGACAGAAGAGAGATAAGAAGCGAGAAGAGAACAGAGAGATAAATAAAGAGAGAAGAGAGGACATGTCCTGCTCCAGTCCATTGGTCATGGGTATAAGTATGAAGTAAGAAGGAATCTAAATACCAAAACTCCACTCTGACTTCGTTTCTCTTACTGTTTTCTTGCGATTGGTCGGCTAAGCTCGACATATTCGTGCTGACAACATATTGCGAGATGAGAGAAAGGGAGAGCCGTCAAACATGCCCCACCCTAAAGGGGTCGTATATTATTTATAGGGAAAGCTTACTTAGGGCCTAAGCAATATATGGGAAACCCTAATCCATAGATGAAGAGATAAAAAAACGAGGAGATTTAATTATATTATTAAGAAGTGGAGTTTTTGAATTTAGATACCTTTTTACTGTACACCTATACCCGTGGTGAATGGACTGGAACAGGACTTCTTCTCTCTTCTCTCTTCGTTTGTCTTTCTGTTCTCTTCTTTCTTTTCACAACATGTTATTAATATGAACATGTCAGCCTAACCGACTAGTCATAAGAAAATAGAGAGAGAAATGATGATAGAAGAGAGAGAAGATAACGGAGAGATAAATAAAGAGGAAATATAGAAGAACTCCTGCTCCAGTCCATTGGCCACACGTATAGTTGTAAAGTAAGGAGGAATCTAAATTCTAGAACTCCACATAAGAGAGATCAGAAGAGAGAAGATAAAGAAGGGATAAATAAAGAGAAAAGAGAGAAGAAGTCCTACTCCAGTCCATTGGCCACGGGTATAGATGTGACGTAAGAAGAAATCTAAATTCCTAAACTCCCCTTCTGTCTTCGTTTCTCTCTCCGTTTTCTTATGACTGGTCAGCTGGGCTCGACATGTTCGTACTGACAACGTGTTATGAGATGGGAGAAAGAGAGAGCCATCAAACGTGCCCCACCCTAAAAGGGTCGTATATTATTTATAGGGTAAGCTTCCTTAGATCCTAAGCAATCTATAGGAAATCCTAATCCATAGGAGATATCCGACGGTGGACAGCTATCCTTCATACTTCACACCTATACCCGTGGCCAATAGAATGGAGCAAGACTTCTTTTCTCTTCTCTCTTCGTTTATCTCTCCGTTCTCTTCTCTTTTTTTCTCTCATCTCACCACACATTATCAGTACGAACATGTCGTGCCCAGCCATCTAGTCACAAGAAAACGGAGAGAGAAACAAATACAGCAGAGAGAGGAGAGAAGAGAACGAAGTGATAAATATAGAGAGAAAAGAGAAGAAGTCCTGCTTAAGTCCATTAGCCATGAGTTTAGGTGTGTAGTAAGAAGGATGGCTGTCCTCCTTCAGATACCTCCCATAGATTTTGATTTCCTATAGATTTCTTTGGCCCTAATTAATCTTACCCTATAAATAATATATGACCCCTTTAGGGAGGGGCACGTTTGATGGCTCTCTCTTTTTCCCATCTCATAACACATTATCAGTACGAAAATATCGAGCTCAACTGACCAGTCACAAGAAAATAGAGAGAGAAACAAAGATAGAAATGGAATTTTGGAAATTAGATTCCTTCTTACTTCACACCTATACCCATGGCCAATGGACTGGAGTAGGACTTCTTCTCTTTTTACTTTATTTATCTCTCCGTTCTCTTCTCTCTTCTTCTCTCTCTTGTATGGAGTTTTGAAATTTAGATTCATTCTTACTTCACACCTATACCCGTGGCCAATGGACTAGAGCATGACTTCTTCTCTCTTCTTTCTTCGTTTATCTCTCCGTTCTCTTCTCTCTTCTTCTCTCACTTCTGTCTTTGTTTCTCTCTCCGTTTTCTTATGACTGGTCGGCTGGGCTCGACATGTTCGTGCTGATAATATGTTATGACAAGTGAGAAGAGAACGAAGAGATAAACGAAGAGAAAAGAGAGAAGAAGTCCTGCTTCAGTCCATTCACCACGAGTATAGGTGTGAAGTAAGAAAAATCTAAATTCCAAAATTCTACTTCTTAATAATATAATTAAATCTCTTATTTGTCTTCTCTCTTCTCCCATGGATTAGGGTTTCCCATAGACTGCTTAGGCCCTACGTAAGCTTACCCTATGAATAATATACGACCCCTTTAGGGTGGGGCATATTTGACGACTGTCTCTTTATCCCATCTCATAATACGTTATCAGTATGAACATGTCAAGCCCAGCTGACCAGTTGTAAGAAAACAGAGAGAGAAACAAAGACAAAAAAGATAGAAGAAGAGAGAAAAGAACGGTGAGATAAACGAAGATAGAAGAGAGAAGAAGTCCTGCTCCAGTCCATTGGCCACGGGTATAGATTTGAAGTAAGAAGGAATCAAAATTCCAAAACTCCACTTCTTAATATTTATATGACCCCTGATGATAAGGCACGTTTGACAGATCTCTCTTTCTCCGATTACACAACACGTTATCTACACGAACATGTTGAGCCCAGTGGACCAGTCATAAGAAAACAGAGAGAGAAACAAAGACAGAAGGGAGAAAAGACAAGAGAAGCTAACAGAGAAATAAACAAAGAGAGAAGAAGTCCTGCTCCAGTACATTGGCCATAGGTATAGGAATAAAGTAAGAAGGAATCTGAATTCAAAAACTCCACTTCTCAATAATATAAGTAAATATCTCCGTTCTCTTCTCTCTTCTCCTATGGATTAGGATTTTCCATAGATTGCTTAAGCCCTAAGTAAGTGTACCCTATAAATAATACATGACCCCTTTAGGGTAGGGCATGTTTGACAGCTCTATCTATTTCTCCAAAATCACAACACGTTATCAGCACGAACATGTCGAGCCCAGTCGACCAGTCGCAAGAAAATGGAGAGATAAACGAAGACAGAAGAGAGAAAAGAAAAGAGAAGAGAATGGAGAGATAAATGAAGAGAGAAGAAGTCATGCTCCAGTCCATTGGCCATGGGTATAGGTGTAAAGTAAGATGGAATCTAAATTCCAAAACTCCACTTCTGTCTTCGTTTTTCTCTTCGTTTTCTTACGATTGGTCGGCTAGGCTCAATATGTTCGTGCTGATAGCATATCTAGTTTAATTAAGAAGGAATCTAAATTTTAAAACTTCACTTCTTAATAATATAATTAAATTTCTTCATTCTCTTCACTCTTCTCCTATAGAATAGGGTTTCCCATATATTGCTTAGGCCCTAAGTAAGCTTACCCTATAAATAATATTCGACCCCTTTAGGGTAGGGCGTGTTTGATGACTCTCTCTTTCTCCCATCTCACAACACTTACCTTATAAATAATATATGACCCCTTTAGGGTAGAGCACATTTGATGGCTTTCTCTTTCTCCCATCTTATAACACGTTATCTTTTGTTTCTCTCCCCGTTTCTCTCCCCGTTTTCTTTATTTCTCTCTCTTTCTTTTATAGTATAAAATAAAATAAATAAGTATTAATAGAAAAGAGATAGAAAATTATTTTAAACTAGAGAAAGCAGGACTTCTTTTCTCTCCTCTCTTCGTTTATCTTTCTATTCTCTTTTTTCTTTCTCCCATCTCATAATATATTATCAGCACGATTATATCGAGCCTAGCCGACCAGTTGCAAGAAAACGGAGAAAGAAACAAAGACAGAAGTAGAGTCTTCTATCTTCGTTTATCTCTCTATTCTCTTCTCTCTTCTTCTCTCTCTTTTGTCTTCGTTTCTCTCTCCGTTTTTTTACGACTGGTCGGCTGGGCTCGATATATTCGTGCTGATAACGTGTTGTAAGATAGGAGAAAAAGAGGACCGTCAAGCGTGCCCCACGCTAAAGGTGTCGTATATTATTTATAGGGTCAGCTTACTTAGGGCCTAAACAATCTACGAGAAACCATAATCCATATGAGAGGTCCGATGGTGGATAGCAATCCGATCGAACGATCTCTCAACAGTTGTAATGTTTTATATTTTTTTGAAGAATAATGTAAAATATTTTTAAAGCAAAAAATTTGAGTGTGCCTCATCATTTTTCTTTACTTCCTATTATTTAATTAATTTAATTATTTAATAAATTAAATATTTAAATAATTAAATAACTAAATATATATTTAATTATCTTCTCTCTTCTCACTTTATTTTATTACTATAATAATTAAGTGGAGTGTTGTTACTATAATTTTTTTAATTAAATTAATAGTTTAATTAAAACGAAGAGAGAAGAGAATTTACTATGATAATCATAGTAACGTTGAGATGATACTATTGAGAAGTAGAGTTTTAGAATTTAGATTTCTTTTTACTTCACACCTATACCCGTGGCGAATGGACTAGAGTAGGACTTCTTCTCTCTTCTCTCTTATTTATCTTCGTTTAAATTATTTAACAATTCAAAAAATTTATAAATTAAGTTTTTAGTAAAATTATTAATTTAAGAAAACAAATTTTTTGCTTTAAAAATAATTAATATTTTTTTAAAAAAAATTTAAAACATTACAACTGTTATAAGATCGTTCGATCGGATGGCTGCCCACCATCGGATCTCTCTAATGGATTAGGGTTTCCCATAGATTGCTTAGGCCCTAAGTAAGCTAACCCTATAAATAAAATATGACCCTTTTAGGTTAGGGCACGTTTGACGACTTTCTTTTTCTCCCATTTCACAACATATTATCAGCTCGAACATGTCGAGCCCCATAGAATCTAATTAAATAAATATTTAATTAATTACAGAACTTCTTCTCTCTTCTCTTTTCGACATGTTCGTACTGATAATGTGTTTTGAGATGGGAGAAAGAGAGAGCCATCAAACGTTCCCCACCCTAAAGGGGTCATATAATCTTTAAAGAAGAAAGAAGAGAACGGAGAAATAAACAAAGAGAAAAGAGAGAAGAACTCCTACTCTAGTCCATTGGCCACGGTTATAGTTATGAAGTAAGAAGGAAGCTAAATTCCAAAACTCTACTTCTCAATATTTATACGACCCATCAGATCTCTACCAACTCTTTATTTATTATACTTATTTAATCTCACAACACGTTATCAGCATGAATATATCGAGTCCAGCCGACCAGTCATAAGAAAACGGAGAAAGAAACAAAGACAGAAGAAAGAGAAGAAGAGAACGGAGAGAAAAACAAATAGAAAAGAGGGAAAAAGTCCTGCTCTGGTCCATTGACCTCTGGTATAGGTGTAAAGAAAGAAAGAATATAAATTCCAAAACTCCACTTCTATCTTCGTTTCTCTCTCTGTTTTCTTATGACTGGTCGGCTCGACTCGACATGTTCGTGCTGATAACGTGTTATGAGATGGGAGAAATAGAGAGCTATCAAATATGCCCCACCCTAAAGGGGTCATATAAATATTAAAAAGTAGAGTTTTGGAATTTATATTCCTTCTTACTTCACACCTATACCCGTAGATAATAGACTGGAGAGGCCACATGTATATTATTTATTAAGTAAGATTACTTTGGGCCTAAGAAATCTATGGTAAACCCTAATCCCTGGGAGATTACTTAGGGCATAAGCAGGACTTCTTTTCGTTTCTCTTCTCGTTTATCTCTCTGTTCTTTTCTTTCTTTCTCCTATTTCACAACACGTTATCAGTACTAACATATCGAGCCCAACCGACCAGTCACAAGAAAACAAAAAGAGAAGAGACGACAAAAGAGAGAGAAGAAGAGAGAAACGAATAGAAAGATTTAATTATATTATTGAGAACTAGAGTTTTGGAATTTAGATTCCTTCTTAATTCACACCTATACCCATGACGAATGGATTGGAGTAGGACTTTTTCTCTATTTTCTCTTCGTTTGTCTCTGTTCTTCTCTCTTTTTTCCGTTTTTGTTTCTCTCTCCGTTTTCTTGTGACTGGTCTGCTGGGCTCAATATATTCATACTGAATGGGAGAGATTATTTAACTAATATTATTTTTAGTCCTGCTCTATGTTTAATCTCTTTTTAGTTATGCCAATGAACTAGAACAGGACTTTTTTTCTCTTCCCTTTTCATTTATCTCTCTGTTCTCTTCTCTCTTCTTCTCTCCCTCTTCTTCTCTCCCTCTTCTGTCTTCATTTCTCTCTCCGTTTTCTTACGACTGGTTGGCTGGGCTCGTTATGTTCATACTGATAACGTGTTGTGAGATGGGAGAAAGAAAGAGCCGTCAAACGTGCTCTACACTAATACTACACCAAAACAGATAATTTGTAACGGTTGTTACAAAAAGTGTTACAAATATCTGTAACACCATATTTCTAACAGTTTTTTTGTGTTACTATATATATTTATAACAGTTGGCTGTGTTACTAAATCTGATTTTGGTGTAGTGTAAAGGGATAATATATTATTTTTAGGGTAAGCTTACTTAGGACCTAAGAAATCTATAGGAAACCCTAATCTATGGGAGAGATCCGACGGTGGACAACCATCCTTCTTACTTCATACCTATACCCGTGGCGAATGGACTGGAGCTGGACTTCTTTTCTCTTCTTCTCTTTCTAATTATTGGATAGCTGTCCACCATCGGATCTCTACCATGGATTAGGGTTTCTCATAGATTGCATAGGCCCTAAGTAAGAAGAAGTCCTGCTCTAATCCATTGGCCACGGGCATAGGTGTGAATTAAGAAGAAATCTAAATTTGAAAACTCCACTTCTCAATAATGTTATCTCAACGTTATTATAATTATCATATTAATGTTACTATAATTTTTTAAATTTAATTAAAATTTTATTTAATTATTAAATAATTAAATAATTTAGTTTTTAGTAAAATAATTAATTTATTTAATTATTTAAATATCTAATTATTTAATTAAATTTATTATTTAATTTAGTTATTATTATTTAATTATAAATTAATTAAATTAGGTAACTATTTAATTATTTAAATTATTCAATAAATAAATATTGATTTAATTATATAATTAATTTATTAATTTATTTTATTAGTTATTTCTTTAATTATTATTTTATTTTTAAATAATTAAATAATTAGTCAATTATTTAAATAGAGTAAGAGAACGTAGATATAAATAATAGTACCCCACCCTAAAGAAAATTTATAATAACATTGATTATTTCAGGTTCATGCTTAAAAAAGAAAGAGCCGTCAAATGTGCCCCACCCTAAAGGGGTCCTATATTATTTATTGAGAAGTTGAGTTTTTAAATTTAGACTCCTTCTTACTTTATACTACTTCACACTACTTCACATCTATACACGTGGCTAATGGACTGGAGTAGGACTTCTTCTTTCTTCTCTCTTCGTTTCTCTTTCTGTTTTCTTGTGATTGGTCAGCTGGGCTCGATATGTTCGTACTGATAATGTATTATGAGATAGGAGAAAGAGAGATCCGTCAAATATGCCCTACCCTAATTAGATTCCTTCTTACTTCACACCTATATCTGTGACCAATGGACTGGAGTAAGACTTCTTCTCTCTCCTCTCTTTATTTATCTCTTTGTTTTCTTCTTTCTCTTCAGAGGAGTTTTGGAATTTAGATTCTTTCTTACTTCACACTTATACCCGTGGCTAATGAACTGGAGCAGGACTTCTTTTCTCTTCTCTCTTTATTTATCTCTCAGTTCTCTTATCTCTTCTTCTCGCTCTTTTGTCTTTAATTCTCTCTTCATTTTCTTACGACTGGTTGGCTGGGCTCGACATACTCATGCTGATAATGTGTTATGATGTGGGAGAAAGAGATAGCCGTCAAACGTGCCCCACTCTAAAATGATAATATATTATTTATAGGGTAAGCTTACTTAGGACCTAAGCAATCTATGGGAAACCCTAATCCATGGGAGAGATCCGATGATGGACAGTCATCCTTCTTACTTCACACCTATACCCGTGGTAAATGGACTAGAACAGGACGTCTTCTCTTTTCTCTCTTCTTCTCCCTCTAATTATCGGATCACTATCCACCGTCGGATCTCTCCCATTAATTAGGGTTTCCCATAGATTGCTTAGGCCTTAAGTAAGCTTACCCTATAAATAATTAGGACTGACCAGTCATCTCTACGTTATTATGATTATCATAGTAATATTACTATAATTTTTTTAATTAAATTAATTATTCATTTAATTATTAAATATTTAAAATAATTTAATAATTTAAATAATTAAGTTTTAAGTAAAATAATTAATTTACTCAATTATTGAATTATTTAGTTATTTAATTAAAATTTTTATTTTATTTATTTATTATTATTATATTATTAAATAATTCAATTAGGTAACTATTTAATTATTTAAATTATTATATAAAGAAATAATTATTTAATTATATAATTAATTTATTAATTTATTAATTTATTTTATTAATTATTTCTTTAATTATTATTTATCTTTAATTAAAATTTTATTTAGTGAAAAAATAAATTAAATAAATTATTTACTTATATAAATAAATAATTTAATTAAAGAAAATATTTTTTTATAATCATAATAATGTTGAGATGATTTAAATGACTAATTACAGAAATAATGATTATGATAGTAATATTACTATAATTTAAAAAAATTAAACTATGATAATTTAATAAATAGGGTTTCTATAATATTTCTTTGTATATTAGTTAAATTAATCATCTATTCAATATTAAATAAAATATTTATTTTACTAAATACTTAATAATTAAATTTTTTAAATTATTAAATTATTTAAATTATTAAATAATTTAATAAATAAATAATTTAATTAAAAAATTTATCGTAACATTACTATGATAATCATAATAACGTTGAGATTATTCTTTTTTAATTAAATTATAAATAAAAAGAGAAGAGAGGAGAAGTCCTGCTCTAGTTTATAAATAAAATAAATAAGCAATCTTTTATCTCACAACGCGTTTCAGCACGAACATATCGAGCCCAGCCGACCAGTCACAAGAAAACGAAGAGAGAAACGAACACAGAAGAGATAGAAGAAGAAAGAAGAGAACGGAGAGATAAACAAAGAGAGAAGAACTTCTGCTCTAGTCCATTGGCCACGGGTATAGGTGTGAAGTAAGAAGGAATCTAAATTCCAAAACTCCACTTCTCAATAGTATCATTTCAACGTTATTATGATTATCATATTAAATTCTCTTCTCTCTTTGTTTTAATTTAACGATTAACTTAATTAAAAATATTATAGTAGCATTATTATGATATATGATTATTTAACTAATTATAACGTTGAGGTGAATGAGGAGAAGTAGAAGAAAAAAGACCTATATTTAATTGATTGTAGGTAGAAGAGATATAAATATGGATTAGGTATGAATATTATTTATAAGAGAGATTTAAATTCCGATTAATTGATTGTAGGACTTCTTCTCTCTTCCCTCTTTTCTCTTCTTTCTTCTTTCTTCGACATGTTCGTATTGATGACGTATTGCAAGATAATTTAATATTTAACAATTCTCTCTATGTTTATCTCTTTGTTCTCTTCTTGCTTTCTCCCACCTCACAACACGTTATTAGCACGAACTTGTCGAGCCCAATCGACCAATCATAAGAAAACAAAGAGAGAAACAAAGACAGAAGAGAGAGAAGAAGAGAGAAGAGAACGAAAAGATAAACAAAGACAGAAAAGAGAGAAGAAGACATAAGAGAACGGAGATATAAACAAAGATAGAAGAGAGAAAAAGTCCTGCTCCAGTCCATTCACCACGGGTATAAGTGTAAAGTATGAAGGATGGCTGTCCATCGTCGAATCTCTCTCATAGATTAGGGTTTCCCACAGATTGCTTAGGCCTACCCTATAAATAATATATGATCCCTGTAGAGTAGGGCATGTTTGTCGGCTCTCTCATTCTCCCATCTCACAATATGTTATCATCACGAACATGTTGGGCCGAGTCGACCAATCAAAGCAAAACGGGAAGAGAAACAAAGATAGAAGTAGAGTTTTAGAATTAGATTCTTTCTTACTTTACACATATACCCGGGGCCAATGGACTAGAACATGACTTCTTCTTTCTTCTTTCTTTGTTTATCTCTTCATTCTCTTCTATCTTCTTCTCTCTCTTATGTCTTTGTTTCTTTCTCCATTTTTTTACGACTGGTCGCTGGGCTCGACATGTTTGTGCTGATAACGTGTTATAAGATAGGAGAAAGAGAGAGTCGTTAAACATGCCCCACCCTAAAGGGGTTATATATTATTTATAGGGTAAGCTTACTTAGGGCCTAAGTAATCTATAGAAAACCCTAATCTATAGGAGAGATACGACGGTGTATCTCTTAATATTTGAACTTAGGGCCTAAGCAATTCAGGTATGCCACTTCTTACTATCGAGCCCAGCTGACCAGTCGTATCTCTCTCTTCTATCTTTGTTTATCTCTTCGTTCTCTTATCTCCCTTCTATAGAGTTTTAGAATTTAGATTCCTTCTTACTTCATACCTTTACCTATGGTGAATGGATTGGAGAAGGACTTCTTTTCTCTTCTCTCTTTGGAGAGATGAGAGAGAAGAAGAAAAAAAAACAGAGAGATAAATGAAGAGAGAAGAAAGAAGAAGTCCTGCTCCAGTCCATTGACCCTGGGTATAGGTGTGAAGTAAGAAGGAATCTAAATTCCAAAACTTCTCTTCTGTCTTTGTTTCTCTCTCTGTTTTCTTACAACTGGTCGGCTGGGCTCGATATGTTCGTACTGATAATGTATTTTGATATGGGAGAAAGAGAGAGCCGTAAACGTGCCCCACCCTGAAGGGATCGTATATTATTTATAGGGTAATCTTACTTAGGGCCTAAGCAATCTATGGGAAACCATAATCTATCAAAGAAAAGAGAAGAAAACGGAGAAATTTAATTATATTATACGACCTCTTTAGGGTGGAGCAAGTTTGACGACTCTCTCTTTCTCCCATCTCACAACACGTTAATTAGTAAATTTAATTATTAAATTATTTAAATTATCTAATAATTAAATAAATAATTAATTTAATTAAAAAATTTATAGTAACATTACTATGATAATCATAATAACGTTGAGATGATACTATTGAGAAGTGAAGTTTTGGAATTTAGATTCCTTCTTACTTCACACCTATAACTATGGCAATAATCAATTATATATAATTAAATATTTATAAGGTAAGCTTACTAGTTATGAGAATTGATTTAATAATTATTTAAATAAATAATCAATATGACCCCTTTAAGGTGGGGCACGTTCGATCGGATAGTTATCCACCGTTGGATCTCTTCCATGAATTAGGGTTTTACATAGATTGCTTAGGCCCTAAGTAAGCTTACCCTATAAATAATATACGACCCCTTTTAGGTGGGGCACGTTTGACAGCTCTCTCTTTCTTTCATCTTATAAAGCATTATCAGCACGAACATGTCGAGCCCAACCGACCAGTCACAAGAAAACGGAGACAGAAATGAAGACAGAAAAGAGAGAAGAAGATATAGTTAAAAAATTAATAATTTTAATAAATTTATTATGTAATTAATTAATTAAACTTTTTTTTATTAAATTTTGAAATATTAATTGAAATAATTAAAAAAATTTATTATTTAATTAAGTAATAAAATAAAATAATAATTTAATAACTATTTATTTATTATTTAAATAATAAATTAATTTTTTGAATATATAAATAATAAAATATTTTTTTAAATAAACTAATTTTTTTAAATAATCAAATTAATATTTATTTATTTTAATATTTAAATATTAAATATATTATTTAAATAATTTAAATATTTAGTTATAAAGATAATTAAATATTTATTTAATTATTTAACTATTTAATTTATTAAATTAATTAAATAATAGGAAGTAAAGAAGGAAGATGAGGCACACCCGAATTTTTTGCTTTAAAAATAATTTATATCTTTCTTTAAAAAAATTAAAATATTATAACTGTTATGAGATCGTTCGATCGGATGGCTGTCCACCGTTGGATCTCTCTCTTAGATTAGGGTTTCCCATTGATTGCTTAGGCCCTATGTAAGCTTACCCTATAAATAATATACGACCCTTTTAGGGTGAAGCATGTTTGATGGCTCTTTCTTTCTCCTATCTCACAACACGTTATCAGCATAAACATGTCGAGCCCAGCTGACCGGTCATAAGAAAACAGAGAGAGAAACAAAGACATAAAAGAGAGTAGATGAAAGAAGAGAACGAAGAGATAAACAAAGAGAGAAGAAGTTATGCTCCAGTACATTTACTATGGGTATAAGTATAAAGTAAGGAAGAATCTAAATTCCAAAACTCAACTTCTCAATATTTATATGACCCCTTTAGAGTGGGGCATGTTTGACGGCTCTCTTTTTCTCCATCACACAATACATTATCAGTATGAACATATCGAGCCCAGGCGACCAGTCGTAAGAAAACAAAGAAAGAAAGGAAGACAGAAGAGAGAAGAGAATGAGGAGATAAACGAAGAGAGAAGATAGAAGAAGTCATGCTCCAACCTGTTGGCCATTGGTATAGGTGTGAAGTAAGAAGAAATCTAATTAGGGTGGGGTATATTTGATGGCTCTCTCTTTCTCACATCTTACAACACGTTATCAGTACAAATATGTCGAGCCCAACCGATCAGTCATAAGAAAATAGAGAGAGAAACAAAGACAAAAGAGAAAGAAGAAGAGAGAAGAAAACAGAGAGATAAACGAATAGGGAAGAGAAAAGAAGTCCTGCTCTTGTCTATTCGCCATAGGTATAGGTGTGTAGTAAGAAAGAATCTAAATTCTAAAACTCCACTTCTCAATAATATAATTAAATCTCTCTGTTCTCTTCTCTCTTCTCCCATGGATTAAGGTTTACCATAGATTGCTTAGGCGCTAAGTAAGCTTACCCTATAAATAAAATATGACCCCAGTAGGGTAGGGCACGTTTGACCACTCTTTCTTTCTCCTATCTCATAAAACGTTATCAGTACGAACATATCTAGCCCAACCGACCAGTCATAAGAAAATAGATAGAGAAACAAAGACAGAAAAGAGAGAACAGAACTGAGAATTAATTATTTAAATAGTCTCTTCTCACATGGGTATAGGTGTGTAGTAAGAAGGAATCTAAATTCCAAAACTCCACAAAAGAGAGAGAAGAAAAGAGGAGAACAAAGAGATAAATAAAGAAAGAAGAGAAGAAAAGTCCTGCTCCAGTCCATTGGCCACGGGTATAGGTATGATGTAAGAAATAATCTAAATTCAAAAACTCCACTTTTCAATATTTATACGACCCCTTTAGGGTAGGGCATATTTGACGGCTCTCTCTTTCTCCTATCTCACAACACATTATCAGTACGAACATATCGAGCCCAGCCGACCAATTATAAAAAAATGGAGAGAGAAACAAAGACAAAAAAGAGATAAAAGAACAGAGAGATAAACAATAAGAGAAGAGAGAAGAAGTCCTGCTCCAGTCTATTGGCCACGAGTATAGGTGTAAAGTAAGAAGGAATCTAAACTCCAAAACTCTACTTTTTAATAAGATAATTAAATCTCTTCGTTCTCTTCTTTCTTCTCCTATGGATTAGGGTTTTCCATAGATTGCTTAGGCCCTAAGTAAGCTTCCTTATAAATAATATATGACCTCTTTAGATGTGGCACATTTGACGACTCTCTCTTTCTCTTATTTTATAATACGTTATCAGCATGAATATATCGAGCCTAGCCAACCAATCACAAGAAAACGAAGACAGAAACGAAGACAAAAGAGAAAGAAGAAGAAAGAAGAGAACAGAGATATAAACGAAAATAGAAGAGAGAAGAAGTTCTGCTCTAGTCCATTGCCATCCAATCGAACGATCTTATAACAGGTGTATTATTTTGAACTTTTTTAAAGAAAAATATAAATTATTTTTATTGCAAAAAATTCATTGGCAATCTATTGAGATAAGAAGAGAGAAGAGAACGGTGAGATAAACGAAGAGAGAAGAAAGAAGAAGTCCTGCTCCAGTCCATTCGCCACGGGTATAGGTGTGAAGAAAGAAGGAATCTAAATTTCAAAATCCTACTTCTCAATAGTATCATCCCAAAGTTATTATAATTATCATAGTAATGTTACTATAATTTTTTTAATTAAATTAAATATTTATTTACTTATTAAATAATTTAATAATTTAAATAATTTATTAATTAAGTTTTTGGTAAAATAATTAATTTATTTAATTATTTTATTATCTAGTTATTTAATTAAATTTATTATTTTATTTCTTTATTATTATTATATTATTAAATAATGATTTAGTTATATAATTTATTTTTTAATTCATTTTATTAGTTATTTCTATAATTATTATTTTATTTTTAAATAATTAAATTATTAGTCAATAATTTAAATATTTAAAAACTTTTTTAGTTAAGAAATATATTAAAACGATAATTTACTTAAAGGAATAAATAATTTAATTATGAAATTATTTTATAGTTAAATAAATAATATTGTCAATTAATTATTATTTAATTATATATTCAAAAAATTATTATATTAAATTATAAAATTTTAATTAAAGTAAAAAAAATTAATTATTTAATTAAGTAATAAAATAAAATAATAATTTAATAACTATTAACTTATTATTTTAATAATTAGTTAATTATATGAATATATAAATAAAAAATATTTTTTTAAATAACTTAATTTTTAAAAATAATCAAATAAATATTTATTTATTTTTTTATTTAAATAATATATAAATTATTTAAATAATTTAATTATTTAATTTTATAGAAAATTAAATATTTATTTAATTGATTAATTATTTAACTATTTAATTTATTAAACAAATAAAATTAATTAAATAATAGGAAGTAAAGAAGTAAGATGAGCCACACCTAAATTTTTTGCTTTAGAAATAATTTATATTTTTTTTAAAAAAAATTTAAAACAGTACAACTGTTATGAGATCGTTCGATCAGATGGCTATCCATCATCGGATGTCTCCCATGGATTAGGGTTTCCCATAGATTGCTTAGGCCCTAACTAAGGTTAACCTATAAATAATATACGACCCCTTTGGGGTGGGGTATGTTTGACGGCTCTACTCCACTTATCAATAATTTAATTCAATCTCTCTATTCTCTTTCCTATTCTCCCACGGATTAGGGTTCCCATAGATTGCTTAGGCCCTAAGTAAGCTTACCCTATAAATAATATATGATCCCTTTAGGGTGGGGCACGTTTGACGGCTCTCTCTTTTACCCATCTCACAATAAGTTATCAGCACGAACATATCAAGCCCAGCCGACCAGTCGCAAAAAAACGGAAAGAGAAACGAAGACAGAAGTAGAGTTCCAGAATTTAAATTCTTTCTTACTTTATACTTATACCGATGCTCAATGGACTAGAGCAGAGCTTCTTCTCTTTTATATCTTTGTTTATCTCTCCGTTCTCTTCCCACTCTTTTGTCTTTGTTTCTCTCTTAGTTTTCTTACGACTAGTCGGCTAGGCTCGACATGTTCTTCCTGATAACGTGTTGTGAGATGGGACAAAGAGAGAGCCATCAAACGTGCCCTACCCTAAAGGGGTCGTATATTATTTATAGGGTAAGCTTATTTAGGGCCTAATACATCTATAGGAAACCCTAATCAATGGAAGAAGAGATAAGAAAATGAAGAGATTTAATTGTATTATTGAGAAGTGGAGTTTGAAATTTAGATTCCTTCTTACTTCACACCTATACCCGTGGCTAATGGACTGGAGCATAAATTTTTCTCTCTTCTCTATTTATTTATCTCTCCGTTCTCTTCTCTCTTCTCTATTTATTTATCTCTCTGTTCTCTTCTCTTTTCTTCTCTCTCTTATGTCTTTGTTTCTCTCTCTGTTTTTTTGTGACAGGTCGGCTGGGCTCGATATATTCGTGCTGATAACGTGTAGTGTTATAGGAGAAAAAGAGAGTCGTCAAACATGCTCTAAAACTCCACTTCTCAATAGTATTATCTCAATGTTATTATGATTATCAAATTAATATTACTATAATTTTTTTAATTAAATTAATTATTTATTTAATTATTAAATTATTTAAATAATTTATTAATTAATTTTTTAGTAAAATAATTAATTTATTTAATTATTTAATTAAATTTATTATTTTATTTATTTATTATTATTAATATATTTAATAATTAAATTTGATAACTATTTAATTATTTAAATTATTAAATAAAGAAATAATGATTTAAAATATTTAAATAATTTTAAAAAATATTTAATTAATATTTAAAAAATATTTAATTATAAAACATTACAACTGTTATGAGATCGTTCGATCGGATAGCTGTCCACCATCGGATCTCTCCCTTGGATTAGTGTTTCCCTTAGTTTGCTTAGGCACTAAGTAAGCTTACCCTATAAATAATATACGACTCCTTTAGGGTTAGGCACGTTTGATGGCTCCCTTTTTCTCCTATTTCATAACACGTTATCTGCACGAACATATCGAGCCTAGCCGACCAGTCGTAAGAAAACGGAGAAAGAAACGAAGGCAAAAGAGAGAGAAGAAGAGAGAAGAGAACGGAGAGATAAACGAAGAGAGAAGAGAGAAGAAGTCTTGCTCTAGTCCATTGGCTATGGGTATAGGTGTGAATTAAAATAACTAATTAATTATTTAATAACTAATTAGGGCTGACCAGGCGTTCGATCGGATGGCTGTCCACCGTTGGATCTCTCCCATAGATTAGGATTTCCAATAGATTGCTTAGACCCTAAGTAAGCTTTTCCTATAAATAATATATGACCTCTTTAGGGTGGGGTACGTTTGATGGCTCTCTCTTTCTCCCATCTCACAACACGTTATCAGCACGAACATGTCGAGCCCAACTGACCAGTCACATGAAAACAGAGAGAAAAACGAAGACAGAAAATAAAGAAGAAGAGAGAAAAGAACGAAGAGATAAACAAAGAGAGAAGAAGTCATGCTCCAGTCTATTGGCAATGGGTATAGGTGTGAAGTAAAAAGGAATCCAAATTGCAAAACTCCACTTCTCAATATTAATAGTACCCCTTTGGGTGGGGCACGTTTGATGGCTCTTTATTTCTCCTATCTCACAACACGTTATCTTCATGAACATGTCGAGCCCAGCCGATTAGCCATAAGAAAATGGAGAGAGAAAAAAGACAAAAGAGAAAGAAAAAGAGAAAAGAGAACGGAGAGATAAACAAAGTAAGAAGAGGAAAGAAGTCCTATTCCAGTCCATTGGCCATGGATTTAGGTGTGACATAAGAAGGAATCTAAATTCCAAAACTCCACTGCTTAATATTTATACGATCCCTGTAGAGCGGGGCATGTTTGATGGCTCTCTCTTTCTCTCATCTTATAATACATTATCAGCATCAACATGTCGAGCCTAGCCAATCAGTCACAAGAAAATGGAGAGAGAAACGAAGACAGATGAGAGAGAAGAAGAGAGAAGAGAATAGAAAGATAAATGAAGAGATATCAGAGAAGAAGTCCTGCTCTAGTCCATTGGCCATGGGTATAGGTATGAAGTAAGATAGAATCTAAATTCCAAAACTCTACAGAAGAGAGAAAAAAACAGAAGAGAACAGAGAGATAAATAAAGAGAGAAGAGAGAAGAAGTCATGCTCTAATCGATTGGCCACGGGTATAGGTGTGAAGTATGACGGAATCTAAATTTCAAAACTCCACTTCTGTCTTCGTTTCTCTCTCTATTTTCTTACGACTGGTCGGCTGGGCTTCACATGTTCGTACTGATAACATGTTATGAGATGGAAGAAAGAGAGAGTTGTCAAACGAGCCCCACCCTAAAGGGGTCATATATTATTTATAGGTTAAATTGTGAGATAGAAGAAAGAGAAAGCCGTGAAATATGCCCCAACCTAAAAGGGTCATATATTATTTATAGGGTAAGCTTACTTAGGACCTAAGAAAACTATAGGAAACCCTAATATATGAGAGAAGAGAGAAGAGAATGGAGAGATTTAATTATATTATTGAGAAGTAGAGTTTTGGAATTTAGATTCTTTCTTACTTCACACCAATACCCATGGCCAATGGACTGGAGTAGGACTTCTTCTCTCTTCTCTCTTCGTTTACCTCTCTGTTCTCTTCTCTCTTCTTCTCTCTCTTCTGTCTTCGTTTCTCTCTCTATTTTCTTATGACTGGTTGGCTGGGCTCGATATGTTTATGCTGATAACATATTGTGAGATAAGATAAAGAAAGAGTCGTCAAACTTTCCCCACCCTAAAGGGGTCGTTTATTATTTATAGGGTAAACTTACTTAGGGCCTAAATAATCTATGGGAAACCCTAATCCACAGGAGAAGAGAGAAGTGAACGGAGACAGAAGAGAACGAATAGAATAAATTATATTATTGAGAAGTGGAGTTTTGGAATTTAGATTTCTTCTTACTTTGCATATATACCCGTGGCCAATGGACTGGAGCAGGACTTCTTCTCTCTTCTATGTTTATTTATCTCTCCGTTATCTTCTTTCTTCTTCTGTGGAGTTTTGGAATTTAGAATCCTTCTTACTTCACACCTATACCCATGGCCAATGGACTGGAGCAGAACTTCTTCTCTCTTCGTTTATCTCTCCGTTCTCTTCTTTCTTCTTCTCTCTCTTCTGTCTTCGTTTCTCTATCAGTTTTCTTATGACTGGTCTACTGGGCTCGATATGTTTATGCTGATAACGTATTATGAGATAGGAGATAGGAGATTACTTATTTTATTTATTTATTTCAATTAATATTTCTTTAAATATTACAAGGTATATATTTTCTTTAAATATTTAAATAGTATCATCTCAATGTTATTTTTTAAATATTTAATTATAAAACATTACAACTGATATAAGATATCTCGATCGGATGGCTGTCCATCGTCGGATCTTTCCTATGGATTAGGGTTTTCCATAGATTGCTTAGGGTCTAAGTAAGCTTACCTTATAATATTTAACTATATTTAATTAATTATCGCCATGGGTATAGTTGTGAAGTAAGAAGGAATCTAAATTCCAAAACTCTACTTCTCAACAGTATCATCTCAATGTTATTATGATTATCATAGTAATGTTACTATAATTTTTTTAATTCAATTAATCGTTTAAAATGAAGAGAGTTTTGGAATTTACTATGATAATCGTAATAACGTTAAGATGTTACTATTGAGAAGTGGAGGTTTGGAATTTAGATTCCTTCTTACTTCACACCTATACTCGTGGCCAATGGACTAGAATATGACTTCTTTTCTTTTATTTTTTCGTTTATCTCTCCGTTCTCTTCTCTCTTCCTCTCTCTCTTCTGTCTTTGTTTCTCTCTCCGTTTTCTAGTGACTGGTCAGGTGGGCTTGACATGTTCGTACTAATAACATGTTGTGAGATAGGAGAAAGAGAGCTGTCAAAAGTGCTCGACCCTAAAGGGGTCGTATAAATATTAAGAAGTAAAGTTTTGGAATTTAGATTCCTTCTTACTTCACACCTATACCTGTGGCCAATGGACTGGAGCAGGACTTCTTCTCTCTTTTCTTTTTGTTTATCTCTCTATTCTTTTCTCTCTTTTTTTCTCTCTTCTATCTTTATTTCTCTCTCTGCTTTCTTGTGACCGGTCGGCTAGGATAGACATGTTCGTGCTGATAACGTATTATGAGATGGGAGAAATAAAGAGATATCAAATATGCCCCTCACTAAAGGGGTCATATAAATATTGAGAAGTATAGTTTTGTAATTTAGATTCCTTCTTACTTCATGTTTATACCCGTGGCCAATGGACAAGAGCTGGATTTCTTCTCTCTTCTCTCTTTATTTATTTCTCTGTTCTCTTCTCTCTTCTCATCTTTCTTCTATTTTTGTTTCTCTTTCCATTTTCTTGTGACTGGTCGGCTGAGCTCGACATGTTCATGCTGATAATGTGTTGTGAGATAGGACAAAGAGATGGGAGAGATCCGATGGGTCATATAAATAATATATGAACATGGAAGAGATTCGATGGGTCATATAAATATTGAAAAGTAGAGATGAGATAAGAAGTCCTGCTCCAGTCCATTGGCCACGGGTAAAGGTATGAAGTAAGTAGGAATCTAAATTCCCAAACTTCATAGAAGAGAGAGAAAAAAAGATAAGAGAACGGAGAGATAAATGAACACAGAAAAGAAAGAAGAAGAGAACGGAGAGATAAACGAAGAAAGAAAAGAGAAGAAGTCCTGCTTCAATCCATTGACAACGGGTATAAGTGTAAAGTAAGAAGGAATCTAAATTCTAAAACTCCACAAAAGAGAGAGAAGAAGAGAGAAGAAAACAGAGAGATAAATAAAGAGAGAATAAAGAAGAAGTCCTGCTCTAATCAATTGGCCACGGGTATAGGTATGAAGTATGAAGGAATCTAAATTCTAAAACTCCACTTCTGTCTTCGTTTCTCTCTCTATTTTCTTGTGACTGGTCAGTTGGGCTCGACATTGTCGTGCTGATAATGTGTTATATGATGGAAGAAAGAAAGAGCCGTCAAATGTGCCCTACCCTAATGGGGTCGTAGAAATATTAAGAAGTGGAGTTTTGGAATTTAGATTCGTTCTTACTTCACATTTCTACCCATGGCTAATGGACTGGAGTAGGACTTCTTATCTTTTCTCTCTTCATTTATCTTTTCGTTCTCTCCTTTTTTTTCTCTCTCTTCATTCTTTGTTTCTTTCTCTATTTTCTTGTGACTGGTCGGTTTGGCTCGACATGTTCATACTTATAACGTGTTGTGAGAAGAGAAAAGAAGAGAGAAGAGAATCGAGAGAAAAACAAAGAGAGAAAAAAGAAGAAGTCCTGCTCCAGTCCACTCACCACGGGTATTGGTATGAAGTAAAAAGGAATGTAAATTCCAAAACTCCACTGCTTAATAATATAATTAAATCTCTCCGTTCTCTTCTCTCTTTTCCTACGGATTAGGGTTTCCTATAGATTGCTAGGCCCTAAGTAAGTTTATCCTGTAAATAATATATAACCCCTTTAGGGTGGGATATGTTTGACGGCTCTCTCTTTCTTCCATCTCACAACACGTTATCAGCACGACCATGTCGAGGCCAACCGACCAGTTACAAGAAAATAGACGGAAAAATAAAGACAAAAGTGGAGTTTTGGAATTTAGATTCCTTCTTACTTCACACCTATACCCGTGGCCAATAGACTGGATCAGGACTTCTTCTCACTTCTCTCTTTATTTATCTCTTTGCTCTCTTCTCTCTTATTCTCTCTTCACTATCTTCATTTTTCTCTCTGTTTTCTTGCTACTAGTCGGTTGGGCTTGACATGTTCGTGCTGATAACGTGTTAAAAGTATTGGAATTGGATCCGTATATCAGAGTCGTAGCGGAAGCAAAAAGAAAGATTCGAAGATCATACGGTGTATGTTTTATTGCAATTCATGACAGAAAACAATCTACATGCAAATCTACGATCTTAGCATATGTGCGGACACCCTAGAGGCATACTACGATCTACGGAAGACATGAATGCATCTACTTAGGTGTTTAGATTCATCATACCTTTTATATCTGTGATCCGGAGAAAACAGAACAATGAAGAACCGCACTTTGATTGCAAGGGAAATTATCGGATAGCACCTTGTCCTTTGCGAATGGAAGAATCCTCGAAATCCCGTCTCTGAGTGCAAGGATTTCGAGCCGACGGAAGAATCCGTTGCGAAGACGATGGCGAGCCGCGTGATTTTCTCCTCCTCTTTCTCCTTTCTTCCTTCCCCTTTCTTCCTCTTCCTTCTCCCTTCTTCTTCCTTTCTTTTCCTTGGCCGAAACCACAAAGGAGGAGGACTAGGGGTCGGATTTTTGGAGGGGAGGGAGTAGAACCATTTGGGCCGGCCCCTCCCCTCCCTATTTCCTTTATAGGGCCGGTCTCTTATGGCTCCAAGGAGGCTAGGGCCGGCCCTTAGGTGGATAGGGATAAGGGGGGGCGGTTTTTAGAGATTCCGGGTGTCTATCGTGAAGCCCGGACGAAAACGCCCTTCACGAAAAGCGGAAAACTGAAAGTGAGACTAAGTGAGGTGCGCTACTCGGAATCGAGTTCCGTCAGTGCCTATGAGCTCCTGGAATTATTTCACTCATTTTAAGATCCATATTCAATATGTTCTGAGCCATATTTTAGTATTTACTAAAATACCCCTATAGCCCGTAACTCACGTGAATTAGGTTCTTAGGCTTCGGGCTTGCGCTCCACCGCGCTACGTCGCATCCAACGTATCCAACTAGGTCGGGGAACAATTCCTATACGCAACGACATGGTGGAACCTTAAGGTTTTGGGATCTCTAGCTGCAACCGGATCCCTGATTAACTGTTCCGGTGACACACCGAAAGTTCCGTTAATCAGCCCTAATCCGATTAACCCGCGTAGCCACCCAGAGTACGACGCGAGTTGAACTCTAGTGATCCTAAACTTATGTTACTCCCTCGTAACCCTGTTCTCTACTATACTCCGATAATCCTTAGTCCCTCCTATTACTGGTGCCATAATACAACTCGGGCGGTGGGGAGCACCATCAGATCCCGATCGATCATCTGACTAGGGTTTGATGACTTGTCATCTATAACACCACACACCTTCCGGTGCTATGCCTAGCATCCGGAATGTCGTCAGTCATACTGACAACCACCAGGCCTCGGTTAACTGTGTGGACAGATTGACTCATCAAAACGCACCCATCCAACACTGGACGTCGGATAACCTGTAGGGATTATATGTCACTCAAGCGCCAGTTGGGTAACCCAACGTATCGTGGTATTGGACTATGGAAGGTCCGCACACGTTGGCACATCAAAGCACCACACAACTGGTTGGCCCAGTGTACATGGTCCCTCAGGGTTAAGGACAGATTATCTATAGTAGTAAGATGGTTTATGCACCAGTGTCTGAATCACTGAACTGTGCACCGTCTTGGTTCCTGTTCAACACGATCATCATGCTTGGTCAGGTGAATGGGAATCCCACGTTCCCATGGTGGAGACTTCACCATATCCTCTACCTGCCAATAGCTTGTTCTCGGTGAAGCGACCGGCATCACCTAAGCTGTGAACTAGTTCTAGGTCTACACAGAACTGGTCCACTGGGTCTCCCAAGCATGGATCCTCCATGCGCCTCAGTGGCCTACTATATTCCCTAGGGTCCTTTATTATATGTAGTATTAACATATACCATAGTAGTATTCTAATTAAATCAATAACCAAAGTGATCTTTATTAATGTTAATACAGAAAATCCACGCTAAGGACACACGAGCTACAACAATCTCCCACTTGGCCTAGTGGGGAACAACAGTCTTAACTCCCATGGCATCTACGTGCTTCTCAAAAGCCTTGGTCGGTAACGCCTTTGTGAAAGGGTCCGCCATGTTATCTGCAGACGCCACCTGAGTCTCTGCAACCTCCCCTCGCTTCTACAAGTCCCGGATAATATAGTATTTTCGCTCGATATGCTTGCTCTTCTGGTGATATCTTGGCACCTTGGATTGTGCTACCGCTCCACTATTGTCACAGTAAAGGATAATAGGATCTTGAGCTCCCGGTACGCATCCTAAGTCCGTGAGGAACTTCCTGAGCCACACCGCCTCCTTAGCTGCTTCGCACGCCGCAACGTACTCAGCCCCTGTCGTTGAATCCGTGATGCATCCCTGCTTCACGCTCCTCTAACTGACAGCTCCTCCTCCTAATGAAAACACAAACCCTGACGTCGATCTCCTGGATTCCGGATCTGACACAAAGTTAGAATCCGTATATCCAATCGGCATCAGTTCCTGTGAAGAGTAAACTAACTCATAATCACTCGTCCTACGGAGATACTTGAGTATACTTTTCAGAGCAGTCCAGTGCCCTGGACCCGGATTTGACTGATACCTGCCCATCATGCCTACTGCATAGCATATATCTGGTCTCGTGCACTGCATGGCATACATCAGACTCCCTACAGCCGAAGCATAAGGTATCTTCTGCATCTCTGCCCTCTCTTTAGGAGTCTTAGGACCCTGATCCTTGGATAATTTCATTCCATGTCTGAATGGAACCAGTCCCTTCTTGGAGTTGTGCATACCGAATCTGACCAAGATAGTATCTATGTAGGCTGACTGTGACAGCGAGAGAATCTTGTTCCGGCGATCTCGAGTTACCTTGATCCCCAGAACAAAACTCGCTTCACCCAGGTCTTTCATGTCAAATTGAGAGGATAACCACACCTTCACCATAGACAATGTTCCAATATCGTTTCCGATGAGCAGGATATCGTCTACGTAAAGCACTAGAAAAACTACTGCAGTCTTATCGCTCCTTTTATAAACACATGGTTCATCCACGTTCTGTTCAAATCTATAAGACTGGATAGCCTGATCAAAACGCATGTTCCAACTTCTGGATACTTGCTTCAGTCCATAAATGGACCTTTGCAACTTGCACACAAGACCTTCCTGACCTTTTGCGACAAAGCCTGGAGACTGAGACATGTAGATGTCTTCTTCCAAATCCCCGTTGAGGAATGCGGTCTTGACGTCCATTTGCCAGATCTCCCAATCATAATGGGCTGCAATGGACAAGAGGATCCGGATAGACTTAAGTATAGCCACTGGCGAAAAGGTTTCGTCATAGTCGATCCCTTCTCGCTGGGTATAACCCTTAGCAACTAGTCTAGCTTTGTAAGTCTCAACGGTACCATCCGGACCTTTTTTCCTTTTGTACACCCACTTACACCCAACAGGTTTAATGTTGTGAGGTGGTGTTACAAATGTCCCGACCGAGTATTGGGACATCGATGTCAGTTCTGCCTCCATGGCTTCCTGCCATACTGCATGGTCAGTGGATACCATCGCTTCGTCATAGTTCAGAGGATCATTCTCCTAAAACTATGGATCAACCATAAAGGCTTCTCCAATGTATCTATCAGGAGCACTTATGGTCCTCCCACTATGACGAACCTGCGGTGGTTCAATAGGAGTCGATTCTACAGTACCATTAATCTTAGTGGTATCGGCTCCCACTACGTTTTCTGTCTGCGTACTCCCATCAGTACCAAGCAATTCTTCAAGAACTACTTTACTGGTGGGCTTATGGTCTATTAAATAATCCTGCTCCAGGAATACGGCGTTCGTCGAGATGATAACCTTTCTATCCTCAGGATCATAAAATAGACCACCCTTTGTCCCTTTTGGATACCTAACGAACAGACATACCTTAGTTTTTGACTCCATCTTATCTCACTTGTCCTTCCGCACATGTGCTGGACAACCCCAAATCCTAAAGTGCTATAGGCTTGGCTTTCGTTTTAACCACAGCTCCCAAGGAGTTAGGGGTACCGACTTTGATGGAACAAAGTTCAAAGTATATGCTGTCGTCTCTAGGGCATACCCCAAAAACTAGGTGGCAATGTTGCATAACTCATCATAGTACGAACCATGTCTAATAAAAATCGGTTTCTCCTCTCAGATACACCGTTTTGTTGTGGTGTCCCTGGTGCAGTCAACTGGGATACGATCCCATGCTCACGCAGGTACCCTATAAATTCATCCGATAGGTATTCGCCTCCTCGATCCGATCGAAGAGACTTGATACTTTTACCCGTCTGCTTTTCTGCTTCAGCTCTAAACTCCTTGAACTTATCAAAGGATTCAGACTTCCGCCGCATTAGGTATATGTATCCAAACCTCTAGTGATTATCCGTGAAGGTGATAAAATACTCGAAGCCTCCTATAGTATGGACACTTATGGGCCCACATACATCAGTGTGTACCAATTCCAATACCTCCTTAGATCTGCTACCTTTGGCTTGGAAAGACCTTTTAGTCATCTTGCCTTCCAGGCAAGACTCACAAGTCGGTAGGCTTTCTGAAATATCTGGACTTAAGAGTCCTACCTTAACCAACATGTGAATCCTGTCTGAGGCTATGTGTCCAAGCCTTAGATGCCAAAGGAGTGTTGGATTATCTGAGGGATTTTTTATTTTAGATGAATTAATCACACAAGCTTCAATTATGTTATCCTGCTTATGATTGGAGTTCATTACATAGAGACCATTCTGTATCTTTTCCTTACAAACAAAGGAACCATTCAATTTAATTGACACACCAGAAGCATCAAATAAAACTGAAAAACCTTCATTATTCAATAAGGAAACAGAAATCAAATTATGTCTAAAGGACGATACATAAAGTATGCCTCTAAGTAATAAACTTCTTCCATCAAGGAAGTGCAAGATAACATCTCCAACTGCTTCAGCCTCTGCCATGGTCTCAGTTCCCATGCTTAGGATTATCTCTCCTTCACCCAGTTTTCTTGTCTCCTTGAGCCCCTGCAAATTATTGCAAGTATGGTTAGTGGAACCAGAATCCACAATCCATAAGACTGGAGAACAACTGGATGCTACTAGGGATTCCACTATGTGGATTTGAGATATACCTATCTCAGCCTTCTTGGGAGCCGTGCGGCAGTCGCCCTTCCAGTGCCCCTTCTTGCCGCATCGAAAACATTTTTCTTTGGGCTTCACCGGACCATTCTGCTTGGGAACCTGCAACTGCACCTGGCCCATCTTCACGGGCTTCTTAGACTTTCTTTTCTGAAACTTTCCCTTGGCTTTCAGAGAAGAATTCCGCTATACGTTCAAGGATTGGGCTCCTGCCTTCATCCCGTCCACTGTCGCTTGGAGCGCCGCTAGGAGCTCTGCATTAGACATCTCCAACTGGTTAAGGTTGAAGTTGGTAACAAAGCCCTCAAACGCTCCTGACAGAGACGCGAGGAAAATGTCGGTCTGGATCTCTGCATCCAAGATGACATCGAAGGAACCAAGCTCGTTCACATAGCCAAACAATTTCAGCATATGATCCCGAACTAAAGTACCCTCTGCCATCTTCGTGGATACCAATTTCTTGATGGTCAGGTAACGAGTTACCCGACTACGACCCTCGAACATTTCCTTTAGGTAGAGTATCATGTCTGAAGCAAAGGCCATGTCTTCAACTTGCTTCTGAAGGACGGTCTGCAAGGATGCCACTATGTAGCACTTGCACATCTCATCAGCATCTAGCCAGTCTTTCCATTCCTTTAACTGGGCCTCAGTTGCATCTGGTCCCGGCATGGCCGGTTGAGGGGTACTTAGGGCAATTGTGTGTTTGCCAATCCTTAGGACGAGCATCAGGTTACGCTTCCAGTCCTCGTAGTTTGGTCCCGTAAGTTTGTTATCATTAAGTATGGAGGCAAGGGGGTTTACTACAATCTATTTCATGGAATTTAGAAATAGATAATGTCTACTCCAGCCGCTATGTCTTCACCACCTCAAGTGGAGATATCTAGGAATCTTAATTCCCTGGGCTGGAGCACTGAGACTATCGGCCCTGAATTGGAGATAGCATCTCGGTGAGAGCATGCAACCGCTTCTGCCAACGGGGTTTTTACGACCCAGTCTTTATCAGAATTACCCATGGTAAACTGAAAGACCTCCCAGTTTCCTTTTGGCTAGCTTTATGTGACCCGCGTGCGCCGCAACAGCGGCTTCACACAAGCTTTCGGATGCTTCCCACAAATCTAGGTGGTGTCGGCAGGGGGGTTCAGAGGCTCCCACGGTGCAGGATAAAACCGTCACCCACTGCCACCGGCATCCTCCATGTCCCGAAGGAAACCACTAGGCGAACCAGCATGGAAGGAAACACAGTTCTCACCCGGTAGGAATATCGAACTGCGTACCTCCCACCCAGACCCTTAGCCGGTTGATTATGGAGGCCAGGGGCTCCTCTTTAGAGGGAACCTCTTACACATCCCTTCTTTATGAGGTTTTATGCATATCTAGAATGGTCACGACCTCCTAGACATAGACCCTGGTCTACCGTGCTCCCACTAGGATTGCAAACCCTCCTGCAAAGCATTAGTATCCTCGGAAAATATCATAGTCCCTACCTTGAATACTTAGGTTTCGCCTTCTTGCAAGGATCACATTATATAGATTCCAAGGATCCCGATACTTTACTAGTTTGTCCATAATCCTAAGTTCTGGAGCCTAGCCTAAGGTCAACGTGGAAAGGACTCCCACTACAATGATGCCTCGTTCATAAGTTGATGCCTGATGTCATAGTAGACCTCATCTTATTACAGGTTTCGATGCTGGCCAAATAGGGACATCCGACAACCTCCGCCGGACCTCAATCTAATGGTGGCATAACCAAATCGTGATGAGTTCATACTACCATCAAACGTCATCTAGAAACAAGTATCACACAGTGAAATCCTAACCTAACTTGGTCGCTAGGACCACGTGGGGAAAGGGCATCCCACTAGGATTATCATACTTCTTATGGAGACATTAGTTAATTATCTCTAAACAAATCTAACACTGCGTCTATCTCGGTACATAGTACTTGGCTACTTGAACTACCACGAGGGCGGTTACCGCCTTTCCTTTTAGCTAACCACCAGATTCGCACGTGTTAGAAGCATATAGAGACACCGATGAATCCATAATTTTAGTACTAACCCTAAGCCTGATCTAGAGACAAACTCACAAGCAAGAATGATAATTATATTATCATCGGGGTTCTCTAAATACCGAATAAAGAGAAACAACAGAGAAAGCATCCAAACTGAATCAAGTCCAGGGTCCGACCCCTGATCCTGAATAGCACAGCCAAGATATCCTGCTCTTCCATTCTGCACGATCTCTGACGATGATCCCCTTCATTGCCAACGTGCATGCTTTCGCCGGGTCTTTGCACGCCATGGTACCGCTTGCCCGAACCATGGATGTAGCATCATCTCCTTCTTTCTGTGACCGAAAAACTAACACGCTCCGAGCAAGTGCTCATTCGTGTACAATTTCGCTAGAAAGTAAAGAAGACAATCCTAGAAATATGGCCAGGGAACCGAGAATGATCAACCCCCACCCTCGCCCATCTAGAGCCTTACAAATCCACAATAATAATCAATGCAAAATAAAATCCGGGGTCCGAGCCCCGGATGCATGCAATCACAGATTACTATTCAGCGTGGCACCTGCAAAAAGACAATACATAGCACAATCCATATGCATGATCTACGCCGAACCCCGACGAAAACATATGCCATCATATATTCACATGATGTTTTCACGAATTCATACATAAAACATACACCAAAGCGTGCTCTGATACCAATTGTTGGAATTGGATCCGTGTATCAGAGTCACAACGGAAGCAAAAAGAAAGATCTGAAGATCATACGGTGTATGTTTCATTGCAATTCGTGACAGAAAACAATCTACATGTAAATCTACGATCTTAGCATATGTGCGGACACCCTAGAGGCATACTACGATCTACGGAAGACATGAATGCATCTACTTAGGTGTTTAGATTCATCATACCTTTTGGATCTATGATCCGAAGAAAACGGAATGATAAAGAACCGCACTTTGATTGCAAGGGAAACTGTCGGATAGCACCTTGTCCTTTGCGAATTGAAGAATCCTCGAAATCCCATCTCAGAGTGCAAGGATTTCGAGCCGACGGAAGAATCCGTTGCAAAGACGACGGCGAGCCGTGTGATTTTCTCCTCCTCTTTCTCCTTTCTTCCTTTTTCTTCCTTCCTATTCCTTCTCCCTTCTTCTTCCTCTCTTTTCCTTGGCCGAAACCACAAAGGAGGAGGACTAAGGGTCGGATTTTTGGAGGGGTGGGAGTAGAACCATTTGGGCCGGCCCCTTCCCTCCCTATTTCCTTTATAGAGCCGGTCTCCCATTGCTCCAAGGAGGCTAGGGCCGGACCTTAGGTGGATAGGGATAAGGGGGGGCGGTTTTTAGGGATTCCGGGTGTCTATCGTGAAGCCCGGACGAAAATGCCCTTCACGAAAAGCGGAAAACTGAAAGAGAGACTGAGTGAGGTGCGCTACTCGGAATCGAGTTCCGTCAGCGCCTATGAGCTTCTGGAATTATTCCGCTCATTTTAAGATCCATATTCAATATGTTTTGAGCCATATTTCAGTATTTACCAAAATACCCCTACGGCCCGTAACACATGTGAATTAGGTTCTTAGGCTTTGGGCTTGCGCTCCACCGTGCTACTTCGCATCCAACATATCCAACTAGGTCAGGGAATAATTCCTATACGCAACGACAGGGTGGAACCTTCAGGGTTCGGGATCTCTAGCTGCAACCGGATCCCTGATTAATTGTTCCGGTGACACACCGAAAGTTCCGTTAATCAGCCCTAATCCGATTAACCCGCGTAGCCACCCAGAGTGCGACGCGAGTTAAACTCTAGTTATCCTAAACTTATGTTACTCCCTTGTAACCCTGTTCTCTACTATACTCCGATAATCCTTAGTCCCTCCTATTACTGGTGCCATGATACGACTCGGGCGGTGGGGAGCACCGTCAGATCCCGATCGATCATATGACTAGGGTTTGATGACTTGTCATCTATAACACCACACACCTTCCGGTGCTATGCCTAGCATCCGGAACGTTTTCAGTCATACTGACAACTACCAGGCCTGGGTTAACTGTGTGGACAGATTGACTCATCAAAACGTACCTATCCAACACTGGACGTCGGATAACTTGTAGGGATTTCATGTTACTCAAGCGCCAGCCGGGTAACCCAATGTACCATGGTGTTGGACTATGGAAGGTCCACACACGTTGGCACACCAAAGCACCACACAACTGGTTGGCCCAGTGTACATGGTCCCTCAGGGTTAAGGACAGATTATCTATAGTAGTAAGACGGTTTATGCACCAGTGTCTGAATCACTGAACTGTGCACCGTCTTGGTTCCTGTTCAACATGATCATCGTGCTTGGTCAGGTGAATGGGAATCCCATGTTCCCGTGATGGAGACTTCACCACATCCTCTACCTGCCAATAGCTTGTTCTCGGTGAAGCGACCGGCATCACCTAAGCTGTGAACTAGTTCTAGGTCTACACAGAACTGGTCCACTGGGTCTCCCAAGCATGGATCCTCCATGCGCCTCAGTGGCCTACTGTATTCCCTAGGGTCCTTTATTATATGTAGTATTAACATATACCATAGTAGTATTCTAATTAAAGCAATAACCAAAGTCATCTTTATTAATGTTAATACAGAAAATCCACGCTAAGGACACACGAGCTACAACAAAAAGATGGAAGAAAGAGAGAGCCGTCATACGTACCCCACCCTAAAGGGGTCATATATTATTTATAGGATAAACTTACTTAAGGCCTAAACAATCTATTAGAAACCTAAAACAATTTAAAAATAGTATCATCTCAATGTTTAAATATATTAAATAGTTATTTAAATTAATAAATCTGGATAGGAGCAGGACTTAAATAATTTAAAAACCAAATTAAATATCTCAATATATATTAACTAATTATTTATGATATTTAAATAATTAAATAGAACAGACTTATATTTAATATTATAAATGAAGACAGAATTGATAGGAGAACGAAGAGATAAACAAAGATAGAAGAGAGAAGAAGTCCTACTCGAGCCTATTGGCCACGGGTATCGGTGTGAAGTAAGAAGGAATCTAAATTCCAAAACTCCATAGAAAAGAGAAAAGAAGGGAGAAGAGAATGGAGAGATAAATGAAGACAGAAGATAGAAGAAGTCCTGCTTCAGTCCCTTGGCTACGGGTATAGGTGTGAAGTAAGAAGGAATCTAAATTCTAAAACTCCACTTATGTTTTGTTTCTCTCTCCGTTTTCTTGTGACTGGTTGGTTGGGCTTGACATGTTTGTACTGATAACGTGTTGTGAGATGGGAGAAAGAGAGAGGCGTTAAATGTTCCCCACCCTAACGTGGTCGTATAAATATTGTGAAGTTGAGTTTTAAAATTTAGATTCCTTCTTACTTCACATCTATACCCATGGCCAATGGACTAGAGCAGGACTCTTCTCTCTCAGTTCTCTTCCCTCTTCTCCTATGGATTTGGGTTTCTCATAGATTGCTTAGGCCCTAGGTAAGCTTACCCTATAAATAATATAAGACCCCTTTAGGGTAGGGCATATTTGACGACATTCTCTTTCTCATCTCACTATATGTTATCAGCACGAATATATCGAGCCCAGTCAACCAGTCACAAGAAAATGGAGAGAGAAACGAAGACAGAAAAGAGAGAAGAAAAGAGAAAAGAACGAAGAGATAAACAAAGAGAGAAGAGAGAATAAGTCCTGCTCCAGTCCATTCGTCATGGGTATAGGTACGAAGTAAGAAGGAATCTAAATTCTAAAACTTTACTACTTAATAGTATCATCTCAATGTTAATATGATTATCATAGTAAATTCCAAAACTCTCTTTATTTTAATTAAATGATTAATTTAATTAAAAAAATTATAGTAACATTATCAGCATGAAAAGAGAAGAAGTCCTGCTCAAGTCCATTAGCCACGGGTATATATATAAAGTAAAAAGGAATATAAATTCCAAAAATCCACTTCTCATAACACATTATCAGTGCAAACATATCGAGCCCAGCCTACCAGTCACAAGAAAATAGAGAGAGAAACGAAGATAGAAAAAAGAGAAAAAGAGAGAAAATAAAACGAAGAGAGAAACAAAGATAAATGAGAGAGAAGAAGAGAGAAGAGAACGAAGAGCTAAACGAAGAGAGAAGATAGAAGAAGTCCTATTCCAGTCCTTTAGCCACGGGTATAGGAGTGAAGTAAGAAGGAATCTAAATTCCAAAACTCAACTTCTCAATTTTATACGACCCCTTCAGGGTGGGCCATATCTGACGGCTCTTTCATTCTCCTATCTTATAACACATTATCAATACGAACATGTCAAGCTCAGCTGATCAGTCACAAGAAAACGAAGAGAGAAACGAAGATAAAAGAGAGAAAAAGAGAAAAGAGAACAGATAGATAAATAAAAGGAGAAGAGAGAAGAAGTCTTGCTCTAGTCTATTGGCCACAGGTATAGGTGTGAAGTATGAAGGAATCTAAATTCCCAAACTCTACTTCTCAATAATATAATTAATTCTCCCCATTCTCTTCTCTCTTCTCTCATGGATTAGGGTTTCCCATAGATTGCTTAGGCCCTAATTATGCTTACCCTATAAATAATAAATAATATATGATCCCTTTAGGGTGGGGTATGTTTGACGGCTCTTCCTCTCTCCCATCACACAACACGTTATCAGCACAAACATGTCGAGCCCAGCCGACCAATCGTAAGAAAATGGAGAGAGAAACGAAGACAGAAGTAGAGTTTTGGAATTTAGATTCCTTCTTACTTCACACCTAAACCCGTGGCCAATGGAGTGGAGTAGGACTACTTTTCTCTTTTCTCTTCATTTATCTCTCCATTTTCTTCTATCTTCTTCTTTCTCTTCTGTCTTTGTTTCTCTCTCCATTTTCTTGTAACTGGTCGGCTGGGCTCGACATGTTCATGCTTATAACGTATTGTGAGATGGGAGAAAGAGAGAGCCGTTACACGTGCCCCTCCCTAAAGGGCTCATATAAATATTAAGAAGTAGAGTTTTGGAATTTAGATTCCTTCTTACTTCACACATATACCTATGGCCAATGAACTGGAGCAAGACTTAATCTCTCTTTATTTATTTTTCCGTTCTCTTCTCTCTTTTTCCATCTCTTCTATCTTTATTGCTTTCTTTGTTTTCTTGTGACTGGTTGGTTGGGCTCGACATGTTCATGCTGATAACATATTATGAGAAGAGAGAAGAGAACCTAAATAAAATATTTAAATCTCTCGAGTTTTAATAATTAAATAGAAGTCTATCCTCATCTTCTCTCTCTTCTGTGGAGTTTTGGAATTTAGATTTCTTATTACATCACACCTAAACCTGTGGCCAATGGACTGGAGCAGGACTTTTTCTCTCTTCTCTCTTCATTTATCTTTTAGTTCTCTTCTCTCTTCTTCTCCTTTCTCTTCTCTTTCTTTTTTGGAGTTTTGGAATTTAGATTCCTTCTTACTTCATATTTATACCCGTGGCCAATGGACTAGAGCACGACTTATTATCCCCTTCTCTCTTCGTTTATCTCTCCGTTCTTTTTTCTCTTCTACCTAAATAATTTAATTAAATAATATAATTATTTAATTGATAGAGAAACAAAGACAGAAGGGAGAGAAGAAGAGAGAAAAGAAAGAAGAGATAAACAGCAAGACTTCTTCTATCTTCTCTTTTCGTTTATCTCTACGTTCTCTTCTTTATTCTTCTCTCTCTTCTCTATTCTCTTCTCTCTTCTTCTCTCTCGTCTATGAAGTTTTGGAATTTAGATTCCTTCTTACTTTATACCTATACCCGTGGCCAATAGACTGGAGCAGGACTTCTTTTCCCCTTCTTTCTTCGTTTATCTCTCCGTTCTTTTCTCTCTTCTACCTAAATAGTTTAATTAAATAATATAATTATTTAATTAAGAGAGAAACAAAGACAGAAGAGACAGAAGAAAAGAGATGAGAACAGTCCATTGGCCACGGGTATAAGTGTGAAGTAAAAAGGAATCTAAATTTCAAAACTCCATAAAAAAGAGAGAAGATAAGGATAGACTTCTATTTAATTATTAAAACTATAGAGATTTATATTATTTTTTTTAGGTTCTCTTCTCTCTTCTTACAACACGTTATCGGCACGAACATATCGAGCCCAACCGACTAGTCAGAAGAAAATAGAGAGAGAAATAAAGACTTAAGAGAAAGAAAAGAACGGAGAGATAAACAAAGAGAGAAGAGATAAGATGTCCTGCTCCAGTCCATTCTCCATGGGTATAGGTGTGAAGTAAAAAGGACTCTAAATTCCAAAACTCCACTTCTCAATATTTATACGCCCATTAGGGTATGGCACATATGACGGCTCTTTCTTTCTCCAATCTTATAACACGTTATCAACACGAACATGTCGTGCCCAGTCGACCAATCACAAGAAAACGGAGAGAGAAACAAAGACATAAGAGAGAGAAGAGAGAAGAGGATAAAGAGATAAAAGAAGAGAGAAGAAAGAAGAAGGCATGCTCAAGTCCATTGGCCACGGGTATTGGTGTGAAATAAGAAGGAATCTAAATTCAAAAACTCCATAGAAGAAAGAAATGAAGAGAGAAGAGAACGGAGAGATAAATAAAGAGAGAAGAGAGAAGAAGTCCTACTCCAATCCATTGGCTATGGGTATAGGTGTGAAGTAAGAAGGAATCTAAATTCCAAAACTTCACTTCTGTCTTTATTTCTCTCTTCGTTTTCTACGACTGGTTAGCTGGGCTCGAAATATTCGTGCTGATAATGTATTGTGAGATAAGAGAAAGAGAGAGTCGTCAAACGTGCCCTATCCTAAAGGGGTCATAAATTATTTATTAGTTATTGGGTAAGCATACTTAGGGCCTAAACAATCTATGGGAATCCCTAATCCATGGGAAAAAGAGAAGAAAATAGTGAGTGTAAATTATATTATTGAGAAGTGGAGTTTTGAAATTTTGATTACTTCTTACTTCACACATAGACCCATAGCTAATGAACTGGAGCAAGACTTCTTCTCTCTTCTATCTTTTTTTATCTCTTCATTCTCTTATTTCTTATTCTCTCTCTTCTGTCTTCGTTTCTCTCTTCGTTTTCTTGTGATTGGTCGGCTGGGCTATATATGTTCATGCTGATAACGTATTGTGATATAGAAGAAAAAAGGAGCCGTCAAATGTGCCCCACCCTAAAGGGGTTATATAAATATTGTGGGTGCAAATTTTGGCAAGAAGTCTGCAAACAGCGGAACCCACTGGCCCTGCCTGGTGGGCCCCCGAAGAACACAGCGGGACCCACCGGCCCTGCCTGGTGGGCCCCCGAATACCACAACGGGACCCATCGGCCCTGCCTGGTGGGCCCTCGAAGACCACAGCGGGACCCACCGGCCCTGCCTGGTGGGCCCCCGAATACCACAACGGGACCCACCGGCCCTGCCTGGTGGGCCCCCGAAGACCACAGCGGGACCCACCGGCCCTGCCTGGTGGGCCCTCGAAGACCACAGCGGGACCCACCAGCCCTGCCTGGTGGGCCCATGAAGACTTTCGGAGGACCCACCATCCCAGTCTGAGGAATCTTCCAGATACGACAGTAGAAACCGCCATTTACCCCGGGACTCACTCCTTGAGAATTCTATAAATATCAGAGCCTTCAGAAGGAGAAGGGATCCAATCTCAGATCCAGGTCAAAATCCAGAAACCAGAGCTCTGGAATTTCTATCTTCTCATATCCTCCACCTCTCCTCGATCTTCTTCTTGTCTGAGATCGGAGAGACTTCAGTGACACTCAGCCTGTCGAGGTCACTTCAAACGAAGTGTTAGTGAATTCGGGTTGCTCCCTATAGCACGGAGACGTAGGCTTCGGCTGAACTCTGAGATCACACTTGTGTCAACCTTCTCTCTGCTTGTATGCTTAAAGCACTAACTCTAAGCCATCGAGACGTCAACCTTCAAACCTATCTTCCAATCAACAGGTCGACCAACGATCTTCAACTTCAACTTCAATTGACTGGTGAGGTGAAGTCTTTGGATCGACACGAAGATTTTTCCCCTACAGTTTGGCGCCGTCTATGGGATTCGTTCGAAAAGCTCAGTGCGCTCGACGACAACATCGGATCGGTTGAGCAGACAACTGATCTTCAAAGTCAAACTTCTCAGCTCCCTCGGTTGAGCAGACAACCGAATGGACACGAGCGATCTGGTTGCTTCCTTCGCTTTCACTGAATGGCGAAGACTCTATCAGGATCATCCAGAGGGAAGTTACTTACAACGACATCAGTTTCGACCCGAAACTCACTCAATGAGTCGACGGCTCAACTTCAATCCAACAACCCGCTCTTTCTAGACAACCCATCGTCGATATCTCCCATCGATATCCTAAGCCTTTCAAGTCTAACTCTCCTCCAATCCCTACATTGGGGGTGAGGTTCAATCCTAAGCCTTTCAAGTCTGACTCTCCTCCAATCCCTACATTGGGGGTGAGGTTCGAAACGAAAGGGCTCACTTGAAGACTATAACGAGGTGATAGGCAAAGGTATATGTTACATATTCGCAAAGTCCGAGGCACACTCGCTGCCTCGGTATTCGGCGAAGCCCAAGGAGACAGCCTTGGCACTCGAATGCAAAGTCCGAGGCACACTCTCTGCCTCGGCATTCGGCGAAGTCCAAGGAGATAGTCTTGGCACTTAAAGACATAGTTCGGAGCGATTGCCGCCTCTTTAAGCTTCATTTCAAATTCTATCCAATCAATGCTCCGAGGCTGATCAACTGTAACAGTACAAAGCTATGTGTCCCGTAGGTACGACTGAAACGGTGCTTCGCCTAAGTCTACCGATACAAAGGCACTACGCTGAGTACTCCGAATCATTGGTGTTGCACACGCTCCCGTTGTCACGTAAGGACACATGCGCCCGTGCCTCACCACAGTTAGATTGGTTCGCGTTGCAACACGACCGACTAGCCTGCAACAGTACAAAGCTATGTGCCCCACAGGTACGACTGAAACGGTGCTTCGCCTAAGTCTACCGATACAAAGGCACTACGCTAACTACTCCGAATCATTGGTGTTGCACACGCTCCCGTTGTCACGTAAGGACACATGCGCCCGTGCCTCACCACAGTTAGATCGGTTCGCGTTGCGACACGACCGACTAGCCTGCAACAGTACAAAGCTATGTGCCCCGCAGGTACGATTGAAACGGCGCTTCGCCTAAGTCTACCGATACAAAGGCACTACGCTGAGTATTCCGAATCATTGGTGTTGCACACGCTCCCGTTGTCACGTAAGGACACATGCACCCGTGCCTCACCACAGTTAGATCGGTTCGCGTTGCGACACAACCGACTAACCTGCAACAGTACAAAGCTACGTGCCTGAGACATAGGTATGACTGAAACGGCGCTTCGCCTAAGTCGACCGATACAAAGGCACTACGCTAAATACTCCGAATTCTAACTTTCATCATTCAAACAAGCCCAATGAGACAACCTTGGCATTCGAAGACAGTCCGAGGCAGGCTTCGCCGCCTCGGCACCCTATAAACCCTAAGACACCGATACCGTCTCGGTACCTAACGAACTTGGAGAGAGCTCCGGTGCTCGCAGACAAAGTCCGAGGCGACCATCACCTCGGCACTCAGTAAGTACTTGGCTCCCTAGCAAAGCCTAAAGTTCTCAGCCCCAACACTTCTCGACATGAAGATCAAGGCCCAATGCGTTCTGCAGTATTCAGCCAACGTCACTCCAGAGGCAGAACATCCCTCAACTTACCAAGTCACTACAGAAGACTTCTACCATTCGATACTCATATAAGAGAGCATCACGCGCTCTCATGCTCGAGGAAGACACGTTCTGGAAGTCCACCACCGATGAGGGGGTGAATCTACAATCTTCTATAGCCAGCATCAACATATAAAGACGTGTGCTCTACGCTCCAAAATTAGTTGAGAGAACGTTGCGGCCCAACTCCTGTCAACTGAGGAGATAGGAGAAACAATCTTCCAACACATTTTGGCACTACAAAGTGCCTGAAGGTTCAAAAACTTACAGACGAAGACTCATCAACCATTCAAGGGCAAAGTCTGAGGCATGAACCACAGCATTCGAACAAAGTCCAAATTTAGTCAAAGTCCGAGACCGACATCTTGGCATTTGGTCGAAAGTCCAAGCTTGCAACCTTGGCATGAGGCAGCAAAGTCCGAGACCTGAGTCTCGGCATTCAATCGAAGTCTTCGCTCATGGCCTCAGCGCTATTCAGTAGCAAGACATTCGAATTCTATTCAAAACACACAAACATTCAATTGCTTTCTAAAGGCACTCTCTACCCTGGTTAGTCCACCAGTGGAAGACAACTAAGTACGCATGTCATTCGTGCATGCTTGTGCATTCGAAGACTTATGAGTACAAGCTGATCTTGCGAGAGATCGAGTTATCTCGATTCGTAGCATCGACATTCGATCGATCCAAACTTCCATATGACAAGGATTAGACCTACTCAACTAACTTACATAACCTCCCGTGGCATGGCTTTCAATGCTACGGATTATCGGCCGACCTTCTTCGTCCGATCTTCCAACAGTAGTCGACCCTCGTGACCGTTACCGATTAGTAGCGATCAATCGAAGGATCGCCCCTTGGCCAGGAGTCACCCATGTTCGTCTACACATTCGACGATAGATGAAAGATGACGGACTCCAGAATGCAACTCCTAGAGACAAACTATACAGATACATCAAACTACACTCAAGTCCGATTGGTGACTCAGTCTCAGAACAGCAGTGCCACGGCATTACAACTTCGAGACAGACCCCTCAAGCCCGAGAGAGAAAGTTCCACTTGGAACCCAGCTTTCCATTCAATCCAATTCAAAGTTCCACTTGGAACCCAGCTTTCCATTCAATCCAATTCAAAGTTCCACTTGGAACCCAGCTTTCCATTCAATCCAGTTCAAAGTTCCACTTGGAACCCAGCTTGCCATTCAATCCAATTAAAAGTTCCACTCGGAACCCAACTTGCCGTTCAAATCCAATTCAAAGTGTCTCTCAAACAGGAGCAAACACCAAGCATCCATCAACGACTGAGATCTGTTTGACCAAACTTAGGGGGTGACTCTTGACCCACAATATGAGATCCCAAAGTAAGGGATCGGCCTCCCCTGTTCTTCCAAGCTCTGGAGCGGCAGTGCTTCATCTCCTCCACCTCCGGAACGACGACGACAACGTGGGAAGACAGCGGACCCGGTGCCAGCTCTCTCTACATCCTTGGCTTCAATCGGCAGAACCCACCCGATCAAATACAGCTGCAGCGTCCCCACCTTCACCGACAATACCAACTCCACCGTAGATCGGCTGCCGGCGACCGATCGGGCAAAACCAACCGGTCAAGTTTCAGTGATCGGTCACCAAGGGGGTTTTTCTACAGATTTAGTTTGAAATCACCCGATCAGTGCCTCCGATCGGTCGAATTTGCCCGATCGATCAAATTCGACCGATCGGCAAACCTCGATCCCCTTCTTCCCCTTCGTCCTCCATCTGATCGGCCAAAAACCTGCTGATCTGGGGCCAAAACATGGATATTCAACCGATCAACCAATTCCGGACTGGCTGTTTTTGTCCGATCGGTGACCTTTTCATGATCGGTGATTTTCACCTGATCGGTGAAATTCACCCGATCGGCGAAATTCTCTCGAACGGTGATCTGCACCTGATCGGCTACCTCCACCTGATCGGTGAAATTCACCCGATCGGCGAAATTTTCCCGAACGGTGATCTGCACCCGATCGACTACCTCCACCCGATCGACGATTTGCACCCGATCAATCAACCTTCTTCTCTCAATGGGTCATCTATAGCTGCAATCAATCCTCCTCCCTCCCTCAACCTGATTGACATCCAAATCCGACAACCCCCCTACAGCATCCTCAAAATGCAACAAAAATGGGTCAAGGCCATCCTCCCATCTTCAATCTAATCCATCAGTATTAGAGGCAGGCGATTGAGTCCGTGACCCTGGCAGAGGGTCTTCCGTTGATCGGTCAAATTTGACCGATCATTTTGACCGATCACCTTGATCGATCGGTCGAATTTCTACTGGATCGGTCAAAAAACTATGTTTTTTGACCGATCACTTCAACCTCGACCTGTTGAATTTGATCGATCACCGTGACCGATCACTTTGGCCGATCACCTTGACCGATCACTTTGACCGATCACTTCGACCGATCATCTTGACCGATCGGTCGAATTTCTACTGGATCAGTCAAAAAACTATGTTTTTTGACCGATCACTTCAACCTCGACCGGTTGAATTTGACCGATCACCGTGACCGATCACTTTGACCGATCACCTTGACCGATCACTTTGACCGATCACTTCGACCGATCACCTTGACCGATCGGTCGAATTTCTACTGGATCGGTCAAAAAATTTTGTTTGTTGACCGATCACTTCGACCTCGACCGGTTGAATTTGACTGATCACCGTGACCGATCACTTTGACCGATCACTTCGACCGATCACCTTGACCGATCGGTCGAATTTCTACTGGATCGGTCAAAAAACTATATTTTTTAACCGATCACTTCAACCTCGACCGGTTGAATTTGACCGATCACCGTGACCGATCACTTTGATCGATCACCTTGACCGATCACTTTGACCGATCACCTTGACCGATCGGTCGAATTTCTACTTGATCGGTTAAAAAACTATATTTTTTGACCGATCACTTCGACCTCGACCGGTTGAATTTGACCGATCACCGTGATCGATCACTTTGACCGATCACCTTGACCGATCACTTTGACCGAACACTTCGACCGATCACCTTGACCAATCGGTCGAATTTCTACTGGATCGGTCAAAAAACTCTGTTTTTTGACCGATCACTTCGACCTCGACCGGTTGAATTTGACCGATCACCATGACCGATCACTTTGACCGATCACTTCGACCGATCACTTTGACCGATCAGTCGAATTTCTATTGGATCGGTCAAAAAACTCTGTTTTTTGACCGATCACTTCGACCTCGACCGGTTGACCTTAACCGATCGGTCAACTTTGACTGATCGATCAACTTTGACCGATCGGTCAAATTCGACCGATCGGTCAAGATTGACCGATCAGTCCTTTGGCGTAACACTCGACAAGCTTCTTCGAATTTTTTCGTGACAGAGGGTTGTTAATTTTGCACCAAGAATCCAAGCCAGCTAAGGTGGCCTCTAGCTAACTTGGAGGGGGTAACTGTGGGTGCAAATTTTGGCAAGAAGTCTGCAAACAGCGGGACTCACCGGCCCTGCCTGGTGGGCCCTCGAAGACCACAGCGGGACCCACCGGCCCTGCCTGGTGGGCCCCCGAAGACCACAGCGGGACCCACCGGCCCTGCCTGGTGCGCCCCCGAATACCACAACGGGACCCACCGGCACTGCCTGGTGGGCCCTCGAAGACCACAGCGGGACCCACCGGCCCTGCCTGGTGGGCCCCCGAATACCACAACGGGACCCACCGGCCCTGCCTGGTGGGCCCCCGAAGACCACAGCGGGACCCACCGGCCCTGCCTGGTGGGCCCCCGAAGACCACAGCGGGACCCACCAGCCCTGCCTGGTGGGCCCAAGAAGACTTTCGGAGGACCCACCATCCCAGTCTAAGGAATCTCCCAGATACGACAGCAGAAACCGCCATTTACCCCCGGACTCACTCCTTGAGAATTCTATAAATATCAGAGCCTTCAGAAGGAGAAGGGATCCAATCTCAGATCCAGGTCAAAATCCAGAAACCAGAGCTCTGGAATTTCTATCTTCTCATATCCTCCACCTCTCCTCGATCTTCTTCTTGTCTCTGAAGAGATCGGAGAGACTTCAGTGACACTCGGCCTGTCGAGGTCACTTCGAACGAAGTGTTAGTGAATTCGGGTTGCTCCCTATAGCACGGAGACGTAGGCTTCGGCTGAACTCCGAGATCACACTTGTGTCAACCTTCTCTCTGCTTGTATGCTTAAAGCACTAACACTAAGCCATCGAGACGTCAACCTTCAAACCTATCTTCCAATCAACAGGTCGACCAACGATCTTCAACTTCAACTTCAATTGACTGGTGAGGTGAAGTCTTCGGATCGGCACGAAGATTTTTCCCCCACAAATATTGAGAAGTTAAGTTTTGGAATTTATATTCCTTCTTAATTCACACCTATACCCATGGCCAATGACCTGGAGCAGGGCTTCTTCTTTCTTCGTTTTTCTTTTCGTTCTCTTCTCTATTTTTCTCTCTCTCTCTTCTATATTTGTTTCTCTCTCCGTTTTCTCTTCTCTCTTTTTCTCTCTCTTCTGTCTTCGTTTCTCTCTCCGTTTTCTTGTGACTGGTAGGCTGGGCTCGATATGTTCGTGCTGATAACATATTATGAGGTAGAAGAAAGGGAGATCTATCAAATGTGCCCCACCCTAAAGGTGTTATATAAATATTGAGAAGTGGAGTTTTGAAATTTAGATTCCTTCTTACTTCATACTGTTAAGCGTCCATTTGGTGCGAATTATCCTTTTTTTTCATGCACATAGCGTCACTTTGCTACGTAAAACTTTCATAATACATATAAACTGTATGAGTTTCTTTGCACCACGATATAGTAGACTTTCATACAAACCCAACGGCATATTGGCTCACTTTCATACACTGCATGCATGAAAAATACGGATCCCAATAGTCCAAATTATCCTTTTATCAATAATCGCATTTAAATCTGATAAGTGTCATTTAATGTTTGTTTTTTAGGAAATTGATCCGGTTTTCGATGCAGTCAGCTCAAGGACTTCATGACCAAGCCGTGGATATTCTCACAGCGATTTGATGGAGGCTTTACAACCCGTTTGGAGGCCCTTATAACGAGGGATGCAGAAAAGAACAGCTGTTTGAGTCGGGCGATCTGACATTACCAGCTCAACATATTCCTAGCTTCGGATCACTGAAGGACTATGCAAATGTCAAGGACTTGACAAGTTCGAATGGCTCAGATGGTTACCTAAGCCTATCGTGTTATTTTCTTTCGATCCTTCTCTCATCCCTTTAACCGATCCTTCCCTTCCTATGCCTCACAAGACCATAGCCGTCCATTCCCTAACCGACCGACCGTGCCTTCAAACCCCTCGCCACATCCACCATGCATGCATCCACCCTTACCCGTTCGATTTAATCACAGCCGTCCCTAGCTTCCATGTGCTCTCATACAATGCATGCATGGGCCATCCGGAGTCTAAATCCCAACCGCCCGTTCCACCTCTCCATCCCATGCATCAGCCCCGGCCCCGACCCGATGGCAAGCCCCGGATTCTCTCATCTAATCCCACCTATCCCATGCAAACCCAGCTATCCCATTCTCTACCCGATCGTAGCCATCCAATTAACCCATGCATACACTTAATCACAGCCATCTATTTTAACTAAAACCCATGCATGCAGTGATCACAGCCTTCCTATTTATTCAATAGCCGTCCGATCTATGATCCCAGCATGTAGTCCTTTATCGTTTCATCCCATCCAAACCCATGCATACACTTAATCACAGCCATCCATGCATCTCTCCCTTCAAAATTGAAACCCAGCAGCCCGAGCCCCCCCCCCTTTCCGGTCATCTCTCTCTATCTCCTTCGATAACAGACACCGAACTTTTCTCTCTTTTCCTTAACCGCTCGGGATCCACTCTCTCTCTCATTTGATTTACTCTCTCTCTCTAAAACCCATGCAACCCGAGCCATGCACGTCTCCCCCATCGAACTTCCATCTCTCGCTCCCGTACCCTACTTTCTCTCTCTCTTGAAATCCAATCACAGCCGTCTCTTGCCCCTTGATTCTCTCTCTTTTCTTTCCTTTCTCTCTCTCTCTTTCTCTCTCGGACTCTCTCTAATGTCTCTCTTTCTCTTTTCTTTCTTTCTATTTTTACCCGACCTCTCTCTCTCATCTACTCTCCTATATAGGGGGGCTTGGGAAAACCAAAAAGGGGCTCTCATCACTGACCGAAGTACCATCTACTAACTAGGAGAAAAACCCTAGTTCTCACCATCGGCCACCACCTACCACCTACGAATAAACCCTAGTTCCTATCACTGACTTCCATCATCGTCTACCGACCACAAGCTTCGACCATGATTTATCCATCGCCCGAGCCGTCATCCGTACCATCGAAGCCGTACCGTAGCCGAGTGGAAGTAAAGGAGCATCGATCGGAGAGGAGGACAACGAAGATCAAAAGAGTATTTCGAGCATGATCTGTATCTTGTTCTTCCCTTCTCTTACTTTTGATGTACTGCAAACCATGATGAACTAAACATATTGCTAAGGCTGAGATGAAACCCCGGTTATAAATATTATTTAGGTTTATTTTATATGATCTATGCCAATGCTCCCTAATGTTTTATGCGATTCAATTCTTAATTAATTGATGATTCAATTTGCTCTCATAATCCATGCCATGTATGTTTTGTAGTTAGCGCTAAAATTAACCATCATGCAATTAGGCCTATTTTAACTAAAATAATTAAAACCCAGATCTTGCATGCTTAACTCAGACATCGGATGCTCTACTTATGTGCTTTAATCCGTTGTGCTTAACCTAGATGTTTGATGCTTCCTTTTATGACCCATTGCTTGAGTTGAATCCAATGTTAGATAAATATATTTAAAGCCCTAAAGATCACATCCTCGAGTCAAGCACGGGAATTGTATTCCCGCATGCTACTCGTACGCATAGATCATTTTGAATAAACCTAGTAATACGGATAACCGAGGTGGATTCGAATACTATAGTACCTTCTCCACTTGAAACTTGACTTATCGTAACTAGCTTGTTTTCCTTTCCTTAATTAGTTTGCTTTTAATCTCAAAACAAATCAGCTCCAATTAAAATTATCTTTTAAAGTAGCTTAGGTAAATAGTTAATAACCCTAGATTAGACAGTTTCCTCATTAGCAATCCCTATGGGATTGACCTCGTAGTACGTACCGCTCCTACAAAGCGATTCGTGCACTTGCGAGTCATAATTTAGATCAAATTAAACCCTTAATTTAGGATTAGTTTAGATCACATCACATACATATACCCGTGGCTAATGCACTGGAGCAGGACTTCTTTTCTTTTCGTGCTGATAATATTACCATAATTTTTTTAATTAAATTAATTATTTAATTAAAATAAAGAGAGTTTTGGAATTTACTATGATAATCATAATAATATTGAGATCATACTATTGAGAAATGGAGTTTTAGAATTTAGATTCCTTCTTTTAGTTTCTCTCTCCATTTTCTTACAGCTGGTCGGTTGGGCTCGACATGTTCGTGCTGATAACGTAGTATGAGATGGGAGAAAAAATGAGCCATCAAACATGCCCCACCCTAAAGGGTTCGTATATTATTTATAGGGTATGCTTACCTAGGGCCTAAGTAATCTATAGGAAATTCTAATCCATAGGAGAAGAGAGAAGAGATCAGAGAGATTTAATTATATTATTGAGAAGTGGAGTTTTGGATTTTAGATTCTTTCTTACTTCACACCTATACCCTTGGCGAATGGACTAGAGTAAGACTTCTCTTTTCTCTCTTCATTTATCTCTCTGTTCTCTTCTCTTTTCTCATAACACGTTATCAGTACGAACATATCGAGCCCAGCCGACCTTTCACAAGAAAACGGTGCAAGAAACAAAGACAGAAGAGAGGGAAGAAGAGAGAAGAGAACGGAGAGATAAATGAAGAGAGAAGAAGAGAAATAAAATATTTCTTATGCTCATAAATTTATATAAATTATTTAATAATTATGTAATGTTTTATAATTAAATATTTAAATAATAACATTGAGATGATACTATTTGAATATTTAAAGAAATAATATACTTTATAATATTTAAAGAAATATTAATTAAAATAAATAAAATAAATAAGCCATCTCCTATCTCACAACACATTATCAACACGAACATGTCAAGCCCAGCAGACCAGTCACAAAAAAATAAAGAGAGAAACGAAGACAGAAGTGAGAGAAGGAGAGAGAAGAGAACGGAGAGATAAACAAAGAGAGAAGAGAGAAGAAGTCATGCTCCAATCCATTCGACACGAGTATAGGTGTAAAGTAAGAAGGAATCTAAATTCTAAAACTCTACTTCTCAATAATATAATTAAATCTCTCCATTTTCGTTTCTCTTCTCCCATGGATTCGGGTTTCCTATAGATTGCTTAGGCTTTAAGTAAACTTACCCTATAAATAATAAACGACCCCTTTAGGGTGTGGCATATATGACAACTCTCTCTTTTTCCCATCACACAATATGTTATCAGTACGAACATATCTAGCCAAACCGACCAGTTATAAGAAAACGAAGAGAAAAACGAAGACAGAAGAGAGAGAAGATAAGAAGTTCTGCTCTAGTCCATTTGCCATGGGTATAGGTATGAAGTAAGAAGGAATCTAAATTCCAAAACTCCACAAAAGAGAGAAAATAAGAGAGAAGAGAATAGAGTGAAAAATAAAAAGAGAAAAGAGAAGTAGTCCTGCTCAAGCCCATTGGCCACGTGTATAAGTGTGAAGTAAGAAAGAAACTAAATTCCAAAACTCCACTTCTCAATAGTATCATCTTAACGTTATTATGATTATCATAGTAATATTACTATAATTTTTTTAATTAAATTAATCATTTATTTAATTATTAAATAATTTAAATAATTTAATAATTAAGTTTTTAGTAAAATAAATAATTTTTTAAGTTATTTAATTATTTTATTTATTTATTATTATTATATTATTAAATTATTAAATTATGTACTAATTTAATTATTTAAATTAATAAATAAAGATATATTAATTTAATTATATTATTTATTTATTTATTTATTTTATTAGTTATTTCTTAAATTATTATTTTATTTTTAATTAATTAAATAATAAGTCACTTATTGAAATATTTAAAAATTTAATTAGTGAAGAAATATATTAAATATTTTATTTACTCAAATAAATGAATAATTTAATTATTAAACAAATAATAATAAAATAAATTATTATATAATTAAATAATTATTTTATTAAATTATAAAATATTAATTGAAATTAATAAAAAATTAATTATTTAATTAAATAATAAAATTAAAAAATAATTCTATAACTATTTACTATTTATTTAAATAATTAGTTAATTTTTTAAATAATAGGAAGTAGAGTTTTAGAAGAGAATAGTGATATTTAATTATATTATTGAGAAAAGGAGTTTTAGAATTTAGATTTCTTCTTACTTCATTCCTATACCTGTGGCCAATGGACTGGAGTAGGTCTTCTTCTCTCTTCTATCTTCGTTTATATCTCCATTCTCTTCTCTCTCCTCTGTCTTTGTTTCTCTCTCCGTTTTCTTGTGACTGGTCAGTTGGACTCGACATGTTCGTACTGATAACGTGTTATGAGATGGGAAAAAGAGAGAGCCGTCAAATATGGCCCACCCTAAAAGGATCGTATAATATTTATAGGGTAAGCTTACTTAGGGCCTAAGCAATCTATAGGAAGTCCTAATCCATAGGAAAAGAGAGAAGAGAATGTGGAGATTTGATTATATTATTAAGAAGTGGAGTTTTTGACTTCTTCTCTATTCTCTCTTCTTCTCTCTTCTCATAACACGTTATCAGTATGAACATATCGAGCCCAGCCGACCAGTCGCAAAAAAACGGAGAGAGAAACAAAGACAGAAGAGAGAAGAATAGAGAAGAGAACAGAGAGATAAATAAAGAGAGAAGAGAGAAGAAGCCCTACTCCAGTCCATTGGCCACGAGTATAGGTGCGAAGTAAGTAGGAATCTAAATTCTAAAACTCTACTTCTCAATATTTATACGACTCATTTATGGTGGGGCATGTTTGATGGGTCTCTCTTTGTCCTATCTCATAACACGTTATCAGCACAAATATATCAAGCCCAACCGACCTGTCCTAAGAAAATGGAGAGAGAAACAAAGATAGAAGTGGAGTTTTTGAATTTAGATTTCTTCTTACTTCACACCTATACCCGTGGCCAATGGATTAGAGTAGGACTTCTTTTCTTTTCTCTCTTTATTTATCTCTCTGTTCTATTCTCTTTTCTTTTCTCTCTTCTATAGAGTTTTCGACTAGAGTAGGACTTCTTTTCCTTTCTATCTTCATTTATCTCTCTATTCTCTTCTCTCGTATTCTCTTTTGTCTTTGTTTCTCTCTTTGTTTTCTTATGACTGGTCGGCTGGGATAGACATGTTCGTGCTGATAACGTGTTATGAGATAGAAGAGAGAGAGCCCCGTCAAATATGCCCCACCCTAAAACGATCGTATAAATATTACGAAGGGGAGTTTTAGAATTTAGATTTCTTCTTACTTCATAGCTATACCCATGGCCAATGGACTGGAGTATGACTTCTTATCTCTTCTCTCTTCGTTTATCTCTTCATTCTCTTTTATCTTCTTTTCTTTCTTCTCTATTCGTTTCTTTATCTGTTTCCTTATGATTGGTCTGCTGGGCTCGACATGTTCGTATTGATATCGTGTTATAAGAAGAGAGAAGAGAATAGAGAGATAAATAAAGAGAGAAGAGAGAAGAAATCCTGCTCTATGTTATTTAACTAATATATAATTGTTAAAAAAATAGAGAGAGAAACAAAGACAGAAGAGAGAGAAGAAGAGAGAATAGAACGGAGAGATAAACGAAGAGAGAAGAAGTCCTGCTCTAGTCCATTGGCCACGGGTATAGGTGTAAAGTAAGAAGGAATCTAAATTCTAAATCTCTACTTCTTAATATTTATATGACCTGTGTAGGGTGGGGCATGTTTGATGGCTCTCTCATTCTCCTATCTCACAATACTTACCATATAAATAATATACGACCCCTTTAGGGTGGGGCATGTTAGACGGTTCTCTCTTTCTCCCAACTCACAATATGTTATCAGTACGAATATATCGAGCCCAATCGACCAGTCATAAGAAACGGAGAGAGAAATGAAGACAGAGGAGAGAGAAAAAGAGAAAAGAGAATGGAGAGATAAATGAAGAGAGAAGAGAGATGAAGTCCTTCTCCAGTCCATTAACCACGGGTATAGATGTGAAGTAAGAAGGAATCTAAATTCTAAAACTCCACTTCTATCTTTGTTTCTCTTTTTGTTTTCTTATGACTGGTCGGTTGGGCTCGATAGGTTCATGCTGATAATGTGTTATGAGATGGGAGAAAGAAAGAGCCGTCAAACGAGCCCCACCCTAAAGGGGTTGTATAAATATTAGGAAGTAGTGTTTTGGAATTTAGATTCCTTCATACTTCACACCTATTCCCATGGTCAATGGACTGGAGTGGGACTTCTTCTTTCTTTTTTCTTCGTTTATCTCTCCGTTCTCTTCTATCTTCTTTTGTCTTCTCTCTTTGTTTATCTCTCTATTCTTTTTTCTTTTCTTCTCTCTCTTTTATCTTCGGTTCTCTCTCCGTTTTCTTGTGACTGATCGGTTGGGCTCGATATGTTCATGCTGATAACGTGTTTTGAGATAGGAAAAAAAAAGAGCCATCAAACGTGCCCCACCCTAAAGGGGTCGTATATTATTTATAGGGCAAGCTAACTTAAGGCCTAAACAATCTATGGGAAAAAGAAACAAAGACAGAAGAGAGAAGAAAATGTAGAGAGAAACGAAGATATAAGAGAGAGAAGAAAAGAAAGGAGAACAAAGAGATAAAGAGAAGAGAGAAGAAGTCTTGTTTTACTCCATTCGTCACGGATATAGGTGTGAAGTAAGAAGGAATCTAAATTCCAAAACTCCACTTCTTAATAGTATCATCTCAATGTTATTATGATTATCATAGTAATGTTACTATAATTATTTATTTAATTATTAAATAATTTAATAATTAGATAATTTAATAATTAAGTTTTTAGTAAAATAATTAATTAATTTAATTATTTAATTATCTAGTTATTTAATTATTTTTTTAATATTAACAACATAAAATAACTAATTAAATAAATATTAAGAGAGAAGAGATAAGAAGTCCTGCCTAGTCCATTCGCCACAGGTATAGGTATGAAGTAAGTAGGAATCTAAATTTCAAAACTCCACAGAAAAGAGAAAAGAAGAGAGAAGAGAATAAAGAGATAAAAAAAGAAAGAAGAAGTCATGCTCCAGTTCATTGGCCACGGGTATAGGTGTGACGTAAGAAGGAATCTAAATTTCAAAAACTCCACTTTGCAATAATTTATTTTATTTAGATAATTCAATAACTATTTATACTATAATAATTATATTTAATTAATTATTTTACTAAAAATTTAATTATTAAATTATTTAAAATATTTAATAAATAAATAAATAGTTAATTTAATTAAAAAAATTATTATAATATTACTATGATAATTATAATAACATCGAGAAGATACTATTACAAAGTAGAGTTTTGGAATTTAGATTTCTTCTTACTTCACACCTATACCTGTGACTAATGGACTGGAGTAGGACTTCTTCTCTCTTCTCTCTTCATTTATCTTTACGTTCTCTTCTCTCTTCTTCTCTCTCTTCTATTTTCGTTTCTCTCTCTATTTTTTTTCTCTTCTTCTTTCTCTTCTGTGGAGTTTTGGAATTTAGATTCCTTCCTACTTCATACCTATACCCGTGGCCAATTAACTGGAGTAGGACTTCTTCTCTCTTCTCTCTTTATTTATCTCTCTGTTCTCTTCTCTTTTCTTCTCTCTCTTATGTGGAATTTTAGAATTTATATTCTATCTTACTTCACACCTATACCTATGGCGAATGGACTAGAACAGGACTTCTTTTCTCTTCTCTCTTAATATTTATTTAGTTAGTTTATTATATATTGTTAATACTAAAAAAATAATTAAATAACTAGTTAATTAAATTTTTAAATAAATTCAAATTGTTTAAATATCTCTTATATTATTTATTAAATTAAATTATTAATAACGTGTTTAATAAATTTCATTTAATTTAAGCTCATCATATTTATGTCTCCGTTCTTTTCTCTCTTTCTTCCATCTCACAATACGTTATCAGCACGAACATTTCGAGCCCAGCTGACTAGTCGAAAGAAAACGGAGAGAGAATCGAAGATAGAAGTGAACTTTTGGAATTTAGATTCCTTCTTACTTTACACCTATACCTGTGGTCAATAGAATAAAATAGGAGTTCTTCTCTCTTCTATCTTCATTTATCTCTCTGTTCTCTTCTCTTTTTTTTTCTCTCTTCTGTCTTCGTTTCTTTCTCCGTTCTCTCTTCTTTCTTCTTCTTTCTCTTCTGTGGAGTTTTGGAATTTAGATTCCTTCTTACTTTATACCTATATCCGTGTGAAGTATAGGTGTAAAAAAAGAAGGAATCTAAATTCCAAAACTCTACTTTTGTCTTCATTTCTTTCTTTATTTTCTTATGACTAATCGGTTGGGCTCGATTTGTTCGTGCTGATAACGTGTTGTGAGATGTGAGAAAGAAAGTGTCGTCAAACATATGCTACCATAAAAGGGTCAAATAAATACTGAGAAGTGGAGTTTTGGAATTTAGATTTCTTCTTACTTCTCTTTTCTCTTTTCTTCTCTCTTCTTATAATACATTATCAGCACGAACAAATTGTGCCCAACCGACCAGTCATAAGAAAATAGAAAGAGAAACGAAGATAGAAGAGAGAGAACAAGAGAGAAGAACAGAGAGATAAACGAAGATAGAAGAGAGAAGAAGTCCTGTTTGAGTCCATTCACCACAGATTTAGGTGTGAAGTAAAAAAGAATATAAATTCTAAAACTCTACTTCTCCCTTTTTCTTTTGATTGGTTGACTCACCTCAATATATTCGTGCTGATAACGTATTGTGAGATTAGAGAAAGAGAGAGCCATCAAACATGCCCCACTCTACAGGGGTCATATATTATTTATCGGATAGGCCTAAGCAATCTATGGAAAATCCTAATCCATGAGAGAGATCCGACGATGGACAGCTATTCTTCTTACTTCACACTTATACCCGTGGCGAATGGACTGGAGCAGCACTTCTTCTTTCTTCTATCTTTGTTTATCTCTCCGTTCTCTTATATCTTCTTCTCTCTGTTCTGTCTTCGTTTATCTCTCCGTTCTCTTCTCTCTTCTTCTCTCTCTTATGTCTTTGTTTCTCTCTTTGTTTTCTTATGACTGGTCGGTTGGGCTCGACATGTTCGTGCTAATAACGTTTTGTGAGGTGGGAGAAAGCGAGAAGAGAACAGAAAGATAAACACAGAGAGAATTATTAAATATTAAATTATCTTACAACACGTCATCAGTACGAACATATTGAAGAAAGAAGAGAGAAGAGAGAAGAGGGAATAGAGAAGAAGTCCTGCAATCAATTAATCAGAATTTAAATCTCTTTTATAAATAATATTCATACCTAATCTATATTTATATCTCTTCCACCTGCAATCAATTAAATATAGGTCTTTTTTCTTTTACTTCTCTTCATTCACCTCAACGTTAGAATTAGTTAAATAATCATATATCATAATAATGCTACTATAATTTTTTTAATTAAGTTAATCGTTAAATTAAAACAAAGAGAGAAGAGAATTTATATGATAATCATAATAACGTTGAGATGATACTATTGAGAAGTAGAGTTTTGGAATTTAGATTCCTTCTTACTTCACACATATACCCGTGGCCAATGGACTGGAGCAAAAGTTCTTCTCTCTTCGTTTATCTCTTCGTTCTTTTCTGTCTTCTTCTATCTCTTATGTCTTCATTTCTCTCTCCATTTTCTTGTGACTGGTCGGTTGGGCTCGACATGTTCGTGCTGAAACGCGTTGTGAGATAGAAGATTGCTTATTTATTTTATTTATAGACTAGAGCAGGACTTCTCCTCTATTCTCTCTTCATTTATAATTTAATTAAAAAAGAATAATCTCAACATTATTATGATTATCATAGTAATGTTACTATAATTTTTTTAATTAAATTATTTAATAATTTAAATAATTTAATAATTTAAATAATTTAATAATTTAAATAATTTAATTATTAAGTATTTAGTAAAATAAATAATTTTTTTAATATTGAATAGATGATTAATTTAACTAATATACGAAGAAATATTATGGAAACCCTATTTATTAAATTATCATAGTTTAACTTTTTTAAATTATAGTAATATTACTATAATAATCATTATTTCTTTAATTAGTTATTTAAATCATCTCAACGTTTTTATGATTATAAAAAAATATTTTTTTTAAATAAATTATTTATTTATTTAAGTAAATAATCTATTTAATATATTTGTTCACTAAAAAATTTTTTAATTAAAAATAAATAATAATTAATAAAATAAATTAATAAATTAATTATATAATTAAATAATTATTTCTTTATTTAATAATTTAAATAATTAAATAGTTACCCAATTGAATTATTTAATAATATAATAATAATAAATAAATAAAATAATAAATTTAATTAAATTACTAGATAATTCAATAATTAAGTAAATTAATTATTTTACTAAAAACTTAATTATTTAAATTATTAAATTATTTTAAATATTTAATAATTAAATAAATGATTAACTTAAATAAAAAAATTATAGTAACATTACTATGATAATCATAATAATATAGAGATGTCTGGTCAGTCCTAATTATTTATAGGGTAAGCTTACTTAGGGCCTAAGCAATCTATGGGAAACCCTAATCAATGGGAGAGATCCGACGGTGGATAGTGATCCGATAATTAGAGAGAGAAGAAGAGAGAAGACGTCCTGCTCTAGTCCATTCACCATGGTATAGATGTGAAGTAAGAAGGATGACTGTCCACCGTCGGATCTCTCCCATGGATTAGGGTTTCCTATAGATTGCTTAAGTCCTAAGTAAGCTTACCTTATAAATAATATATTATCGTTTTAGAGTGGGGCATGTTTGACGGCTCTTTCTTTCTTCTATATCATAACACGTTATCAGCATAAGCATGTCGAGCCCAGCCGACCAGTCGCAAGAAAATAAAGAGAGAAATGAAGACAAAAGAGCAAGAAGAAGAGATAAGAGAACTGAGAGATAAATAAAGAGAGAAGAGAGAAGAAGTCCTACTCCAGTTCATTAGCCACGAGTATAGGTGTGAAGTAAGAAAGAATCTAAATTCCAAAACTCCTCAGAAGAGAGAGAAGAGAACAGAGAAATAAATGAAGAAAGGAGAGAGAAGAAGTCCTACTCTAGTCGATTGGTCACAGATATAGGTGTGAAGTAAGAAGGAATCTAATTAGGGTAGGGCATGTTTGACGGATCTCTCTTTCTCCTATCTCACAATACGTTATCAGTACGAACATATCGAGCCCAGCTGACCAGTCATAAGAAAACGGAGAGAGAAATGAAGAGAGAAGAGATAAGAAGCCCTACTCCAGTCCATTAGCCACGGGTATAGGTGTGAAGTAGTATGAAGTAAGAAGGAGTCTAAACTCTAAAACTCAACTTCTTAATAAATAATATAGGACCCCTTTTGAGAAGAGAGAAGAACTCCTGCTCTTGTCAATTGGCAATGGGTATAGGTGTGAAGTAAGAAGGAATCTAAATTCCAAAACTCCATTTCTGTCTTTGTTTTTCTATCCATTTTCTTGTGATGGGTCAGCTGGGCTCGACATGTTCGTGCTGAAAATAAATTATGAGATGAGCGAAAGAGAGAGAGCTGTTAAACATGTCCCACCCTAAAGGGGTCGTATATTATTTATAAGGTAATCTTACTTAGGGCCTAAGTAATCTATGGGAAAACCAAATCCATGGGAGAAGATAGAAAAGAACGGAGAGATTTAATTATATTATTGAGAAGTGAAGTTTTCTCAATAGTATCATCTCAACGTTATTACGATTATCATAGTATCTCTTATCTCTTCGTTTTAATCAAACAATTAATTTAATTAAAAAAACTATAGTAAAATTACTATGATAATCATAATAACGTTGAGAAGATACTATTGAGAAGTGGAGTTTTGAAATTTAGATTCCTTCTTACTTCATACCTATACCCATGGCGAATGGACTGGAGCATTACTTACTCTCTCTTCTCTTTTCGTTTATCTCTCCGTTCTCTTCTCTCATCTTCTATTTTCGTGTCTCTCTTCGTTTTCTTATGACTGGTCGGTTGGGCTAGACATGTTCGTGCTGATAATGTATTGTGAGATGGGAGAAAGTTAGAGCCATCAAATATGCCCTACTCTAAAGGGGTCGTATATTATTTATAGGGTAAGCTTACTTAGTGCCTAAGCAATCTATGGTAAACCCTAATCCATGGGAGAAGATAGAAGAGAACGGAGAGATTTAATTATATTATTGAGAAGTGGAGTTTTGGAATTTAGATTCCTTCTTACTACATATATATACCCAGGGCCAATAGACTAGAACAGAACTTCTTCTCTCTTCTTTCTTCGTTTATCTCTTCATTCTCTTTTCTATTCTTCTCTCTCTTATGTCTTTGTTTCTCTCTCCGTTTTCTTGCGACTGGTCGCTAGGCTCGACATGTTCGTACTAATAACGTGTTATGAGATAGGAGAAAGAGAGAGCCGTTAAACATGCCCCACCCTAAAGGGGTTATATATTATTTATAGAATAAGATTACTTAGGGACTAAGTAATCTATAGAAAACCCTAATCTATAGGAGAGATCCGACGATGTATCTCTTAATATTTAAACTTAGGGCCTAAGCAATTCGGGTGTGCCACTTCTTACTATCGAGCCCATCTGACCAATCTTATCTCTCTTTTCTGTCTTTGTTTATCTCTTCGTTCTCTTCTCTCTTCTTCTTTCTCTTCTATGGAGTTTTAGAATTTAGATTCCTTCTTACTTCACACCTTTACCCATGGTGAATGGATTGGAGAAGAACTTCTTTTCTCTTCTCTCTTCAGAGAAATGAGAAAGAAGAAAAAAAAACAGAGAGATAAATAAAGAGAGAAGAAAGAAGAAGTCCTGCTCCAGTCCATTGACCCTGGGTATAGGTGTGAAGTAAGAAGGAATCTAAATTCCAAAACTCCTCTTCTGTCTTTGTTTCTCTCTCTGTTTTCTTGTGACTGGTCGGTTGGGCTCGATATGTTCGTGCTGATAATGTGTTGTGAGATAGGAGAAAGAGAGAGCCATAAACGTGCCCCACCCTAAAGGGGTCGTATATTATTTATAGGGTAAGCTTACTTAGGACCTAAGTAATCTATGGGAAACCCTAATCCATAGGAGAAAAGAGAAGAAAACGGAGAAATTTAATTATATTATATGACCCTTTTAGGGTGGAGCAGGTTTGACGACTCTCTCTTTCTCACATCTCACAACACGTTAATTAGTAAGTTAAATTATTAAATTATTTAAATTATCTAATAATTAAATAAATAATTAATTTAATTAAAAAAATTATAGTAATATTACTATGATAATCATAATAACGTTGAGATGATACTATTGAGAAGTGAAGTTTTGGAATTTAGATTCCTTCTTACTTCACACCTATAACTATGGCAATAATCAATTATATATAATTAAATATTTATAAGGTAACCTTACTAGTTAAGAGAATTGATTTAATAATTATTTAAATAAATAATTAATACGACCCCTTTAGGGTGGGGCACGTTCGATCGGATAGTTATCCACCGTTGGATCTCTTCCATGGATTAGGGTTTCCCATAGATTGCTTAGGCCCTAAGTAAGCTTACCCTATAAATAATATACGACTATTTTTGGGTGGGGCACGTTTGACAACTCTCTCTTTTTTTCATCTTACAACGCATTATCAGCACGAACATGTTGAGCCCAACCGACCAGTCACAAGAAAACGGAAAGAGAAACAAAGACAGAAGAGAGAGAAGAAGATATAGTTAAAAAATTAATAATTTTAATAAATTTATTATGTAATTAATTAATTAAACTTTTTTTTATTAAATTATAAAATATTAATTGAAATAAATAAAAAAATTTATTATTTAATTAAGTAATAAAATAAAATAATAATTCAATAACTATTTACTTATTATTTAAATAATAAATTAATTTATTGAATATATAAATAATAAAATATTTTTTTAAATAACCTAATTTTTTTAAATAATCAAATTAATATTTATTTATTTTAATATTTAAATATTAAATATATTATTTAAATAATTTAAATATTTAGTTATATAGATAATTAAATATTTATTTATTTATTTAACTATTTAATTTATTAAATTAATTAAATTAATTAAATAATAGGAAGTAAAGAAGGAAGATGAGGCATACCTGAATTTTTTGCTTTAAAAATAATTTATATTTTTCTTTAAAAATTTTAAAATATTATAACTGTTATGAGATCGTTCGATCGGATGGCTGTCCACCATTGGATCTCTCCCTTGGATTCGGGTTTCCCATTGATTACTTAGGCCCTATGTAAGCTTACCCTATAAATAATATATGACCCTTTTTGGGTGGAGCATGTTTGATGGCTCTTTCTTTCTCCCATCTCACAACACGTTATCAGCACAAACATGTCGAGCCCAGCTGACTGGTCATAAGAAAATGGAGAGAGAAATGAAGACAGAAAAGAGAGTAGATGAAAGAAGAGAACGAAAAGATAAATGAAGAGAAAAGAGAGAAGAAGTCATGCTCCAGTCCATTCACTATGGGTATAAGTATAAAGTAAGAAAGAATCTAAATTCCAAAACTCAACTTCTCAATATTTATATGACCCCTTTAGGGTGGGGCACGTTTGACAGCTCTCTTTTTCTCCATCACACAATTCGTTATCAGCATGAATATGTCGAGCCCAGTCGACCAGTCATAAGAAAACAGAGAGAGAAAGGAAGACAGAAGAGAGAAGAGAATTCGGAGATAAACGAAGAGAGAAGATAGAAGAAGTCATACTCCAACCTATTAGCCATGGGTATAGGTGTGAAGTAAGAAGAAATCTAATTAGGGTGGGGCATATTTGATGGCTCTCTCTTTCTCACATCTCACAATATGTTATCAGCATGAATATATCGAGGTCAACCGACCAATCATAAGAAAACAGAGAGAGAAACGAAAACAGAAGAGAAAAAAGAAGAGAGAAGAAAACAGAGAGATAAATGAATAGGGGAGAGAGAAGAAGTCCTGGTCTAGTCTATTCGCCATAGGTATAGGTGTGTAGTAAGAAAGAATCTAAATTCTAAAACTCCACTTCTCAATAATATAATTAAATCTCTATATTCTTTTATCTCTTCTCCCATGGATTAAGGTTTACCATAGATTGCTTAGGCCCTAAGTAAGCTTACCCTATAAATAAAATATAACCCCATTAGGGTAGGGCATGTTTGATCGCTCTTTCTTTTTCCCATCTCATAAAACATCATCAACATAAACATATCTAGCCCAGCCAACCAGTCATAAGAAAATAGAGAGAGAAATGAAGACAGAAGAGAGAGAACAGAACTGAGAATTAATTATTTAAATTATCCCTTCTCACATGGGTATAGGTGTGTAGTAAGAAGGAACCTAAAGTCCAAAACTCCACAAAAGAGAGAAGAAAAGAGAAGAGAATAGAGAGATAAATGAAGAAAGAAGAGAGGAACAGTCCTGCTCCAGTCCATTGGCCACGGGTATAGGTATGATATAAGAAATAATCTAAATTCTAAAACTCCAGTTGTCAATATTTATATGACCCCTTTAGGGTAGGGCATGTTTGACGGCTCTCTTTTTCTCCCATCTCACAACACTTTATCAGTACGAACATGTCGAGCCCAGCCGACCAGTTATAAGAAAACGGAGAGAGAAACAAAGACAAAAAAGAGATAAAAGAACAGAGAGATAAACAATGAGAGAAGAGAGAAGAAGTCATGCTCCTGTCTATTGGCCATGAGTATAGGTGTAAAGTAAGAAGGAATCTAAATTCCAAAACTCTACTTTCCAATAAGATAATTAAATCTCTTCGTTCTCTTCTTTCTTCTCCCATGGATTAGGGTTTTCCATAGATTGTGTAGGCCCTAAGTAAGCTTCCCTATAAATAATATACGACCCCTTTAGATGTGGCACGTTTGACAACTCTCTCTTTATCTCATCTTACAACACGTTATCAGCATGAATATATCGAGCCCAGCCAACCAATCACAATAAAACGAAGAGAGAAACAAGGACAGAAGAGAGAGAAGAAGAAAGAAGAGAACAGAGATATAAACAAAGATAGAAGACAGAAAAAGTTCTGCTCTAGTCCATTGCTATCCAATCGAATAATCTCATAACAGTTGTATTATTTTAAAATTTTTTAAAGAAAAATATAAATTATTTTAATTACAAAAAATTCATTGGCAATCTATTGAGAAAAGAAGAGAGAAGAGAACGGTGAGATAAACGAAGAGAGAAGAAAAAAAAAGTCCTGCTCCAATACATTCGCCACGGGTATAGGTATGAAGTAAGAAGGAATTTAAATTTCAAAACTCTACTTCTCAATAGTATCATCCCAAAGTTATTATAATTATCATAGTAATGTTACTATAATTTTTTTAATTAAATTAATTATTTATTTACTTATTAAATAATTTATTAATTAAGTTTTTGGTAAAATAATTAATTATTTAATTATCTAGTTATTTAATTAAATTTATTATTTTATTTATTTATTATTATTATATTATTAAATAATGATTTAATTATATAATTAATTTTTTAATTCATTTTATTAGTTATTTCTATAATTATTATTTGTTTTTTAAATAATTAAATTATTAGTCAATAATTTAAATATTTAAAAACTATTTTAGTTAAGAAATAAATTAAAACGATAATTTTCTTAAAGGAATAAAAAATTTAATTATTAAATTATTTTATAGTTAAATAAGTAATATTGTCAATTAATTATTAATTAATTAAATATTCAAAAAAATTTTTTATTAAAATATAAAATATTAATTAAAGTAAAAAAAATTTATTATTTAATTAAGTAATAAAATAAAATCATAATTTAATAACTATTAACTTATTATTTAAATAATTAGTTAATTATATGAATATATAAATAATAAAATATTTTTTTAAATAAATTTTTTTTTTAAATAATCAAGTAAATATTTATTTATTTTTATATTTAAATAATAAATAAATTATTTAAATATTTTAATTATTTAATTTTATAGATAATTAAATATTTATTTAATTATTTAATTATGTAACTATTTAATTTATCAAACTAATTAAATTAATTAAATAATAAGAAGTAAAGAAGTAAGAAGAGGCACACCCGAATTTTTTGCCTTAGAAATAATTTATATTTTTCTTTAAAAAAATTTAAAACAGTACAACTGTTATGAGATCGTTCGATAGGATGGCTATCTATCGTCGGATCTCTCCCATGGATTAGGGTTTCCTATAGATTGCATAGGCCATAAGTAAGGTTAACCTATAAATAATATACGACCCCTTTTGGGTGGGGTACGTTTGACGACACTACGCTACTTCTCAATAATATAATTAAATCTATCCATTCTCTTTTCTATTCTCCCATTGATTAGGGTTTCCCATAGATTGCTTAGGCCTTAAGTAAGCTTACCATATAAATAATATATGATCCCTTTAGGATGGGGCACGTTTGACGGCTCTCTCTTTCTCCCATCTCACAATAAGTTATCAGCACGAACATATCGAGCCCAACCGACCAATCTCAAAAAAACAGAAAGAGAAACAAAGACAGAAGTAGAGTTCCAGAATTTAAATTCTTTCTTACTTTATACTTATACCCATGGTCAATGCACTAGAGCAGGGCTTCTTCTCTCTTATCTCTTTGTTTATCTCTCCATTCTCTTCCCACTCTTCTGTCTTTGTTTCTCTCTCAGTTTTCTTATGACTAGTCAGCTAGGCTCGATATGATCGTCCTAATAATATATTGTGAGATGGGAGAAAGGAAGAGCCATCAAACGTGCCCTACCATAAAGGGGTCATATATTATTTATAGGGTAAGCTTACTTAGGGCCTAGGATATCTATGGGAAACCCTAATCAATGAAAGAAGAGATAAGAGAATGAAGAGATTTAATTGTATTATTGAGAAGTAGAGTTTGAAATTTAGATTCCTTCTTACTTCACACCTATACCCGTAGCTAATAGACTGGAGCATAAATTTTTCTCACTTCTCTATTTATTTATCTCTTCGTTCTCTTCTCTCATCTTCTCTCTTTGTTTCTCTCTCCGTTTTTTTGTGACTGGTCGGCTGGGCTCGATATGTTCGTGCTGATAACGTGTTGTGTTATAGGAGAAAAAGAGAGCCGTCAAACATGCCTTAAAACTCCACTTGTCAATAGTATCATCTCAATATTATTATGATTATCAAAGTAATATTACTATAATTTTTTTAATTAAATTAATTATTTATTTAATTATTAAATTATTTAAATAATTTAATAATTTATTTTTTAATAAAATAATTAATTAATTTAGTTCTTTAATTATCTAGTTATTTAATTAAATTTATTATTTTATTTATTTATTATTATTAATATATTTAATAATTAAATTTGATAACTATTTAATTATTTAAATTATTAAATAACTAAATAATGATTTAAAATATTTAAATAATTTAAAAAAATATTTAATTAATATTTAATTATAAAACATTACAACTGTTATGAGATCCTTCGATCGGATAGCTGTCCACCATCGGATCTCTCCCTTGGATTAGTGTTTCCCGAAATTTGCTTGGGCACTAAGTAAGCTTACCTTATAAATAATATACGACTCCTTTAGGGTTGGGGACGTTTGATGGCTCCCTCTTTCTCCTATTTCACAACACGTTATCAGCACGAATATATCGAGCCCAGCCGACCGTCATATGAAAACGGAGAAAGAAATAAAGACAAAAGAGAGAGAAGAAGAGAGAAGAGAATAGAGCGATAAACAAAGAGAGAAGAGAGAAGAAGTCCTGCTCTAGTCTATTGGCTATGGGTATAGGTGTGAATTAAAATAACTAATTAATTATTTAATAACTAATTAGGGCTGACTAGTCATTCGATCGGATGGCTGTTCACCATCGGATCTCTCCTATAGATTAGGATTTCTAATAGATTACTTAGACCCTAAGTATGTTATCCCTATAAATAATATATGACCCCTTTAGGGTGGGGTACGTCTGACGACTATCTCTTTCTCCCATCTCACAACACATTATCATCACGAACATATCGAGCCCAACCGACCAGTCACAAGAAAACGGAGAAAGAAACGAAGACAGAAAATAAAGAAGAAGAGAGAAAAGAATGAAGAGATAAACGAAGAGAGAAGAAGTCATGCTCCAATCTATTGGCAATGGGTATAGGTGTGAAGTAAAAAGGAATATAAATTGCAAAACTCCACTTCTCAATATTAATAGTACCCCTTTAGGGTAGGGCATGTTTGATGGCTCTTTATTTCTCCCATCTCACAACACGTTAGCTTCATGAACATGTCAAGCCCAGCCGATTAGTCATAAGAAAATGGAGAGAGAAATGAAGACAAAAGAGAAAGAAGAAGAGAAAAGAGAACGGAGAGATAAACAAAGTGAGAAGAGGAAAGAAGTCCTATTCCAGTCCATTGGCCATGGGTTTAGGTGTGAAGTAGGAAGGAATCTAAATTCCAAAACTCCACTGCTTAATATTTATACGATCTATTTAGGGCGGAGCATATTTGATGGCTCTCTCTTTCTCTCATCTTACAATACATTATCAGTATGAACATGTCGAGCCTAGGTAATCAGTCACAAGAAAATAAAGAGAGGAACGAAGACAGATGAGAGAGAAGAAGAGAGAAGAGAATAGAAAGATAAACAAAGAGATATAAGAGAAGAAGTCCTGCTCTAGTCTATTGGCCACGGGTATAGGTATGAAGTAAGATAGAATCTAAATTCCAAAACTCTATAGAAGAGCGAGAAGAAGAAAGAAGAGAACATAGAGATAAATAAAGAGAGAAGAGAGAAGAAATCATGCTCTAGTCGATTGGCCACGGGTATAGGTGTGAAGTAAGACAGAATCTAAATTCCAAAACTCCATTTCTGTCTTCGTTTCTCTCTCTATTTTCTTACGACTGGTCGGCTGGGCTTGACATGTTCGTACTGATAACATGTTATGAGATGGAAGAAAGAGAGAGCCGTCAAACGAACGCCACCCTAAAGGGGTCATATATTATTTATAGGGTAAATTATGAGATAGGAGAAAGAGAGAGCCGTGAAATATGCCCCAACCTAAAAGGGTCGTATATTATTTATAGGGTAAGCTTACTGAGGACCTAAGAAATCTATAGGAAACCCTAATATATGAGAGAAGAGAGAAGAGAACGGAGAGACTTAATTAGATTATTGAGAAGTAGAGTTTTGGAATTTAGATTCTTTCTTACTTCACACCATTACCCATGACCAATGGATTGGAGTAGGACTTCTTCTCTCTTCTTTCTTCGTTTACCTCTCTTTTCTCTTCTCTCTTATTCTCTATCTTCTGTCTTCGTTTCTCTCTCTATTTTATTATTTATAGGGTAAACTTACTTAGGGCCTACGCAATCTATGGAAAACCCTAATCCACGGGAGAAGAGAGAAGAGAATGGAGATAGAAGAGAATGAATAGATTAAATTATATTATTAAGAAGTGGAGTTTTGGAATTTAGATTTCTTCTTACTTTGCATATATACCCGTGGCCAATGGACTGGAGCAGGACTTCTTCTCTCTTCTATGTTTATTTATCTCTTCGTTATCTTCTCTCTTCTTCTGTGGAGTTTTGGAATTTAGATTCCTTCTTACTTCACACCTATACCCATGGCTAATGGACTGGAGCAGAACTTCTTCTCTCTTCGTTTATCTCTCCGTTCTCTTCTTTCTTCTTCTCTGTCTTCTGTCTTTGTTTCTCTATCAGTTTTTTTATGACTGGTCGACTGGGCTCGATATGTTCGTGCTAAAAACATATTGTGAGATAGGAGATTGCTTTTTTTTAAAATTTATTTCAATTAATATTTCTTTAAATATTATAAAGTATATAATTTCTTTAAATATTTAAATAGTATCATCTCAGTGTTATTTTTTAAATATTTAATTATAAAACATTACAGCTGATATAAGATCATTCGATCGGATGGCTGTCCATCGTCGGATCTCTTCTATGGGTTAGGGTTTTCCATAGATTGCTTAGGATCTAAGTAAGCTTACCCTATAAATATTTAACTATATTTAATTAATTATCACCACGAGTATAGTTGTGAAGTAAGAAGGAATCTAAATCCCAAAACTCTACTTCTCAACAGTATCATCTCAATATCATTATGATTATCATAGTAATGTTACTATAATTTTTTTAATTCAATTAATCATATAAATTAAAGAGAGTTTTGGAATTTACTATGATAATCGTAATAACGTTAAGATGATACTATTGAGAAGTGGAGGTTTGGAATTTAGATTCCTTCTTACTTCACACCTATACTCGTGGCCAATGGACTAGAGCAGGACTTCTTCTCTTTTATCTTTTCGTTTATCTCTCTGTTCTCTTCTCTCTTCCTTTCTATCTTCTGTTTTCATTTCTCTCTCTGTTTTCTAGTGACTGGTCAGGTGGGCTTGACATGTTCGTACTAATAACATGTTGTGAGAAGGGAGAAAGAGAGTTGTCAAAAGTGCCCCACCCTAAACGGGTCGTATAAATATTGAGAAGTAAAGTTTTAGAATTTAGATTCCTTCTTACTTTACACCTATACCCGTGGCCAATGGACTGGAGCAGGACTTCTTCTCTCTTCTTTTTTTGTTTATCTTTCCATTCTCTTCTATTTTCTTCTCTCTCTTCTATCTTCATTTCTCTCTCTGCTTTCTTGTGACTGGTCGGCTAGGATAGACTTGTTCGTGCTGATAACGTATTGTGAGATGGGAGAAATAAAGAGATATCAAATATGCCCCTCACTAAAGGGGTCATATAAATATTGAGAAGTAGAGTTTTGTAATTTAGATTCTTTCTTACTTTATGTCTATACCCGTGGCCAATGGACGAGAGCTGAATTTCTTCTCTCTTCTCTCTTTATTTATTTCTCTGTTCTTTTCTCTCTTCTCATCTTTCTTCTATTTTTGTTTCTCTTTCCATTTTCTTGTGACTGGTCGGCTGAGCTCGACATGTTCGTGCTGATAACGTGTTGTGAGATAGGACAAAGAGATGGGAGAGATCCGACGGGTCGTATAAATAATATATGAATATAGAAGAGATTCAACGGGTCATATAAATATTAAAAAGTAGAGATGAGATATGAAGTCCTACTCCAGTCCATTGGCCACAGGTATAGGTGTGAAGTAAGAAGGAATCTAAATTCCCAAACTCCACAGAAGAGAGAGAAAAAGAGATAAGAGAACGGAGAAATAAATGAACACAGAAAAGAAAGAAGAAGAGAGAAGAGAACGGAGAGATAAACGAAGGGAGAAGAGAGAAGAAGTCCTGATTCAATCCATTGGCAACGGGTATAGGTATAAAGTAAGAAGGGATCTAAATTCTAAAACTCCACAAAAGAGAGAGAAGAAGAGAAAAGAGAATAGAGAGATAAATAAAGAGAGAATAAAGAAGCTCCAATCAATTGGCTACGGGTATAGGTATGAAGTATTAAGGAATCTAAATTCTAAAACTCCACTTCTGTCTTCGTTTCTCTCTCTGTTTTTTTGTGACTAGTCGGTTGGGCTCGATATTATCGTACTGATAATGTGCTATGTGATGGAAAAAAGAGAGAGCCGTCAAATGTGCCCTACCCTAATGGGGTCGTACAAATATTGAGAAGTGGAGTTTTGGAATTATAGATTCGTTCTTACTTCACATCTCTACCCATGGCTAATGGACTGGAGTTGGACTTCTTATCTCTTTTCTCTTCATTTATCTTATTGTTCTCTCCTTTTTTTTTTCTCTCTCTTCATTCTTCATTTCTTTCTCTATTTTCTTATGACTGGTCGGTTGGGCTCGACATGTTCATGCTTATAACGTGTTGTGAGAAGAGAAAAGAAGAGAGAAGAGAATCGAGAGATAAACGAAGAGAGAAAAGAGAAGAAGTCATGCTCTAGTCCACTCACCACGGGTATCAGTATGAAGTAAAAAGGAATCTAAATTCCAAAACTCCACTGCTTAATAATATAATTAAATCTCTCCATTCTCTTCTCTCTTCTCCTACGGATTAGGGTTTCCCATCGATTGCTAGGCCCTAAGTAAGTTTACCTTATAAATAATATATAACCCCTTTAGGGTAGGGTATATTGACCGCTCTCTCTTTCTTCCATCTTACAACACATTATCAGCACGACCATGTCGAGCCCAGCCGACCAGTTACAAGAAAATGGACAGAAAAACAAAGACAGAAGCAGAGTTTTGGAATTTAGATTCCTTCTTACTTCACACCTATACCCGTGGCCAATAGACTGGATCATGACTTCTTCTCACTTCTCTCTTCATTTATCTCTTTGTTTTCTTCTCTCTTATTCTCTCTTCTCTGTCTTCATTTTTCCCTCTGTTTTCTTGCGACTAGTTGGTTGGGCTTGACATGTTCGTGCTAATAACGTGTTTAAAGATGAGAGAAAGAGAGAGCCGTCAGACGTGCCCCACCCTAAAGGGATCATATATTATTTATAGGATAACCTTACTTAAGGCCTAAACAATCTATTGGAAACCTAAAATAATTTAAAAATAGTATCATCTCAATATCTAAATATATTAAATAGATATTTAAATTAATAAATCTGGACAGGAGCATGACATAAATAATTTAAAAACCAAATTTAATATCTTAATGTATATTAACTAATTATTTATGATATTTAAATAATTAAATAGAACAAGCTTATATTTAATATTATAAATAAAGACAGAATTGAGAGGAGAACGAAGAGATACACAAAGATAGAAGAGAGAAGAAGTCCTACTCCAGTCTAATGGCCATGGGTATTAGTGTGAAGTAAGAAGGAATCTAAATTCCAAAACTCCATAGAAAAGAGAAAAAAAGGGAGAAGAGAATGGAGAGATAAATGAAGACAGAAGATAGAAGAAGTCCTTCTTCAGTCCATTGGCCACGGGTATAGGTGTGAAGTAAGAAGGAATCTAAATTCTAAAACTCCACTTATGTCTTCATTTCTCTCTCTGTTTTCTTACGACTGGTCGGTTGGGCTTGACATGTTTGTACTGATAACGTGTTGTGAGATAGGAGAAAGAGAGAGGCGTCGAATATTCCCCACCCTAACGGGGTCGTATAAATATTAAGAAGTTGAGTTTTAGAATTTAGATTCCTTCTTACTACACATCTATACCCATGGCCAATGGACTAGAGCAGGACTCTTCTCTCTCAGTTCTCTTCTCTCTTCTCCTATGGATTTGGGTTTCCCATAGATTGCTTAGGCCCTAGGTAAGCTTACCCTATAAATAATATAAGACCCCTTTAGGGTAGAGCATATTTGACGACACTCTCTTTCTCCCATCTCATAATATGTTATCAGTACGAATATATCGAGCCCAGTCAACCAGTCACAAGAAAACGGAAAGAGAAACGAAGACAGAAGAGAGAAGAAAAGAGAAGAGAACGGAGAGATAAACAAAGAGAGAAGAGAGAATTAGTCCTGCTCTAATCCATTTATCATGGGTATAGCTATGAAGTAAGAAGGAATCTAAATTCTAAAACTCTACTACTTAATAATATCATCTCAATTTTAATATAATTATCATAATAAATTCCAAAACTCTCTTTGTTTTAATTAAATGATTAATTTAACTAAAAAAATTATAGTAACATTATCAGCACGAAAAGAGAAGAAGTCTTGCTCAAGTTCATTAGCCACAGGTATAGATATGAAGTAAGAAGGAACCTAAATTCCAAAAATCCACTTCTTAATATTTATACGACCCCTTTAGGGTAGGGCACGTCTAACGGCTCTCTCTTTGTTCTATCTCACAATACATTATCAGTGCAAACATGTCGAGCCTAGCCTACCAGTCACAAGAAAATGGAGAGAGAAGTGAAGACAGAAAAAAGAGAAGAAGAGAGAAAATAAAACGAAGAGAAACAAAGATAAAAGAGAGAGAAGAAGAGAGAAGATAATAAAAAGATAAACAAAGAGAGAAGAGAGAAGAAGTCCTATTCCCGTCCTTTGGCCATGGATATAGGAGTGAAGTAAGAAGGAATCTAAATTCCAAAACTTAACTTCTCAATATTTATATGACCCCTTCAGGGTGGGGCATAATTGACGGCTCTTTCATTCTCCTATCTCACAACACGTTATCAGTACGAACATGTCAAGCCCAGCCGACCAGTCACAAGAAAACGAAGAGAGAAACAAAGATAGAAGAGAGAGAAAAAGAGAAAAGAGAATAGATAGATAAATGAAAGGAGAAGAGAGAAGAAGTCTTGCTCTAGTCTATTGGCCACAGGTATAGGTGTGAAGTATGAAAGAATCTAAATTCCCAAACTCTACTTCTCAATAATATAATTAATTCTCTCCATTCTCTTCTCTTTTCTCTCATGGATTAGGGTTTCCCATAGATTGTTTAGGCCCTAAGTATGCTTACCCTATAAATAATAAATAATATATGATCCTTTTAGGGTGGGGTACGTTTGATGGCTCTTCCTTTCTCCCATCTTACAACACGTTATCAGCACAAATATGTCGAGCCCAACCGACCAGTCGTAAGAAAATGGAGAGAGAAACAAAGACAGAAGTAGAGTTTTGGAATTTAGATTCCTTCTTACTTCACACCTAAACCCGTGGCCAATAGACTGGAGTAGGACTTCTCTCTTTTCTCTTCATTTATCTCTTCGTTTGGTTCTCATCTTCTTTCTCTTCTGTCTGTGTTTCTCTCTCTATTTTCTTATAACTGGTCGGCTGGGCTCGACATGTTCGTGCTTATAACGTGTTGTGAGATGGGAGAAAGAGAGAGCCGTTACACGTCCCCTCCCTAAAGGACTCGTATAAATATTAAGAAGTAGAGTTTTGGAATTTAGATTCCTTCTTACTTCACAGATATACCTGTGGCCAATGAACTAAAGCAGGTCTTCTTCTCTCTTCTCTCTTCATTTATCTTTACGTTCTCTTCTCTCTTTTTCCCTCTCTTCTATCTTCATTACTTTCTCTATTTTCTTGTGACTGGTCGGTTGGGCTCGACATGTTCATTCTGATAACATATTGTGAGAAGAGAGAAGAGAACCTAAATAAAATATTTAAATTTCTCTAGTTTTAATAATTAAATTGAAGTCTATCCTTATCTTCTCTCTCTTCAGTGGAGTTTTGGAATTTAGATTTCTTATTACATCACACCTAAACCTGTGGCCAATGGACTGGAGCAGGACTTTTTCTCTCATCTCTCTTTATTTATCTTTTAGTTCTCTTCTCTCTTCTTCTCCTTTCTTTTCTCTCTCTTTTTTGGAGTTTTGGAATTTAGATTCCTTCTTACTTCATATTTATACCCGTGGCCAATGGACTAGAGCAGGATTTCTTATCCCCTACTCTTTTTATTTATCTCTCCGTTCTCTTCTCTCTTATACCTAAATATTCACCTAAGTCTACCGATACAAAGGCACTACGCTAACTACTCCGAATCATTGGTGTTGCACACGCTCCCGTTGTCACGTAAGGACACATGCGCCCGTGCCTCACCACAGTTAGATCGGTTCGCGTTGCGACACGACCGACTAGCCTGCAACAGTACAAAGCTATGTGCCCCGCAGGTACGATTGAAACGGCGCTTCGCCTAAGTCTACCGATACAAAGGCACTACGCTGAGTATTCCGAATCATTGGTGTTGCACACGCTCCCGTTGTCACGTAAGGACACATGCGCCCGTGCCTCACCACAGTTAGATCGGTTCGCGTTGCGACACAACCGACTAACCTGCAACAGTACAAAGCTACGTGCCTGAGACATAGGTACGACTGAAACGGCGCTTCGCCTAAGTCGACCGATACAAAGGCACTACGCTAAATACTCCGAATTCTAACTTTCATCATTTAAACAAGCCCAATGAGACAACCTTGGCATTCGAAGACAGTCCGAGGCAGGCTTCGCCGCCTCGGCACCCTATAAACCCCAAGACACCGATACCGTCTCGGTACCTAACGAACTTGGAGAGAGCTCCGGTGCTCGCAGACAAAGTCCGAGGCGACCATCGCCTCGGCACTCAGCAAGTACTTGGCGCCCTAGCAAAGCCTAAAGTTCTCAGCCCCAACACTTCTCGACATGAAGATCAAGGCCCAATGCGTTCTGCAGTATTCAGCTAACGTCACTCCAGAGGCAGAACATCCCTCAACTTACCAAGTCACTACAGAAGACTTCTACCATTCGATACTCATATAAGAGAGCATCACGCACTCTCATGCTCGAGGAAGACACGTTCTGGAAGTCCACCACCGATGAGGGGGTGAATCTACAATCTTCTATAGCCAGCATCAACATATAAAGACGTGTGCTCTACGCTCCAAAATTAGTTAAGAGAACGTTGCGGCCCAACTCCTGTCAACTGAGGAGATAGGAGAAACAATCTTCCAACACATTTTGGCACTACAAAGTGCCTGAAGGTTCAAAAACTTACAGACGAAGACTCATCAACCATTCAAGGGCAAAGTCTGAGGCATGAACCGCAGCATTCGAACAAAGTCCAAATTTAGTCAAAGTCCGAGACCGACATCTTGGCATTTGGTCGAAAGTCCAAGCTTGCAACCTTGGCATGAGGCAGCAAAGTCTGAGACCTGAGTCTCGGCATTCAATCGAAGTCTTCGCTCATGGCCTCAGCGCTATTCAGTAGCAAGACATTCGAATTCTATTCAAAACACACAAACATTCAATTGCTTTCTAAAGGCACTCTCTACCCTGGTTAGTCCACCAGTGGAAGACAACTAAGTACGCACGTCATTCGTGCATGCTTGTGCATTCGAAGACTTATGAGTACAAGCTGATCTTGCGAGAGATCGAGTTATCTCGATTCGTAGCATCGACATTCGATCGATCCAAACTTCCATATGACAAGGATTAGACCTACTCAACTAACTTACATAACCTCCCGTGGCATGGCTTTCAATGCTACGGATTATCGGCCGACCTTCTTCGTCCGATCTTCCAACAGTAGTCGACCCTCGTGACAGTTACCGATTAGTAGCGATCAATCGAAGGATCGCCCCTTGGCCAGGAGTCGCCCATGTTCGTCTACGCATTCGACGATAGATGAAAGATGACGGACTCCAGAATGCAACTCCTAGAGACAAACTATACAGATACATCAAACTACACTCAAGTCCGATTGGTGACTCAGTCTCAGAACAGCAGTGCCACGGCATTACAACTTCGAAACAGACCCCTCAAGCCCAAGAGAGAAAGTTCCACTTGGAACCCAGCTTTCCATTCAATCCAATTCAAAGTTCCACTTGGAACCCAGCTTTCCATTCAATCCAATTCAAAGTTCCACTTGGAACCCAGCTTTCCATTCAATCCAGTTCAAAGTTCCACTTGGAACCCAGCTTGCCATTCAATCCAATTAAAAGTTCCACTCGGAACCCAACTTGCCGTTCAAATCCAATTCAAAGTGTCTCTCAAACAGGAGCAAACACCAAGCATCCATCAACGGCCGAGATCTGTTTGACCAAACTTAGGGGGTGACTCTTGACCTACAATATGAGATCCCAAAGTAAGGGATCGGCCTCCCCTGTTCTTCCAAGCTCTGGAGCGGCAGTGCTTCATCTCCTCCACCTCCGGAACGACGACGACAACGTGGGAAGACAGCGGATCCGGTGCCAGCTCTCTCTACATCCTTGGCTTCAATCGGCAGAACCCACCCGATCAAATACAGCTGCAGCGTCCCCACCTTCACCGACAATACCAACTCCACCGTAGATCGGGTGCCGGCGACCGATCGGGCAAAACCAACCGGTCAAGTTTCAGTGATCGGTCACCAAGGGGGTTTTTCTACAGATTTAGTTTGAAATCACCCGATCAGTGCCTCCGATCGGTCGAATTTGCCCGATCGATCAAATTCGACCGATCGGCAAACCTCGATCCCCTTCTTCCCCTTCGTCCTCCATCTGATCGGCCAAAAACCTGCTGATCTAGGGCCAAAACATGGATATTCAACCGATCAACCAATTCCGGACTGGCTGTTTTTGTCCGATCGGTGACCTTTTCATGATCGGTGATTTTCACCTGATCGGTGAAATTCACCCGATCGGCGAAATTCTCTCGAACGGTGATCTGCACCTGATCGGCTACCTCCACCTGATCGGTGAAATTCACCCGATCGGCGAAATTTTCCCGAACGGTGATCTGCACCCGATCGACTACCTCCACCCGATCGATGATTTGCACCCGATCAATCAACCTTCTTCTCTCAATGGGTCATCTATAGCTGCAATCAATCCTCCTCCCTCCCTCAACCTGATTGACATCCAAATCCGACAACCCCCCTACAACATCCTCAAAATGCAACAAAAATGGGTCAAGGCCATCCTCCACCGTAGATCGGCTGCCGGCGACCGATCGGGCAAAACCAACCGGTCAAGTTTCAGTGATCGGTCACCAAGGGGGTTTTTCTACAGATTTAGTTTGAAATCACCCGATCAGTGCCTCCGATCGGTCGAATTTGCCCGATCGATCAAATTCGACCGATCGGCAAACCTCGATCCCCTTCTTCCCCTTCGTCCTCCATCTGATCGGCCAAAAACCTACTGATCTAGGGCCAAAACATGGATATTCAACCAATCAACCAATTCCGGACCGGCTGTTTTTGTCCGATCGGTGACCTTTTCATGATCGGTGATTTTCACCTGATCAGTGAAATTCACCCGATCGGCGAAATTCTCTCGAACGGTGATCTGCACCTGATCGGCTACCTCCACCTGATCGGTGAAATTCACCCGATCGGCGAAATTTTCCCGAACGGTGATCTGCACCCGATCGACTACCTCCACCCGATCGACGATTTGCACCCGATCAATCAACATTCTTCTCTCAATGGGTCATCTATAGCTGCAATCAATCCTCCTCCCTCCCTCAACCTGATTGATATCCAAATCCGACAACCCCCCTACAGCATCCTCAAAATGCAACAAAAATGGGTCAAGGCCATCCTCCCATCTTCAATCTAATCCATCAGCATTAGAGGCAGGCGATTGAGTCCGTGACCCTGGCAGAGGGTCTTCCATTGATCGGTCAAATTTGACCGATCATTTTGACCGATCACCTTGACCGATCGGTCGAATTTCTACTGGATCGGTCAAAAAACTATGTTTTTTGACCGATCACTTCAACCTCGACCTGTTGAATTTGATCGATCACCGTGACCGATCACTTTGGCCGATCACCTTGACCAATCACTTTAACCGATCACTTCGACCGATCACCTTGACCGATCGGTCGAATTTCTACTGGATCAGTCAAAAAACTATGTTTTTTGACCGATCACTTCAACCTCGACCGGTTGAATTTGACCGATCACCGTGACCGATCACTTTGACCGATCACCTTGACCGATCACTTTGACCGATCACTTCGACCGATCACCTTGACCGATCGGTCGAATTTCTACTGGATCGGTCAAAAAATTTTGTTTTTTGACCGATCACTTCGACCTCGACCGGTTGAATTTGACTGATCACCGTGACCGATCACTTTGACCGATCACTTCGACCGATCACCTTGACCGATCGGTCGAATTTCTACTGGATCGGTCAAAAAACTATGTTTTTTAACCGATCACTTCAACCTCGACCGGTTGAATTTGATCGATCACCGTGACCGATCACTTTGACCGATCACCTTGACCGATCACTTTGACCGATCACTTCGATCGATCACCTTGACCGATCGGTCGAATTTCTACTCGATCGGTTAAAAAACTATATTTTTTGACCGATCACTTCGACCTCGACCGGTTGAATTTGACCGATCACCGTGATCGATCACTTTAACCGATCACCTTGACCGATCACTTTGACCGATCACTTCGACCGATCACCTTGACCGATCGGTCGAATTTCTACTGGATCGGTCAAAAAACTCTGTTTTTTGACCGATCACTTCGACCTCGACCGGTTGAATTTGACCGATCACCATGACCGATCACTTTGACCGATCACTTCGACCGATCACTTTGACCGATCAGTCGAATTTCTACTGGATCGGTCAAAAAACTCTGTTTTTTGACCGATCACTTCGACCTCGACCGGTTGAACTTAACCGATCGGTCAACTTTGACTGATCGATCAACTTTGACCGATCGGTCAAGTTCGACCGATCGGTCAAGATTGACCGATCAGTCCTTTGGCGTAACACTCGACAAGCTTCTTCGAATTTTTTCGTGACAGAGGGTTATTAATTTTGCACCAAGAATCCAAGCCAGCTAAGGTGGCCTCTAGCTAACTTAGAGGGGGTAACTGTGGGTGCAAATTTTGGCAAGAAGTCTGCAAACAGCGGGACTCACCGGCCCTGCCTGGTGGGCCCTCGAAGACCACAGCGGGACCCACCGGCCCTGCCTGGTGGGCCCCCGAAGACCACAGCGGGACCCACCGGCCCTGCCTGGTGCGCCCCCGAATACCACAACGGGACCCACTGGCCCTGCCTGGTGGGCCCCCGAAGACCACAGCGGGACCCACCGGCCCTGCCTGGTGGGCCCCCGAAGACCACAGTGGGACCCACCAGCCCTGCCTGGTGGGCCCAAGAAGACTTTCGGAGGACCCACCATCCCAGTCTAAGGAATCTCCCAGATACGACAGCAGAAACCGCCATTTACCCCCGGACTCACTCCTTGAGAATTCTATAAATATCAGAGCCTTCAGAAGGAGAAGGGATCCAATCTCAGATCCAGGTCAAAATCCAGAAACCAGAGCTCTGGAATTTCTATCTTCTCATATCCTCCACCTCTCCTCGATCTTCTTCTTGTCTCTGAAGAGATCGGAGAGACTTCAGTGACACTCGGCCTGTCGAGGTCACTTCGAACAAAGTGTTAGTGAATTCGGGTTGCTCCCTATAGCACGGAGACGTAGGCTTCGGCTGAACTCCGAGATCACACTTGTGTCAACCTTCTCTCTGCTTGTATGCTTAAAGCACTAACACTAAGCCATCGAGACGTCAACCTTCAAACCTATCTTCCAATCAACAGGTCGACCAACGATCTTCAACTTCAACTTCAATTGACTGGTGAGGTGAAGTCTTCGGATCAGCACGAAGATTTTTCCCCCACAAATATTGAGAAGTTAAGTTTTGGAATTTATATTCCTTCTTACTTCACACCTATACCCATGGCCAATGGCCTGGAGCAGGGCTTCTTCTTTCTTCGTTTTTCTTTTCGTTCTCTTCTCTATTTTTCTCTCTCTCTCTTCTATATTTGTTTCTCTCTCCGTTTTCTCTTCTCTCTCTTCTGTCTTCGTTTCTCTCTCCGTTTTCTTGTGACTGGTAGGCTGGGCTCGATATGTTCGTGCTGATAACATATTATGAGGTAGAAGAAAGGGAGATCTATCAAATGTGCCCCACCCTAAAGGTGTTATATAAATATTGAGAAGTGGAGTTTTGAAATTTAGATTCCTTCTTACTTCATACTGTTAAGCGTCCATTTGGTGCGAATTATCCTTTTTTTTATGCACATAGCGTCACTTTGCTACGTAAAACTTTCATAATACATATAAACTGTATGAGTTTCTTTGCACCACGATATAGTAGACTTTCATACAAACCCAACGGCATATTGGTTCACTTTTATACACTGCATGCATGAAAAATACGGATCCCAATAGTCCAAATTATCCTTTTATCAATAATCGCATTTAAATCTGATAAGTGTCATTTCATGTTTGTTTTTCAGGAAATTGATCCGGTTTTCGATGCAGTCAGCTCAAGGACTTCATGACCAAGCCGTGGATATTCTCACAGCGATTTGATGGAGGCTTTACAACCCGTTTGGAGGCCCTTATAACGAGGGATGCAGAAAAGAACAGCTGTTTGAGTCGGGCGATCTGACATTACCAGCTCAACATATTCCTAGCTTCGGATCACTGAAGGACTATGCAAATGTCAAGGACTTGACAAGTTCGAATGGCTCAGATGGTTACCTAAGCCTATCGTGTTATTTTCTTTCGATCCTTCTCTCATCCCTTTAACCGATCCTTCCCTTCCTATGCCTCACAAGACCATAGCCGTCCATTCCCTAACCGACCGACCGTGCCTTCAAACCCCTCGCCACATCCACCATGCATGCATCCACCCTTACCCGTTCGATTTAATCACAGCCGTCCCTAGCTTCCATGTGCTCTCATACAATGCATGCATGGGCCATCCGGAGTCTAAATCCCAACCGCCCGTTCCACCTCTCCATCCCATGCATCAGCCCCGGCCCCGACCCGATGGCAAGCCCCGGATTCTCTCATCTAATCCCACCTATCCCATGCATACCCAGCTATCCCATTCTCTACCCGATCGTAGCCATCCAATTAACCCATGCATACACTTAATCACAGCCATCTATTTTAACTAAAACCCATGCATGCAGTGATCACAGCCTTCCTATTTATTCAATAGCCGTCCGATCTATGATCCCAGCATGTAGCCCTTTATCGTTTCATCCCATCCAAACCCATGCATACACTTAATCACAGCCATCCATGCATCTCTCCCTTCAAAATTGAAACCCAGCAGCCCGAGCCCCCCCCCTTTCCGGTCATCTCTCACTATCTCCTTCGATAACAGACACCGAACTTTTCTCTCTTTTCCTTAACCGCTCGGGATCCACTCTCTCTCTCTCATTTGATTTACTCTCTCTCTCTAAAACCCATGCAACCCGAGCCATGCACGTCTTCCCCATCGAACTTCTATCTCTCGCTCCCATACCCTACTTTCTCTCTCTCTTGAAATCCAATCACAGTCGTCTCTTGCCCCTTGATTCTCTCTCTTTCCTTTCCTTTCTCTCTCTCTCTTTCTCTCTCGGACTCTCTCTAATGTCTCTCTTTCTCTTTTCTTTCTTTCTATTTTTACCCGACCTCTCTCTCTCATCTACTCTCCTATATAGGGGGGCTTGGGAAAACCAAAAAGGGGCTCTCATCACTGACCGAAGTACCATCTACTAACTAGGAGAAAAACCCTAGTTCTCACCATCGGCCACTACCTACCACCTACGAATAAACCCTAGTTCCTATCACTGACTTCCATCATCGTCTACCGACCACAAGCTTCGACCATGATTTATCCATCGCCCGAGCCGTCATCCGTACCATCGAAGCCGTACCGTAGCCGAGTGGAAGTAAAGGAGCATCGATCGGAGAGGAGGACAACGAAGATCAAAAGAGTATTTCGAGCATGATCTGTATCTTGTTCTTCCCTTCTCTTACTTTTGATGTACTGCAAACCATGATGAACTAAACATATTGCTAAGGCTGAGATGAAACCCCGGTTATAAATATTATTTAGGTTTATTTTATGTGATCTATGCCAATGCTCCTTAATGTTTTATGCGATTCAATTCTTAATTAATTGATGATTCAATTTGCTCTCATAATCCATGCCATGTATGTTTTGTAGTTAGCGCTAAAATTAACCATCATGCAATTAGGCCTATTTTAACTAAAATAATTAAAACCCAGATCTTGCATGCTTAACTCAGACATCGGATGCTCTACTTATGTGCTTTAATCCGTTGTGCTTAACCTAGATGTTTGATGCTTCGTTTTATGACCCATTGCTTGAGTTGAATCCAATGTTAGATAAATATATTTAAAGCCCTAAAGATCACATCCTCGAGTCAAGCACGGGAATTGTATTCCCGCATGCTACTCGTACGCATAGATCATTTTGAATAAACCTAGTAATACGGATAACCGAGGTGGATTCGAATGCCATAGTACCTTCTCCACTTGAAACTCGACTTATCGTAACTAGCTTGTTTTCCTTTCCTTAATTAGTTTGCTTTTAATCTCAAAACAAATCAGCTCCAATTAAAATTATCTTTTAAAGTAGCTTAGGTAAATAGTTAATAACCCTAGATTAGACAGTTTCCTCATTAGCAATCCATATGGGATTGACCTCGTAGTACGTACCGCTCCTACAAAGCGATTCGTGCACTTGGGAGTCATAATTTAGATCAAATTAAACCCTTAATTTAGGATTAGTTTAGATCACATCACATACCTATACCCGTGGCTAATGCACTGGAGCAGGACTTCTTTTCTTTTCGTGCTGATAATATTACCATAATTTTTTTAATTAAATTAATTATTTAATTAAAATAAAGAGAGTTTTGGAATTTACTATGATAATCATAATAATATTGAGATCATACTATTGAGAAATGGAGTTTTAGAATTTAGATTCCTTCTTTTAGTTTCTCTCTCCGTTTTCTTACAGCTGGTCGGTTGGGCTCGACATGTTCGTGCTGATAACGTAGTATGAGATGGGAGAAAAAATGAGCCATCAAACATGCCCCACCCTAAAGGGTTCGTATATTATTTATAGAGTATGCTTACCTAGGGCCTAAGTAATCTATAGGAAATCCTAATCCATAGGAGAAGAGAGAAGAGATCGGAGATATTTAATTATATTATTGAGAAGTGGAGTTTTGGATTTTAGATTCTTTCTTACTTCACACCTATACCCTTGGCGAATGGACTAGAGTAAGACTTCTCTTTTCTCTCTTTATTTATCTCTCTGTTCTCTTCTCTCTTCTCATAACACGTTATCAGTACGAACATATCGAGCCCAGCCGACCTTTCACAAGAAAACGGTGCAAGAAACGAAGACAGAAGAGAGGGAAGAAGAGAGAAGAGAACGGAGAGATAAATGAAGAGAGAAGAAGAGAAATAAAATATTTCTAATGCTCATAAATTTATATAAATTATTTAATAATTATGTAATGTTTTATAATTAAATATTTAAATAATAACATTGAGATGATACTATTTGAATATTTAAAGAAATAATATACTTTATAATATTTAAAGAAATATTAATTAAAATAAATAAAATAAATAAGCCATCTCCTATCTCATAACACATTATCAACACGATCATGTCAAGCCCAGCAGACCAGTCACAAAAAAGTAAAGAGAGAAACGAAGACAGAAGTGAGAGAAGGAGAGAGAAGAGAACGGAGAGATAAACAAAGAGAGAAGAGAGAAGAAGTCATGCTCCAATCCATTCGACACGAGTATAGGTGTAAAGTAAGAAGGAATCTAAATTCTAAAACTCTACTTCTCAATAATATAATTAAATCTCTCCATTTTCGTTTCTCTTCTCCCATGGATTCAGGTTTCCTATAGATTGCTTAGGCTTTAAGTTAACTTACCCTATAAATAATAAACGACCCCTTTAGGGTGTGGCATATATGACAGCTCTCTCTTTTTCCCATCACACAATATGTTATCAGTACGAACATATCTAGCCAAACCGACCAGTTATAAGAAAACGAAGAGAAAAACGAAGACAGAAGAGAGAGAAGATAAGAAGTTCTGCTCTAGTCCATTTGCCATGGGTATAGGTATGAAGTAAGAAGGAATCTAAATTCCAAAACTCCACAAAAGAGAGAAAATAAGAGAGAAGAGAATAGAGTGAAAAATAAAAAGAGAAAAGAGAAGTAGTCCTGCTCAAGCCCATTGGCCACGTGTATAAGTGTGAAGTAAGAAAGAAACTAAATTCCAAAACTCCACTTCTCAATAGTATCATCTTAACGTTATTATGATTATCATAGTAATATTACTATAATTTTTTTAATTAAATTAATCATTTATTTAATTATTAAATAATTTAAATAATTTAATAATTAAGTTTTTAGTAAAATAAATAATTTTTTAAGTTATTTAATTATTTTATTTATTTATTATTATTATATTATTAAATTATTAAATTATGTACTAATTTAATTATTTAAATTAATAAATAAAGATATATTAATTTAATTATATTATTTATTTATTTATTTATTTTATTAGTTATTTCTTAAATTATTATTTTATTTTTAATTAATTAAATAATAAGTCACTTATTGAAATATTTAAAAATTTAATTAGTGAAGAAATATATTAAATATTTTATTTACTCAAATAAATGAATAATTTAATTATTAAACAAATAATAATAAAATAAATTATTATATAATTAAATAATTATTTTATTAAATTATAAAATATTAATTGAAATTAATAAAAAATTAATTATTTAATTAAATAATAAAATTAAAAAATAATTCTATAACTATTTACTATTTATTTAAATAATTAGTTAATTTTTTAAATAATAGGAAGTAGAGTTTTAGAAGAGAATAATGATATTTAATTATATTATTGAGAAAAGGAGTTTTAAAATTTAGATTTCTTCTTACTTCATTCCTATACCTGTGGCCAATGGACTGGAGTAGGTCTTCTTTTCTCTTCTATCTTCGTTTATATCTCCGTTCTCTTCTCTCTCCTCTGTCTTTGTTTCTCTCTCCGTTTTCTTGTGACTGGTCGGTTGGACTCGACATGTTCGTACTGATAACGTGTTATGAGATGGGAGAAAGAGAGAGCCGTCAAATATGGCCCACCCTAAAAGGATCGTATAATATTTATAGGGTAAGCTTACTTAGGGCCTAAGCAATCTATAGGAAGCCCTAATCCATAGGAAAAGAGAGAAGAGAATGTGGAGATTTGATTATATTATTAAGAAGTGGAGTTTTTGACTTCTTCTCTATTCTCTCTTCTTCTCTCTTCTCATAACACGTTATCAGCATGAACATATCGAGCCCAGCCGACCAGTCACAAAAAAACGGAGAGAGAAACAAAGACAGAAGAGAGAAGAATAGAGAAGAGAACAGAGAGATAAATAAAGAGAGAAGAGAGAAGAAGCCCTACTCCAGTCCATTGGCCACGAGCATAGGTGCGAAGTAAGTAGGAATCTAAATTCTAAAACTCTACTTCTCAATATTTATACAACTCCTTTATGGTGGGGCATATTTGATGGGTCTCTCTTTGTCCTATCTCACAACACGTTATCAGCACAAATATATCAAGCCCAACCGACCTGTCCCAAGAAAATGGAGAGAGAAACAAAGATAGAAGTGGAGTTTTTGAATTTAGATTTCTTCTTACTTCACACCTATACCCGTGGCCAATGGATTAGAGTAGGACTTCTTTTCTTTTCTCTCTTTATTTATCTCTCTGTTCTATTCTCTTTTCTTTTCTCTCTTCTATAGAGTTTTCAACTAGAGTAGGACTTCTTTTCCTTTCTATCTTCATTTATCTCTCTATTCTCTTCTCTCGTATTCTCTTTTGTCTTTGTTTCTCTCTTTGTTTTCTTATGACTGGTCGGCTGGGATAGACATGTTCGTGCTGATAACGTGTTATGAGATAGAAGAGAGAGAGCCCCGTCAAATATGCCCCACCCTAAAACGCTCGTATAAATATTACGAAGGGGAGTTTTAGAATTTAGATTTCTTCTTACTTCATAGCTATACCCATGGCCAATGGACTGGAGTATGACTTCTTATCTCTTCTCTCTTCGTTTATCTCTTCATTCTCTTTTATCTTCTTTTCTTTCTTCTCTATTCGTTTCTTTATCTGTTTCCTTATGATTGGTCTGCTGGGCTCGACATGTTCGTATTGATATCGTGTTATAAGAAGAGAGAAGAGAATAGAGAGATAAATAAAGAGAGAAGAGAGAAGAAATCCTGCTCTATGTTATTTAACTAATATATAATTGTTAAAAAAATAGAGAGAGAAACAAAGACAGAAGAGAGAGAAGAAGAGAGAATAGAACGGAGAGATAAACGAAGAGAGAAGAAGTCCTGCTCTAGTCCATTGGCCACGGGTATAGGTGTAAAGTAAGAAGGAATCTAAATTCTAAATCTCTACTTCTTAATATTTATATGACCTGTGTAGGGTGGGGCATGTTTGATGGCTCTCTCATTCTCCTATCTCACAATACTTACCATATAAATAATATACGACCCCTTTAGGGTGGGGCATGTTAGACGGTTCTCTCTTTCTCCCAACTCACAATATGTTATCAATACGAATATATCGAGCCCAATCGACCAGTCATAAGAAACGGAGAGAGAAATGAAGACAGAGGAGAGAGAAAAAGAGAGAAGAGAATGGAGAGATAAATGAAGAGAGAAGAGAGATGAAGTCCTTCTCCAGTCCATTAACCACGGGTATAGGTGTGAAGTAAGAAGGAATCTAAATTTTAAAACTCCACTTCTATCTTTGTTTCTCTTTTTGTTTTCTTATGACTGGTCGGTTGGGCTCGATAGGTTCATGCTGATAATGTGTTATGAGATGGGAGAAAGAAAGAGCCGTCAAACGAGCCCCACCTTAAAGGGGTTGTATAAATATTAGGAAGTAGTGTTTTGGAATTTAGATTCCTTCATACTTCACACCTATTCCCATGGTCAATGGACTGGAGTGGGACTTCTTCTTTCTTTTTTCTTCGTTTATCTCTCCGTTCTCTTCTATCTTCTTCTGTCTTCTCTCTTTGTTTATCTCTCTATTCTTTTTTCTTTTCTTTCTCTCTCTTTTATCTTCGGTTCTCTTTCCGTTTTCTTGTGACTGATCGGTTGGGCTCGATATGTTCATGCTGATAACGTGTTTTGAGATAGGAAAAAGAGAGAGCCATCAAACGTGCCCCACCCTAAAGGGGTCGTATTTTATTTATAGGGCAAGCTAACTTAAGGCCTAAACAATCTATGGGAAAAAGAAACAAAGACAGAAGAGAGAAGAAAATGTAGAGAGAAACGAAGATATAAGAGAGAGAAGAAAAGAAAGGAGAACAAAGAGATAAAGAGAAGAGAGAAGAAGTCTTGTTTTACTCCATTCGTCACGGATATAGGTGTGAAGTAAGAAGGAATCTAAATTCCAAAACTCCACTTCTTAATAGTATCATCTCAATGTTATTATGATTATCATAGTAATGTTACTATAATTATTTATTTAATTATTAAATAATTTAATAATTAGATAATTTAATAATTAAGTTTTTAGTAAAATAATTAATTAATTTAATTATTTAATTATCTAGTTATTTAATTATTTTTTTAATATTAACAACATAAAATAACTAATTAAATAAATATTAAGAGAGAAGAGATAAGAAGTCCTGCCTAGTCCATTCGCCACAGGTATAGGTATGAAGTAAGTAAGAATCTAAATTTCAAAACTCCACAGAAAAGAGAAAAGAAGAGAGAAGAGAACAAAGAGATAAAAAAAGAAAGAAGAAGTCATGCTCCAGTTCATTGGCCACGGGTATAGGTGTGATGTAAGAAGGAATCTAAATTTCAAAAACTCCACTTTGCAATAATTTATTTTATTTAGATAATTTAATAACTATTTATACTATAATAATTATATTTAATTAATTATTTTACTAAAAATTTAATTATTAAATTATTTAAAATATTTAATAAATAAATAAATAGTTAATTTAATTAAAAAAATTATTATAATATTACTATGATAATTATAATAACATCGAGAAGATACTATTACGAAGTAGAGTTTTGGAATTTAGATTTCTTCTTACTTCACACCTATACCTGTGACTAATGGACTGGAGTAGGACTTCTTCTCTCTTCTCTCTTCATTTATCTTTACGTTCTCTTCTCTCTTCTTCTCTCTCTTTTATTTTTGTTTCTCTCTCTATTTTTTTTCTCTTCTTCTTTCTCTTCTGTGGAGTTTTGGAATTTAGATTCCTTCCTACTTCATACCTATACCCGTGGCCAATTAACTGGAGTAGGACTTCTTCTCTCTTCTCTCTTTATTTATCTCTCTGTTCTCTTCTCTTTTCTTCTCTCTCTTATGTGGAATTTTAGAATTTATATTCTATCTTACTTCACACCTATACCCATGGCGAATGGACTAGAACAGGACTTCTTTTCTCTTCTCTCTCAATATTTATTTAGTTAGTTTATTATATATTGTTAATACTAAAAAAATAATTAAATAACTAGTTAATTAAATTTTTAAATAAATTCAAATTGTTTAAATATCTCTTATATTATTTATTAAATTAAATTATTCATAACGTGTTTAATAAATTTCATTTAATTTAAGCTCATCATATTTATGTCTTCGTTCTTTTCTCTCTTTTTTCCATCTCACAATACGTTATCAGCACGAACATTTCGAGCCCAGCTGACTAGTCGAAAGAAAACGGAGAGAGAATCGAAGATAGAAGTGAACTTTTGGAATTTAGTTTCCTTCTTACTTTACACCTATACCCGTGGTCAATAGAATAAAATAGGAGTTCTTCTCTCTTCTATCTTCATTTATCTCTCTGTTCTCTTCTCTTTTTTTTTCTCTCTTCTGTCTTCGTTTCTCTCTCCGTTCTCTCTTCTTTCTTCTTCTTTCTCTTCTGTGGAGTTTTGGAATTTAGATTCCTTCTTACTTTATACCTATATCCGTGTGAGGTATAGGTGTAAAAAAAGAAGGAATCTAAATTCCAAAACTCTACTTTTGTCTTCATTTCTTTCTCTATTTTCTTATGACTAATCGGTTGGGCTCGATTTGTTCGTGCTGATAACGTGTTGTGAGATGTGAGAAAGAAAGTGTCGTCAAACATATGCTACCATAAAAGGGTCAAATAAATACTGAGAAGTGGAGTTTTGGAATTTAGATTTCTTCTTACTTCTCTTTTCTCTTTTCTTCTCTCTTCTTATAATACATTATCAGCATGAACAAATTGTGCCCAGCCGACCAGTCACAAGAAAATAGAAAGAGAAACGAAGATAGAAGAGAGAGAACAAGAGAGAAGAACAGAGAGATAAACGAAGATAGAAGAGAGAAGAAGTCCTGTTTGAGTCCATTCACCACAGATTTAGGTATGAAGTAAAAAAGAATATAAATTCTAAAACTCTACTTCTCCCTTTTTCTTTTGATTGGTTGTCTCACCTCAACATATTCGTGCTGATAACGTATTGTGAGATTAGAGAAAGAGAGAGCCATCAAACATGCCCCACTCTACAGGGGTCATATATTATTTATCGGATAGGCCTAAGCAATCTATGGAAAATCCTAATCCATGAGAGAGATCCGACGATGGACAGCCATTCTTCTTACTTCACACTTATACCCGTGGCGAATGGACTGGAGCAGGACTTCTTCTTTCTTCTATCTTTGTTTATCTCTCCGTTCTCTTATATCTTCTTCTCTCTTTTCTGTCTTCGTTTATCTCTCCGTTCTCTTCTCTCTTCTTCTCTCTCTTATGTCTTTGTTTCTCTCTTTGTTTTCTTATGACTGGTCGGTTGGGCTCGACATGTTCGTGCTAATAACGTTTTGTGAGGTGGGAGAAAGCGAGAAGAGAACAGAGAGATAAACACAGAGAGAATTATTAAATATTAAATTATCTTACAACACGTCATCAGTACGAACATATTGAAGAAAGAAGAGAGAAGAAAGAAGAGGGAATAGAGAAGAAGTCCTGCAATCAATTAATCAGAATTTAAATCTCTTTTATAAATAATATTCATACCTAATCTATATTTATATCTCTTCCACCTGCAATCAATTAAATATAGGTCTTTTTTCTTTTACTTCTCTTCATTCACCTCAACGTTAGAATTAGTTAAATAATCATATATCATAATAATGCTACTATAATTTTTTTAATTAAGTTAATCGTTAAATTAAAACAAAGAGAGAAGAGAATTTATATGATAATCATAATAACGTTGAGATGATACTATTGAGAAGTAGAGTTTTGGAATTTAGATTCCTTCTTACTTCACACATATACCCGTGGCCAATGGACTGGAGCAAAAGTTCTTCTCTCTTCGTTTATCTCTTCGTTCTTTTCTGTCTTCTTCTATCTCTTATGTCTTCATTTCTCTCTCCGTTTTCTTGTGACTGGTCGGTTGGGCTCGACATGTTCGTGCTGAAACGCGTTGTGAGATAGAAGATTGCTTATTTATTTTATTTATAGACTAGAGCAGGACTTCTCCTCTATTCTCTCTTCATTTATAATTTAATTAAAAAAGAATAATCTCAACGTTATTATGATTATCATAGTAATGTTACTATAATTTTTTTAATTAAATTATTTAATAATTTAAATAATTTAATAATTTAAATAATTTAATAATTTAAATATTTTAATTATTAAGTATTTAGTAAAATAAATAATTTTTTTAATATTGAATAGATGATTAATTTAACTAATATACGAAGAAATATTATGGAAACCCTATTTATTAAATTATCATAGTTTAACTTTTTTAAATTATAGTAATATTACTATAATAATCATTATTTCTTTAATTAGTTATTTAAATCATCTCAACGTTTTTATGATTATAAAAAAATATTTTTTTTAAATAAATTATTTATTTGTTTAAGTAAATAATCTATTTAATATATTTATTCACTAAAAAATATTTTAATTAAAAATAAATAATAATTAATAAAATAAATTAATAAATTAATTATATAATTAAATAATTATTTCTTTATTTAATAATTTAAATAATTAAATAGTTACCCAATTGAATTATTTAATAATATAATAATAATAAATAAATAAAATAATAAAATAAAATTAAATTACTAGATAATTTAATAATTAAGTAAATTAATTATTTTACTAAAAACTTAATTATTTAAATTATTAAATTATTTTAAATATTTAATAATTAAATAAATTATTAACTTAATTAAAAAAATTATAGTAACATTACTATGATAATCATAATAACATAGAGATGTCTGGTCAGTCCTAATTATTTATAGGGTAAGCTTACTTAGGGCCTAAGCAATCTATGGGAAACCCTAATCAATGGGAGAGATCCGACGGTGGATAGTGATCCGATAATTAGAGAGAGAAGAAGAGAGAAGACGTCCTGCTCTAGTCCATTCACCATGGTATAGATGTGAAGTAAGAAGGATGACTGTCCACCGTCGGATCTCTCCCATGGATTAGGGTTTCCTATAGATTGCTTAAGTCCTAAGTAAGCTTACCCTATAAATAATATATTATCGTTTTAGAGTGGGGCATGTTTGACGGCTCTTTCTTTCTTCTATATCATAACACGTTATCAGCATAAGCATGTTGAGCCCAGCCGACCAGTCGCAAGAAAATAAAGAGAGAAATGAAGACAAAAGAGCAAGAAGAAGAGATAAGAGAACTGAGAGATAAATAAAGAGAGAAGAGAGAAGAAGTCCTACTCCAGTTCATTAGCCACGAGTATAGGTGTGAAGTAAGAAAGAATCTAAATTCCAAAACTCCTCAGAAGAGAGAGAAGAGAACAGAGAGATAAATGAAGAGAGGAGAGAGAAGAAGTCCTACTCTAGTCGATTGGTCACAGATATAGGTGTGAAGTAAGAAGGAATCTAATTAGGGTAGGGCATGTTTAACGGATCTCTCTTTCTCCTATCTCACAATACATTATCAGTACGAACATATCGAGCCCAGCTGACCAGTCATAAGAAAACGGAGAGAGAAATGAAGAGAGAAGAGATAAGAAGCCCTACTCCAGTCCATTAGCCACGGGTATAGGTGTGAAGTAGTATGAAGTAAGAAGGAGTCTAAACTCTAAAACTCAACTTCTCAATAAATAATATAGGACCCCTTTTGAGAAGAGAGAAGAACTCCTGCTCTTGTCAATTGGCAATGGGTATAGGTGTGAAGTAAGAAGGAATCTAAATTCCAAAACTCCATTTCTGTCTTTGTTTTTCTATCCATTTTCTTGTGATGGGTCAGCTGGGCTCGACATGTTCGTGCTGAAAATATATTATGAGATGAGCGAAAGAGAGAGAGTTGTCAAACAGGTCCCACCCTAAAGGGGTCGTATATTATTTATAAGGTAATCTTACTTAGGGCCTAAGTAATCTATGGGAAAACCAAATCCATGGGAGAAGATAGAAAAGAACGGAGAGATTTAATTATATTATTGAGAAGTGAAGTTTTCTCAATAGTATCATCTCAACGTTATTACGATTATCATAGTATCTCTTATCTCTTCGTTTTAATCAAACAATTAATTTAATTAAAAAAACTATAGTAAAATTACTATGATAATCATAATAACGTTGAGAAGATACTATTGAGAAGTGGAGTTTTGAAATTTAGATTCCTTCTTACTTCATACCTATACCCATGGCGAATGGACTGGAGCATTACTTACTCTCTCTTCTCTTTTCGTTTATCTCTCCGTTCTCTTCTCTCATCTTCTATTTTCGTGTCTCTCTTCGTTTTCTTATGACTGGTCGGTTGGGCTAGACATGTTCGTGCTGATAATGTATTGTGAGATGGGAGAAAGTTAGAGCCATCAAATATGCCCTACTCTAAAGGGGTCGTATATTATTTATAGGGTAAGCTTACTTAGTGCCTAAGCAATCTATGGTAAACCCTAATCCATGGGAGAAGATAGAAGAGAACGGAGAGATTTAATTATATTATTGAGAAGTGGAGTTTTGGAATTTAGATTCCTTCTTACTTCATATATATACCCAGGGTCAATGGACTAGAACAGAACTTCTTCTCTCTTCTTTCTTCGTTTATCTCTTCATTCTCTTTTCTATTCTTCTCTCTCTTATGTCTTTGTTTCTCTCTCCGTTTTCTTGCGACTGGTCGCTAGGCTCGACATGTTCGTACTAATAACGTGTTATGAGATAGGAGAAAGAGAGAGCCGTTAAACATGCCCCACCCTAAAGGGGTTATATATTATTTATAGAATAAGATTACTTAGGGACTAAGTAATCTATAGAAAACCCTAATCTATAGGAGAGATCCGATGGTGTATCTCTTAATATTTGAACTTAGGGCCTAAGCAATTCGGGTGTGCCACTTCTTACTATCGAGCCCATCTGACCAATCTTATCTCTGTCTTCTGTCTTTATTTATCTCTTCGTTCTCTTCTCTCTTCTTCTTTCTCTTCTATGGAGTTTTAGAATTTAGATTCCTTCTTACTTCACACCTTTACCCATGGTGAATGGATTGGAGAAGGACTTCTTTTCTCTTCTCTTTTCAGAGAAATGAGAAAGAAGAAAAAAAAACAGAGAGATAAATAAAGAGAGAAGAAAGAAGAAGTCCTGCTCCAGTCCATTGACCCTGGGTATAGGTGTGAAGTAAGAAGGAATCTAAATTCCAAAACTCCTCTTCTGTCTTTGTTTCTCTCTCTGTTTTCTTGTGACTGGTCGGTTGGGCTCGATATGTTCGTGCTGATAATGTGTTGTGAGATAGGAGAAAGAGAGAGCCATAAACGTGCCCCACCCTAAAGGGGTCGTATATTATTTATAGGGTAAGCTTACTTAGGACCTAAGTAATCTATGGGAAACCCTAATCCAAAGGAGAAAAGAGAAGAAAACGGAGAAATTTAATTATATTATATGACCCTTTTAGGGTGGAGCAGGTTTGACGACTCTCTCTTTCTCACATCTCACAACACGTTAATTAGTAAGTTAAATTATTAAATTATTTAAATTATCTAATAATTAAATAAATAATTAATTTAATTAAAAAAATTATAGTAATATTACTATGATAATCATAATAACGTTGAGATGATACTATTGAGAAGTGAAGTTTTGGAATTTAGATTCCTTCTTACTTCACACCTATAACTATGGCAATAATCAATTATATATAATTAAATATTTATAAGGTAACCATACTAGTTAAGAGAATTGATTTAATAACTATTTAAATAAATAATTAATACGACCCCTTTAGGGTGGGGCACGTTCAATCGGATAGTTATCCACCGTTGGATCTCTTCCATGGATTAGGGTTTCCCATAGATTGCTTAGGCCCTAAGTAAGCTTACCCTATAAATAATATACGACCATTTTTGGGTGGGGCACGTTTGACAACTCTCTCTTTTTTTCATCTTACAATGCATTATCAGCACGAACATGTTGAGCCCAACCGACCAGTCACAAGAAAACGGAAAGAGAAACGAAGACAGAAGAGAGAGAAGAAGATATAGTTAAAAAATTAATAATTTTAATAAATTTATTATGTAATTAATTAATTAAACTTTTTTTTATTAAATTATAAAATATTAATTGAAATAAATAAAAAAATTTATTATTTAATTAAGTAATAAAATAAAATAATAATTCAATAACTATTTACTTATTATTTAAATAATAAATTAATTTATTGAATATATAAATAATAAAATATTTTTTTAAATAACCTAATTTTTTTAAATAATCAAATTAATATTTATTTATTTTAATATTTAAATATTAAATATATTATTTAAATAATTTAAATATTTAGTTATATAGATAATTAAATATTTATTTATTTATTTAACTATTTAATTTATTAAATTAATTAAATTAATTAAATAATAGGAAGTAAAGAAGGAAGATGAGGCATACCTGAATTTTTTGCTTTAAAAATAATTTATATTTTTCTTTAAAAATTTTAAAATATTATAACTGTTATGAGATCGTTCGATCGGATGGCTGTCCACCATTGGATCTCTCCCTTGGATTCGGGTTTCCCATTGATTACTTAGGCCCTATGTAAGCTTACCCTATAAATAATATATGACCCTTTTTGGGTGGAGCATGTTTGATGGCTCTTTCTTTCTCCCATCTCACAACACGTTATCAGCACAAACATGTCGAGCCCAGCTGACTGGTCATAAGAAAATGGAGAGAGAAACGAAGACAGAAAAGAGAGTAGATGAAAGAAGAGAACGAAAAGATAAATGAAGAAAAAAGAGAGAAGAAGTCATGCTCCAGTCCATTCACTATGGGTATAAGTATAAAGTAAGAAAGAATCTAAATTCCAAAACTTAACTTCTTAATATTTATATGACCCCTTTAGGGTGGGGCACGTTTGACAGCTCTCTTTTTCTCCATCACACAATTCGTTATCAGCATGAATATGTCTAGCCCAGTCGACCAGTCATAAGAAAACAGAGAGAGAAAGGAAGACAGAAGAGAGAAGAGAATTCGGAGATAAACGAAGAGAGAAGATAGAAGAAGTCATACTCCAACCTATTGGCCATGGGTATAGGTGTGAAGTAAGAAGAAATCTAATTAGGGTGGGGCATATTTGATGGCTCTTTCTTTCTCACATCTCACAATACGTTATCAGCATGAATATATCGAGCTCAACCGACCAATCATAAGAAAACAGAGAGAGAAACGAAAACAAAAGAGAAAAAAGAAGAGAGAAGAAAACAGAGAGATAAATGAATAGGGGAGAGAGAAGAAGTCCTGCTCTAGTCTATTCGCCATAGGTATAGGTGTGTAGTAAGAAAGAATCTAAATTCTAAAACTCCACTTCTCAATAATATAATTAAATCTCTATATTCTTTTATCTCTTCTCCCATGGATTAAGGTTTACCATAGATTGCTTAGGCCCTAAGTAAGCTTACCCTATAAATAAAATACAACCCCATTAGGGTAGGGCATGTTTGATCGCTCTTTCTTTTTCCCATCTCATAAAACATCATCAACATGAACATATCTAGCCCAGCCAACCAGTCATAAGAAAATAGAGAGAGAAATGAAGACAGAAGAGAGAGAACAGAACTGAGAATTAATTATTTAAATAGTCCCTTCTCACATGGGTATAGGTGTGTAGTAAGAAGGAACCTAAAGTCCAAAACTCCACAAAAGAAAGAAGAAAAGAGAAGAGAACAGAGAGATAAATGAAGAAAGAAGAGAGGAACAGTCCTGCTCCAGTCCATTGGCCACGGGTATAGGTATGATATAAGAAATAATCTAAATTCTAAAACTCCAGTTGTCAATATTTATATGACCCCTTTAGGGTAGGGCATGTTTGACGGCTCTCTTTTTCTCCCATCTCACAACACTTTATCAGTACGAACATGTCGAGCCCAGCCGACCAGTTATAAGAAAACGGAGAGAGAAACGAAGACAAAAAAGAGATAAAAGAACAGAGAGATAAACAATGAGAGAAGAGAGAAGAAGTCATGCTCCAGTCTATTGGCCATGAGTATAGGTGTAAAGTAAGAAGGAATCTAAATTCCAAAACTCTACTTTCCAATAAGATAATTAAATCTCTTCGTTCTCTTCTTTCTTCTCCCATGGATTAGGGTTTTCCATAGATTGTGTAGGCCCTAAGTAAGCTTCCCTATAAATAATATACGACCCCTTTAGATGTGGCACGTTTGACAACTCTCTCTTTATCTCATCTTACAACACGTTATCAGCATGAATATATCGAGCCCAGCCAACCAATCACAATAAAACGAAGAGAGAAACAAGGACAGAAGAGAGAGAAGAAGAAAGAAGAGAACAGAGATATAAACAAAGATAGAAGACAGAAAAAGTTCTGCTCTAGTCCATTGCTATCCAATCGAATAATCTCATAACAGTTGTATTATTTTAAAATTTTTTAAAGAAAAATATAAATTATTTTAATTACAAAAAATTCATTGGCAATCTATTGAGAGAATAAGAGAGAAGAGAACGGTGAGATAAACGAAGAGAGAAGAAAGAAGAAGTCCTGCTCCAATACATTCGCCACGGGTATAGGTATGAAGTAAGAAGGAATTTAAATTTCAAAACTCTACTTCTCAATAGTATCATCCCAAAGTTATTATAATTATCATAGTAATGTTACTATAATTTTTTTAATTAAATTAATTATTTATTTACTTATTAAATAATTTAATAATTTAAATAATTTATTAATTAAGTTTTTGGTAAAATAATTAATTATTTAATTATCTAGTTATTTAATTAAATTTATTATTTTATTTATTTATTATTATTATATTATTAAATAATGATTTAATTATATAATTAATTTTTTAATTAATTTTATTAGTTATTTCTATAATTATTATTTTTTTTTTAAATAATTAAATTATTAGTCAATAATTTAAATATTTAAAAACTTTTTTAGTTAAGAAATAAATTAAAACGATAATTTTCTTAAAGGAATAAAAAATTTAATTATTAAATTATTTTATAGTTAAATAAGTAATATTGTTAATTAATTATTATTTAATTAAATATTCAAAAAAAAATTTTATTAAAATATAAAATATTAATTAAAGTAAAAAAAATTTATTATTTAATTAAGTAATAAAATAAAATCATAATTTAATAACTATTAACTTATTATTTAAATAATTAGTTAATTATATGAATATATAAATAATAAAATTTTTTTTTAAATAACTTTTTTTTTTAAATAATCAAGTAAATATTTATTTATTTTTATATTTAAATAATAAATAAATTATTTAAATATTTTAATTATTTAATTTTATAGATAATTAAATATTTATTTAATTATTTAATTATGTAACTATTTAATTTATCAAACTAATTAAATTAATTAAATAATAAGAAGTAAAGAAGTAAGATGAGGCACACCCGAATTTTTTGCTTTAGAAATAATTTATATTTTTCTTTAAAAAAATTTAAAACAGTACAACTGTTATGAGATCGTTCGATAGGATGGCTATCTATCATCGGATCTCTCCCATGGATTAGGGTTTCCCATAGATTGCATAGGCCATAAGTAAGGTTAACCTATAAATAATATACGACCCCTTTTGGGTGGGGTACGTTTGACGACACTACGCTACTTCTCAATAATATAATTAAATCTATCCATTCTCTTTTCTATTCTCCTATTGATTAGGGTTTCCCATAGATTGCTTAGGCCCTAAGTAAGCTTACCATATAAATAATATATGATCCCTTTAGGATGGGGCACGTTTGACGGCTCTCTCTTTCTCCCATCTCACAATAAGTTATCAGTACGAACATATCGAGCCCAACCGACCAATCTCAAAAAAACAGAAAGAGAAACGAAGACAGAAGTAGAGTTCCAGAATTTAAATTCTTTCTTACTTTATACTTATACCCATGGTCAATGCACTAGAGCAGGGCTTCTTCTCTCTTATCTCTTTGTTTATCTCTCCATTCTCTTCCCACTCTTCTGTCTTCGTTTCTCTCTCAGTTTTCTTATGACTAGTCGGCTAGGCTCGATATGTTCGTCCTAACAATATATTGTGAGATGGGAGAAATGAAGAGCCATCAAACGTGCCCTACCATAAAGGGGTCATATATTATTTATAGGGTAAGCTTACTTAGGGCCTAAGATATCTATGGGAAACCCTAATCAATGAAAGAAGAGATAAGAGAATGAAGAGATTTAATTGTATTATTGAGAAGTAGAGTTTGAAATTTAGATTCCTTCTTACTTCACACCTATACCCGTAGCTAATAGACTGGAGCATAAATTTTTCTCACTTCTCTATTTATTTATCTCTTCGTTCTCTTCTCTTATCTTCTCTCTTTGTTTCTCTCTCCGTTTTTTTGTGACTGGTCGGCTGGGCTCGATATGTTCGTGCTGATAACGTGTTGTGTTATAGGAGAAAAAGAGAGCCGTCAAACATGCCTTAAAACTCCACTTGTCAATAGTATCATCTCAATATTATTATGATTATCAAAGTAATATTACAATAATTTTTTTAATTAAATTAATTAATTATTTAATTATTAAATTATTTAAATAATTTAATAATTAATTTTTTAATAAAATAATTAATTAAGTTAATTCTTTAATTATCTAGTTATTTAATTAAATTTATTATTTTATTTATTTATTATTATTAATATATTTAATAATTAAATTTGATAACTATTTAATTATTTAAATTATTAAATAACTAAATAATGATTTAAAATATTTAAATAATTTAAAAAAATATTTAATTAATATTTAATTATAAAACATTACAACTGTTATGAGATCCTTCGATCGGATAGCTGTCCACCATCGGATCTCTCCCTTGGATTAGTGTTTCCCGTAGTTTGCTTGGGCACTAAGTAAGCTTACCTTATAAATAATATACGACTCCTTTAGGGTTGGGGACGTTTGATGGCTCCCTCTTTCTCCTATTTCACAACACGTTATCAGCACGAATATATCGAGCCCAGCCGACCAGTCATATGAAAACGGAGAAAGAAATAAAGACAAAAGAGAGAGAAGAAGAGAGAAGAGAACAGAGCGATAAACGAAGAGAGAAGAGAGAAGAATTCCTGCTCTAGTCTATTGGCTATGGGTATAGGTGTGAATTAAAATAACTAATTAATTATTTAATAACTAATTAGGGCTGACTAGTCATTCGATCGGATGGCTGTTCACCATCGGATCTCTCCTATAGATTAGGATTTCTAATAGATTACTTAGACCCTAAGTATGTTATCCCTATAAATAATATATGACCCCTTTAGGGTGGGGTACGTCTGACGACTATCTCTTTCTCCCATCTCACAACACATTATCATCACGAACATATCGAGCCCAACCGACCAGTCACAAGAAAACGGAGAAAGAAACGAAGACAGAAAATAAAGAAGAAGAGAGAAAAGAATGAAGAGATAAACGAAGAGAGAAGAAGTCATGCTCCAATCTATTGGCAATGGGTATAGGTGTGAAGTAAAAAGGAATATAAATTGCAAAACTCCACTTCTCAATATTAATAGTACCCCTTTAGTGTAGGGCATGTTTGATGGCTCTTTATTTCTCCCATCTCACAACACGTTAGCTTCATGAACATGTCAAGCCCAGCCGATTAGTCATAAGAAAATGGAGAGAGAAATGAAGACAAAAGAGAAAGAAGAAGAGAAAAGAGAACGGAGAGATAAACAAAGTGAGAAGAGGAAAGAAGTCCTATTCCAGTCCATTGGCCATGGGTTTAGGTGTGAAGTAAGAAGGAATCTAAATTCCAAAACTCCACTGCTTAATATTTATACGATCTCTTTAGGGCGGGGCATATTTGATGGCTCTCTCTTTCTCTCATCTTACAATACATTATCAGTATGAACATGTCGAGCCTAGGTAATCAGTCACAAGAAAATAAAGAGAGGAACGAAGACAGATGAGAGAGAAGAAGAGAGAAGAGAACAGAAAGATAAACGAAGAGATATGAGAGAAGAAGTCCTACTCTAGTCTATTGGCCACGGGTATAGGTATGAAGTAAGATAGAATCTAAATTCCAAAACTCTATAAAAGAGCGAGAAGAAGAAAGAAGAGAACAGAGAGATAAATAAAGAGAGAAGAGAGAAGAAATCATGCTCTAGTCGATTGGCCACGGGTATAGGTGTGAAGTAAGACAGAATCTAAATTCCAAAACTCCATTTCTGTCTTCGTTTCTCTCTCTATTTTCTTACGACTGGTCGGCTGGGCTTGACATGTTCGTACTGATAACATGTTATGAGATGGAAGAAAGAGAGAGCCGTCAAACGAACGCCACCCTAAAGGGGTCATATATTATTTATAGGGTAAATTATGAGATAGGAGAAAGAGAGAGCCGTGAAATATGCCCCAACCTAAAAGGGTCGTATATTATTTATAGGGTAAGCTTACTGAGGACCTAAGAAATCTATAGGAAACCCTAATATATGAGAGAAGAGAGAAGAGAACGGAGAGACTTAATTAGATTATTGAGAAGTAGAGTTTTGGAATTTAGATTCTTTCTTACTTCACACCATTACCCATGGCCAAGGGATTGGAGTAGGACTTCTTCTCTCTTCTTTCTTCGTTTACCTCTCTTTTCTCTTCTCTCTTATTCTCTATCTTCTGTCTTCGTTTCTCTCTCTATTTTATTATTTATAGGGTAAACTTACTTAGGGCCTACGCAATCTATGGAAAACCCTAATCAACGGGAGAAGAGAGAAGAGAATGGAGATAGAAGAGAATGAATAGATTAAATTATATTATTAAGAAGTGGAGTATTGGAATTTAGATTTCTTCTTACTTTGCATATATACCCGTGGCCAATGGACTGGAGCAGGACTTCTTCTCTCTTTTATGTTTATTTATCTCTTCGTTATCTTCTCTCTTCTTCTGTGGAGTTTTGGAATTTAGATTCCTTCTTACTTCACACCTATACCCATGGCTAATAGACTGGAGCAGAACTTCTTCTCTCTTCGTTTATCTCTCCGTTCTCTTCTTTCTTCTTCTCTGTCTTCTGTCTTTGTTTCTCTATCAGTTTTTTTATGACTGGTCGACTGGGCTCGATATGTTCGTGCTAAAAACATATTGTGAGATAGGAGATTGCTTTTTTTTAAAATTTATTTCAATTAATATTTCTTTAAATATTATAAAGTATATAATTTCTTTAAATATTTAAATAGTATCATCTCAGTGTTATTTTTTAAATATTTAATTGTAAAACATTACAGCTGATATAAGATCATTCGATCGGATGGCTGTCCATCGTCGGATCTCTTCTATGGATTAGGGTTTTCCATAGATTGCTTAGGATCTAAGTAAGCTTACCCTATAAATATTTAACTATATTTAATTAATTATCACCACGAGTATAGTTGTGAAGTAAGAAGGAATCTAAATCCCAAAACTCTACTTCTCAACAGTATCATCTCAACATCATTATGATTAACATAGTAATGTTACTATAATTTTTTTAATTGAATTAATCATATAAATTAAAGAGAATTTTGGAATTTACTATGATAATCGTAATAACGTTAAGATGATACTATTGAGAAGTGGAGGTTTGGAATTTAGATTCCTTCTTACTTCACACCTATACTCGTGGCCAATGGACTAGAGCAGGACTTCTTCTCTTTTATCTTTTCGTTTATCTCTCTGTTCTCTTCTCTCTTCCTTTCTCTCTTCTGTCTTCGTTTCTCTCTCTGTTTTCTAGTGACTGGTCAGGTGGGCTTGACATGTTCGTACTAATAACGTGTTGTGAGAAGGGAGAAAGAGAGCTGTCAAAAGTGCCCCACCCTAAACGGGTCGTATAAATATTGAGAAGTAAAGTTTTAGAATTTAGATTCCTTCTTACTTTACACCTATACCCGTGGCCAATGGACTGGAGCAGGACTTCTTCTCTCTTCTTTTTTTGTTTATCTTTCCATTCTCTTCTCTTTTCTTCTCTCTCTTCTATCTTTATTTCTCTCTCTGCTTTCTTGTGACTGGTCGGCTAGGATAGACTTGTTCGTGCTGATAACGTATTGTGAGATGGGAGAAATAAAGAGATATCAAATATGCCCCTCACTAAAGGGGTCATATAAATATTGAGAAGTAGAGTTTTCTAATTTAGATTCTTTCTTACTTTATGTCTATACCCGTGGCCAATGGACGAGAGCTGAATTTCTTCTCTCTTCTCTCTTTATTTATTTCTCTGTTCTTTTCTCTCTTCTCATCTTTCTTTTGTTTTTGTTTCTCTTTCCATTTTCTTGTGACTGGTCGGCTGAGCTCGACATGTTCGTGCTGATAACGTGTTGTGAGATAGGACACAGAGATGGGAGAGATCCGACGGGTCGTATAAATAATATATGAATATAGAAGAGATTCAACGGGTCATATAAATATTAAAAAGTAGAGATGAGATATGAAGTCCTACTCCAGTCCATTGGCCACAGGTATAGGTGTGAAGTAAGAAGGAATCTAAATTCCCAAACTCCACAGAAGAGAGAGAAAAAGAGATAAGAGAACGGAGAAATAAATGAACACAGAAAAGAAAGAAGAAGAGAGAAGAGAACGGAGAGATAAACGAAGGGAGAAGAGAGAAGAAGTCCTGATTCAATCCATTGGCAACGGGTATAGGTATAAAGTAAGAAGGGATCTAAATTCTAAAACTCCACAAAAGAGAGAGAAGAAGAGAAAAGAGAATAGAGAGATAAATAAAGAGAGAATAAAGAAGCTCCAATCAATTGGCTACGGGTATAGGTATGAAGTATTAAGGAATCTAAATTCTAAAACTCCACTTCTGTCTTCGTTTCTCTCTCTGTTTTTTTGTGACTAGTCGGTTGGGCTCGATATTATCGTACTGATAATGTGTTATGTGATGGAAAAAAGAGAGAGCCGTCAAATGTGCCCTACCCTAATGGGGTCGTACAAATATTGAGAAGTGGAGTTTTGGAATTATAGATTCGTTCTTACTTCACATCTCTACCCATGGCTAATGGACTGGAGTTGGACTTCTTATCTCTTTTCTCTTCATTTATCTTATTGTTCTCTCCTTTTTTTTTTCTCTCTCTTCATTCTTCATTTCTTTCTCTATTTTCTTGTGACTGGTCGGTTGGGCTCGACATGTTCATGCTTATAACGTGTTGTGAGAAGAGAAAAGAAGAGAGAAGAGAATCGAGAGATAAACGAATAGAGAAAAGAGAAGAAGTCATGCTCTAGTCCACTCACCACGGGTATCAGTATGAAGTAAAAAGGAATCTAAATTCCAAAACTCCACTGCTTAATAATATAATTAAATCTCTCCATTCTCTTCTCTCTTCTCCTACGGATTAGGGTTTCCCATCGATTGCTAGGCCCTAAGTAAGTTTACCTTATAAATAATATATAACCCCTTTTGGGTAGGGTATGTTTGACCGCTCTCTCTTTCTTCCATCTTACAACACGTTATCAGCACGACCATGTCGAGCCCAGCCGACCAGTTACAAGAAAATGGACAGAAAAATAAAGACAGAAGCAGAGTTTTGGAATTTAGATTCCTTCTTACTTCACACCTATACCCGTGGCCAATAGACTGGATCAGGACTTCTTCTCACTTCTCTCTTCATTTATCTCTTTGTTTTCTTCTCTCTTATTCTCTCTTCTCTGTCTTCATTTTTCCCTCTGTTTTCTTGCGACTAGTTGGTTGGGCTTGACATGTTCGTGCTAATAACGTGTTTAAAGATGAGAGAAAGAGAGAGCCATCAGACGTGCCCCACCCTAAAGGGATCATATATTATTTATAGGATAACCTTACTTAAGGCCTAAACAATCTATTGGAAACCTAAAATAATTTAAAAATAGTATCATCTTAATATCTAAATATATTAAATAGATATTTAAATTAATAAATCTGGACAGGAGCATGACATAAATAATTTAAAAACAAAATTTAATATCTTAATGTATATTAACTAATTATTTATGATATTTAAATAATTAAATAGAACAAGCTTATATTTAATATTATAAATAAAGACAGAATTGAGAGGAGAACGAAGAGATACACAAAAATAGAAGAGAGAAGAAGTCCTACTCCAGTCTAATGGCCATGGGTATCAGTGTGAAGTAAGAAGGAATCTAAATTCCAAAACTCCATAGAAAAGAGAAAAAAAGGGAGAAGAGAATGGAGAGATAAATGAAGACAGAAGATAGAAGAAGTCCTTCTTCAGTCCATTGGCCACGGGTATAGGTGTGAAGTAAGAAGGAATCTAAATTCTAAAACTCCACTTATGTCTTCATTTCTCTCTCTGTTTTCTTACGACTGGTCGGTTGGGCTTGACATGTTTGTACTGATAACGTGTTGTGAGATAGGAGAAAGAGAGAGGCGTCGAATATTCCCCACCCTAACGGGGTCGTATAAATATTAAGAAGTTGAGTTTTAGAATTTAGATTCCTTCTTACTACACATCTATACCCATGGCCAATGGACTAGAGCAGGACTCTTCTCTCTCAATTCTCTTCTCTCTTCTCCTATGGATTTGGGTTTCCCATAGATTGCTTAGGCCCTAGGTAAGCTTACCCTATAAATAATATAAGACCCCTTTAGGGTAGGGCATATTTGACGACACTCTCTTTCTCCCATCTCATAATATGTTATCAGTACGAATATATCGAGCCCAGTCAACCAGTCACAAGAAAACGGAAAGAGAAACGAAGACAGAAGAGAGAAGAAAAGAGAAGAGAACAGAGAGATAAACAAAGAGAGAAGAGAGAATTAGTCCTGCTCTAATCCATTTATCATGGGTATAGCTATGAAGTAAGAAGGAATCTAAATTCTAAAACTCTACTACTTAATAATATCATCTCAATTTTAATATAATTATCATAATAAATTCCAAAACTCTCTTTGTTTTAATTAAATGATTAATTTAACTAAAAAAATTATAGTAACATTATCAGCACGAAAAGAGAAGAAGTCTTGCTCAAGTTCATTAGCCACAGGTATAGATATGAAGTAAGAAGGAACCTAAATTCCAAAAACCCACTTCTTAATATTTATACGACCCCTTTAGGGTAGGGCACGTCTAACGGCTCTCTCTTTGTTCTATCTCACAACATATTATCAGTGCAAACATGTCGAGCCTAGCCTACCAGTCACAAGAAAATGGAGAGAGAAGTGAAGACAGAAAAAAGAGAAGAAGAGAGAAAATAAAACGAAGAGAAACAAAGATAAAAGAGAGAGAAGAAGAGAGAAGAGAATAAAAAGATAAACAAAGAGAGAAGAGAGAAGAAGTCCTATTCCCGTCCTTTGGCCATGGATATAGGAGTGAAGTAAGAAGGAATCTAAATTCCAAAACTTAACTTCTCAATATTTATATGACCCCTTCAGGGTGGGGCATAATTGACGGCTCTTTCATTCTCCTATCTCACAACACGTTATCAGTACGAACATGTCAAGCCCAGCCGACCAGTCACAAGAAAACGAAGAGAGAAACAAAGATAGAAGAGAGAGAAAAAGAGAAAAGAGAATAGATAGATAAATGAAAGGAGAAGAGAGAAGAAGTCTTGCTCTAGTCTATTGGCCACAGGTATAGGTGTGAAGTATGAAAGAATCTAAATTCCCAAACTCTACTTCTCAATAATATAATTAATTCTCTCCATTCTCTTCTCTTTTCTCTCATGGATTAGGGTTTCCCATAGATTGCTTAGGCCCTAAGTATGCTTACCCTATAAATAATAAATAATATATGATCCTTTTAGGGTGGGGTACGTTTGATGGCTCTTCCTTTCTCCCATCTTACAACACGTTATCAGCACAAATATGTCGAGCCCAACCGACCAGTCGTAAGAAAATGGAGAGAGAAACAAAGACAGAAGTAGAGTTTTGGAATTTAGATTCCTTCTTACTTCACACCTAAACCCGTGGCCAATAGACTGGAGTAGGACTTCTCTCTTTTCTCTTCATTTATCTCTTCGTTTTGTTCTCATCTTCTTTCTCTTCTGTCTGTGTTTCTCTCTCTATTTTCTTGTAGCTGGTCGGCTGGGCTCGAAATGTTCGTGCTTATAACGTGTTGTGAGATGGGAGAAAGAGAGAGCCGTTACACGTCCCCTCCCTAAAGGACTCGTATAAATATTAAGAAGTAGAGTTTTGGAATTTAGATTCCTTCTTACTTCACACATATACCTGTGGCCAATGAACTAAAGCAGGTCTTCTTCTCTCTTCTCTCTTCATTTATCTTTACGTTCTCTTCTCTCTTTTTCCCTCTTTTCTATCTTCATTACTTTCTCTGTTTTCTTGTGACTGGTCGGTTGGGCTCGACATGTTCATTCTGATAATATATTGTGAGAAGAGAGAAGAGAACCTAAATAAAATATTTAAATTTCTCTAGTTTTAATAATTAAATTGAAGTCTATCCTCATCTTCTCTCTCTTCAGTGGAGTTTTGGAATTTAGATTTCTTATTACATCACACCTAAACCTGTGGCCAATGGACTGGAGCAGGACTTTTTCTCTCATCTCTCTTTATTTATCTTTTAGTTCTCTTCTCTCTTCTTCTCCTTTCTTTTCTCTCTCTTTTTTGGAGTTTTGGAATTTAGATTCCTTCTTACTTCATATTTATACCCGTGGCCAATGGACTAGAGCAGGATTTCTTATCCCCTTCTCTTTTTATTTATCTCTCCGTTCTCTTCTCTCTTATACCTAAATATTTTAATTAAATAATATAATTATTTAATTAAGAGAGAAACAAAGACAGAAGAGAGAGAAGAGAGAAGAGAAAGGAGAGATAAATAGCAGGACTTCTTCGCTCTTCTCTTTTCATTTATCTCTATGTTCTCTTCTCTATTCTTCTCTCTCTTCTCTATTATCTTTTCTCTTCTTCTCTCTCGTCTGTGAAGTTTTGGAATTTAGATTCCTTCCTACTTCACATCTATACCCATGGCCAATGGACTGGAGCATGACTTCTTCTCCCCTTCTTTCTTCGTTTATCTTTCCATTCTCTTCTCTCTTCTACCTAAATAATTTAATTAAATAATATAATTATTTAATTAAAAGAGAAACAAAGACAGAAGAGAGAGAAGAAGAGAGATAAGAACAGTCCATTGACCACGGGTATAAGTGTGAAGTAATAAGGAATCTAAATTTCAAAAATCCATAAAAGAGAGAGAAGATAAGGATAGACTTCTATTTAATTATTAAAACTATAGAGATTTATATTATTTTATTTAGGTTCTCTTCTCTCTTCTTACAACACGTTATCAGCATGAACATGTCAAGCCCAACCGACTAGTCAAAAGAAAATAGAGAGAGAAATAAAGACATAAGAGAGAGAAAAGAATGGAGAGATAAACGAAGAGAGAAGAGATAAGATATCCTGCACCAGTCCATTCGCCACGGGTATAGGTGTGAAGTAAAAAGGACTCTAAATTCCAAAACTCCACTTCTCAATATTTATATGACCCCTTTAGGGTGTGGCACGTATGACGGCTCTCTTTTTCTCTTATCTCATAACACGTTATCAACACGAACATATCATGCCCAGTCGACCAATCACAAGAAAACGGAGAGAGAAACGAAGACATAAGAGAGAGAATAGAGAAGAGGACAGAGAGATAAAAGAAGAGAGAAGAAAGAAGAAGTCCTGCTCAAGTCCATTGGCCACGGGTATTGGTGTGAAATAAGAAGGAATCTAAATTCAAAAACTCCATAGAAGAAAGAAAAGAAGAGAGAAGATAACAGAGAGATAAATAAAGAGAGAAGAGAGAAGAAGTCCTACTCCAATCCATTGGCTATGGGTATAGGTGTGAAGTAAGAAGGAATCTAAATTCCAAAACTTCACTTCTGTCTTTATTTCTCTCTTCGTTTTCTACGATTGGTTAGCTGGGCTCGAAATATTCGTACTGATAACGTATTGTGAGATAAGAGAATGAGAGAGTCGTCAAACGTGCCCCATCCTAAAGGGGTCATAAATTATTTATTATTTATAGGGTAAGCATACTTAGGACCTAAAGATCTATGGGAATCCCTAATCCATGGGAAAAAAGAGAAGAAAATAGCGAGCGTAAATTATATTATTGAGAAGTGGAGTTTTGAAATTTAGATTACTTCTTACTTCACACCTAGACCCGTAGTTAATTGACTGGAGCAAGACTTCTTCTCTCTTCTGTCTTCTTTTATCTCTTTATTCTCTTATTTCTTGTTCTCTCTCTTCTGTCTTCGTTTCTCTCTTCGTTTTCTTTTGATTGGTTGGCTGGGCTATATATTTTCATGCTGATAACGTATTGTGATATAGAAGAAAAAAGGAGCCATCAAATGTACCCCACCCTAAAGGGGTCATATAAATATTAAGAAGTAAATTTATATTCCTTCTTACTTCACACCTATACCCATGGCCAATGGCCTGGAGTAGGACTTCTTCTTTCTTTGTTTTTCTTTTTATTCTCTTCTCTATTTTTCTCTCTCTCTCTCTTCTATCTTCGTTTCTCTCTCCATTTCCTCTTCTCTCTTTTTATCTCTCCTCTATCTTTGTTTCTCTCTCCACTTTCTGGTGATTGGTAGGCTGGGCTCGATATGTTCGTGTTGATAATATATTGTGAGGTAGAAGAAAGGGAGATCTATCAAATATGCCCCACCCTAAAGGTATCATATAAATATTGAGAAGTGGAGTTTTGTAATTTAGATTCCTTCTTACTTCAAACCTATACCCGTGGCTAATGGACTGGAGCAGGACTTCTTCTCTTTTTGTGCTGATAATATTACTATAATTTTTTAAAATAAATTAATTATTTAATTAAAATAAAGAGAGTTTTGGAATTTACTATGATAATTATAATAACATTGAGATGATACTATTGAGAAATAGAGTTTTAGAATTTAGATTCCTTCTTTTCATTTCTCTCTCCATTTTCTTATGACTGGTCGGCTGGGCTTGATATGTTCGTACTGATAATGTATTATGAGATGGGAGAAAAAAAGAGCCGTCAAACATGCCCCACCCTAAAGAGGTCGTATATTATTTATAGGGTATGCTTACCTAGGGCCTAAGTAATCTATGGGAAACCCTAATCCATAGGAGAAGAAATCGGAGAGATTTAATTATATTATTGAGAAGTAGAGTTTTGGATTTTAGATTCCTTCTTACTTCACACCTATACCCTTGGCGAATGGATTAGAGTAAGACTTCTCTTTTCTCTCTTCATTTATCTCTCCGTTCTCTTCTCTCTTCTCACAACACGTTATCAGCACGAACATATCGAGCCCAACCGACCATTCATAAGAAAACGGTGCGAGAAATGAAGACAGAAGAGAGTGAAGAAGAGAGAAGAGAACATAGAGATAAATGAAGAGAGATGAAGAGAAATAAAATATTTTTTATGCTCATAAATTTATATAAATTATTTAATAATTATGTAATATTTTATAAATAAATATTTAAATAATAATATTGAGATGATACTATTTGAATATTTAAAGAAATAATATATTTTATAATATTTAAAGAAATATTAATTAAAATAAATAAAATAAATAAACAATCTCCTATCTCACAATACATTATCAGCACGAACATGTCAAGCCCAGCAGACCAGTCACAAAAAAACAAAGAGAGAAACGAAGACAGAAGTGAGAGAAGGAGAGAGAAGAAAACAGAGAGATAAACGAAGAGAGAAGAGAGAAGAAGTCATGATCCAGTCCATTTGACATGAGTATAGGTGTAAAGTAAGAAGGAATCTAAATTCCAAAACTCCACTTCTCAATAATATAATTAAATCTCTCCATTCTCTTCTCTCTTCTCCCATGGATTTGGGTTTCCTATAGATTGCTTAGGTTTTAAGTAAACTTACCCTATAAATAATAAACGACCCCTTTAGGGTGCGGCACATATCACGGCTCTCTCTTTCTCCTATCACACAATATGTTATCAGTACGAACATATCGAGCCAAGCCGACCAGTTACAAGAAAACGGAGAGAAAAACGAAGACAAAAGAGAGAGAAGAAGAAAGAAGAGAACGAAGAGATAAATGAAGAGAGAAAAGATATGAAGTCCTGCTCCAGTCCATTTGCTATTAGTATAGGTGTGAAGTAAGAAGGAATCTAAATTCCAAAACTCCACAAAAGAGAGAAAATAAGAGAGAAGAGAATAGAGCAAAAAATAAAAAGAGAAGAGAGAAGTAGTCCTGCTCAAGCCCATTGGCCACGGGTATAGGTGTTAAGTAAGAAGGAATCTAAATTCCAAAACTCCACTTCTCAATAGTATCATTTCAATGTTATTATGATTATCATAGTAATATTACTATAATTTTTTTAATTAAATTAATTATTTATTTAATTATTAAATAATTTAAGTAATTTAATATTTAAATTTTTAGTAAAATAAATAATTTTTTAAGTTATTTAATTATTTTATTTATTTATTATTATTACATTATTAAATTATTAAATTAAGTACTAATTTAATTATTTAAATTAATAAATAAAGAAATATTAATTTAATTATATTATTTATTTATTTTATTAGTTATTTCCTAAATTATTATTTTATTTTTAATTAATTAAATAATAATCACGTATTGAAATATTTAAAAACTTAATTAGTGAAGAAATATATTAAATATATTATTTACTCAAATAAATGAATAATTTAATTATTAAATAATTTTAAAGTTAAATAAATAATAATAAAATAAATTATTATATAATTAAATAATTATTTTATTAAACTATAAAATATTAATTGAAATTAATAAAAAATTAATTATTTAGTTAAGTAATAAAATTAAAAAATAATTCTATAACTATTTACTTATTATTTAAATAATTAGTTAATTATTTAAATAATAGGAAGTAAAGAAGGAAGATGAGGTAATCCAAATTTTTTATTTTAAAAATAATTTATATTTTTCTTCAAAAAAATTTAAAACATTACAACTGTTATGAGATCGTTCGATAGGATGGCTATCCACCGTTTGATCTCTCCCATGGATTATGATTTTCTATATATTTCTTAGGCCCTAAGTAAGCTTACCCTATAAATAATATACGACCACTTTTTCATAGATTGCTTAGGCCTTAAGTAAGCTTACTCTATAAAGAATACTCCACTTCTGTCTTCGTTTATCTCTCCGTTCTCTTCTCTCTTCTTTTCTCTTTTCTGTGTAGTTTTGGAATTTAGATTCCTTCTTAATTCACTTATATACCCGTGGCAAATGGACTAGAGCAGTACTTCTTCTCTCTTCATTTATCTATATATTATCTTCTCTCTTCTTCTCTCTTTTCTATCTTTGTTTCTTTCTTAATTAAATAATTATATTATTTAATTAAATTATTTAGGTAGAAGAGAAAAAAGAATGGCAAGATAAACGAAGAGAGAAGGGGAGAAGAAGTCCTACTCCAGTCCATTCGCCATGGGTATAGGTGTAAATTAAAAAGGAATCTAAATTCCAAAACTCCACAGAAGAGAGAGAAGAAGGAAGAAGAGAACAGAGATGAGAATAGAGAATAGTGCCTAGAGATAAACAAAGAGAGAGAATAGAAGAAGTCCTGCTCCATTCCATTAGCCACGGGTATAGGTGTGAAGTAATAAGGAATCTAAATTCCCAAACTCCACAGAAAAGAGAGAAGACAAGGATAAGCTTCTTTTTAATTATTAAAACTAGAGAGATTTATATTTTTTTATTTAGATTCTCTTTTATCTTCTTATAGCATGTTATCAGTACGAATATGTCAAGCCCAACCGACTAGTCACAAAAAAACAGAGAGTGAAACAAAGACAGAAGAGAGAGAAAAAGAGAAGAGAATGGAGAGATAAACGACGAGAGAAAAGAGAAGAAGTCCTACTCCAGTCCATTGGCCATGGGTATAGGTGTGAAGTAAGAAGAAATCTAAATTCCAAAACTCTATACCTATACCCTTGGCTAATTGACTGGAGTAGGACTTCTTCTTTTCTCTCTCTTTTTTTTCATGGATTATTTCCCAATTGATTGGAGCAGGACTTCTTCTCTTTTCTCCCATGAATATACGACCCTTTTAGGGTGGGGCATATTTGACGGCTCTCTCTTTCTCCCATCTCACAACACGTTATCGGTACGAATATGTCGAGCTGAGCCGACCAGCCATAAGAAAACGGAGAGAGAAATGAAGATAGAAGTAGAGTTTTGGAGTTTATATTCTTTCTTACTTCACACCTATACCCGTGACCAATAGACTGGAGCAAGACTTCTTCTCTCTTTTCTATTCGTTTATCTCTCCGTTATCTTCTCTATTCTGTCTTTGTTTCTCTCTCCATTTTCTTATGACTGGTCAGCTGGGCTTAATATGTTCGTGCTAAAAACATATTATGAGATTAAATAAGTATAATAAATAAAGAGATGGTAGAGATCCGATAGGTCCAATAAATATTGAGAAGTGGAGTTTTAGAATTTAGCTTTCTTCTTACTTCATACATATACCCGTGGCCAATGGATTGGAGCAAGAGTTTTATTTTCTTCTCTCTTTGTTTATCTCTCTATTCTTTTCTCTCTTCTTTAAAGAATATACGACCCCTTTAGGGTGGGGCACGTTTGACGACTCTCTCTTTCTCCCATCTCACAACACGTTATCAGTACGAATATATCGAAGAGAAAAGAGAGAAGAAGTTCTGTAATCAACTAATTATTTATTTAATTAGATTCCAAGGAGCTCGATATATTTATACTATAATGTATTTTGAGATGGGAGAAATAAAGCCGTCAAACATGCCCTACCCAAAAGGGGTCGTATATTATTTATAGGGTAAGCTTACTTAGGGCCTAAGCAATCTATAGGAAACCCTAATCCATGTGAGAGATCCGATGGTGGGCAGTCATCCGATCGAACGATCTCATAACAGTTATAATGTTTTAATTTTTTTTAAAAAAATATTAATTATTTTTAAAGCAAAAAATTTATTTATTTAAATTAATTATTTTACTAAAAACTTAATTTATAAAATTTTAAATTATTAAATAATTTAAACAAAGACAAATAAGAGAGAAGAGAGAAGAAGTCCTGCTCCAGTCTATTCACCACGAGTATAGGTGTGAAGTAAAAAGGAATCTAAATTCAAAAACTCCACTTCTCAATAGTATCATCTCAATGTTATTATGATTATCATAGTAAATTCTCTTCACTTTTCATTTTAATATAACGATTAATTTAATTAAAAAAATTATAGTAACAATACTCCACTTAATTATCATAGTAATAAAATAATATAAGAAGAAAGAAGATAATTAAATATTTATTTAATTATTTAATTATTTAACTATTTAATTTATTAAATAATTAAATTAATTAAATAATAGTAAGTAAAAAAAGAAGATGAGGCATACTATAATTTTTTGTTTTAAAAATATTTTTTATTTTTCTTTAAAAAAATATAATACATTACAACTATTTTGATATCATTCGATCAGATGGCTGTCCACCGATGGATCTCTCCCATGGATTAGGGTTTCTCGTAGATTGCTTAGGCCCTAAGTAAGCTTACCCTATAAATAATATACGATACCTTTAGGGTGGGGCATGCTTGACGACCCTCTTTTTCGCCTATCTTACAACACGTTATCAGCAGGAATATGTCGAGCCCAACTAACCAGTCGCAAAAAAATGAAGAGAGAAACAAAGACAGAAGAGAGTGAAGAGAACAGAGAGATAAACGAAGATAGAAGAGTGAAGAAGTCCCGCTCCAGTCCATTGGCCATGGGTATAGGTGTGAAGTAAGAAGGAATCTAAATTCAAAAACTCTACTTTTGTCTCTGTTTCTCTCTCTGTTTTCTTTTGACTGGTCGGCTAGGCTCGATAATATCATACTGATAACATGTTATGAGATGGGAGAAAGAGAGAAGTGAATGAAGAGATAAACAAAGAGAGAAGAGAGAAAAAGTCCTGTTCTCTCTAGTTTAAAATAATTTTCTATCTCTTTTCTATCAATACTTATTTATTTTATTTTATACTATAAAATAAAAAGAGAGAAACAAAGATAACGGGGAGAGAAACAGGGAAAGAAACAAAAGATAATATGTTATGAGATGGGAGAAAGAGAGAACCGTCAAACGTGCCCTACCCTAAAGGGGTGGTATATTATTTATAGGGTAAGTGTTATAAGATGGGAGAAAGAGAGAGCCGTCAAACGTGCCCTACCCTAAAGGGGTCGAATATTATTTATAGGGTAAGCTTACTTAGGGCCTAAGCAATCTATGAGAAATACTAATCCATGGGAGAAGAGAGTAGAGAATGGAAAGATTTAATTATATTTTTGAGAACTAGAGTTTTGAAATTTAGATTCCTTCTTAATTAAACTAGATATGTTGTAAGCATGAACATATCGAGCCCAGCCGACCAGTCGTAAGAAAATAGAGAGAGAAACGAAGATAGACGTGGAGTTTTGGAATTTAGATTCCATCTTACTTCACACCTATATCCGTGGCCAATGGATTAGAGCATGACTTCTTCTCTCTTCATTTATCACTTCGTTCTCTTCTCTCTTCTTCTCTCTCTTCTATCTTCGTTTCTCTCTTCATTTTCTTACGACTGGTCGGCTGGGCTCAACATGTTTGTGCATATAACTTGTTATAATATGGGAGAAAAAGAGAGCCGTCAAACATGCCCCACCCTAAAGTGGTCGTGTATTATTTATATGGTACGCTTACTTAAGGCTTAGAAAATTTATAGGAAACCCTAATCCATAGGAGAAGAGAAAATAGAACAGTGATATATAATTATATTATTGAGAAATAGGGTTTTGGAATTCAGATTCCTTCTAACTTTAAACCTATACCCGTGGCCAATGGAATGGAGCAGGACTTCTTCTCTCTTCGTTTACCTCTCTGTTCTTTTCTCTTTTTTTCTCCCTTCTATCTTTGTTTCTCTCTCCATTTTCTTGAGACTAGTCGGCTGTGCTCTACATGTTCGTGTAGATAACGTGTTATGAAATGGGAGAAAGAGCTGTCAAACGTGCCCCACCATAAAGGGGTCGTATAAATATTGAGAAGTGGAGTTTTGGAATTTAGATTCCTTCTTACTTCAAACCTATACCCATGGCCAATGGACTAGAGCAGGACTTCATCTCTCTTCTATCTTTGTTTATCTATTAATTCTCTTATCTCTTCTTCTTTCTCTTCTGTCTTCGTTTCTCTCTCTATTTTCTTGCGACTGGTCGGCTGGACTCGACATGTTCGTACTGATAACGTGTTATGAGATAGGATAAAGAGAGAGTCGTTAAACGTGCCCTACCCTAAAGGGGTTATATATTATTTATAGGGTAAGCTTACTTAGGGCCTAACCAATCTATGGGAAACCCTAATCCATGGGAGAAGAGATAAGAAAACAGAAAGATTTAATTATATTATTGAGAATTATAGTTTTAGAATTTAGATTCATTCTTACCTCACACATATACCATGGAGAATGGACTGAATTAGAACTTTTTCTCTCTTCTCATTGTTTATCTCTCCGTTTTATTCTCACTTGTCATAACATATTATTAGCACGAACATATCGAGCCCAGCCGACTGATCATAAGAAAATGGAGAGAGAAACAAAGACAGAAGTGAGAGAAGAAGAGAAAAGAGAATAGAGAGATAAATGAAGAGAGAAGAGAGAAGATTTCCTACTCTAGTCCATTAGCCACAGGTATAGATGTGAAGTAAGAATGAATTTAAATTCCGAAACTCCATAGAAGAGAGAGAAGAAGAGAGAAGAGAATGGAGAGATAAATAAAGTGAGAAGAAAGAAAAAGTCCTGCTCCAATCCATTGGCCACGGCTACAAGTGTGAAGTCAGAAGGAATCAAAATTCAAAAACTTCATTTCTATCTTCGTTTCTCTCTCTGTTTTCTTGTGATTGGTCCGCTGGGCTTGATATTTTTGTACTGATAACATGTTCTGAGATAAGAGAAAGGGAAAGTTATCAAACGTGCCCCTCCCTAAAGGGGTCATATGTTATTTATAAGAAAAGCTTAATTAGGGCCAAAGCAATCTATGGGAAATCCAAATCCATAGGAGAGATTCGATGGTGGACATTCATTCTTCTTACAACACACCTAAACCTATGGCCAATGGACTTGAGCATGACTTTTTATCTTTTCTCTTTTTTCTTTTCTCTCTTCGTTTATCTCTTTGTTCTCTTGTCTCTTCTTCTCTCTCTACTGAATTTGTTTCTCTCTCCGTTTTCTTGTGACTGGTCGACTGGGCATAATATATTCATACTGATAACGTGTTATGAGATGAAAGAAAAAGAGAGAAGAGAACGGAGAGATAAACAAAGAAAGAAGAGAGAAGAACTCTTACTTAATTCTATTGGCCACAGGTATTGGTGTGAAGTAAGAAGGATGACTGTCCATCGTTGGATCTCTCCTATGGATTAGGATTTCCTATAGATTACTTAGGCCCTAAGTAAGCTTATCAGTATGAACATATCGAGCCCAAATGACCAGTCACAAGAAAATGGAGAGAGAAACGAAGACAGAAGTGGAGTTTAGGAATTTAGATTCCTTCTTACTTCACACCTATACCCGTGGCCAATGAACTAGAGTATGACTTCTTCTCTCTTCTTTCTTCATTTATCTCTTCGTTCTCTTCTCTCTTCTTATCTCTCTTCTATGGAAATTTGGAATTTAGATTCCTTTTACTTTACAGCTATACCCATGGCCAATGGACCAGAGCAGGACTTCTTCTCTCTTCTCTCTTCGTTTATCTCTCCGTTATCTTCTCTCTCTCTATCATTATTTCTCTTTCTCTTTCTATTTTCTTGTGACTGGTCGGTTAGGCTCAATATGTTCGTATTGATAATGTGTTGTAAGAAGAGAGAAGAGAACTAAGAGATAAATAAAAAGACAAGAGAGACAAAGTCCAGTTGTAATCCATTCGCCATGGGTATAGGTGTGAAGTAAGAAGGAACCTAAAATCCAAAACTCTACTTCTTAATAATATAATTAAATCTCTCTGTTCTCTTCTCTCTTCTTCTATGGATTAGGGTTTCCCATAGATTGCATAGTATCTAAGTAAGCTTACTCTATAAATAATATACGACCTTTTTAGGGTGTGGCACGTTTGATGGCTCTCTCTTTTTCCCATCTTATAATACTTTATCAACACGAATATGTCGAGTCCAGCCGACCAATCACAAGAAACAGTGAGAGAAATAAAGATAGAAGTAGAGTTTTGGAATTTAGATTCCTTCTTACTTCACACATATACCCGTGGCCAATGGACTGGAGCAGGACATCTTCTCTCTTCTCCCTTTATTTATCTCTCTGTTATTTTCTCACTTCTTATCTCTCTTCTGTCTTCGTTAAACTCCACTTCTTCTTTCTATAAATGGATAGAGAAATGAAGATAGAATAATAAGAAGAAGAGAGAAGAGAACGGAGAGATAAATAAAGAGAGAAGAGAGAAGAAGTCCTGCTCCAGTCCATTGGCCACGAGTATAGGTGTGAAGCTCTCTTTTCTCTCTTTATTTATCTCTCCGTTCTCTTCTCGCTTCTTATGTCTCTTCTGTCTTCGTTAGACTCCTCTTCCTCTCTCAATAAACAGATAGAGAAACGTAGACAGAAGTGAAAGAAGAAGAGAAAAGGAACGGATAGATAAACAAAGAGAGTAGAGAGAAAAAGTCCTACTCTAGTCTATTGGTCAAGGGTATAGGTGAGAAGTAAGATTGAATCTAAATTCCAATACTCCACTTCTGTCGTCATTTCTCTTTCTGTTTTCTTACGACTGGTCAGCTGGGCTCGATATGTTCATGCTGATAACGTATTATTAGATGGGAGAAAGGAAGAGCCGTCAAACGTGCACCACCCTAAAGGGTTCATATATTATTTATAGGGTAAGCTTACTTAGGTCCTAAGCAATCTATGGGAAACCCTAATTCATGGGAGAAGAGAGAAAAGAATGGAGAGATTTAATTATATTTTTTAGAAGTGGTGTTTTGGAATTTAGATTCCATCTTACTTCACACCTTTACCCAAGGCGAATGGACTAGAGCATTACTTCTTCTCTATTCTTTCTTTGTTTATCTCTCCCTTCTTTTTTTTCTTCTTTTCTCTTCTCACAACTCGTTATCAGCACGAATATATCGAGCCCAGCCGACTAGTCATAAGAAACCGGAGAGAGAAACATAGACAGGAGAGGGAGAAGAAGAGAGAAGAGAATAGAGAGATAAATAATTTAAATAATATATTTAAATAATTTAGTTAAATTCTAAATAGTGGTCGGCTGGACTCGACATGTTCATACTGATAACATGTTGTGAGAGAAAAGAAGAAGAAAGAAGAGAATTGAGAGATAATAGAAGAAAGAAGAGAGAAGAAGTCTTGCTCCAGTCCATTATCCATGGGTACATGTATTAAGTAAGAAGAAATCTAAATTACAAAACTCCACTTCTCAATAATATAATTAAATCTCTCTGTTCACTTCTCGCTTCTCCCATGGATTAGGGAATCTCTTAATATTTGAACTTAAGGCCTAAGCAATTCGGGTGTGCCACTTCTTACTATCGAGCCCAGCCGACCAGTTATATCTCTCTCTTCTGTCTTCGTTTATCTCTTCATTCTATTCTCTCTTCTTCTCTCTCTTCTATGGAGTTTTGGAATTTAGATTACTTCTTACTTCATACCTATACCCATGGCGAATGGATTGGAGAAATACTTCTTTTCTCTTCTCTCTTCGGAGAGATAAGAGAGAAGAAGAAAGAAAAGAACAAAGAGATAAATGAAGAGAGAAGAGAGAAGTCCTGCTCCAGTCCATTGACCACGGGTATAAGTGTGAAGTAAGAAGGAATCTAAATTCCAAAACTCCTCTTTTGTCTTTGTTTCTCTCTCCATTTTCTTGTGACTGGTCGGCTGGGCTAAATATTATCGTACTGATAACATGTTGTGAGATGGGAGAAAACGAGGGCCATAAATGTGCCCTACTCTAAAGGGGTCATATATTATTTATAGGGTAAGTGATGTGAGATGAGAGAAAGAGTGAGCCATCAAATGTGCCCCACCTTAAAGTGGTCGTTTATTATTTATAGGGTAAGCTTACTTATAGCCTAAGCAATCTACGGGAAACCCTAATCCATGGGAGAAGAGAGAAGAGAACGAAGAGATTTAATTATATTATACGACCCCTTTAGGGTGGAGCAAGTTTGATGGCTCTCTCATTCTCTCATCTCACAACACGTTAATTAGTAAACTTAATTATTAAATTATTTAAATTATTTAATAAATAAATAAAGAAATAATTTAATTAAAAAATTATAGTAATATTACTATGATAATCATAATAACATTGAGATGATACTATTGAGAAGTGGAGTTTTAGAATTTAAATTCCTTCTTACTTTATACCTATACCCGTGGCGATAATTAATTATATATAATTAAATATTTATAAGGTAGGCTTACTAATTAAGAGATTTGATTTAATAATTATTTAAATAAATGATTAATACGACCCCTTTAGGGTGGGGCACGATAGATCGGATGGTTGTCCACCATCGGATCTCTCCTATGGATTAAGGTTTTCTATAGATTGCTTAGGCCCTAAGTAAGCTTACCATATAAATAATATACGAACCCTTTAGGGTGGGGCACGTTTGATGGCTCTCCCTTTCTTCAATCTCAAAACACATTATCAGTACGAACATGTCGAGCCCAACCGACCAGTCACAAAAAAACGGAGAGAGAAATGAAGAAAGAAGAGAGAGAAGAAGATATAGTTCAAAAAAAATAATTTAAATAAATTACTATATAATTAAATAATTAAAAAAATTTGTTAAATTATGAAATATTTATTGAAATAAATAAAAAAATTAATTATTTAATTAAGTAATAAAATAAAATAATAATTTAATAACTATTTACTTATTATTTAAATAATAAGGTAATTATTTGAATATATAAATAATAAAATGTTTTTTTAAATAACTTAAATTTTTTTTTAAATAATCATATTAATATTATTTATTATATTATTTAAATAATGAATAAATTATTTAAATAATTTAAATATTTTTTTATATAGATAATTAAATATTTATTTAATTATTTAATTTATTAAAAAAATTAAATTAATTAAATAATAGGAAGTAAAGAAGGAAGATGAAGCACACCTGAATTTTTTGCTTTAAAAAAATTTATATTTTTCTTTAAAAAATTAAAAATATTATAACTGTTTTGAGATCGTTCGATCGGATGGCTGTCCACCATCGGATCTCTCCCATGGATTAGGATTTCCTATAGATTGCTTAGGCTCTAAGTAAGCTTACCCTATAAATAATATATGACCCCTTTTGAGTGGAGCACGTTTGATGGATTTCTTTTTCTTTCATCTCACAACACGTTATCAGCATGAACATATCGAGCCCAACTGACCAGTCACAAGAAAACAGAGAGAAACGAGGACAGAAGAGAGAGAAGGAAAAAGAAGAGAACGGAGAGATCAATAAAGAGAGAAGAGAGAAGAAGTCAAATTCTAGTCCATTTACCACTGGTATAAGTATAAAGTAAGAAAGAATCTAAATTCCAAAACTCCATTTCTCAATATTTATCCCTTCAGGGTAGGGTACATTTGACGGCTCACTTTTTCTTCATCCCAAAACACGTTATTAGCACGAACATACCGAGCCCAACTGACCAGTCACAAGAAAACAGAGAGAGAAAGGAAAATAAAAGAGAGAGAAGAAGAGAGAAGAGATGGGGAAATAAACAAAGAGAGAAGATAGAAGAAGTCCTGCTCCAACCCATTGGCCACTGGTATAGGTGTGAAGTAAGAAGAAATCTAATTAGCGTGGGGCACGTTTGATGACTCTCTTTTTCTCCTATCTTACAACTTGTTATCAGCATGAATATGTCGAGCCCAGCTGACCAGTCATAAGAAAACAGAGAGAGAAACAAAGACAGAAGAGAGAGAAGAAGAAAGAAAAAAATAGAGAGATAAACGAATATAGCAAAGAGAAGAAGTCATGATCCAGTCCATTCGCCATGGGTATAGGTATGAAATAAGAAGGAATCTAAATTCCAAAACTCCACTTCTTAATAATATAATTAAATCTCTCTGTTCTCTTCTCTCTTTCCCATGGATTAGGGTTTTTCATAGATTGCTTAGGCCCTAAGTAAGCTTACCCTATAAATAAAATACGACCCCTTTAGGATGGGGCATGTTTGACGGCTCTCTCTTTCTCCCATCTAATAATATATTATCAGCACGAACATATCTTGCCCAACCGACTAGTCACAAGAAAACAAAGAGAGAAACGAAGACAAAAGAGAAAGAAAAGAATAAAGAATTAATTATTTAAATAGTGTCTTCTCACACGGGTATAGGTGTGAAGTAAGAAGGAATCTAAATTCCAAAACTCCACAAAAGAGAGAGAAGAAAAGAGAAGAGAACGAAGAGATAAATGAAAAGAGAAGAGAGAAGAAGTCCTACTCTAGTCTATTGGCCACGGGTATAGGTGTGAAGTAAGAAAGAATCTAAATTCTATAACTCCACTTTTCAATATTTATACAACCCTTTTAGGGTGGGGTACGTTTGACGACTCTTTTTTTCTCCCATCTCACAACACTTTATCAACACGAACATGTCGAGCCCTGCCGACCAGTCATAAGAAAATTATGAGAGAAACGAAGATAAAAAAGAAAGAAAAAGAGAGAAGAAAACAGAGATATAAACAAAGAGAGAAGAGAGAAGAAGTCCTTCTCCAATCTATTGGCCACGGGTATAAGTGTTAAGTAAGAAGGAATCTAAATTCTAAAACTCTACTTTTGTCTTCATTTCTCTTTATGTTTTCTTGCGGCTGGTCGGCTGGGCTCGATATATTCGTACAGATAACGTGTTGTGAAATAGGAAAAAGAGAGAGTCGTCAAACGTACCCCACCCTAAAGAGGTCGTATATTATTTATAGGGTAAGCTTACTTAGGGCCTAAGCAATCTATAGGAAACCCTAATCTATGGGAGAAGAGATAAGAGAACGGAGAGATTTAATTATATTATTGAGAAATAAAGTTTTAGAATTTAGATTCCTTCTTACTTCATATTTATACCCGTGGCCAATGGACTTCATCACGACTTCTTCTCTCTTCTCTCTTCGTTTATCTCTCTATTCTTTTCTCTGTTCTTCTCTCTCTTTTGTGTTTGTTTCTCTCTCTGTTTTCTTGTGACTGGTCGGCTGGGCTCAACATGTTTGTACTGATAACGTGTTGTGAGATGGGAAAAAGAGAGAGACGTCAAACATGCCCCACCTTAAAGGAGTCATATAAATATTTAGAAGTGGTGTTTTGAAATTTAGATTCCTTCTTACTTCACACCTATACCCATGGCCAATGGACTGAAGCAGGAATTCTTCCTTATTCTCTCTTTATTTATCTCTCTCTTCTCTTCTCTCTTCTTCTCTCTCTTCTGTCTTCGGTTCTCTCTCCGTTTTCTTATGACTGGTCGATTGGGCTCAATATGCTCGTGTTGATAACGTGTTGTGCGATGAGGGAAAGAGAGACTCATCAAACGTGCTCCACCCTAAAAGGGTCGTATAGTATTTATAGGGTAAGATTACTTAGGACCTAAACAATCTATCAAAAACCCTAATCTATTGGAGAAGAGAGAAGAGAACGAAGAGATTTAACTATATTAATTAGAAGTGGAGTTTTAGAATTTAGATTTCTTCTTACTTCACACCTATACCCATAGCGAATGGACTGGAGTAGGACTTCTTCTCTCTTCTCTCTTCGTTTATCTCTCTGTTCTCTTCTCTATTCTTTTCTCTTCTCACTACACGTTATCAGCACAAACATGTCGAGCTCAGTTGACTAGTCACAAGAAAACGGTGTATGAAACAAAGACAGAAAAGAAATAATAAGAGAAAGGAGAATAGAAAGATAAATGAAGAGAAAAGAAGATAAATAAAAAAAATTTCATACTCATAAATTTATATAAATTATTTAAATATTTAAATAATAATATTAAGATAATACTATTTAAATATTTAAAGAAAAAATATATTTTATAATAATTAAGAAAATATTAATTAAAATAAATAAGCAATCTCCTATCTCATAACATGTTCTCAGTACGAACATGTCGATCCCACCGGACCAGTCACAAGAAAACAGAGAGAGAAATGAAGACAGAAGAGAGAGAAGTAGAGAGAAGTAGAGAGAAGAGAATGGAGAGATAAATAAAAGAGAAGAGAGAAGAAGTCCTACTCCAGTCCATTCGCCATGGTTATAGGTGTGAAGTAAGAAGAAATATAAATTCCAATAATCCACATCTCAATAATATAATTAGATTTCTCCGTTATCTTCTCTCTTCTCCCATGTGTTAGGGTTTCCTATAGATTGCTTAGGCCCTAAGTAAGCTTACCCTATAAATAATATATAACCCCTTTAGGGTAGGGCACATTTGACGGCTCTCTCTTTCTCCCATCTCACAACATATTATCAACACGAACATGTCAAACCCATCCGACCAGTCATAAGAAAATGGAAAGAAAAATGAAGACAGAAGAGAGAGCAGAAGAGAAGAGAACAAAGAGATAAACAAAGAGAGAAGAGAAAAAAAGTCCTACTCCAATCCATTGGCCACAGGTATATGTGTGAAATATGAAGGAATCTAAATTCCAAAACTCCACAGAAGAGAGAGAAAAAGAGAGAAAAGAAGGGAGAGATAAATAAAGAGAAAAGAGAGAAGAAGTCCTACTCAAGTCCATTAGCCATGGGTATAGGTGTGAAAAAAGAATGAATCTAAATTTCAAAACTCTTCTTTTCAATAGTATCATCTTAATGTTATTATGATTATCATAATAATGTTACAATAACTTTTTTAATTAAATTAATTATTTATTTAAATATTAAATAATTTAATAATTTAAAAAATTTATTAAATTTTTTTTTAGTATAATAATTAATTTATTTACTTATTTAAATATTTAATTAAATTTATTATTTTATTTATTTATTTATTATTATATTATTAAATAATTAAACAAGGTAAATATTTATTTATTTAAATTAATAAATAAATAAATAATAATTAAATTATATATTTAATTAATTATTTTTTTATTAGTTTTTTTATAAAATTTTATTTTATTGTTAAATAATTAAATAATTAGTTAATTATTGAAATATTTAAAATCTTATTTAGTGAAGAAATATATTAAATAGATTATTTACTAAAACAAATAAATAATTTAATAGTTAAATAAATAATAATAAAGTAAATTTTTATGTAATTAAATAATTAAATAATTATTTTATTAAATTATGAAATATTAATTACAATTAATTAAAAAATTAATTATTTATTTAAGTAATAAAATAAAAAAAATAATTCAATAACTATTTACTCATTATTTAAATAATTAGTTAATTATTTAAATATATAAATAATAATTTTTTTTAATTAAATAAATATTTTTTTAAATAACAAAATAAAAATTTATTTATTTTAATTTTTAAATAATAAATAAATAATTTAAATAATTTAGTTATTTAATTATATATATAATTAAATATTTATTTAATTATTTAATTTATTAAACTAATTAAATTAATTAAATAATAGAAAGTTATGAAGGAAGATAAGTCACAGCCGAATTTTTTACTTTAAAAATAATTTATATTTTTCTTTATAAAAATTTAAGACATTACTACTGTTATAAGATCGTTTGATGGGAAGGCTATCTATCATCGAATCTCTCCTATGGATTAGGGTTTCCCATAGATTGCTTAGGCCTTAAGTAAACTTACCCTATAAATAATATACGTCCCCTTAAGGGTGGGGCTCGTTTGATGGCTATCTCTTTCTCCTAACTCACAATATGTTATCAGTACGAATATGTCAAGCCCAGCTGACCAGTCACAAGAAAACGGAGAAAGAAATAGAGATAGAAGAGAGAGAAGAGAAAAGAGAATGAAGAGATAAACAAAGAAAAAAAAAGAGAAGGAGTCCTGCTCCAGTCTTTTGGCCATGGGTATAGGTATGAAATAAGAAGGAATCTAAAGTCCAAAACTCCACATCTCTATAATATAATTAAATCTCTTCATTCTTTTCTTTCTCCCATCTCACAACACGTTATCAGCATGAAAATTTCGAGCCTAATCAACCAATCACAGGAAATCGGAGAGAAAAATGAAGACAGAAGAGAGAGAAGAAGAAAGAAGAGAATGGAGAGATAAACAAAGAGAGAAGAAAGAAGAAGTCCTACTCTAGTCCATTGGCCATGGGTATATATGTGAAGTAAGAAGGAATCTAAATTCTAAAACTCCAGTTCTCAATAGTCTCATTTCAACGTTATTTTGATTATCATAGTAATATTACTATAATTTTTTAATTAAATTAATTATTTATTTAATTATTAAATAGGTATGAAGTAAGAAGGAATCTAAATTCCAAAACTTCACTTCTCAATATTTATACAACCCCTTTAGGGTGGGGCACATTTGATGGATCTCTCTTTATACCATCTCACTATATGTTATCAGCATGAATATGTCAGTCCCTGCTAACGAGTCGCAAGAAAACGAAGAGAGAAATGAAGACAGAAGAGAGAGAAGAAAAGAGAAAAGAACTAAGAGATAAACAAAAGTAGAAGGAGAAGAAGTCCTGCTCTAATCCATTGGCCATGGGTATAGGTGTGAAGTAAGAAGGAATCTAAATTCCAAAATTCCACAGAAGAGAGAAAAAAAACGAAGATAACGGAAAGATAAATCGAGAGAGAATAAGTCCTGCTCCAGTCCATTATCCACGGGTATAGGTGTGAAGTAAGAAAAAAAATCTAAATTCCAAAACTCCACTTCTGTCATCGTTCATCTCTTCGTTCTCTTCTCTCTTCTTCTTTCTCTTCTGTGTAATTTTGGAATTTAGATTCCTTCTTACTTCACACCTATATCTGTGGCAAATGGACTGGAGTAGGACTTCTACTATCTTCCCTCTTTGTTTATCTCTTTATTATCTTCTCTTTTTTTCTTTTCTTCTATCTTTGCTTCTCTCTTAATTAAATAATTATATTATTTAATTAAATTATTTAGGTAGAAGAGATAAGAGAATAGAGAGTTAAACCAAGAGAGAAGGGGAGAAGAAGTCATGCTCTAGTCCATTGGCCACGGGTATAGGTGTGAAGTAAGAAGGAATCTAAATTCCAAAACTCCACAGACGAGAGAAAATAAGAGAGAAGAGAACAGAGAAGAGAGAGAAGAATAGAGAAAAGAATATAGAGATAAACGAAAAGAGAAGAGAGAAAAAGTCCTACTCAAGTCCATTGGCCACGGGTATAAGCGTAAAGTAAAAGGGAATCTAAATTCCAAAACTCCACAAAAGATAGAGAAGATAAGGACAGACTTCTATTTAATTATTAAAACTAGAGAGATTTAAAATATTTTATTTAGGTTCCCTTCTCTCTTCTAACAATACATTATCAGCTTGAATATGTCGAGTCCAACCGACTAGTCACAAGAAAACAGAGAGAGAAATAAAGACAAAAGAGAGAGAAAAAAAGAGAAAAGAATAGAGAGATAAACAAAGAGAGAAGAGATAAGAAGTCCTGCACCAGTCATTCTCCAGGGGTATAGGTGTGAAGTAAGAAGGAATCTAAATTATAAAACTCCACTTCTTAATATTTATACAACCCCTTTAGGGTACGGTACGGTGACGGTTCTCTCTTTCTCCCATCTCACAACACGTTATTAGTACGAATATATAGTGCCCAGCAGACCAGTCAAAAGAAAACGGAGAGAGAAACGAAGACAGAAGAGAAAGAAGAAGAAAGAAGAGGATGGAGAGATAAACGAAGAAAGAAGAAGTCCTGCCCAAGTCTATTGACCATGGGTATAGGTATGAAGTAAGAAGGAATCTAAATTCAAAAACTCCACAGAAAAGAAAGAAGAAGAGAAAAGAGAATGAAGAGATAAATTAAATAAGAAGAGAGAAGAAGTCCTACTCCAAGTCATTGGCTATGGGTATAGGTGTGAAGTAAGAAGGAATCTAAATTCCAAAACTTCACTTTTGTCTTTGTTTCTTAATCCGTTTTCTTACGACTGGTCAGTTGGGCTCAATATATTCGTGCTGATAACGTGTTGTGAGATAAGAGAAAGAGAGAGCCATCAAACGTGCCCCACCCAAAAGGGGTCATAAATTATTTATTATTTATAGGGTATGTATACTTTTGGCCTAAGCAATCTATGGTAAACCCTAATCCGTGGGAGAAGAGAAAAGAGAATGGCGAGAGTAAATTATATTATTGAGAAGTGGAGTTTTGGAATTTAGATTACTTCTTACTTCACGCATAAACCCGTAGTTAATGGACTGGAGCAGGACTTCTTCTCTCTTCTGTCTTCGTTTATCTTTCCGTTCTCTTCTCTCTTATTCTCTCTTCTTACTTTGTTTCTCTCTCTATTTTCTTGTAACTAGTCAGCTGGGCTCGACATGTTCCTGCTGATAATGTATTGTGAGATGGGAGAATGATAAAGCCGTCAAATGTGCCCCACCCTAAAGGGATCGTATAAATATTAAGATGTTGAGTTTTGGAATTTAGATTCCTTCTTACTTCACACCTATACCCGTGGCCAATGGCCTGGAGTAGGACTTCTTCTCTCTTCGTTTATCCTTTCGTTCTCTTCTCTCTTTTTCTCACTCTTCTGTTGTTGTTTTTCTCTCCATTTTCTCTTCTCTCTTTTTCTCTCTCTTCTGTCTTTATTTCTCTCTCTGTTTTCTTGTGACTGGTAGGCTAGGCTCGACATATTCGTACTGATAATGTGTTGTGAGGTAGAAGAAAGAGAGATCCATCAAATATGCCCCTTCCTAAAGGTATCATATAAATATTAAGAAGTAAAATTTTGTAATTTAGATTCCTTCTTACTTCACAGCTATACCCGTGGCTAATGGACTGGAGCAGGACTTCTTATATTTTCATGCTGATAATATAACTATAATTTTTTAAATTAAATTAATTGTTTAATTAAAACGAAGAGAGTTTTGGAATTTACTATGATAATCATAATAAAATTGAGATGGTACTATTGAGAAGTGGATTTTTGGAATTTAGATTTCTTCTAACATCACACCTATACCCATGGTGAATGGACAGGAGCAGGACTTCTTATCTTTTCTCACTTTATTTATCTATCTGTTCTCTTCTCTTTTATTTTCTCTTTTGTCTTTGTTTCTCTTTCCGTTTTCTTACAACTCCTTGGCTGGGCTCGACATGTTCGTGTTAATAACGTATTATGAGATAGGAGAAAGAGAGAGCCGCTAAATATGCCCCACCCTAAAGTGGTCATATATTATTTTTAGGGTAAGCTTACTTAGGGCCTAAGCAATCTATAGGAAACCATAATCCAAGAAAGAAGAGAGAAGAGAATAAAGAGTTTTAATTATATTATTGAGAAGTAGAGTTTTGGAATTTAGATTCCTTCTTACTTTACACCTATACCCTTGGCGAATGGACTGGAGTAAGGCTTCTCTCTTCTCTCATTATTTATCTTTCTATTTTATTCTCTCTTCTCATAATACATTATCAGCATGAAAATATCGAGCCCAGTCGACCAGTCACAAGAAAACGATACGAGAAACGAAGACAAAAGAGAGAGAAGAAGAGAGAAGAGAACGGAAAGATAAATAAAGAAGAAGAAGAGAAATAAAATATTTTTCATGCTCTTAAATTTATATAAATTATTTAATAATTATGTAATGTTTATAATTTAATATTTAAATAATAACGTTGAGATGATACTATTTAAATATTTAAAAAAACAATATAATTTATAATATTTAAAGAAATAATAATTGAAATAAATAAAATACATAAGTAATCTCCCATCTTACAATACGTTATCAGTCCAAACATATCGAGCCCAGCAGACCAGTCTCAGAAAAACATAAAAAGAAACAAAAACAGAAGAGATTGAAGGAGTGAGAAGAGAACGGAGAGATAAACAAAGAGAGAAGAGAGAAGAAGTCCTGCTCCAGTCCATTCGCCACAGGTATAGATGTGAAGTAAAAAGGAATCTAAATTTCATAACTTCACAGAAGATAGAGAATAAGAGAGAAGAGAACGGAGCGATAAATAAAGAGAGAATAAAGAAGAAGTCTTGCTCAAGACCATTGGCCAGAGGTATTGGTGTGAAGTAAGAAGGAATCTAAATTCCAAAACTCTACTTCTCAATAGTATTATCTCAACATTATTATGATTATCATAGTAATGTTATTAAATTTTTTTTAGTTAAATAAATCATTTATTTACTTATTAAATAATTTAATAATTTAAATATTTTAATAATTTAAATAATTTAATAATTAATTTCTGAGTAAAAAATTTATTTTTAACTTATTTATTATTTTATTTATTTATTTATTATCATATAACTAAATAATTAAATTATATAACAATTTAATTATTTAAATTATTAAATAAAGAAATATTGATTTAATAATATAATTAATTTATTTTATAAGTTATATTTTCAAATATTATTTTATTTTTAAATAATGAAATAATTAGTTAATTATTTAAATATTTAAAAACTTATTTAGTGAATAAATATATTAAATATAATATTTACTAAAAAAAATAAATAATTTAATTATTATATAATTTTATTGCTAATAAATAATAATAAAATAAATAATTATATCATTATATAATTAAATAATTAATTTATTAAATTTTGAAATATTAATTAAAAAAAATTTATTTATTTAATTAAGTAATAGAATTAAAAAATAATTCAATAACTATTTACTTATTATTTAAATAATTAGTTAATTATTTGAATATATAAATAATAAAGTATTTTTAAAAAAACATAATATTTTTTAAAATAATTTAATAATTTTTTTTTTATTTTAATATTTAAATAATAAATAAATTATTTAAATAATTTAGTTATATAATTATATAGATAATTAAATATTTATTTAATTATTTATTAATTTAATTTATTAAACTAATAAAATTAATTAAATATTAGGATGTAAAGAAGTAAGATGAATAACCCGAATTTTTATCTTAAAAATAATTTATATTTTTCTTTAAAAAAATTTAAAACATTACTACTGTTATAAGATCATTCGATAAGATGGCTATCTACCGTCGGATCTTTCCCATGGATTATGGTTTCCCATAGAATGTTTAGGCCCTATGTATGCTTACCCTATAAATAATATACGACCCTTTTCCTATAGATTGCTTAGTCCCTAAGTAAGCTTACACTATAAATAATATACGACCCCTTAAGGGTGGGGAACGTTTGACGACTCTCTTTTTTTCCTATCTAACTACACGTTATCAACACGAACATATAGAGCCCAACCGACCGGTCAACAAAAAACAGAGAGAGAAATAAAGACAGAAGAGAGAGAAGAAGAGAGAAGAGAACGAAGAGATAAACGAAAAGAGAAGAGAGAAGAAGTCCTGCTCCAGTCCATTGCCATGGGTATAGGTATGAAGTAAGAAGGAATCTAAATTCCAAAACTCTACTTCTCAATAATAGAATTAAATCTCTCTATTCTTTTCTTTCTCCCACCTCATAACATGTTATCAGCACAAAAATATCGAGCCCAGCCGACCAGTCATAAGAAAACCGAGAGAGAAACAAAGATCGAAGAGAGAGAAGAAGAAAGAAGAGAATGGGGAGATAAACAAAGAGAGAAGAGAGAAGAAGTCCTGCTCCAGTCCATTATCCATGGGTATAGGTATGAAGTAAGAAGGAATCTAAATTCCAAAACTCTATTTCTATCGTCGTTTATCTCTCTGTTCTCTTCTCTCTTTTTCTCTCTCTTCTGTGTAATTTTAGAATTTTTATTCATTCTTACTTCACACCTATACCCATGGTGAATGGACTAGAGCAGGACTTCTTCTCTCTTTTCTCTTTATTTATCTTTCTGTTCTTTTCTCTCTTCTACTCTCTCTTCTATCTTAGTTTCTTTCTCAATTAAATAATTATATTATTTAATTAAATTATTTAGGTAAAAGTGAGAAGAGAATAGAGAGATAAACGAAGAGAGAAAGGGAGAAGAAGTCTTGCTCCAGTCCATTGGCCACGGGTATAGGTATGAAGTAAGAAGGAATCTAAATTCCAAAACTCCACTTCTATCTTCGTTTATCTCTCCGTTCCCTTATATATTCTTTTCTCTTTTTTGTGTAGTATTAAAATTTAGATTTCTTCTTACTTCACACCTATACCCATGACGAATGGACTGGAGTAAGACTTCTTCTCTCTTCTCTCTTTATTTATCCCTTTGTTCTCTTCTCTCTTCTTCTCTCTCTTCTGTCTTAGTTTCTCTCTCAATTAAATAATTATATTATTTAATTAAATAAAAAAAGATAGAAGAGAGAAAAGAACGGAGAGATAAACAAAGTGAGAAGAGAGAAGAAGTCCTACTCTAGTCCATTTGCTATGGTTATAGGTGTAAAGTAAGATTGAATCTAAATTCCAAAACTCCACAGAAAAGAGAGGAGAAAAGAGAAGAGAACGGAGCGATAAACAAAAAGAGAAGAGAGAAGAAGTCGTGCTCCAGTCCATTGGCCATGGGTATAGGTGTAAAGTAAGAAGGAATTTAAATTTGAAAACTCTACAAAAAAAATAGGAGAACAGAGAAAAAAATTAAGAGATAAACAAAGAGAAAAGAGAGAAAAAGTCCAGCTCCAGTCCATTGGCCATGGGTATAGGTGTAAAGTAAAAAGGAATCTAAATTTCAAAACTCCACAGAAAAGAGAGTAGAAAAGTGAAGAGAACGAAGAGATAAATAAAGAGAGAAGAGAGAAGAAGTCATGCTCCAGTCCATTGTCCATGGATATAGGTGTGACGTAAGAATGAATCTAAATTCCAAAACTCTACTTCTTTCTTTGTTTATCTCTCCGTTCTCTTCTCTCTTCTTCTCTCTCTTTTGTATAGTTTTAGAATTTAGATTACTTCTGACTTCACACCTATACCCATGGAAATTGGACTGGAGAATGACTTCTTCTCTCTTCTCTCCTTATTTATCTCTTTTTTCTTTTATTTTTTCTTCTCTCTCTTTTATCTTAGTTTCTCTCTTAATTAAATAATTATATTATTTTAAGTAAATTATTTAGGTAGAAGAGAGAAGAGAACGGAGAGATAAACGAAGAGAGAAAGGGAGAAGAAGTCTTGCTCCAGTTTATTGGCCACGGGTATAGGTATGAAGTAAGAAAGAATCTAAATTACAAAAGTCCACAGTAGAGAGAGAAGAAGAAAGAAGAGAATAGAGAAAAGAGGGAAGAATCAAGATGAGAACATATAGATAAACAAAGAGAGAAGAGAGAAGAAGTCCTGCTCTAGTCTATTGGCTACAGGTATAGGTGTGAATTAATAAGGAATCTAAATTCCAAAATTTCACAGAAGAAAGAAAAGATAAGAACATACTTCTATTTAATTATTAAAACTAGAGAGATTTATATTATTTTATTTAGGTTCTCTTCTTTCTTCCCACAATATGTTACCAGCACTAACATATCGAGCCCCACTGACTAGTCATAAGAAAACAGAGAGAGAAACGAAAATAAAAGAGAGAGAAAAAGAGAGAAAAGAATGAAGAGATAAATGAAGAGAGAAGAAGTCCGGCTCCAATCCATTAGCCACGGGTACATGTGTGAAGTAAGAAGTAATTTAAATTCCAAAACTCTACTTCTCAATATTTATACGACCTCTTTAGGGTGGGGCATGTGTGACGGCTCTCTCTTTCTCCCATCTCACAACACGTTATCAGTATGAACATGTCGAGCCCAGCCGACCAGTTATAAGAAAATAGATAGAGAAGCGAAGATAGAAGAGAAAAGAAGAGAGAAGAGAATGAAAAGATAAACAAAAAAAGAAGAGAGAAGAAGTCCTACTCCAGTCTATTGGCCATGGGTATAGGTGTGAAGTAAGAAGGAATCTAAATTCAAAAACTCAACAGAAGAGAGAGAAGAAGAAAGAAGAGAACGGAGAGATAAATAAAGAAAGAAGAGAGAAGAAGTCCTGCTCTAGTTCATTGGCCATGGAAATAGGTGTGAAGTAAAAAGGAATCTAAATTCCAAAACTTTACTTATGTCTTTGTTTCTCTCTCTATTTTTTTACGACTTGTCAGCTGAGCTCGACATGTTCATGCAGATAACGTGTTGTGAGATTGGTGAAAGAGAAAGCCATCAAATATGACCAACCCTAAAGGGGTCGTATATTATGTATTATTTTTAGAGTAAGCTTACTTAGGGTCTAAGCAGTCTTTGGGAATCCCTAATCTATGGGAGAAGAGAGAAGAGAATAGAGAGATTTAATTATATTATTGAGAAATAGAGTTTTTGAATTTAGATTACTTCTTACTTCACACTTAGACCCATGGCCATTGGACTGGAGTAGGACTTCTTCTTTCTTCTCTCTTTGTTTATCTCTCAGTTCTCTTCTCTTTTGTTCTCTCTCTTCTAATTTCATTTCTCTCTCCGTTTTCTTGTGACTGATCGGCTGGGCTCGACATGTTTGCACTGATAACGTGTTGTGAGATAGGAGAAAGAGAGAGCCGTCAAATATGCACCACCCTAAAGGGGTCGTATAAATATTGAGAAGTTGAATTTTGGAATTTAGATTCCTTCTAAGTACTCCACACCTATATTTGTGGCTAATGGACAGGAGCAGGACTTCTTCTCTCTTTGTTTATCTTTTCGTTTATATCTTTATTCTCTTCTCTCTTCCTCTCTCTCTTCTATTTTCGTTTCTTTCTTTATTTTCTCTTCTCTTTTCTTCTCTCTCTTCTGTCTTCATTTCTTTAATTTGACTGGCAGGCTGGGCTTGACATATTCGTACTGATAATGTATTGTGAGGTGGAAGAAAAAGAGAGCTGTCAAACGTGCTCCACCCTAAAAGGGTCATATAAATATTAAGAAGTGGAGTTTTGTAATTTAAATTCCTTCTTACTTCACACCTATACCCATGGCCAATGGACTGGAGCAGGACTTCTTCTTTTTTTGTGCTGATAATATTACTATAATTTTTTTAATTAAATTAATCTTTTAATTAAAATAAAGAGAGTTTTGGAATTTACTATGATAATCATAATAATGTTGAGATGATACTATTGAGAAGTGAAGTTTTGGAATTTAGATTCCTTTTTACTTTACACTTATACCCATGGCGAATGGACTGGAGCAGGACTTCTTTTATCTTCTCTCTTCGTTTATCTCTCTATTCTTTTCTCTTTTCTTCTCTCGCTTCTATCTTCGTTTCTCTCTTCGTTTTCTTACGACTGGTCGACTGGGCACGACATGTTTGTGCTGATAATGAATTATAAGATAGGAGAAAGTGAGAGCCATCAAACATGCCCCACCGTAAAGGGGTCATATATTATTTATAGGGTAAGCTTACTTAGGGCCTAAGGAATCTATGGGTAATCCTAATCCATGGGAGAAAAGAGAAGACAACGGAGATATTTAATAATATTATTTAGAAGTGGAGTTTTGAAATTTTGATTCCTTCTTACTTCACTCCTATACCCTTGGCGATTGGATTGGAGTAAGACTTATTCTCTCTTTTCTCTTTATTTATCTCTTTATTCTCTTCTCTCTTCGCACAACACGTTATCAGCACGAACATATCGAGCCCAGCCGACCAGTCCCAAGAAAACGATGCGAGAAACGAAGACAAAAGAGAGAGAAGAGAACATAGTGATAAATGAAGAGAGAAGAAGAGAAATATAATATTTTTTATGCTTATAAATTTATATAAATTATTTAATAAATATGAAATATTTTATAATTAAATATTTAAATATTAACATTGAGATAATACTATTTAAATATTTAAAAAATTATATACTTTATAATATTTAAAAAAATATTAATTGATATAAATAAAATAAATATACAATCTCCCATCTCACAACACGTTATCAGTACGAAAATGTCAAACCCAATGGACGAGTCATAAAAAAAGGAGAGAGAAACGAAGATAGAAGAGAGAGAATGAGAGAGAAGAGAACGGAGAGATAAACGAAGAGATAAGATAGAAGAAGTCTTGCTCCAGTCCATTCACCATGGGTATAGTTGTGAAGTAAGATGGAATCAAAATTCCAAGACTCCACTTCTCAATGAATTTTTTACTATAAAAATTATTTATAATTTTTTGCTATAAGAAATCTATGGGAAACCCTAATCAATGGGAGAAGAAAGAAGAGAACGAAGAGATTTAATTATATTATTGAGAAGTGGAGTTTTGGAATTTAGATTCCTTCTTACTTCACAACTATACCCATAACTAATAGACTGGAGCAAGACTTCTTCTCTCTTCTTTTATTGTTTATCTCTATGTTCTCTTCTCTCTTCTTCTCTCTCTTTTGTCTTCGTTTCTCTTTCCATTTTCTTATGACTGGTCGGCTGGGCTCGACATGTTTGTCTTGATAAAGTATTATGAGATGGGAGAAAGAGAGAGTCGTCAAATATGCCCCACCCTAAATGGGTCGTATATATATTAAAAAGTGGAATTTTGGAATTTAGATTATTTCTTACTTCGTATCTATGCCCGTGGCCAATAGACTGGAGCAGGACTTCCTCTCTCTTCTCTCTTCATTTATCTCTTCGTTCTCTTCTCTTTTCTTCTCTCTTTTGTGGAGTTTTGAAATTTAGATTCCTTCTTACTTCACACCTATACCCGTATGAGAAGAGACTATTTAAATAATTATATCTTAGTTCTCTTCTCTCTCTTTTCTGTCTTTGTTTCTCTCTCTTTTTTCTTATGACTGGTCGGTAGGCTAGACATGTTCGTGCTGATAATATTTTGTAAGATGGAAGAAAGAGAGAGCCGCCAAACGTGCCCTACCCTAAAGGGGTCATATTTTATTTATAGGGTAAGCTTACTTAGGGCCTAAGCAATCTATGGTAAACCCCAATCCATAGAAGAAAAGAGAAGAGAACGGAGAGCTTTAATTATTTTATTAAGAAGTGGAGTTTTGGAATTTAGATTCCTTCTTACTACACACCTATACCCATAGTGAATAGACTGGAGCAGGACTTCTTCTCTCTTCTCTATTCATTTATCTCTCTGCTTTCTTCTCGCTTCTTCTCTCTCTTCTGTCTTTGTTTCTCTCTCTTTTTTTTTATGACTAGTCGGTTAGGCTCGATATATTCGTATTGATAATGTATTGTAAGATGGGAGAAAGAGAGAGCCATCAAACATGCCCCACCTTAATTAGATTTCTTCTTACTTCACACCTTTACCCATGGCCAATAGGTTGGAGCAGGACTTCTTCTATCTTTTCCCTTCGTTTATCTCCCTATTCTCTTCTCTTTTCTTTTATCTCTTCTGTCTTCCTTTCTCTTTCTGTTTTTTTATAATTAGTTGGCTAGGATTGACATGTTCCTGTTGATAACGTATTATGTGATAGAGAAAAAGAGAGCTGTCAAACGTGCCCCACCCTAAAGGGGTCATATAAAGATTGAGAAGTGGAGTTTTGAAATTTAGATTATTTCTTACATTATACTTATACCGGAGGTTATTGGACTAGAGCTGGACTACTTCTTTCTTTATTTATCTCCCTGTTTTCTTCTTTTTTCTTCTCTCTCTTCTGTCTTCGTTTCTCTCTTCGTTTTCTTGTGACTGGTCGGCTCGGCTCGACATGTTCATGCTGATAACGTATTGTGAGATAGGAGAAAGAGAGAGCCATCAAATGTGCTCCACCCTAAAGGAGTCGTATATTATTTATAGGATAAGCTTACATAGGGCCTAAGCAATCTAAAAGAAACCCTAATCCATGGGAGCGATCCGACGGTGGACAACCATCCGATCGAACGATCTTATAACAATTGTAATATTTTAAATTTTTTAAAGAAAAATATAAATTATTTTTAAAACAAAAAATTCGGGTGTGCCTCATCTTTCTTTTTTACTTCCTATTATTTAATTAATTTAATTATTTTAATAAATTAAATATTTAAATAATTAAATAAATATTTAATTATCTATATAACTAAATATTTATATTATTTAAATAATTTATTTATTATTTAAATTTTAAAATAAATAAATATTAATTTGATTATTTTAAAAAAATTAAGTTATTTAAAAAAATATTTTATGATTTATATATTTAAAAAATTAATTTATTATTTAAATAACAAGAAAATAGTTATTGAATTATTATTTTATTTTATTACTTAATTAAATAATTAATTTTTTTTTTTATTTCAATTAATATTTCATAATTTAAAAAAAAAATTAAATATTTAATTACATAACAAATTTTTTAAAATTATTATTTCTTAACTATATCTTCTTCTCTCTCTTCTGTCTTCGTTTCTCTTTCTGTTTTCTTTTGACTGGTCGGTTAGGCTCGACATGTTCGCGCTGATAATGCGTTATGAGATGGGAGAAAGAGAGAGCTGTCAAACGTGCCCCACCCTAAAGGTCTTGTATATTATTTATAGGGTAAACTTACTTAGGGCCTAAGCAATCTATGAAAAACCCTAAACCATGGGAGTGATCCGATGGTGGACAGCCATCCGATAGAACGTGCCCCACCCTAAAGAGGTCGTTTTAATCATTTATTTAAATAATTATTGAATTAATTCTCTTAATTAGTAAACTTACCTTATAAATATTTAATTATATATAATTGATTATCGCCATGGGTAAAGGTGTGAAGTAAGAAGGAATCTAAATTCCAAAACTCCACTTCTCAATAGTATTATCTCAATATTATTATGATTATCATTGTAATGTTAATATAATTTTTTAAATTAAATTAATTAATTCTTTAATTATTAAATAATTTAAATAATTTAATAATTATGTTTACTAATTAACGTGTTGTAAGATGGGAGAAAGAGAGAGCCGTCAAACTTCTCTCTTCACCCATGGATTAGGATTTCCCATAGATTCCTTAGGCCCTAAGTAACCTTACCCTATAAATAATATACGACCCCTATAGGGTGGGGCACATTTACGGCTCTCTCTTTCTCTCATCTCATAACACTTATCCTATAAATAATATATGACCCCTTTAGGGTGGGGCACGTTTGACGGCTCTCTCTTTCTCCCATCTCACAACACATTATCAGCACGAATATATCGAGCCCAGCCGACCAGTCTCAAGAAAACGGAGAGAGAAAGAAAGACAGAAGAGGAGTTTTGGAATTTAGATTCCTTCTTACTTCACAACTATACCCATGGTCAATGGACTGGAGCAGGACTTCTTCTCCACAGAAGAGAGAAAAGAAGAGAAAAAAGAACAAAGATATAAACAAAGACAGAAGAGAGAGATACGACTGGTCGGCTGGGCTCGATAGTAAGAAGTGGCACACCCGAATTGCTTAAGCCCTAAGTTCAAATATTAAAACATACACCATCGAATCTCACCCATAGATTAGGGTTTCCCATAGATTACTTAGGCTCTAAGTAAGCTTACACTATAAATAATATACGACCCCTTTAGGGTGGGGCATGTTTAACGGCTCTCTCTTTCTCCCATCTCACAACACGATATATGCACGAACATATCGAGCCCAGCGACAAGTCGCAAGAAAATGGAGAGAGAAACAAAGATAGAAAAGATAGAAGAAGAGAGAAGAGAATAGAGAGACAAACAAAGATAGAAGAGAGAAGAAGTCCTGCTCTAGTCCATTGACCATGGGTATAGTTGTGAAGTAAGAAGAAATCTAAATTCCAAAATTCAACTTCTCAATAATATAATTAAATCTCTCCATTCTCTTCACTCTTCTCCTATGGATTAGGGTTTCCCATAGATTTCTTAGGCACTAAGTAAGCGTACCCTTTAAATAATATATGACCCCTTTAGGGTAGGGCATAGTTCTTGGCTCTCTCTTTCTCCCATCTCACAATACGTTATCAGCACGAACATGTCGAGCCCAGCCGACTAGTCATAAGAAAACGGAGAGAGAAACAAAGATAGAAGAGAAAGAAGATGAGAGATAAGAACGGAGAGATAAACGAAAAGAGAAGAGAGAAGAAGTCATGCTCCAGTCCATTCACCATGGGTATAGATATGAAGTAAGAAGGAATCTAAATTTTAAAACATCACTTCTCAATGTTATCTTCTCAACGTTATTATGATTATCATAGTAATGTTACTATAATTTTTTTAATTAAATTAATTGTTTGATTAAAACAAAGAGAGATGAGAATTTACTATGATAATCGTAATAACATTGAGATGATACTATTGAGAAAACTCCAATTCTCAGTAATATAATTAAATCTCTCCGTTCTCTTCTATCTTCTCCTATGGATTAGGTTTTTCCATAGATTGCTTAGGCCCTAAGTAAGCTTACCTTATAAATAATATACTATCCTTTTAGGATGGGGCACGTTTAATGACTCTCTCTATCTCCCATCTCATAATACGTTATCAGCACGAACATGTCGAGCCCAGCCGACCCATCACAAGAAAATAGATAGAAAAACGAAGACAAAAGTGGAGTTTTGAAATTTAGATTTCTTCTTACTTCACACCTATACCCATGGCCAATTGACTGGAGCAGGACTTCTACTCTCTTCTCTCTTTATTTATCTGTCCATTCTCTTCTCTCTTCTTCTCTCTCTTTTGTCTTCGTTAAATTCCACTTCTTTTCTCAATAGATGAAGAGAGAAATGAAGACAGAAGAGAGAAAAGAATGGAGAGATAAACGAAGAGAAAAGAGAAGAAGTCTTGCTCGAGTCCATTGGCCATGGGTATAGGTGTGAAGTTCTATCTTCTATCTTCGTTTATCTCTCTGTTCTCTTCTCTTTTCTTTTTTCTTTGTTTGTCTCTCTATTTTTCTTATTTCTAGTCGACTGGCTCGACATGTTCGTGCTGATAACGTATTATGAGATGGAAGAAAGTGAGAGCCGTCAAATGTGCCCCACTCTAAAGGGGTCGTATATTATTTATAGGGTAAACTTATTTAGGGCCTTAGTAATCTATGAGAAACCCTAATCCATGGGAGAAGAGAGAAGAGAACGGAGAGATTTAATTATATTATTGAGATGTGGAGTTTTGGAATTTAGATTCGTTTTTACATAACATATATACCCATGGATAATGGACTGGAGGAGGACTTCTTCTTTCTTCTTTCTTCATTTATCTCTCCATTCTCTTATCTCTTCTTCTCTTTACTTACAACACGTTATAATATGAATATGTCGATCCCAGCAGACCACCATTTAGAATTTAACTAAATTATTTAAATATATTATTTAAATTATTTATCTTTTTTTTCTCTTATCTTTTTTTCTCTTTCTTCTGTCTTTATTTCTCTCTTCGGTTTTTGGTGACTGGTCGGCTGGGCTCAATATGTTCGTGCTGATAATAAGTTGTGAGAAAAAATAAGAAGAGAGAAGAGAAGGGAGAGATAAACAAAGAAAGAAGAGAGAAGAAGTACTACTCTAGTCCATTCACCACGGGTATAGGTGTGAAGTAAGAAGGAATTTAAATTCCAAAACTCTACTTTTAAATAATATAATTAAATCTCTCCATTCTCTTCTATCTTCTCCCATGGATTAAGGTTTCCTTTAAAATGCTTAGGACCTAAGTAAGCTTACCCTATAAATAATATACGACCCCTTTAGGGTGGGGCATGTTTAACGGCTCTTCCTTTCTTCTATCTCGTAGCATGTTATCAGCATGAACATGTCATGCCCAGCTGACCAGTCACAAGAAAAGAGAAAGAGAAACGAAGATGGAAGTGGAGTTTTGGAATTTAAATTCCTTCTTACTTCACACCTATACATATGGCCAATAGCCTAGAGAAGGACTTCTTCACTCTTCTCTTCGTTTATCTCTCCGTTCTCTTTTTTCTTCTTCCCACACTTCTATCTACGTTTCTCTATCTATTTATTGACAGAAGAAGAGGAGTTTAATGAAGACAAAAGAGAGATAAGAAGCGAGAAGAGAACAGAGAGATAAATAAAGAGGAAAGAAAGAACTTCACACCTATACCCGTGGCCAATGGACTGGAGCAGAACTTCTTCTCTTTTCTCTTCGTTTATCTCTCCGTTTTCTTCTATCTTTTTCTTTCTCTTCTATCTTCGTTTCTCTATCCGTTTATATAGAGAAGAAGTAGAGTTTAATGAAGACAGAAGAGAGATAAGAAGCGAGAAGAGAACAAACAGATAAATGAAGAGGGAAGATATCTTGCTCCAGTCCATTGGCCAAGGGTATAAGTGTGAAGTAAGAAAGAATCTAAATACCAAAACTCCACTTCTGTCTTCGTTTCTCTTACTGTTTTCTTAAGGCTGGTCAGCTGGGCTCGACATATACGTACTGATAACATGTTATAAGATGGGAGAAAAAAATTCGTCAAACGTGCCACACCCTAAAGAGGTCGTATATTATTTATAGGGAAAGCTTACTTAGGACCTAAGCAATCTATGGGAAACCCTAATCCATAGACGAAGAGACAAGAGAACTGAGAGATTTAATTATATTATTGAGAAGTGGAGTTTTGGAATTTAGATTCCTTCTTACTTCACACATATACCCATGGAGAATGGACTGGAACATACCTTCTTCTTTCTTCTCTCTTTATTTGTCTCTCCGTTCTCTTCTCTCTTACAATACGTTATCAACATGAACATGTCGAGCCCAACCGACCACTCACAAGAAAACGAAGAGAGAAATGTTGATAGAAGAGAGAGAAGATAACAGAGAGATAAACGAAGAGAGAAGAAGTACTGCTCCAATCCATTGGCCATGCGTATAGCTGTAAAGTAAGAAGGAATCTAAATTCCAAAACTCCACATAAGAGAGATAAGAAGAGAAAAGAGAACGGAGAGATAAATGAAGAGAGAAGAGAGAAGAAGTCCTACTCCAGTCCATTGGCCATGGGTATAGGTGTGACATAAGAAGGAATCTAAATTCCTAAACTCCACTTCTATCTTCCTTTCTGTCTCTATTTTCTTGTGACTAGTCGGCTGGGCTTGATATATTCATACTGATAATGTATTATGAGATAGGAGAAAGAGAGTGTCGTCAAACATGCCCCACCCTAAAAGGGTCATATATTATTTATAAGGTACGCTTACTTAGGGCCTAAGTAATCTATAGGAAATCCTAACCATGGGAGAGATCCGACTGTGGACCGTTATCCTTTTTACTTCATACCTATACCCGTGGCCAATAGAATGGAGCAAGACTTCTTCTCTCTTCTCTCTTCGTTTATCTCTTCATTCTCTTCTTTCTTTTTCTTCCATTTCATAATACATTATCAGCACAAACATGTCGTGCCCAATCGACAAGTCATAAGAAAACGAAAAGAAAAACTAAGACAGTAGAGAGAGAAGAAGAGAGAAGAGAACGAAGAGATAAACGAAGAGAGAAATGATAAGAAGTCCTGCTCAAGTCCATTGGCCACGGGTTTAGGTGTGCAGTAAGAAGGATGACTATCCACCATCGGATCTCTTCCATGGATTTGGGCTTCCCATAGATTTCTTTGGCCTTAAGTAAGCTTACCCTAAAAATAATATACGACCCCTTTAGAGAGGGGCACGTTTGACGGCTCTCTCTTTCTCCTATCTCATAACACGTTATTAGCACGAAAATATAGAGCCCAGCTGACCAGTCACAAGAAAACGAAGAGAGAAACGAAGATAGAAATAGAGTTTTGGAATTTAGATTCCTTCTTACTTCACACCTATACCCGTGGCTAATGGATTGGAGTAGGACTTCTTCTCTCTTATTACTTCATTTATCTATTCATTCTCTTATCTCTTCTTCACTCTCTTCTTTGGAGTTTCAGAATTTAGATTCGTTCTTACTTTACACCTATACTCGTGGCCAATGGACTAGAGCAGGACTTCCTCTCTTTTCTCTCTTTGTTTATTTCTTCGTTCTTTTCTTTCTTCTTCTCTCATTTCTGTCTTTGTTTCTCTCTCTGTTTTCTTATGACTGGTCGGCTGGGCTCGATATATTCGTGCTGATAATATATTATGACAAGTAAGAATAGAATGAAGAGATAAACGAAGAGAGAAGAAAGAAGAAGTCCTGCTTTAGTCTATTCAAGGGTATAGGTGTGAAGTAAGAAGATATCTAAATTCCAAAACTCAACTTCCCAATAATATAATTAAATCTCTCATTTCTCTTCTCCCTTCTCCCAAGGATTAGGGTTTCCCATAAATTACTTAGGCCCTAATTAAGCTTACCTTATAAATAATATATGACCCCTTTAGGGTGGGGCATGTTTGATGACTCTCTTTTTGTCCCATCTCATAATATGTTTTCAGTACGAACATGTCGAGCCCATCCGACCAGGCACAAGAAAACGGAGAGAAAAACAAAGATAGAATAGAGAGAAGAAGAAAGAAAAGAACGGAGAGACAAACGAAGATAGAACAGAGAACAAGTCCTGCTCCAGTCCATTGGTCACGGGTATAGATTTGAAGTAAGAAAGAATCTAAATTCCAAAACTCCACTTCTTAATATTTATACGACCACTTTATGGTGGGGCATATTTAACGGCTCTCTCTGTCTCCCATCTCACAACACGTTATCTATATGAACATGTTGAGCCTAGCCGACCTGTCACAAAAAAATGGAGAAAGAAACGAAGACAGAAGAGAGAGAAGAATAGAGAAGAGAACAGAGAGATAAATAAAGAGAGAAGAAGTCTTGCTCCAGTACATTGGCTATGGGTATAGGTTTGAAGTAAGAAGGAATCTAAATTCCAAAACTCCACTTCTCAATAATATAATTAAATATCTCTGTTCTCTTCTCTCTTCTCCTATGGATTAGGATTTTCCATAGATTGCTTTGGCCCTAAGTAAGCATACCCTAAAAATAATACATGACCCCTTTAGGGTAGGGCATGTTTGACTACTCTATCTCTTTCTCCCCATATCATAACACGTTATCAGCACGAACATGTCAAGCCCAGTCGACCAGTCGCAAGAAAATAGAGAGAGAAACGAAGACAGAAGAGAAAGAAGAAGAGAGAAGATAATGAAGAGATAAATGAAGAGAGAAGAAGTCATGCTCCAGTCCATTGGCTATGGGTATAGGTGTAAAGTAAGATGGAATCTAAATTCCAAAACTCTACTTCTGTCTACGTTTCTCTCTCTTTTTTCTTACGACTGGTCGGTTGGGCTCGATATGTTCGTGCTGATAACATATCTAGTTTAATTATGAAGGAATCTAAATTCCAAAACTCCACTTCTCAATAATAAATTAAATTTCTTCATTCTTTTCTCTCTTATCCTATGGATTAGGGTTTTCCATAGATTACTTAGGCCCTAAGAAAGCTTATCCTATAAATAATATTCGACCCCTTTAAGGTAGAGCACATTTGATAGCTCTCTCTTTCTCCCATGTCACAATACTTACCCTATAAATAATATACGACCCCTTTAGGGTAGGGCACGTTTGACGGCTCTCTCTTTCTCCCATCTTATAACACGTTATCTTTTGTTTCTCTCCCCATTTCTCTCTATGTTTTCTTTGTTTCTCTCTCTTTCTCTTATAGTATAAAATAAAATAAATAAGTATTGATAGAAAAGAGATAAAAAATTATTTTAAAATAGAGAGAGCAGGACTTTTTCACTCTTCTCTCTTCGTTTATCTCTTTATTCTCTTCCCTCTTTCTTCCATCTCATAACATGTTATCAGCACGAACATATCGAGCCTAGCCGACCAGTCGTAAGAAAACAGAGAGAGAAACGAAGACAGAAGTAGAGTTTTTAAATTTAGATTTCTTCTTACTTCAAACTTATACCCATGGCTAATGGACTGGAGCGGGACTTCTTCTCTCTTCTATCTTCGTTTATCTCTCCATTCTCTTCTCTCTTCTTCTCTCTCTTCTGTATTTGTTTCTCTCTCGGTTTTTTTTGCGATTGGTCGGCTAGGCTCGATATGTTCGTGCTAATAATGTGTTATAAGATGGGATAGAAAGAGGGCCGTCAAGTGTGCCCCACCCTAAAGGTGTCGTATATTATTTATAGGGTAAGCTTACTTAGGGCCTAAGCAATCTACGAGAAACCATAATCTATGGGAGAGGTCCGACGGTGGACAGCCATCCGATCGAACGATCTCACAACAGTTTTAATGTTTTATATTTTTTTAAAGAAAAATGTAAAATATTTTTAAAGCAAAAAATTTGAGTATGCCTCATCTTCTTTCTTTACTTCCTATTATTTAATTGATTTAATAATTTAATAAATTAAAAAGTTAAATAATTAAATAATTAAATAAATATTTAATTATTTTCTCTCTTCTCACTTTATTTTATTACTATGAAAATTAAGTGGAGTGTTGTTACTATGATATTTTTAATTAAAATAATCGTTTAATTAAAATGTAGAGAGAAGAGAATTTCCTATGATAATCATAGTAACGTTGAGATGATACTATTGAAAAGTGGAGTTTTAGAATTTAAATTCCTTTTTACTTCACACCTATACCCGTGGCGAATGAACAGGAGCAGGACTTCTTCTCTCTTCTCTCTTATTTATCTTTGTTTAAATTATTTATTAATTTAAAAAATTTATAAATTAAGTTTTAAATAAAATAATTTATTTAAATAAATAAATTTTTTGCTTTAAAATTAATTAATATTTTTATAAAAAAAAATTAAAACATTACAATTGTTATGAGATCGTTCGATCGGATGGCTGTCTACCATCGGATCTCTTCTATGGATTAGGGTTTCCTATAGATTGCTTAAGCCCTAAGTAAGATTACCCTATAAATAATATACGACCCTTTTAGGGTGGGGCACGTTTGACGACTCTCTTTTTCTCCCATCTCACAATATATTATCAGCACAAACATGTCGAGCCCCATAGAATCTAATTAAATAAATATTTAATTGATTACATAACTTCTTCTCTCTTCTCTCTTCGATATGTTCGTACTGATAACATGTTATGAGATAGGAGAAAGAGAGAGCCGTCAAACGTGCCCCACCCTAAAGGGGTCGTATATTCTTTAAAAAAAAGAGAAGAGAACGGAGAGATAAACGAAGAGAGAAGAACTCCTGCTCTAATTCATTGGCCACGGGTATAAGTATGAAATAAGAAGGAAGCTAAATTCCAAAACTCTACTTCTTAATATTTATACGACCCATCAGAGATCTATCATCTCTTCATTTATTATACTTATTTAATCTTACAACACGTTATCAGCACGAACATATCAATCCCAGCCGGTCAGTCACAAGAAAACGAAGAGAGAAATGAAAATAGAAGAAAGAAAAGAAGAGAGAAGAGAACGGAGAGATAAACGAAGAAAAAAAAGAGAAGAAGTCCTGCTCCAGTCCATTGGCAACGAGTATAGGTATGAAGTAAGAAAGAATATAAATTCCAAAACTCCACTTCTATCTTCATTTCTTTCTCTATTTTCTTATGACTGATCGGCTCGGCTCGATATGTTCGTGCTGATAACGTGTTATGAGATAGGAGAAAGAGAGAGCTATCAAATATACCTCACCCTAAAGGGGTCGTATAAATATTAAGAAGTAGAGTTTTGGAATTTACATTCCTTCTTACTTCACACCTATACTCGTGGCTAATGGACTGGAGAGGCTACAGGTATATTATTTATTGGGTAAGATTACTTAGGGACTAAGCAATCTACGGTAAACCCCAATCCATGGGAAATTACTTAGGGCTAAAGCAGGACTTCTTCTCGCTTCTCTCCTCATTTATCCCACTGTTCTTTTCTCTCTTTCTCCTATCTCACAACACGTTATCAGTACGAACATATCGAGCCCAGCTGACCAATCGCAAGAAAACAAAGAAAGAAGAGAAGACAAAAGAGAGAGAAGAAGAGAGAAGAGAACGAAAAATTTTAATTATATTATTGAGAACTGGAGTTTTGGAATTTAGATTCCTTCTTACTTCACACCTATACCCGTGGCGAATGTACTGGAGCAGGACTTCTTCTCTCTTCTCTCTTCGTTTGTCTCTTTGTTCTCTTCTCTATTCTTCTCTCTCTTCTATTTTTGTTTCTCTCTCCGTTTTGTTGTGACTAGTCGGCTGGGCTCGATATGTTCGTGCTGAATGGGAGAGATTATTTAACTAATATTATTTTTAGTACTACTCCATATTTAATCTCTCTTTTTCTCTCTCTCTCTCTCTCTTCTGTGGACATTTGGAATTTAGATTCCTCTTTACTTCACACATATACCCGTGGCCAAAGGACTGGAGCAGGACTTCTTCTCTTTTCTCTCTTTATTTCTCTTTTTTATCTTCTCTTTTTCTCTCTCTTCTATGGAGTTTTGGAATTTAGATTTCTTCTTACTTTATACCAATACACATGGCCAATGAACTAAAGCAGGACTTCTTTTCTCTTCTCTCTTTATTTATCTATCCGTTCTTTTCTCTCTTTTTCTCTCTCTTCTGTTTTCGTTTCTCTCTCCGTTTTCTTATGACTGGTCGGCTGGGCTCGATATGTTTGTGCTGATAACGTATTGTGAGATGGGAGAAAGAAAGAGTCATCAAACGTGCTCCACCCTAAAGGGATAATATATTATTTATAGGGTAAGCTTACTTAGGGCCTAAGCAATCTATGGAAAACCTTAATCCATGGGAGAGATCCGAGGGTGGATAACTATCCTTCTTACTTCACACCTATACCCATGGCAAATGGACTGGAGATGGACTTCTTCTATCTTCTCTCTTCTTCTTTTTCTAATTATCGGATAGCTATCCATCATCGGATCTCTCTTATGGATTAGGGTTTCGCGTAGATTGCTTATGCCCTAAGTAAGAAGAAGTCATGCTCTAGTCCATTGGCTATGAGTATAGGTGTGAAGTAAGAAGAAATCTAAATTCGAAAATTCTACTTCTCAATAGTATCATCTCAACGTTATTATGATTATCATATTAATGCTACTATAATTTATTAAATTAAATTAAAATTTTATTTAATTATTAAATAATTTAATTAATTTAATAATTAAGTTTTTAGTAAAATAATTAATATATTTAATTATTTAATTATCTAATTATTTAATTAAATGTATTATTTAATTTATTTATTATTATTTTATTATTTTATCGGATAGCTATCCACGAAGACCATCGCAGGACCCACCAGCCCTGTCTGGGGGGTCCACAGAGACCGCCGCGGGACCCGCCAGCCCTGCTTGGGAAATCCCCGGATACAAAGGAAAAAACGGCCATTTGCCTCGGATTTCCTCCCTGAGTGTTTCTATAAATAGTAGGACCTTCAAATGTAAAAAAATCCAGAACAAAACTCTGAGAACTGATTTCCAGAAACAAGAACCCAGAGCTCTAACTTCAATATTCGTTTACTTTCAATCTCCTTTTCAAAGAGATCAGTGACACTCGGCCTGTCGAGGTCACTTCTAGTGGAGAGTTAGTGAATTCGGGTTGCTCCCTATAGCACGGAGACGTAGGGTTCGGCTGAACTCCGAGATCACACCTTGTGTCAATCTTCTTACTGTTTGCATATTAAAAATCCCAACTCAAAGTCACCAAGACATCAACCTTCGGACCTACCTTCCCTTCAGTAGATTGATCATAGATCTTCGACTCGACTTCGATTGACTGGTGGCGCGGAGTCTTCGGATCGGCACGAAGATTTTCCCCCTACAGTTTGGTGCTGTTTGTGGGATCCGTTCGAAAAGTCAAGTTCGCTCTATATTAAATATCAGATCGGTTGAGCAGACAACTGGTCTAGATAGTTAAACTTCCCGGCCCCTTCGGTTGAGCAAACAACTGTTAAGACACCAGCAATCTTGTTACATCCTTCGCTCTCTAAAAGGCAAGGACGAAGCATCAGGATCATCCATAGGGAAGTAACACATTTCAAGCTCATCCAGATACTCGTTCGATGAGTCAACGGCTCAACTTCGGGAAGCCCCTCGCTATCCCCGAAATGGGGGTTTGATCAGGAAGCGGAAGATCGGTCGATCGACCGATCGCTCCACCTCTCCGATAGTCGATAGGGCAAACTGCCCCTGCTCTTGCTGAAAACCCACCATCTACCTACCAAATCTCGGTGATCGACTTTCAGCTATTGCAATTGGCTAAGCAAAACGCCACCCTCGCAGCTGAAAGGGACGCCCTCAAGAAGGCAGCCTCTGAAGCCGGAATTGCTCTCCCCATCCCTTCATTCGACGAGAGAGTTGATCCGCCACGGCAATCGATTCACTCTAAACCACGAAGGTCAATGGGCACCACCGCCCATGAGAGGATTCGTCACAACCCAACCCCCTCTGCGGCTCCATTGAAGTAGAGTGTCTGGGATCGTATCGATGACAAGTCCTCTCAATCATCTTCAGGTCACAACTGTGTCAGGCAGACACAGTCAAAGCCCAACTTGCAAGGGAGGCACCAGATGAAAGGAGCACCCTCAAAAGGCAGAACTTCTTCATCCCTCCCACTCCAACATAAAGCTGGAATGGATCTTCGTCACCAACTCCATCACGCAACCACTCAAAGGCCTGGACAAGACCTCTCGATCTTACCTCTCGATCTACATCCAGGTCGAGGGCATGGTCATAGAGAAGGATACTCTTCTGCTGGACCTCTCCTTCGAAGTTTGTTTCAATCGTCATTTTCGAGGGGATGGAGAACTCCAACTCTCCCCAAGTTCAATTGCCTCAAAGAGGATCCTACCCTTATATTCTAGCATTCAAGCAAGCTCTAACGCCATACGAAGAAGAGAACAATGTGCTTTGCCGAACCTTCACCGGAAGCCTCGACGAGCCATTTCTCGATTGGTACCATAACCTTCGGGCTGGGTCCGTCACCCAGTTCAAAGTATTGGCAAACCACTTCGTGCAACACTATCAACTCAACTTGAAGCCTGAGAAGAAGCTCGATTCCCTCTACGGGCTGAGGATGGGAGTAGATGAAAGTCTTCGCAGTTTCACACGAAGATTTTGCAACGAGCATGCCGCTCTCTCAGGACGGCATCTGGATGATGAGGCTATCATGTTAGCCTTCCAAAATGCCCTTCGGTTTGATCTGTATATCTATAATGATTTCATCCGTAATCCTCCCCCTTTCTTGGGTTTGATGTTTGATCGAATTCAGAGGTAGATCGAAGTCAAAGACGATCAGCTCACCCGAAAGGGATGAGAAACAAAACGATAACCTGTCGACAGGGAATCCCCAAAGTATACCGCCAAAGCTCACAATGCGGAGGCAGTAGACCCCCTGCACCCAAGCGGTCGAGAAATAATGGACGTAGATCACCTCCGAAGAAGACTACATTCATGGATTGGATTCTACCGATCGAGCAGATTCTCGATCAAATTCAACATCAGGAATTCCTCCGAAGGCCGAATCCTTTACAGTCTGATACCAAGGTCACAGCTGATAAAACGGTCTACTGTGATTTTTATCGCAGTCACGACCTTTCTACCGATCAATGCTACCGGCTGAGGTACCATCTGGAGGATCTGCTACGAGAAGGCCATCTCCAGGAGTTCGTCAAAAGCGGGCAAGATTAACACTGACCTTCGACGAAAGGAAAAGAAGCTTGTTGGATCCACCAAATATCTACTGATCAATCACCTATCACTGTGCGTGCTAACATCTTTGACATTTACGGAGCGTTGCATAATCAAACACTGACAGGAAAAGAAGTCGATCGGCAAGTGCGACGCATGTTCAATGTTTGCTCTGCAGCGAACAAAGAAGACACCTGGATCGAAAAACCTATCAAAGGCCTAACTTGGCCATCTATCATCTTCAAAGACTCTGATCTTCAAGGAGTCCATACTCCACATCGAGACCCCCTAGTCATGAAGCTCATTAACGGGAGTATCGTCAACCGCATCCTCATCGATACCGGAAGCTCTATCATCATGTTCTCAGACTACTTCAAGTGCCTGGGACATAAATATACAAGCCTCGAAGTTGTCCCGACCGTGATCACAGGCTTCAACGGGGAACAGAGCATAACAATAGGAGAATCAAGATTTACTCTCGACCTCAGTTGAGAGACTCGACTCTCCGTAAGAGTCATCATTGTCGAAGGAACGTCCAACTACAACGTCATCCTGGGGCAGCCTTTCCTCTACCAGATCAATGCTATATCCTCCTCCTACCACCAACTCCTCAAATTTGCAACAGGAGAGGGTATCGTCTGCATCCGAGGAGATCAACAAACCAGGCGATCTTGCGAAGCGGCAGCTGCAAAAACAGATCGCCGAATAAATCTTATCCCCCCGAAGCGACCAAGAGATGAAGCTGGTCCTTCTTCAAAGATAGCAACCAAAGGAGATCCCACTGTTCGAACCTCCGCCAATCGAATAGGAGACCTCATCCTCAATTGAAGAAATCATTCCAATCAACATCGGTAGTGGAGATCTCCCTCGAGAAACCTTTATCGGTACCGGTCTCAACGATGCAGAAGCGCAAGACATGGTATCCTTCTTTCAATCCAACATTGACGTCTTCGCCTGGTGTTTCGAAGACATGCCCAGGATCAACCCAAAGGATGCTTGTCACTGGCTCGCAATCAAAAAAGGAGTGAAGCTCATCAAACAAAAACCACACACAATCCGACCAGAATGATAAGCTGCAGTTCATGAGGAGATTAATAAGCTACTCGCAGCAGGCTTCATTCGTGAAGTAAAGTACCCTACTTGGATCTCTAATATAGTTGCTGTCCTTAAGAAGAATGGCAAAATCAGGGTCTGCATCGACTTCACCAACCTCAACAGGGCTTGCCCTAAAGACCCATTCCCCATGCCAAGGATAGATAGACTCGTTGACGCCACTGCTGGCCACGAGCTCCTATCTTTCATGGACGGATACTCTGGGTATATTCAAATCCCGCTATATCCGGATGATCAAGAGAAGACATATTTCGTGACAGACCGAGGTCTCTACTGCTACAATGTAATGCCATTCGGCCTCAAAAATGCTGGATCGACCTATCTAAGGCTAGTCACAAAGATGTTCGAATAACAAATCAACCGCAACGCTGAAGTCTATGTCGATGATCTACTCACCAAAAGTCCCAATCGGGAGAGCCACTTCTCCGATCTAGTAGAGATATTTCAAATCCTTCGAAAATACCGCATGAAGCTCAACCCAGCCAAATGTGCCTTCGGTGTTCAATCGGGTAAATTCCTGGGTCAACTTGTGACCAGGAGAGGCATCGAAGCCAACCCCGACCAAATTCGAGCTATCCTCGATATACCATCGCCTACCAATCAGAAGGAAGTTCAACGCCTCACTGGAAGATTAGCTGCCCTCAATCATTTATCTCGAAATCTTCCAACAAGTGCAAACCGCTCTTCGACAAGTTACGAAAGGCAGATACCTCTGGATGGAGTACAACTTGCGAACAAGCTTTTCAAGATGCCAAAAATTATCTCGTGCGTACTCCCATTTTGACAACTCCGCTCCCAAAGAAAGATCTCTGGCTCTATCTTACCGTCACTGATCAAGCAATCAGTGCGGTCCTGGTCAGCAGAAGATAAGGCATTGAACATCCGGTCTACTACATCAGTCATACACTTCTCCCGGTAGAGACACGATATTCAAAGATTGAGAAGGTCATACTAGCCTTGCTCACCATATCACGACGTCTTCAACCCTATTTTGTCTCCCATCCGATCACCATCATCTCAGAGCATCCACTCAAAGACATCCTAGACAAGGCTGGTCGAGCAGGTCAAATGACCAAATGGGTGATCAAGATGAGTGCTCTCAAAATTCAATTCGAGCCTTGCACTTTGCTCAAAGGGCAAGCTGTAGCTGACTTCCCCGTGGAAGATCCTATTGTATGGAAGGATGACGTCAAAATGCACCTCGATAACGAAGACAAACTTCCGCTCAACTCTGCTCCTATAACCATCAATCATAGTCCCGAGACTCCCAATACTTTAACTCGATGGAAGCTTTACACTGACGGAGCTTCAAGTGCAATCGATTCGGGAATTGGGATAGTTTTGATATCCCCCGAGCTTGATCACCTCCAAAAGGCTATTCTCCTCAGATACAATTCTATAAACAACAAAGCAGAATACGAAGCACTTAACTCTGGATTGGAGATTGCTAGATCCTTAGGGGTGGACCGTCTCGTTGTCCACAGCGACTCCCAACTGATAATTCGATAGATTAATGGGGAGTATACAGCCCGCGAAGAAAGGATGCAACACTACTTGGCTTTGGTGATGCATCATCGACAATGATTCAATAACATCGAATTCCTTCAAATCCCGAGGGCCGAAAATCGAGAAGCTGATGCTCTGGCTAATGCTGCTTCAGTACTTGGAAATTCACTCGGAGAAAGGTGAATACAGATCGACTATCAAGAATTGCCAAAAACCACCATCGAACAGCAGATCGTTGCCACTAATGAATGGTCTCGGGTTGGAGACAGCCGATTTTAAATCTTACAATACATAACCTCGGGGATTGGAGACTGTCAATTTTTGACTTCTTCAAACATGGAAGAATACCAGAAGATCCAATTCAAGCCAGAAGACTTCAAAGAAAGCTTCCATGCTACAGCCTCCAAGGAGCGGATCTATACTTGAGCAAGACTTCTTATTATTTCTCTCTTCATTTATCTCTTCGTTCTCTTCTTTCTTTTTCTCTCTCCGTTATCTTTGTTTCTCTTTCCGTTTTCTTGTGACTGGTCGGTTGGGCATGACATGTTCATGCTGATAACGTATTGTGAGATGGGAGAAAAAGAAAGAAGAGAATAGAGAGATAAACGAAGAGAGAAGAGATAAGAAGTCTTGCTCCATTCTATTGGTCACGGGTATAGATGTGAAGTAAGAAGGATAACCGTCCACCGTCAGATCTCTCCCATGGTTAGGATTTCCTATAGATTACTTAGGCTCTAAGTAAGCTTACCCTATAAATAATATACGACCCTTTTAGGGTGGGGCATGTTTGACAACTCTCTCTTTCTCCCATCTCATAATACGTTATCAGTACGAACATGTCGAGCCCAGCCGACCAGTCATAAGAAAACGGAGAGAGAAAGGAAGATAGATGTGGAGTTTACGAATTTAGATTCCTTCTTATGTCACACCTATACCCATGGATAATGGACTGGAGTAGGACTTCGTCTCTCTTCTCTCTTCATTTATCTCTCCGTTCTCTTCTCTCTTCTTATCTCTCTTATGTGGAGTTTTAAAATTTAGATTCCTTCTTACTTTACAGCTATACGCGTGGCCAATGGATTAGAGCAGGACTTCTTCTCTCTCCGTTTATCTCTCTGTTATCTTCTCTCTTTTCTATCATCATTTCTTTCTCCGTTTTATTATGACTGGTCGGTTGGGCTTGACATGTTCATGTTGATAACTTGTTGTGAGAAGAGAGAAGAGAACGGATAGACAAATAAAGAGAGAAGAAAGAAGAAGTCATGTTCCAGTCCATTCGCCATGGGTATATGTGTGAAGTAAGAAGGAATCTAAATTCCAAAACTCCACTTCTTAATAATATAATTAAATCTCTCAGTTCTCTTTTCTCTTCGTCTATAGATTAGGGTTTTCTATAGATTGCTTAGGCCCTAAGTAAACTTTCCCTATAAATAATATACGACCCCTTTAGGATGGGGCACGTTTGATGACTTTCTCTTTCTCCCATCTCACAACATGTTATCAGTACGTATATGTCAAGCCCAGCTGACCAATCGTAAGAAAACATTAAGAGAAACAAAGACAGAAGTGGAGTTTTGGTATTTAGATTTCTTCTTACTTCACACTTATACCCTTGGCCAATGGACTGGAACAGGACATCTTCTCTCTTCATTTATCTCTCTGTTCTCTTCTCGCTTCTTATCTCTCTTCTGTCTTCGTTAAACTCCACTTCTTCTCTATATAAACGGATAGAGAAATGAAGACAGAAGAGAAAGAAAAAGAGAGAAGAAAATGGAGAGATAAACAAAAAGAGAAGAGAGAAGAAGTTCTGCTCCAGTCCATTGGCCATGGGTATAGGTGTAAAGTTCTCTCTTTTCTCTTTATTTATCTCTCTGTTCTCTTCTTGCTTCTTATCTCTCTTTTGTCTTCGTTAAACTCCTCTTCTTCTCTCAATAAACGGATAGAGAAACGTAGACAGAAGTGTAGGAGGAAGAGAAAAGAAAACGGAGAGATAAACAAAGAAAAGAGTGAAGAAGTTCTGCTCTAGGTTATTGGCCATGGGTATAGGTGCGAAGTAAGAAGGAATTTAAATTCCAAAACTCCACTTCTGTCTTCGTTTCTCTTTCTCTTTTCTTGCGACTGGTCAGTTGGGCACGACATGTTCGTGCTGGTAACATGTTATGAGATGGAAGAAAAGAAGAGCCGTTAAACATGCCCCACCCTAAAGGGGTCGTATATTATTTATAGGGTAAACTTACTTAGTTCCTAAGCATTTTAAAGGAAACCTTAATCCATGGACGAAGAGAGAAGAGAATGGAGAGATTTAATTATATTATTTAAAAGTAAAGTTTTGGAATTTAGATTCCTTCTTACATCACACCTATACCCGTGGTGAATGGACTGGAGAAGTACTTCTTCTCTCTTCTTTCTTTGTTTATCTCTCCCTTCTCTTCTCTCTTCTTATTTTTTCTCACAACTTATTATCAGCATGAACATATCGAGCCCAGCCGACCAGTCAACAGAAACCGGAGAGAGAAATAAAGACAGAAGAAAGAGAAGAAAAGATAAGAGAATAGAGAGATAAATAATTTACATAATATATTTAAATAATTTAGTTAAATTCTAAATGGTGGTCTGATGGGCTCGACATGTTAATCCTGATAACGTGTTGTGAGTAAAGAGAAGAAGAGAGAAGAGAATGGAGAGATAAATAATGAAAGAAGAGAGAAGAAGTCCTCCTCCCGTCCATTATCAATGGGTATAGGTGTAATATAAAAAGGAATCTAAATTCCAAAACTCCACTTCTCAATAATATAATTAAATCTCTCTGTTCTCTTCTCTCTTCTCCTATGTATTAGGGTTTCTCATAGATTACTAAGGCCCTAAGTAAGTTTACCCTATAAATAATATACGACCCCTTTAGGGTGGGGCACATTTGACGGCTCTCACTTTCTCCCATCTCATAACATGTTATCAGCACGAATATGTCGAGCCCAGTCGACTAGTAATAAGAAAAATAGAGAGACAAACGAAGACAAAAGAAGAGAGAAGAGAACGGAGAGAAAAACGAAGATAAAAGAGAGAACTTCACACCTATACCCATCGCCAATGGACTAGAGTAGGACTTCTTCTCTTCTTTTTTTGTTTATCTCTCCGTTCTTTTCTCTCTTCTTCTATCTCTTCTGTCTTCATTTCTCTCTTCGTTTATTGAGAAAAGAAGTAGAGTTTAACGAATACAAAAGAGAGAGAAGAAGAGAGAAGAGAATGGAGAGATAAATAAAGAGAGAAGAGAGAAGAAGTCTTGCTCTAGTCAATTGGCCATGGGTATAGGTGTGAAGTAAGAAGGAATCTAAATTTCAAAACTCCACTTCTGTCTTTGTTTTTCTATCTATTTTTTTGTGATGGGTCGGCTGGGCTTGACATGTTCGTGCTGATAACGTATTATGAGATGAGAGAAAGAGAGAGCCATCAAACGTGTCCCACCCTAAAGGGATAGTATATTATTTATAAGATAAGCTTACTTAGGACCTAAGCAATCCATGGGAAAACCTAATCCCTGGGAGAAGATAGAAGAGAACGGAGAGATTTAATTATATTACTGAGAATTAGAGTTTTCTCAATAGTATCATCTCAACGTTATTACGATTATCATAGAAATTCCCTTCTCTCTTTGTTTTAATCAAACAATTAATTTAATTAAAAAAATTATAGTAATATTACTATGATAATCATAATAACGTTGAGAAGATACTATTGAGAAGTGATGTTTTAAAATTTACATTCCTTCTTACTTCATATCTATACCTATAGTGAATGGACTGGAGCATGACTTCTTCTCTCTTCTCTTTTTATTTATCTCTCCATTCTTATCTCTTATCTTTTCTCTCTTCTATCTTCGTTTCTCTCTCCGTTTTCTTATGACTGGTCGGCTGGGCTCGACATTATCATGCCGATAACGTATTATGAGATGGGAGAAAGAGAGAGCCATGAAATATGCCCCACCCTAAAGGGGTTATTTATTTTTTAAAGGGTACGCTTACTTAGTGCCTAAGCAATCTATGGGAAACCCTAATCCATGGGAGAAAAGAGAAGAGAATGAAGAGATTTAATTATATTATTGAGAAATTGAATTTTGGAATTTAGATTTCTTCTTACTTCACAACTATACCCATGGCCAATGGACCAGAGCAGGACTTCTTCTCTCTTCTATCTTCGTTTATCTCTCCATTCTCTTCTCTCTTCTTCTATCTTTTCTGTCTTTGTTTTTCTCTCCATTTTCTTGCGACTTGTCACTGGGCTCGACATGTTCGTGTTGATAACGTATTGTGAGATAGGAGAAAGAGAGAGCCGTTAAACATGCCCCATACTAAAGGGGTCGTATATTATTTATAGTGTAAGGTTACATAGGGCCTAAGTAATCTATAGGAAACCCTAATATATGGGAGAGATTCGATGGTGTATCTTTTAATATTTGAACTTGGGGCCTAAGCTATTCGGGTATGCCACTTCTTACTATCAAGCTCAGCCGACCAGTCGTATCTCTCTCTTCTGTCTTTGTTTATATCTTCGTTCTCTTCTCTCTTCTTCACTCTCTTCTATGGAGAAGAAGTCCTGCTCCAGTCCATTGAACACGGGTATAGGTGTGAAGTAAGAAGGAATCTAAATTCCAAAACTCCTCTTCTGTCTTTGTTTCTCTCTCTGTTTCCTTGCGACTGGTCGGCTGGGCTCGATATGTTCCTGCTGATAATGTGTTATGAGATGGGAGAAAGAAAGAGCCGTCAAATGTGCCCTACCCTAAAGGGGTTATATATTATTTATAGGATAAGTGTTATAAGATGAGAGAAAGAGAGGGCCGTAAATGTGCCCAACCCTAAAGGGGTCATATATTATTTATAGGGTAAGCTTACTTAGGGCCTAAGCAATCTATAGGAAATCCTAATCCATGGGAGAAGAGAGAAGTTTAACGGCTCTCTCTTTCTCCCATCTCATAACACAATAATTAGTAAACTTAATTATTAAATTATTTAAATTATTTAATAATTAAAGAATTAATTAATTTAATTAAAAAAATTATAGTAACATTACAATGATAATCAAAATAATATTGAGATGATACTAGGAGTTTTCGAATTTAAATTCCTTCTTACTTCACACCTATACCCATGGCGATAATCAATTATATATAATTAAATATTTATAAGGCAAGTTTACTAATTAAGAGAATTGATTTAATAATTATTTAAATAAATAATTAATATGACCCCTTTAGGATGGGGCATGTTCGATCGGATGGCTGTCCACCGTCGGATCTCTCCCATTGATTACGGTTTTCCATAGATTGCTTAGGCCCTAAGTAAGCTTACCCTATAAATAATATACGACCTCTTTAGGGTGGGGCACGTTTGACAGCTCTCTCTTTCTTCTATCTCATAACGCATTATCAGCGCGAACATGTCGAGCCTAACCGACCAGCCAAAAGAAAACGGAGAGAGAAACGAAAACAGAAGAGAGAGAAGAAGATATAGTTAAAAAATAATAATTTTAATAAATTTGTTATATAATTAAATAAATAATTTTTTTTATTAAATTATAAAATATTAATTGAAATAAATAAAAAATTTAATTATTTAATTAAGTAATAAAATAAAATAATAATTCAATAACTATTTACTTATTATTTAAGTAATAAATTAATTTTTTAAATATATAAATAAAAAAATATTTTTTTAAATAACCTAGTTTTTTTTAAATAATCAAATTAATATTTATTTATTTTAAAATTTAAATAATAAATAAATTATTTAAATAATTTAAATATTTAGGTATATAGATAATTAAATATTTTTTTAATTATTTTACTATTTAATTTATTAAACTAATTAAATTAATTAAATAATACGAAGTAAAAAAGAAAGATGAGGCACACCCGAATTTTTTGCTTTAAAAATAATTTATATTTTTCTTTAAAAAATTTAAAATATTACAACTGTTATATGATCGTTCGATCGGATGGTTGTCTATCGTCGGATCTCTCACATGGATTAGGGTTTCTTTTAGATTGCTTAGGCCCTAAGTAAGCTTATCTTATAAATAATATATGACACCTTTAGGGTGGAGCATATTTGATGGCTCTCTCTTTCTCCCACCTCACAACACGTTATCAGCATGAACATGTCGAGCCCAACCGACTAGTCACAAGAAAACGGAGAGAGAAAACGAAGACAGAAGAGAGAGAAGAAAAAAGAAGAAAACGGGGAGATAAATAAAGAGAGAAGTAGTCCTGATCCAGTCCATTCACCACGGGTATAAGTATAAAGTAAGAAAGAATCTAAATTTCAAAAATCCACTTCTAAATATTTATATGACCCCTTTAGGGTAGGGCATATTTGACGGCTCTCTTTTTTTCTATCACATAATATGTTATCAACACGAACATGTCGATCCTAGCTAACCAATCATAAGAAAACAGAGAGAGAAAGGAAGACAAAAGAGAGAAAAAAAGAGAGAAGAGAATGAGGAGATAAACGAAGAGAAAAGATAGAAGAAGTCCTGCTCCAACCTATTGGCCATGGGTATAGGTGTGAAGTAAAAAGAAATCTAATTAGGGTGGGGCATATTTGATGGCTCTCTTTCTCCCATCTCACAACACATTATCAGTACGAATATGTCGAGCCCAACCGACTAGTCATACAAAAACATAGTGAGAAACGAAGACAGAAGAGAGAGAAGAAGAGAGAAAAAAACAAAGAGATAAACGAATATAGAAGAGAGAAGAAGTCCTGCTCCAGTTTATTCACCATGGGTATAGGTGTGTAGTAAGAAGGAATCTAAATTCCAAAACTCTACTTCTCAATAAAATAATTAAAGTTCTCCGTTCTCTTCTCTTTTCTTCTATGAATTAGGGTTTACCATAGATTGTTTAGGCTCTAAGTAAACTTACCCTATAAATAAAATATGACCCCTTTAGGGTAAGGCACGTGGCGGCTCTCTCTTTCTCCCATCTCACAAAATATTATCAGCACGAATATGTCTAGCTCTACTGACCAGTCATAAGAAAACAGAGAGAGAAATAAAGACAGAAGAGAGAGAAGAGAACTAAGAATTAATTATTTAAATAGTCTCTTCTCACACGGGTATAGGAGTGAAGTAAGAAGGAATCTAAATTCCAAAACTCCACAAAAGAGAGAGAAGAAAAAAAAAAGAACGAAGAGATAAATGAAGAGAGAAGAGAGAAGAAGTCCTGCTCCAGTCCATTGGAATATTTATATGACCCATTTAGGGTGGGGCATATTTGATGGCTCTCTCTTCTCCTATCTCATAATACTTTATCAGTACAAACATGTCGAGCACAGCCGACCAGTCATAAAAAAATGGAGAGAGTACCGAAGGCAAAAGAGAGAGAAGAAGAGAGAAGAGAACAGAGAGATAAACAATGAGACAAGAGAGAAGAAGTCTTGCTCCAGCCTATTAGCTAAGGGTATAGTTGTGAAGTAAGAAGGAATCTAAATTCCAAAACTCCACTTCTCAATAATATAATTAAATCTCTTCGTTCTCTTCTTTCTTCTTCCATGGATTAGGATTTCCTATAGATTGCTTAGGCCTTAAGTAAGCTTATCCTATAAATAATATATGACCCTTTTAGATGGGGCATGTTTAACGACTCACTCTTTCTCCCATCTTACAATACATTATCAGCACGAATATGTCGAACCCAATCGACTAATCATAAGAAAATAAAGAGAGAAACGAAGACAGAAGAGAGAAAAGAACAGAGATATAAATAAAGATAGAAGATAAAAGAAGTCCTGCTCCAGTCCATTGCCATCCAATCGAACGATCTTATAATAGTTGTATTGTTTTAAACTTTTTTAAGGAAAATTATAAATTATTTTTATAGCAAAAAATTCATTGAAAAGTAGAGTTTTGGAATTTTGATTCTATCTTACTTCACACCTATACCCATGGTGAATGGACTAGAGCAAGACTTCTTCTATCTTATCTCTTCGTTTATCTCTCCGTTCTCTTCTCTCTCCTTCTCTCTCTTCTATCTTCGTTTCTCACTCCTTTTTTTATGACTCGTCCATTGGGCTTGACATTTTCATACTGATAACGTGTTGTGAGATGAGAGATTGCATATTTATTTTATTTATATCAATTAGTATTTTTTTAAATATTATAAAGTATATCATTTTTTTAAATATTTAAATAATATTATCTTAATATTAATATTTAAATATTTAATTATAAAATATTTCATATTTATTAAATAATTTATATAAATTTATGAGCATGAAAAATATTTTATTTCTCTTCTTCTCTCTTCATTTATCTCTCTGTTCTCTTCTCTCTCTCTTTTGTCTTCGTTTCTCGCATCGTTTTCTTGGGACTAGTCGGCTGGGCTCGATATGTTTATGCTGATAATGTGTTGTGAGAAGAGAGAAGAGAATAAAGAGATAAATAAAAAGAAAAGAAAGAATAATTTTTACTCCAGTCCAATCGCCAAGGGTATAGGATTGAAGTAAGAAGGAATCAAAATTTCAAAACTCTACTTCTCAATAATATAATTAAATATCTCCATTCTCTTCTCTCTTCTCCCATGGATTAGGATTTCCTATTGATTCCTTAGGCCCTAAGTAAGCTTACCCTATAAATAATATACGACCCCTTTAGGGTAGGGCATGTTTGATGGCTCTCTCTTTCTCCTATCTTATAATTCATTATCAGCACGAACAAGTCGTGCCCAGCCGATCAGTCGCAAGAAAACGAAGAGAGAAACGAAGATAGAAGAGAGAGAAGAAACGAGAAGAGAATAGAGAGATAAACAAAGAGAAAAGATAAAAGAAGTCCTGCTCCAGTCTATTCGCCATGGGTATAAGTGTAAAGTAAGAAGGAATCAAAATTCCAAAACTTCACTTCTCAATAGTATTATCTCAACGTTATTATGATTATCATAGTAAATTCCAAAACTCTCTTCATTTTAATTAAATAATTAATTTAATTAAAAAAATTGTAGTAACATTATCAGCACGAAAAAAGAAAAAGTCTTTCTCTAGTCCATTGGCCATGGGTATAGGTATAAAGAAAGAAGGAATCTAAATTACAAAACTCCACTTCTTAATATTTATATGACCCTTTTAGGGTGGAGCACGTTTGACGGCTCTCTTTTTATACCACCTCACAATACGTTATCAGTATGAACATGTCAAGCCCAACCTACTAGTCAAGTGAAAGAAATGAAGACAGAATAGAGAGTAGAAAAGAGAAGAGAAAATAAAGAGAGAAACGAAGACAGAAGAGTAAGAAGAAGATAGAAGAGAATGAAGAGATAAACGAAGAGATAAACAAAGAGAGAAAAAGTCCTACTCTAGTCCATTAGCCACGAGTATAGGTGTGGAGTACTTAGAAGGAATATAAATTCCAAAACTTAACTTCTCAATATTTATACGACCCCTTTAAGGTGGTGCATATTTGACGGCTCTCTCTTTTTCCTATCTCACAACACGTTATCAATGCGAACATGTCGAGCCCAGCCGATCAGTAACAAGAAAACGGAGAGAGAAACGAAATTAAAAAATTTAGAACAAGAGAGAAGAGAACGGAAAGATAAACAAAGAGAGAAGAGAAAAGAAGTCCAACTCCAGTCCATTGGCCACAAGTCTAGGTGTGAAGTAAGAAGTAATCTAAATTCCAAAACTCTATTTCTCAATAATATAATTAAATCTCTCTATTCTCTTCTCTCTTCTGCTATAGATTAGGGATTCCTATAGACTGCTTAGACCCTAAGTAAGCTTACTCTATAAATAATAAATAATATATGACCCCTTTAGGGTGGGTCACGTTTGACGGCTCTCTCTTTCTCCTATCTCACAACACGTTATTTGCACGAAAATGTCAAGCTCAGCTGACCAGTCGTAAGAAAACAGAGAGAGAAATGAAGACATAAATGAAGCTTTGGAATTTAGATTCTTTTTTACTTCACACCTATATCCATAGCCAATGAACTGGAGCAAGACTTCTTCTCTCTTCTCTCTCTATTTATCTCTTCGTTCTCTTCTTTCTTCTTCTCTCTCTTCTGTTGAGTTTTTGAATTTAGATTCCTTCTTACTTCAAACCTATACCCGTGGCCAATGGACTGGAGTAGGACTTCTTCTTTCTTCTTTTTTTGTATATCCCTCTATTCTATTCTCTCTTCTTCTCTCTCTTCTGTTTTTGTTTCACTATCTATTTTTTTATAACTGGTCGGTTGGGCTTGACATGTTCGTACTGATAACGTGTTGTGAGATGGGAGAAAGAGAGAGCCGTCATATGTGCCCCACCCTAAAGTGGTCGTATAAATATTGAGAAGTTGAGTTTTGGAATTTAAATTACTTCTTACGTTACACATATACCCGTGACCAACGGATTGGAGCCAGACTTCTTCTCTCTTCTCTCTTCGTTTATCTCTTCATTCTCTTCTTTCTTTTTTTTCTCTTTTGTTTTTATTTCTCTCTCCGTTTTCTTGTGACTATTCAGTTGGGCTCAATATGTTTGTGCTGGTAACGTGTTGTGGGAAGAAAAAAGAGAACCTAAATAAAATAATATAAATCTCTCTAGTTTTAGTAATTAAATAGAAGTATATCCTTATCTTTTCTTTCTTCTGTGAAGTTTTGGAATTTAGATTCCTTATTAATTCACACCTATACCCATGGCCAATAGACTAGAGCATAACTTCTTCTCTCTTCTCTCTTTGTTTATCTATATGTTCTCATCTTGATTCTTCCCTCTCTTCTCTGTTCTATTCTTTCTTCTTCTCTCGCTTCTGTGGAGTTTTGTAATTTAGATTCTTTCTTACTTCGTACCTATAACTGTGGCCAATGGACTGGAGCAAGACTTCTTCTCCCTTTCCCTCTTCGTTTATCTCTCTGTTCTCTTCTCTCTTCTACCTAAATAATTTAATTAAATAATATAATTATTTAATTGAGAGAGAAACTAAGATAGTAGAGAGAGAAGAAAAAAGAAGAGAACAGAGAGATAAATAAGGAAAGAAGAGAGAAAAAGTCCTGCTCCAATCCATTCGCTATGGGTATAGGTGTGAAGTCAGAAAGAATCTAAATTCTAAAACTATACAGAATAGAGAGAAGAAGAGAGAAGAGAAAGGAGAGATAAACAAAGATAGAAGTGGATTTTTGGAATTTAGATTCATTTTTACTTCACACCTATACCCATGGACAATGGACTGGAGCAGGACTTCTTCTCTCTTCTCTCTTTATTTATCTCTTCGTTCTCTTCACTTTTCTTCTCTCTTTTCTGTGGAGTTTTAGAATTTTGATTCCTTTTTACTTTACACCTATATCTATGGCCAATGGATTGGAGCAGGACTTCTTCTCTCTTCTCTCTTTATTTATCTCTCAATTTTCTTCTTTTTTCTCCTTTTTTTTGTAGAGTTTTTGAATTTAGATTCCTTCTTACTTTACACCTATACCCATAGACAATGGACTGGAGCATGACTTTTTATCTCTTCTCTCTTCATTTATCTCTCCTTAGATTCAATCTTACTTTACAGCTATACCCATAGCCAATGGACTAGAGTAGGACTTCTTCTCTCTTCTTACTTCGTTTATATCTCCGTTCTCTTCTCTCTTATACCTAAATAATTTAATTAAATAATATAATTATTTAATTGAGAGAGAAACTAAGACGGAAGAGAGAAAAGAAGAGAGAAGAGAACATAGAGATAAATAAAGAGAGAAGAGAGAAGAAGTCCTTCTCTAGTCCATTCGCTATGGGTATAGGTGTGAAGTAAGAAGGAATCTAAATTCTAATACTACACAAAAGAGAGAGAATAATAGATAAGAGAACAGAGAGATAAACGAAGATAGAAGTGGAGTTTTGGAATTTAGATTTCTTCTTACTTCACACCTATACCCGTGGCCAATGGACTGGAGCAAAACTTCTTCTCCCTTTCTCTCTTCGTTTATCTCTCGGTTCTCTTCTCACTTCTACCTAAATAATTTAATTAAATAATATAGTTATTTAATTGAGAGAGAAACTAAGACAGAAGAGAGAAGAAGAAAGAAGAGAATAGAGAGATAAATAAAGAGAGAAGAGAGAAGAAGTCCTTCTCTAGTCCATTCGCCATGGGTATAGGTGTGAAGTAAGAAGGAATCAAAATTCTAAAATTATACAGAAGAGAGAGAAGAATAGAGAAAAGAACGGAGAGATAAACGACGATAGAAGTAGAGTTTTGGAATTTAAATTCCTTATTACTTCATACCTACACCCGTGGATAATGGACTAGAGCAGGACTTCTCTCTTCTCTTTTTATTTATCTCTCCGTTCTTTTCTTTTTTCTCCTCTTTTTTCTGTGGAGTTTTGGAATTTAGATTCCTTCTTACTTTACACCTATACCCATGGCCAATGGACTAGAGCAGGACTTCTTCTCTCTTCTCTCTTTGTTTATCTCTCTGTTCTCTTCTTTCTTCTTCTCTCTCTTCGATCTTTGTTTTTCTCTCTGTTTTCTTATGACTGGTCGGCTGGGCTTGAAATTTTCATACTAATAACGTGTTATGAGATGGGAGAAAGAAGAGAATAAAGAGATTTAATTATATTATTGAGAAGTGGAGTTTTGGAATTTAGATTCCTTCTTACTTCACACCTATACCCGTGGTAATAGACTAGAGTAGGACTTCTTCTCTCTTCTCTCTTTGTTTATCTCTTCGTTCTCTTCTCTCTTCTGTCTTCATTTCTCTCCCCGTATTCTTGTGATTAGTCGGCTGGACTCTATATATTCGTGCTGATAACGTGTAGTTAGATGGGAAAAAAAGAGAGTCATCAAACGTGCCCCACCCTAAAGGGGTCGTATATTATTTATAGGGTAAACTTACTTAGGGCATAAGCAATCTATAGGAAAAGGGTCGTATATTATTTATAGGGTAAGCTTACTTAGGGCCTAAACAATCTATAGGAAACCATAATCCATGGGAAAGATCCTACGTGGATAGCCATCCCATCCAACGATCTTATAACAGTTGTAATATTTTAAATTTTTTTAAAGAAAAATATAAATTATTTTTAAGATAAAAAATTTGGGTTACCTCATCTTACTTCTTTACTTCCTAATATTTAATTAATTTAATTAGTTTAATAAATGAAATTATTAAATAGTTAAATAATTAAATAAATACTTAATTATCTATATAATTATATAACTAAATTATTTAAACAAATTATTTATTATTTAAATATTAAAATAAAAAAATATCTATTTGATTATTTTAAAAAATATAATGTTTTTTTAAAAAATATTTTATTATTTATATATTAAAATAATTAACTAATTATTTAAATAATAAGTAAATGGTTATTGAATTATATTTTAATTTTATTACTTAATTAAAAAAAAAATTTATTAATTTCAATTAATATTTAATAATTTAATAAATTAATTATTTAATTATCTAATGATATAATAATTTATTTTATTATTATTTATTTAATAATAAAATTATTTCATAATAAAATTATTTATTTTTTTAGTAAATATTCTATTTAATATATTTATTCACTAAATAAGTTTTTATATATTTAAATAATTAACTAATTATTTCATTATTTAAAAATAAAATAATATTTTAAAAAATAATTTACAAAATAAATAAATAAATAAATTATATTATTAAATCAATATTTCTTTATTTAATAATTTAAATAATTAAATTGTTTGATAATTTAATTATTTAGTAATATAACAATAGATAAATAAATTAAATAATTAAATAAGTTAAAAATTAAATTTTTTACTTAAAAATTAATTATTAAATTATTTAAATTATTAAATTATTTAATAATTTAATAAATGATTAATTTAATTAATTAATTTTTCCTAACATTACTATGAGAATTATAATAATGTTGAGATGATACTATTGAGAAGTGGAGTTTTGGAATTTAGATTCCTTCTTACTTCACACCAATACCCCAGGCCAATGGTCTTGAGCAAGACTTCTTCTTTATTCTCTCTTCATTTATCGCTCCGTTCTCTTTTCTCTTATTCTCTATCTTCTGTGGAGTTATGGAATTTAGATTCCTTCTTACTTTACACCTATACCTTTGGCGAATGGACTGGAGCGGGACTTCTTTTCTCTTCTCTTTTTGTTTATCTCTCCGTTCTCTTCTCACTCCTACAATCTCTTCTGTTTTTGTTTCTTTTTATGTTTTTTTGAGACTGGTCTGCTGGGCTCGATATGTTTAGACTGATAACATATTGTGAGATGGGAGATTACTTATTTATTTTATTTATTTCAATTAATATTTATTTAAATATTATAAAGTATATCGTTTCTTTAAATATTTAAATAGTATCATCTCAATGTTATTATTTAAATATTATATTATAAAACATTACATAATTATTAAATAGCTTATATAAATTTATGAGCATGAAAATTATTTTATTTCTCTTTTTTTTCTTTATTTATCTCTCTGTTCTCTTCTCTCTTCTTCTCTCTTTTTTGTCTTCGTTTCTCGTATTGTTTTCTTGTGACTGGTCGGTTGGGTTCGATATGTTCATGCTGATAACATGTTGTGAGAAGAGAGAATATAACAGAAAGATAAATGATGAGAGAAGAGAGAAGTCTTACTCCAGTCCATTCGCCAAGGGTATATATGTAAAGTAAGAAGGAATCTAAATTCTAAAACTTTACTTATCAATAATATAATTAATCTCTTCATTCTCTTCTCTCTTCTCAATAATATAATTAAATCTCTTCTCTCTTCTCCATTCGCCAAGGGTTTAGATATTGAGATGATACTATTTTAAAATTATTTTAGGTTTTACCTAGATTGCTTAGGCCCTAAGTAAGTTTACCCTATAAATAATTTATGACTCCTTTAGGGTGGGGTATATTTGGCGGCTCTCTCTTTTTCCTATCTTACAATACTTTATTAACACGAACATATCTAGACCAGCCGAGGAGTCATAAGAAAATGGAAAGAAAAACAAAGGCAAAAGAGAAAGAATAAAAGAGAAGAGAATAGAGAGATAAATGAAGAGAGAAAAAATAAGAAGTACTGCTCCAGTCCATTCGCCATGTGTATAGGTGTGAAGTAAGAAGAAATCTAAATTCCAAAACTCCACTTCCCAATAGTACCATCTCAATTTTATTATGATTATCATAGTAAATTCCAAAACTCTCTTTATTTTAATTAAATAATTAATAAATAATTAATTTAATTTAAAAAATTATAGTTATATCATTAGTATGAAAAGAGAAGAAGTCCTGCTCCAGTCCATTAGCCACGGGTATAGGTGTGAAGTAAGAAGGAATCTAAATTACAAAATTTTACTTCCCAATATTTATATGACACCTTTAGGAAGGGGCATATTTGATGGATCTCTCTTTCTTCCACCTTACAACACATTATCAGCACGAATATATCAAGCCTAGCCTACCAGTCATAAGAAATCAGAGAGAAAAATAAAGACAGAAGAGAGAGAAACGACGATAGAAGAGTAAGAAAAAGAGAGAAGAGAACGAAAGGATAAACGAAGAGAGAAGAAGTCCTGCTCCCGGCCATTGGCCATGGGTATAGGTGTGAAGTAAGAAGGAATCTAAATTCCAAAACTCAACTTCTTAATATTTATACGACCCCTTTAGGGTGGGGCATATTTGATGGCTTTCTTATTCTCCCATCTCACAATACGTTATCAGCAGGAACATGTCAAGTCCAACTGACTAGTTACATGAAAACGGAGAGAGAAACAAAGTCAGAAGAGAGAATAAGAGAGAAGAGAACGGAGAGATAAACGAAGACAAAAGAGAGAAGAAGTCCTGCTCCAGTCCATTAACTACGGATTTATATGTGAAGTACGAAGTAATCTAAATTCCAAAACTCTACTTCTCAATGATATAATTTACTCTCGCCATTCTTTTCTCTCTTCTCCCACGGATTAGGGTTTATCATAGATTGTTTAGGCCTAAAATATGCTTACCCTATAAATAATAAATAATTTATGACCCCTTTAGGGTGGGGCACGTTTGATGGCTCTCTCTTTCTCTTATCTCACAACACGTTATCAGTACGAATATGTTGAGCCCAACTGACCAGTAGTAAAAAAATGGATTGAGAAACAAAGACAAAAGTGAAGTTTTGGAATTTAGATTCCTTCTTACTTCACACCTATACCCATAGCCAATGACATGGAGCAGGACTTCTTCTTTCTTCTTATTTCATTTATCTCTCCGTTCTCTTTTCTCTTTTTCTCTCTTTTCTATGGAGTTTTTGAATTTAGATTCCTTCTTACTTCACACCTATACCCGTGGTTAATAGATTTGAGTAGAAGTCCTACTCCAGTCCATTTGCCACTGGTATAGGTGTAAAGTAAGAAGGAATCTAAATTCCAAAACTACACAGAAGAGAGAGAAGAAGAGAGAAGAGAAATAAGAGATAAACAAAGCTAGAAGTGGAGTTTTGGAATTTAGATTCCTTCTTACTTCACACCTATACCCGTGGATAATGGACTGGAGCAGGACTTATTCTCTCTTTATTTATCTTTCCGTTATCTTCGCTCTTTTTCTCTCTTCTGTGGAGTTTTGGAATTTAGATTCCTTCTTACTTCACACCTATACCAGTGGCCAATGCATTGGAGTAGGACTTCTTCTCTTTTTATCTTTGTTTATCTCTTAGTTCTTTTCTCTTTTCTTCTCTCTCTTCTGTCTTTATTTCTCTCTTCGTTTTCTTGTGACTAGTTGGCAGGGCTTGACATATTCGTGCTGATAACGTATTGTGAGATAGGATAAAGAAAGATCCATCAAACGTGCCCCACCCTAAAGGAGTCGTATAAATATTGAGAAGTAAAGTTTTGGAATTTAAATTCCTTCTTACTTTATACCTATTTAATAATTAAATAAATAAATAATTTAATTAAAAAAATTATAGTAACATTACTATGATAGTCATAATAACGTTGAGATATGACTATTAAGAAGTAGAGTTTTAGAATTTAGATTCCTTCTTACTTCATATATATACCCATGGCCAATGGATTAGAGCAGGACTTCTTCTCTTTTCTCTCTTTGTTTATCTCTCCATTCTCTTCTTTCTTCTTCTCTCTCTTTTGTCTTCGTTTCTCTCTCCGATTTCTTATGACTGGTTGATTGGGCTCGATATTTTTGTGCTGACAACGTGTTGTAAGATAAGAGAAAGAAAAGAATGGAGAGATTTAATTATATTATAGAGATGTGGAGTTTTGGACTTTAGATTCTTTCTTATTTTAGACCTATACCCGTGGCCAAAAGACTGGAGCAGGACTTCTTCTCTCTTCTTTCTTCGTTTATCTCTTCATTCTCTTTTCTCTTCTCTCTCTTCTATCTCTCTTTCTTTCACCGTTTTCTTATGACTGGTCAACTGGGATTGACATATTCGTGCTGACAACATATTGTGAGATAGAAGAAAGAGAGAGCCGTCAAACGAGCCCTACCCTAAGGGGGACGTATATTATTTATAGGGTAAGCTTACTTAGGGCCTAAGCATTCTATGGAAAAGGGGTCGTATATTATTTATAGGGTATGTTTACTTAAGGCCTAAGCAATCTATGGGAAACACTAATCCATGGGAGAGATCCGATGATAGATAGCCTTTCCATCGAACGATCTCATAACAGTTGTAATGTTTTAAATTTTTATAAATAAAAATATAAATTATTTTTAAAGTAAAAAATTCGGGTGTGACTCATCTTCCTTCATTACTTCCTATTATTTAATTAATTTAATAAGTTTAATAAATTAAATAATTAAATAAATTTTTACTTAAATATATAATTAAATAACTAAATTATTTAAATTATTTATTTATTATTCAAATATTAAAATAAATAAATATTTATTTTGTTATTTAAAAAAATAATTATTAAATTAAAAAAAATTTATTATATATATATATATTCAAATAATTAACTAATTATTTAAATAATTAGTAAATAGTTATTGAATTATTTTTTTATTTTATTACTTAATTAAATAATTAATTTTTTAATGAATTATAATTAATATTTCATAATTTCATAAAATAATTATTTAATTATTTAACAACATAAAAATTTACTTTATTATTTTTTATTTAACAATAAAATTCTTTAATAATTAAATTATTTATTTGTTTTAGTAAATAATCTATTTAATATATTTCTTCACTAAGTAAGTTTTTAAATATTTCAATAATTAACTAATTATTTAATTATTTAAATATAAAATAAAATTTTATAAAATAACTAATAAAAAAATAATTAATTTAATATATAATTTAATTATTATTTATTTATTTAATAATTTAAATAAATAAATAGTTACCTTGTTTAATTATTTAATAATATAATAATAAATAAATAAATAAAATAATAAATTTAATTAAATATTTAAATAAGTAAATAAATTACTTATTTTACTAAAAAATTATTTATCATAATTTTTAAATTATTAAATTATATAATATTTAAATAAATAATTAATTTAATTAAAAAAGTTATTGTAACATTATTATGATAATCATAATAACGTTAAGATGATACTATTGAGAAGTAGAGTTTTGAAATTTAGATTCCTTCTTTTTTCACACCTATACCCATGGCCAAAGGACTTGAGTAGGACTTCTTCTCTTTTTTCTCTTCATTTATCTCTCTGTTCTTTTCTTTCTTCTTCTCTCTTTTCTGTGGAGTTTTGAAATTCAGATTCCTTCTTATTTCACACATATACCTGTGGCCAATGGATTGGAGTAGGACTTTTTCTCTCTTTTCTCTTTGTTTATCTCTTCGTTCTCTTCCCTCTTCTGCTCTCTCTTTTGTCTTTGTTTTTCTCTCCATTTTCTTATGACTGGTCGGCTGGGCTCGACATATTCGTGTTGATAATATATTGTGAGATGGAAAAAAGAGAGAGCCGTCAAACGTGCCCCACCTTAAAGGGGTCATATATTATTTATCGGGGAAGCTTACTTAGGGCTTAAGCAATCTATAGGAAACCTTAACACATAGGAGAAGAGAGAAGATAACAGAGAGATCTAATTATATTATTGAGATGTGGCGTGTTGGTATTTAGATTTCTTCTTACTTTACACCTATAACCGTGGCGAATAGACTGGAGTAGGACTTTCTCTCTCTTCTCTTTTTATTTATCTCTCCATTATCTTCTCTGTACTTCTCTCTCTTCTGTCTTTGTTTCTCTCTCTGTTTTCTTGTGACTGGTTTGCTAGGCTTGACATGTTCGTGCTGAGAACGTGTTTTAAGATAGGAGATTGCTTATTTATTTTATTTATTTTAATTAATATTTTCTTAAATATTATAAAATATATTATTTCTTTAAATATTTAAATTATATTATCTCAATGTTATTATTTAAATATTTAAAAAATTTATATAAATTTATGAGTATGAAAAATATTTTATTTATCTTTTTTTCTCTTCATTTATCTCTTCGTTCTCTTTTCTCTCATTATTTCTTTTCTGTCTTTGTTTCTTACGCTGTTTTCTTGTGACTGATGAACAAGGCTCGACATGTTTGTGCTGATAACGTGTAGTGAGAAGAGAGAAGAATAAAGAAGAGAACGGAGAGAGAACCAAAGACAAAAGAAATCTAAATTCTAAAACTCCACTTCTAATTAATATAATTAAATCTCTTCGTTCTCTTCTCTCTTCTCCCATAGATTTGGGTTTTCGATAGATTGTTTAGGTCCTAAGTAATCTTACCCTATAAATACTATACGACCCCTTTAAGGTGGGGCACGTTTGATGACTCTCTCTTTCTCTCATCGCACAACACGTTATCAGCACGAGCATATAGAGCCCAATTGACCAGTCACAAGAAAACGGAGAGAGAACCGAAGACAGAAGAGAAAGAAGAAAAGAGAAGAGAAGAGAGAGATAAACAAAGAGAGAGATAAACGAAGAGAGAAGAGAGAAGAATTATGGCTTCAGTCCATTGGCCACGGGTATAGGTGCAAAGTAAGAAGGAATCTAAATTCCAAAACACCACTTCTAAATATTTATATGACCCCTTTAGCATGGGGCATATTTGACGTCTCTCTCTTTTTCCCATATCATAACACGTTATCAGCACAAACATGTTGAGCTCAGCCGACCAGTCACAAGAAAACAGAGAGATAAATGAAGACAAAAAAGAGAGAAGAACAGAGAGATAAATGAAAAGAGAAGAGAGACGAAGTCGTGATGCAGTCCATTAGCCACGGGTATAGATATGAAGTAAGAAGAAATCTAAATTCTAAAACTTTATTTCTCAATAATATAATTAAATCTCTCCGTTCTCTTGTCTCTTCTACCATGGATTAGGGTTTTCTATAGATTGCTTAGGCCCTAAGTAAGTTTACCCTATAAATAATATACGACCTCTTTAGGGTGGGGTACGTTTGACGACTCTCCCTTTCTCCTATTTCACAACACGTTATCTGCACGAATATATCAAGCCCAGCCGACTAGTTGCAAGAAAACAGAGAGATAAACGAAGACAGAAGTCGAGTTTTAAAATTTAGATTCCTTCTTACTTCACACCTATACCCGTGGCCAATAGACTGGAGAAGGACTTCTTCCCTCTTCTCTCTTTGTTTATATCTCTGTTCTCTTCTCTCTTCTTCTTTCTCTTTTGTCTTCGTTTCTCTTACTGTTTTCTTATGACTGGTCAGCGGGGCTCGACATATTCGTGTTGATAAAGTGTTGTGAGATGGGAGAAAAAGAGAACCGTCAAACGTACCCCACCCTAAAAGGGTTGTATAAATGAAAAGTGGAGTTTTGGAATTTAGATTCTTTCTTACTTCACACCTATACCCGTGGCCAATAGGCTGGAGTAGGACTTTTTCTCTCTTCTCTCTTTATTTATCTCTTCGTTCTCTTCTGTTTTCTTCTCTCTCGTTTTTGGAGTTTTGGAATTTAGATTCCTTCTTACTTCACACCTATACCCGTGTGAGAAAAGACTATTTAAATAATTAATTCTTTGTTCTTTTCTCTCTCTTTTGTCTTCGTTTCTCTCTTCGTTTTCTTGTGACTGGTCGGTTGGGCTTGATATGTTCGTGCTGATAACATGTTATTAGATAGGAGAAAAAGAGAGCCGTCAAACATGCCCCACCCTAAAGGGGTCGTATTTTATTTATAGGGTAAGCTTACTTAGGGCCTGAGCAATCTATGAAAAACCCTAATCCATAGGAGAAGAGAGAAGAGAACAGAGAGATTTAATTATATTATTGAGAAGTGGAGTTTTGGAATTTAGATTCCTTCTTATTTCATACTTATACCCAAGGTGAATGGACTGGAGTAGGACTTCTTCTCTCTGCTCTATTCATTTATCTCTCTGTTTTTTTCTTTCTTCTTCTCTCTCTTCTGTCTTCGTTTCTCTCTCTGTTTTCTTATGACTGGTCAACTGGGTTCGACATATTCGTGCTGATTACAAATTGTGAGATGGAAGAAAGAGAGAGTCATCAAACATGCCCCACGCTAATTAGATTTCTTCTTACTTCACACCTATACCCGTGGCCAATGGGTTGGAGCAAGACTTCTTCTATCTTCTCTCTTCGATTATTTCCCTGTCTCTTCTTTCTTCTTCTCTCTCTTCTGTCTTCTTTTCTCTCTCTGTTTTCTTGTGACTGGTCGGTTGGGCTCGGTATGTTTGTGCTAATAATGTGTTTTGTGATGAATAAAAAGTGAGCCGTCAAACGTACCCCACCCTAAAGGGGTCATATAAATATTGAGAAGTAGAGTTTTAAAATTTAGATTCTTTCTTACTTTATACTTATACCAGTGGTGAATGGACTAGAGTACGACTTCTTCTCTCTTCTCTCTTTATTTATCTCTCTGTTCTCTTCTTTTTTCTTCTCTCTCTTCTGTCTTTGTTTCTCTCTGTCTTCTTATGACTGGTCGGTTGGGCTTGACATGTTCATTATGATAACGTGTTGTGAGATGAGAGAGATCGGACGGTGGACAGCCATCCGATTGAACGATCTCAAAACAGTTGTAATATTTTTAATATTTAAAAAAAAATATATAAATTCTTTTTAAAGCAAAAAATTCAAGTGTGCCTTATTTTCCTTCTTTACTTCCTATTATTTAATTAATTTAATTTGTTTAATAAATTAAATAATTAAATAAATATTTAATTATCTATATAACTAAATATTTAAATTATTTAAATAATTTATTTATTATTGAAATAATAAAATAAATAATATTAATTTGATTATTTAAAAAAAAATTAAGTTATTTAAGAAAACATTTTATTATTTCTATATTCAAATAATTACCTTATTATTTAAATAATAAGTACATAGTTATTAAATTATTATTTTATTTTATTACTTAAATAAATAATTAATTGTTTTATTTATTTTAATCAATATTTAATAATTTAATAATTTTTTTAATTATTTACTTACATAGTTATTTATTTAAATTATTATTTTTTGAACTATATTTTCTTCTCTCTTTTCTGTCTTCGTTTCTCTCTCCGTTTTTTTATGACTGGTCGGTTAGGCTCGACATGTTCGTACTGATAATGTGTTGTGAGATTGAAGAAAGAGAGAGCCATCAAACGTGCCCCACCCTAAAGGGATCGTATATTATTTATAGGGTAAGCTTACTTAGGGCCTAAGCAATTTATGGGAAACCCTAATCCATTGGAGAGATCCGATGGTGGACAGCCATCAGATCTAACGTGCCCCAGCCTAAAAAGTTTATATTAATCATTTATTTAAATAATTATTAAATCAATTCTCTTAATTAGTAAGCTTACCTTATAAATATTTAATTATATATAATTGATTATCGTCACGGGTAAAGGTATGAAGTAAGAATGAATTTAAATTCTAAAACTCCACTTCTCAATAGTATCATATCAACGTTATTATGATTATCATAGTAATATTACTATAATTTTTTTAATTAAATTAACTATTTATTCATTTATTAAATAATTTAAATAATTTTATTAATTAAGTTTACTAATTAACGTGTTGTGAGATGGGAGAAAGAAAGAGCCATCAAACTTGCTCCACCCTAAAGGGGTCGTATAATATAATTAAATCTCTTTGTTCTCTTCTCTCTTCTCCCATGGATTAGGGTTTCCCATAGATTGCTTAGGCCATAAGTAAGCTTACCCTATAAATAATAAACGACCACTTTAAGGTGGGGCATATTTGACGGCTCTCTCTTTCTCTCATCTCACAATACTTACCCTATAAATAATATATGACTCCTCTAGAGTAGGGGACGTTTAATGGCTCTCTCTTTCTCCCATCTTACAACATGTTATCAGTACGATAATATTTAGCCCAGCCAACCAGTCATAAGGAAATGGAGAGAGAAACAAAGACAGAAGAGGATTTTTGGATTTTAGATTCCTTCGTACTTCACACTTATACCCGTGGTCAATGGACTGGAGCAGGACTTCTCTCTTCTCTCTTTATTTATCTCTCTGTTCTTTTCTTTATTCTTCTCTCTTATCTCTCCAAAGAGAGAAGAGAAAATAAGTATTTCTCCAATCCATTCGCTATGGGTACAGGTATAAAGTAAGAAGTAATCTAAATTCCAAAACTCCACAGAAGAGAGAGAAGAAGAGAGAATAGAATGAAGAGATAAACGAAGACAGAAGAGAGAGATACGACTGGTCAGCTGGGCTCGATAGTAAGAAGTGGCATACCCGAATTACTTAGGCCCTAAGTTCAAATATTAAGAGATACCCTAATCCATGGGAGAAGCAAGAAGAGAACAGAGATATTTAATTATATTATTGCGAAGTGGAGTTTTGTAATTTAGATTCCTTCTTACTTAACACTTATACCCATGGATAATGGACTAGAGCAAGACTTCTTCTCTTTTCTTTCTTCGATTATCTCTCCATTCTCTTCTTTCTTCTTCTTTTTTCTCACAACATGTTATCAGCATGAACATGTCGAGTCCAGCCGACCACTATTTAGAATTTAACTAAATTATTTAAATATATTATTTAAATTATTTATCTCTCTATTCTCTTCTCTCTTCTTCTCTGTCTTCTGTCTTTGTTTCTCTCTCCGGTTTCTTGTGACTAGTCAGTTGGGCTCGATATGTTCATGCTAATAACGAATTATGATAAGAGAAAAGAAGGGAGAGATAAATGAAGAAAGAATAGAGAAGAAGTACTGCTCTAGTTCATTCGCCTTGGGTAAAGGTGTGAAGTAAGATGGAATCTAAATTCCAAAACACCACTTCTAAATAATATAATTAGATCTCTCTATTCTCTTATCTCTAATCCCATGGATTAGGATTTCCCATAGATTGCTTAGGACCTAAGTAACCTTACCCTATAAATAATATATGAACCCTTTAGGGTGGGGCACGTTTGACGGCTCTTTCTTTCTCCCATCTAATAACACATTATCAGCACGAACATATCGAGCCCAGCTGACTAGTCGAAAGAAAACAGGAAGAGAAACGAAGACAAAAGTGGAGTTTTGAAATTTAGATTCCATCTTACTTCACACCTATACCCGTGACCAATAGACTGGAGTAGGACTTTTTCTCTCTTCTCTCTTCGTTTATCTTTCCGTTCCTTTTCTCTTCTTCTCTCACTTCGGTCTATGTTTCTCTATCCACTTATTGAGAGAAGAAGAGGAGTCTAACAAAGACAGAAGAGACATAAGAAGCGAGAAGAGAACGGAGAGATAAATAAAGAAATAAGAGAGGGCTACACACCTAAACCCATAGCCAATGGACTGGAGCAGGACTTCTTCTCTCTTCATTCTTTATTTATCTCTCCGTTCTCTTCTCTCTTCTTCTTTCTCTTCTATCTTTATTTCTCTATCCATTCATAGAGAGAAGAAGTGGAGTTTAACGAAGACAGAAAAGAGATAAGAAGCGAGAAAAGAACAGAGAGATAAATAAAGGGAGAAGAGAGAAGATGTCCTGCTCCAGTCCATTGGCCACGGGTATAGGTATGAAGTAAGAAGGAATCTAAATTCCAAAACTTCACTTCTGTCTTTATTTCTCTCACTGTTTTCTTGCGATTGGTCTGCTAGGCTCGACTTATTCGTATTGATAAAGTGTCGTGAGATGGGAGAAAGAGAGAGCCATGAAACGTGCCGCACCCTAAAAAGGTCGTATATTATTTATAGGGTAAGCTTACTTAGATCCTATGCAATCTATGGGAAATCCTAATCTATAGAAGAAGAGAGAAGAGAACAGAGAGATTTAATTATATTATTAAGAAGTTGAGTTTTGGAATTTAGATTCCATCTTACTTCACACCTATACCCATAGCGAATGGACTAGAACTGGACTTCATCTCTGTTCTCTCTTTGTTTATTTCTTCGTTCTCTTCTCTCTTCTCACAACACATTATCAATACGAACATGTTGAGCCAAACCGACCAGTCACAAAAAAACGGAGAGAGAAATGATGACAGAGAGAGAAAAGATAACGGAGAGATAAACGAAGAAAGAAGAGAGAAGTCCTGCTCCAGTCCATTGGCTATGGGTATAGCTATAAAGTAAGAAGGAATCTAAATTCCAAATTTCCACAGAAGAGAGATAAGAAGAGAGAAGAGAAACAAGAGATAAATAAAAAGAGGAGAGAGAAGACGTCCTACTCAAGTTCATTGGCCAATGGTATAGGTGTAAAGTAAGAAGGAATCTAAATTCCTAAACTCCATTTCTGTCTTCGTTTCTCTCTCCATTTTCTTATGACTGGTTGGCTGGGCTCGATATGTTCATGCTGATAAGCTTACTTAGGGCCTAAGCAATATATAGGAAATCCTAATCCATGGGAGAGATCCGACGATGGACAGCCATCCTTCTTACTTCACACCTATACCTGTTTCCAAAAGAATTGAGTAAGACTTCTTCTCACTTCTCTCTTCGTTTATCTCTCTGTTCTCTTCTCTCTTTTTCTCCTATCTCATAACACGTTATTAGCACGAACATATTATGCCCAGTTGACCAGTCATAAGAAAACAGAGAGAGAAACAAAGTCAACAGAGAGAGAAGAAAAAAGAAGAGAACGAAGAGATAAACAAAGAGAGAAAAGAGAAAAGAGAAAAGAGAAAAAGTCATGCTCAAGTCCATTGGCCTTAGATTTAGGTGTGCAGTAAGAAGGATGGATGTCCACCGTCAGATCTCTTCCATGGATTTGGATTTCCCATAGATTGCTTTGGCCCTAATTAAGCTTTTCTTATAAATAATATACGACCCCTTTAGGGAGGGGCACGCTTGACGGCTCTCCTTTTCTCCCATCTCAGAACACGTTATCAGTACGAAAATATCGATCCCAGCCGACTAGTCATAAGAAACAGAGAGAGAAATGAAGATAGAAATGGAGTTTTGGAATTTAGATTCCTTCTGACTTCACACTTGTAGCTGTGGCCAATGGATTAGAGCAGGACTTTTTCTTTCTTCTCACTTCATTTATCTCTCTGTTCTTTTATCTCTTCTTCTCTTTCTTTTATGGAGTTTCAGAATTTAGATTCAATACCTGTGGCTAATGGACTGGAGTAGGAAATCTTCTCTCTTCTCTCTTTGTTTATCTCTCTGTTCTCTTCTCTCTTCTTCTCTCACTTCTGTCTTTATTTCTCTCTCCATTTTCTTATGACTGGTTGGCTGGGCTCGATATGTTCGTGCTAATAATATGTTATGACAAGTGAGAATAGAACGGAGAGATAATCAAAGAGAAAAGAGAAAAAGTCCTACTTCAGTCCATTCGCCATGGTATATGTGTGAGGTAAGAATGAATCTAAATTCCAAAACTACACTTCTCAATAATATAATTAAATCTTTCTGTTTTCTTATCTCTTCTCCCATGGATTAGGGTTTTCTATAGATTGGTTAGGCCCTAAGTAAGCTTACCCTATAAATAATATATGACCCCTTTAGGGTAGGGCACGTTTGACGACTCTCTTTTTATCCTATCTCATAACACGTTATCAATACGAACATATCGAGTCCAGCCGACCAGTCACAAGAAAACGGAGAGGGAAACGAAGACAGAAGAGAGAGAAGAAGAGATAAGAGAATTGAGAGATAAACAAAGATAGAAGAGAAAAGAAGTCCTGCTCTAGTACATTGGCCACGGGTACAGGTTTGAAGTAAGAAGGAATCTAAATTCCAAAACTCCACTTCTTAATATATATATGATCCCTTTATGGTGGGGTACGTTTGACAGCTCTTTCTCTTATTTCATAACATGTTATTTACACGAACATGTCGAGTACAGCCGACCAGTCTCAAGAAAATGGATAGAGAAACAAAGACAGAAGAGAGAGAAAAAAAGAGAGAAGAACAGAGAGGTAAATGAAGAGAAAAGAAGTCCTACTCCAGTCCATTGGCCACGGGTATAGGTTTGAAGTTAGAAGGAATCTGAATTCCAAAACTCCATTTCTCAATAATATAATTATATCTCGCTGTTCTTTTTTCTCTTCTCCTATGGATTAGGGTTTTCCATAAATTGCTTAGGCCTTAAGTAAGCGTACCCTATAAATAATAAAGGACCACTTTAGGGTGGGGCATGTTTGATGGCTCTCTTTTTCTCCCATATCATAACATGTTATATGCACGAACATGTCGAGCCCAGCCGACCAGTCGCAAGAAAATGAAGAGAGAAACAAAGACAGAAGAGAGAGAAGAAGAGAGAAGAGAACGGAGAGATAAATGAAGAGAGAAAAAGTCATGCTCTAATCCATTGGCCACGGATATAGATGTGAAGTAAGATGGAATCTAAATTCTAAAACTCCATGTCTATCTTCATTTTTCTCTCTATTTTCTTACGACTAGTCGGCTGGGCTCAATATGTTCATGGTTATAATATATCTAGTTTAATTAAGAAGGAATCTAAATTCCAAAACTCTACTTCTCAATAATATAATTAAATCTCTCCATTCTCTACTCTTTTCTCCCATAGATTAGTGTTTCTCATAGATTACTTAGGCCCTAAGTAAGCTTACCCTATAAATAATATTCGACCCCTTTAGGGTAGGGCACGTTTGACGGCTTTCTCTTTCTCACATCTCATAACACTTACCCTATAAATAATATACCACCCCTTTAGGGTAGGACACGTTTGACGGTTCTCTCTTTCTCCTATCTCATAACACGTTATCTTTTGTTTTTTTCCCTATTTCTCTCCCCGTTGTCTTTGTTTCTCTCTCTTTATCTTATAGTATAAAATAAAATAAATAAGTATTGATAGAAAAGAGATAAAAAATATTTTAAACTAGAGAGAGCAGGACTTCTTCTCTCTTCTCTCTTCGTTTATCTCTCCGTTCACTTCTTTCTTTCTCCCATCTCACAACATGTTATCAGCATAAATATATCGAGCCTAGTCGGCCAGTCAAAAGAAAACGGAGAGAGAAATAAAGACAAAAGTAGAGTTTTCGAATTTAGATTCCTTCTTAATTCACACCTATACCCATGGCCAATGGAGTGGAGTGGGACTTTTTCTCTCTTCTATCTTCATTTATCTCTTTGTTCTCTTCACTCTCTTCTGTCTTCGTTTCTCTCTCTATTTTTTTGCGACTGGTCTGCTGGGCTCGACATATTCGTGCTGATAACGTGTTGTAAGATGGGAGAAAAAGAGGGTCATCAAGCGTGCCCCACCCTAAAGGTATCGCATATTATTTATAGGGTAAGCTTACTTAGGGCCTAAGCAATCTACGAGAAACCCTAATCCATGGGAGAGATCCGACGGTGGACAGCCATCTGATCAAACGATCTCAAAATAGTTGTAATGTTTTATATTTTTTTAAAGGAAAATGAAAAATATTTTTAAAGCAAAAAATTTAAGTGTGCCTCATCTTCTTTTTTTACTTCCTATTATTTAATTTATTTAATTATTTAATAAATTAAATAGTTAAATAATTAAAAAAATATTTAATTATCTTCTCTCTTCTTATAATATTTTATTACTATGATAATTAAGTGGAGTATTATTACAATAATTTTTTTAATTAAATTAATCGTTATATTAAAACGAAAAGAGAAGAGAATTTACTATGATAATCATAATAACGTTGAGATGATACTATTGAGAAGTGGAGTTTTTGATTTTAGATTCCTTTTTACTTCACAGCTATACTCGTGGTGAATGGACTGGAGCAGGACTTCTTCTCTCTTCTCTATTATTTATCTTTGTTTAAATTATATAATAATTTAAAAAATTTAAAAATTAAGTTTTTAGTAAAATAATTAATTTAAATACATAAATTTTTTGCTTTAAAAATAATTAATATTTTTTTAAAAAAAATTAAAACATTACAACTGTTATGAGATCCTTCGATCGGATGACTGCCCATCGTCGGATCTCTCCCATGGATTAGGGTTTCTCATAGATTGCTTAGGCCCTAAGTAAGCTTACCCTATAAATAATATACGACCCCTTTAGGGTGGGGCATGTTTGACGACTTTATTTCTCCCATCTTAAAATACATTATCAGTACAAATATATCGAGCTCCTTGGAATCTTATTAAATAAATAATTAATTGATTACATAACTTATTCTTTCTTTTCTCTTCGATATGTTCATACTGATAACATATTGTGAGATGGGAGAAAGAGAGAGCCGTCAAACATGCCCCACCCTAAAGGTGTCGTATATTTTTTAAAGAAGAGAGAAAAGAACGGAGAGATAAACAAAAAGAGAAGAAAGAAGAACTCTTGCTCTAATCCATTGGCCACGGGTATATGTATGAAGTAAGAAGAAAGTTAAATTCTAAAAGTCCACTTCTTAATATTTATATAACCCATCAGATCTCTACCATCTCTTTATTTATTATACTTATTTAATCTCATAATACGTTATCAGCACAAACATGTTGAGCCCAGCCGATAAGTCATAAGAAAACGGAGAGAGAAACAAAGACAGAAGAGAGAAGATAACGGAGAGATAAACGAATAGAAAAGAGAGAAGAAGTCGTGCTCCGGTTTATTGGTCACGGGTATAGGTGTGAAGTAAGAAATAATATAAATTTCAAAACTCTACTTCTGTCTTTGTTTCTCTCTCCGTTTTTTTATGGCTGGTCGGCTCGTTTGACTTGTTCGTATCGATAACATATTGTGTGATAGGAGAAAGAGAGAGCTGTCAAACATACCCCACCCTAAAAGGGTCGTATATTCATGGGAGAAAAGAGAAGAAGTCCTGCTCTAGTCAATTGGGAAACCCTAATCCATGGGAGAAAAGAGAGAGAAAAAAAGAAGTCCTGCTCCAGTCAATTAGCCAAGGGTATAGGTATAGAGTTTTGGAATTTAGATTTCTTCTTACTTTATACCTATGTCCATGGCCAATGGACTAGAGTAGGACTTCTTCTCTTTTCTCTCTTCGTTTATCTCTACATTCTCTTTTCTTTTTCTCTCACTTCTGTTTTTGTTTCATTCTCCATTTTTTTATGATTAGCCGGTTGGGCTTGACATATTCGTACTGATAATATATTGTAAGAAGATAAAAGAGAACCTAAATAAAATAATATAAATCTTTCTAGTTTTAATAATTAAAAAGAAGTCTATCCTCATCTTCTCTCTCTTCTGTGGAGTTTTGGAATTTAGATTCCTTATTACTTCACACCTATACCCGTAGCCAATGGAATAAAGCAGGACTTCTTCTATTCTCTCTCTTTATTTATCTCTATGTACTCTTCTCTATTCTTCTCTCTTATCTCCGTTCTCTTCTCCCTTCTTCTCTCTCTTCTGTGGAGTTTTGGAATTTAGATTCCTTTTTAATTTACAGCTATACCCATGGCGAATGGACTGGAGTAGGACTTCTTCTCCCCTTCTCTCTTTATTTATCTTTCTATTCTTTTTTCGCTTCTACCTAAATAATTTAATTAAATAATATAATTATTTAATTAAAAAAGAAACGAAGATAGAAAAGAAAGAAGAAGAGAGAAGAGACCGCATAGATAAATAGAGAGAAGAAGTACTGCTCCAGTCTATTCGCCACGGGTATATATGTGAATTAAGAAGGAATCTAAATTTCAAAACTACACAGAAAAGAGAAAAGAAAAGAGAAAAGTAGAGAGAAGAGAACGGAGTGATAAACGAAGACAAAAGTGGAGTTTTAGAATTTAGATTCCATCTTACTTCACAACTATACCCGTGGCCAATAGACTGGAGAAGGACTTCTTCTGTCTTCTTTCTTTATTTATCTCTTTGTTCTCTTTCCTCTTCTTCTCTCTCTTTTGTGGAGTCTTGGAATTTAGATTCCTTCTTACTTAACACCTATACCCGTGGCCAATGGACTAGAGCAGAACTTCTTCTCTCTTCTATCTTCTTTTATATCTTCGTTCTCTTCTATCTTTTTCTCTCTTTTCTGTCTTTGTTTCTTTCTCTGTTTTCTTGTGACTGGTCGGCTGGGCCTGACATGTTCGTGCTGATAACGTATTATGAGATGGGAGAAAGAGAGAGCCGTCAAACATACCCCACCCTAATGGGGTCGTATAAATATTAAGAAAAGGAGTTTTGGAATTTAGATTCCTTCTTACTTCACACCTATTTAATAATTAAATAAATTAATAATTTAATTAAAAAAAATTATAGTAATATTACTATGATAATTAAAATAATATTAAGATAATACTATTAAGAAGTGGAGTTTTGGAATTTAGATTCCTTCTTACTTCAGATCTATACCCGTGGCCAATGGACTGGAGCAGGACTTATTCTCTTTTCTCTCTTCGTTTATCTTTTTGTTCTCTTCTTTCTTCTTCTCTCTCTTTTGTCTTTATTTCTCTCTCCGTTTTCTTATGACTGGTCGGCAGGGCTCGATATGTTCGAGCTGATAATGTATTATGATATGGGAAAAAAAAAGAGCCGTCAAACGTGCCCCACCCTAAAAGGGTCGTATATTCTTTATAGAGTAAGCTTACTTAAGGCCTAAGCAATCTATAGAAAAGTAATCGTATATAATTTATAGGGTAAGTTTACTTAGGGCCTAAGCAATATATAGAAAATCATAATCCATGGGAGAGATCAGACGGTGGATACCCATCCTATCGAACGATCTCATAACAGTTGTGATGTTTTAAATTTTTTTGAATAAAAATAAAAATTATTTTTAAAATAAAAAATTTGGATTACCTCATCTTCCTTCTTTACATCCTATTATTTAAATAATTAACTAATTATTTAAATAATAAGTAAATAGTTATAGAATTATTTCTTAATTTTATTACTTAATTAAATAATTAATTTTTTATTAATTTCAATTAATATTTTATAATTTAATAAAATAATTATTTAATTATATAATAATTTATTTTATTATTATTTATTTAACTATAAAATTAATTAATAAATAAATTATTTATTTATTTGAGTAAATAATATATTTAATATATTTCTTCACTTATTAAGTTTTTAAATATTTCAATAAGTGACTTATTATTTAATTAATTAAAAATAAAATAATAATTTCAAAAATAACTAATAAAATAAAAAATAAATAAATAATATAATTAAATTAATATTTCTTTATTTAATAATTTAAATAATTAAATCAGTACATAATTTAATAATTTAATAATATAATAATAATAAATAAATAAAATAATTAAATAACATAAAAAATTAATTATTTTACTAAAAACTTAATTATTAAATTATTTAATAATTAAATAAATAATTAATTTAATTTAAAAAATTATAGTAATATTACTATGATAATCATAATAACGTTGAGATGATACTATTGAGAAGTGGAGTTTTGAAATTTAGATTCCTTCTTACTTTACACCTATACCCGTGGCCAATGGGCTTGAGTAGGATTACTTCTCTCTTCTCTTTTTATTTTTTGCTCCATTCTCTTCTCTTTTATTCTCTCTCTTCTGTGGAGTTTTGGAATTTAGATTACTTCCTACTTCATACCTATACCCATGGCAAATGGACTCGAGCAGGACTTCTTATCTTTTCTCTCTTCGTTTATCTCTTCGTTCTCTTCTCTCTTCTTTTCTCTCTTCTGTCTTCGTTTTTCTCTCCGTTTTCTTGTAACTGGTCGGCTTGGCTCGATATGTTCATTCTGATAACATATTATGTAATGGGAGAAAGTGAGAGCCATCATATGTACCGCACCCTAAAGGGGTTATATATTATTTATAGGGTAAGTTTACTTAAAGCCTAAGCAATCTATAGGAAACCCGAATCCATAGGAGAAAAGAGAAGAGAATGGAGAGATTTAATTATATTATTAAGAAGTAGAGTTTTGGAATTTAGATTTCTTTTTACTTTACACCTATACTCGTGTCGAATGGACTAGAGCATGACTTCTTCTCTCTTCTCTCTTCGTTTATCTCTCCGTTCTCTTCTCTCTCTTCTATCTTTCTTTTTCTCTTTGTTTTTTTGTGACTGGTCTACTGGGTTTGACATGTTCGTACTGATAACGTATTGTGAGATAGGAGATTGCTTATTTCTTTTATTTATTTTAATTAATATTTCTTTAAATATTATAAAGTATATTGTTTCTTTAAATATTTAAATAGTATCATTTCAATGTTATTATTTAAATATTTAATTTTAAAATATTACATAATTATTAAATAATTTATATAAATTTATGAGCATAAAAAATAATTTACTTCCCTTCTTCTCTCTTCATTTATCTTTCCGTTCTCTTCTCTCTTTTTTCCTCTCTTCTGTCTTTATTTCTCGTACCGTTTTCTTGTGAATGGTCGACTTGGCTCGATATGTTCATGTTGATAACGTGTTGTGAGAAGAAAGAAGAGAACAAAGAGATAAATAAAGAGAAAAGAGAGAAGTCTTACTCTAGTCCATTTGCCAAGGGTGTAGGTGTAAAGTAAGAACGAATCTAAAGTCCAAAACTCCTCTTCTCAATAATATAATTAAATCACTCCGTTCTCTTCTCTCTTCTCCTATGGATTAGGATTTCCCATAGATTGCTTAGGCCCTAAGTAAATATACCCTATAAATAATATACGACCCCTTTAGGGTGGGGCATGTTTGACAGCTCTCTTTTTCTCCCATCTTATAATACATTATCAGCATGAACATGTCGAGCCCAGCCGACCAGTCATAAAAAAACGGAGAGAGAAACAAAAAGAAGGAATCTAAATTCTAAAACTCAATTTCTCAATAGTATCATCTCAATGTTATTATGATTATCATAGTAAATTCCAAAACTCTCTTTATTTTAATTAAATGATTAATTTAATTAAAAAAATTACAGTAACATTATCAGCATGAAAAGAGAAGAAGTCCTACTCCGGCCCATTAGCCACGGGTATAGGTATGAAGTAAGAAGGAATCTAAATTACAAAACTTTACTTCTCAATATTTATGACACCTTTAGGGTGGGGCATATTTGATAGATCTCACTTTCTTCTTCCGCACAATATATTATCAGCACGAACATATCGAGCCCAACCTACCAGTCACAAGAAAACGGAGAGAGAAACAAAGACAGAAGAGAGAGAAAAAAAGAGAAGAGAAAACGGAGAGAGAAACAAAGATAGAAGAGAGAGAAAAATAGAGAAGAGAACGAAAAGATAAACGAAGAAAAAAGAAGTCTTGCTCCAAACCATTGGCCATGGGTATAGGTGTGAAGTAAGAAGGAATATAAATTCAAAAACTTAACTTCTCAATATTTATATGACCCCTTTAGGGTGGGGCTCATTTGACGACTCCTTTTTTCTTCTATATCACAATACGTTATCAGCATAAACATATATAGCCCAGCCGACCAATCAGAAGAAAATGGAGAGAGAAACAAAGACAGAAGAGAGAGAACAAGAAATAAGTGAATACAGAGATAAAAGAAGACAGAAGAGAGAAGACGTCTTGCTCCAGTCCATTAACCACGGGTCTAGGTATGAAGTAAGAAGTAATCTAAATTTCAAAACTCTACTTCTCAAAAATATAATTTACACTCACCATTTTCTTCTCTTTTTTCCCATGGATTAGGGACTCCCATAGATTATTTAGGCCAAAGTATGCTTACCCTATAAATAATAAATAATTTATGACCCCTTTAGGATGGGGCACGTTCGACGACTCTCTCTTTCTCTTATCTCACAATACGTTATCAGCACGAATATTTCGAGCCCAGCTAACCAGTCATAGAAAACGAAGAGAGAAATAAAGACAGAAGTGAAGTTTTGGAATTTAGATTCCTTCTTACTTTACACCTATACCCATAGCCAATGGATTGGAGTAGGACTTCTTCTCTCTTCTTTCTTTATTTATCTCTCCGTTCTCTTCTCTCTTCATCTCTTTCTTCTATGGAGTTTTTGAATTTAGATTCCTTCTTACTTCACACCAATACCCGTGGCCAATGGACTTGAGCAGGACTTCTTCTTTCTTCTCTCTTCTTTTATCTCTCTATCCTCTTCTCTCTTCTCTCTCTTATGTCTTCACTTCTCTCTCTGTTTTCTTGTGATTGGTCGACTGGGCACAATATGTTCGTGTTGATAATGTGTTATGAGATGGGAGAAAGAAAGAGCCGTCATACGTGCCACACCCTAAAGGGGTCATATAAATATTGAGAAGTGGAGTTTATCTCTCCATTATTTTCTCTATTTTTCTCTCTCTTATGTCTTTATTTCTCTCTCTATTTTCTTCTGACTAGTCGGTTGGGCTCGACATGTTCGTGCTGATAACGTATTGTAAGAAGAAAGAAAAGAACCTAAATAAAATAATATAAATCTCTATAGTTTTAATAATTAAATAGAAGTCTATCCTTATCTTCTCTCTCTTTTATGGAGTTTTGAAATTTAGATTCCTTATTACTTTATACTTATACCCGTGGCCAATGGACTGTTCTCTTCTCTCTTCTTCTCTCTCTTCTGTCTTTGTTTCTCTCTTAATTAAATAATTATATTATTTAATTAAATTATTTAGGTAGAAGAGAGAAGAGAACAGAGAGATAAACGAATATAGAAGGGGAGAAGAAGTCCTGCTCCAGTCCATTGGCCACGGGTTTAGGTGTGAAGTAAGAAGGAATCTAAATTTCAAAACTTCACAGACGAGAGAGAAGAAGAGAGAAGAGAACAGAGAAGAGAGAGAAGAATAGAGAAGAGAACGTAGAGATAAATGAAAAGAGAAGAGAGAAGAAGTCCCGCTGTTTATCTCTCCTTTCTCTTTTCTCTTCTTCTCTCTCTTCTGTCTTTGTTTCTCTCTCAATTAAATAATTGTATTATTTAATTAAATTATTTAGGTAGAAGAGAGAAGAGAACGGAGAGATAAACGAAGAGAGAAGGGGATAAGAAGTCCTGCTCTAGTCCATAGGCCACGGGTATAGGTATGAAGTAAGAAGGAATCTAAATTCCAAAACTCCAAAAAAGAGAGAGAAGAGAAAGGAGAAGAAGAGAGAAGAGAACTAAAAGATAAATGAAGAGAAAAGAGAGAAGGAGTCCTACTCCAGTCCATTGGCCACAGGTTTAGGTGTGATGTAATAAGAAATCAAAATTCCAAAACTCCAGAGAAGAGAGAGAAGATGAGGACAGACTTCTATTTAATTATTAAAACTAGAATATTTTATTTAGGTTTTCTTCTCTTTTCTCATAATATGTTATCAGCATGAATATGTCGAGCCCAACCGATCAGTCACAAGAAAACAGAGAAAGTAACAAAGACAGAAGAGAGGAAAAAAGAGAGAAAAGAACAAAAAGATAAATAAAGAGAGAAGAGACAAGAAGTCCTGCTCCAATTCATTGGCCACAGGTATAGGTGTGAAGTAAGAAGGAATCTAAATTCCAAAACACTACTTCTTAATATTTATACGAGCCCTTTAGAGAGGGGCATGTGTAACGGCTCTCTCTTTCTCCTATCTCACAATACGTTATAAGCACGAACATGTCGAGCCCAGCCGACCAGTTATAAAAAATTGGAGAGAGAAACAAAGACAGAAGAGAAAGAAGAAGAGAGAAGAAAACGGAGAGATAAATAAAGAGAGAAGAGAGAAGTAGTCCTACTCTAGTCCATTGGCCATAGGTTTAGGTGTGAAGTACGAAGGAATCTAAATTCCAAAACTCTACTTCTGTCTTCCTTTCTCTCTTCGTTTTCTTACGACTGGTCGGCTGGGCTCAACATGTTTGTGCTGATAACGTGTTGTGAGATGGGAGAAAGGAAGAGCCGTCAAACGTACCCCACCCTAAAGGGATCATATATTATTTATTATTTATAGGGCAAGCATACTTAGGGCCTAAGCAATCTATAGGAAAACCTAATCCATGAGAGAAGAGAGAAGAGAATGGAGAGAATTAATTATATTATTAAGAAGTAGAGTTTTGGAATTTAGATTCCTTCATACTTCACACCTATACCTTTGGCCAATAGACTAGAGCAAGACTTCTTCTCTCTTCTCCTTTCATTTATCTATCTGTTTGCTTTTCTTTTTTTCTCTCTCTTCTATTTTTGTTTCTCTGTTCATTTTCTTGTGACTGGTCGGCTGGGCTTGTCATGTTCGTACTTATAACGTGTTGTGAGATAGGAGAATGAAAGAGCCGTCAAATATGCCCCACCCTGAAGGGGTTGTATAAATATTGAGAAGTTGAGTTTTGGAATTTAGATTCCTTCTTACTTCACATATATACCCATGGCCAAAGGACTGGAATAGGATTTCTTCTCTCTTCTCTCTTTATTTATCTCTTCGTTCTCTTCTCTCTTCTTCTCTCTCTTCTATCTTTGTTTCTCTCCTCGTTTTATTTTCTCTCTTCTTCTCTTTTTTCTGTTTTTGTTTCTCTCTCTATTTTCTTGTGACTGGTAGGCTGGGCTCGACATGTTTGCATTGCTAATGTGTTGTGAGATGGAAGAAAGAGAGTCGTTAGACGTGCCCCACCCTAAAGGGATCGTGTAAATACTGATAAGTAGATTTTTGGAATTTAGATTCCTTCTTACTTCATATCTATACCCGTGGTTAATGGACTTGAGTAGGACTTCTTCTCTTTTTGTGCTGATAATGTTACTATAATTTTTTTAATTAAATTAATTATTTAATTAAAACAAAGAGAGTTTTGGAATTTAACATGATAATCATAATAACATTGAGATGATACTATTAAGTAGTAGAGTTTTAGAATTTAGATTCCTTCTTACTTCACAACTATACCCATGACGAATGGACTGGAGCAGAACTTATTCTCTCTTCTCTCTTTGTTTATTTCTCCATTCTCTTCTTTTTTCTTCTCTCTCTTCTATCTTTGTTTCTCTCTCCATTTTTTTATGACTGGTTGACTGGGCTCGATATGTTCGTGCTGATAACGTATTGTGAGATAGGAGAAAGAGAGTGTCATTAAATATGCCCTACCCTAAAGGGGTCTTATATTGTTTATAGGGTAAGCTTACCTAGGGCCTAAGCAATCTATGAGAAACCCAAATCCATAGGAGAAGAGGGAAGAGAACTGAGAGAGAAGAGAAAGGAGAGTCCTACTCCAGTCCATTGGCCATGGGTATAGATGTGAAGTAAGAAGGAATCTAAATTCTTAAACTCAACTTCTCAATATTTATACCACCCCGTTAGGGTAGGGAACATTCGATGCCTCTCTCTTTCTCCCATCTCACAACACGTTATCAGTACAAACATGTCGAGCCCAACCGACCAGTCGCAAGAAAACGGAGAGAGAAACAAAGATATAAGTGGAGTTTTAGAATTTAGATTCCTTTTTACTTCACACCTATACCCGTGGCCAATGGACTGAAGCAGGACTTCTTCTATCTTCTATCTTTATTTATCTCTCCATTCTCTTTTCTCTTCTTTTCTCTTTTCTATGGAGTTTTGGAATTTAGATTCCTTCTTACTTCACACCTATACCCGTGGCCAATAGACTGGAGCAGCACTTCTTCTCTCTTCTATCTTTGTTTAACTCTTCGTTCTCTTCTCAATTCTGCCTTCATTTATAATATTAAATATAAGTCTGTTCTATTTAATTATTTAAATATCATAAATAATTAGTTAATATACATTGAGATATTTAATTTGGTTTTTAAATTATTTAAGTCCTGCTCCTATCATGTTTTATTAATTTAAATAACTATTTAATATATTTAGACATTGAGATGATACTATTTTTAAATTATTTTAGGTTTCTCATAGATTGTTTAGGCCCTAAGTAAGCTTATCCTATAAATAATATATGACCCCTTTAGGGTGGGGCATGTCTGACACTCTCTCTTTCTTCCATCTTTTAACACGTTATCAGTACGAACATATCGAGCCCAACCGACTAGTCGCAAGAAAACAAAGAGAGAAATAAAGACAGAGAAGAGAGAATAAAAGATAAGAGAACAAAGAGATAAATAAAGAGAGAAGTGAGAAGAAGTCCTGATCCAGTCTATTGGCCATGGGTATTGGTGTGAAGTACGAAGGAATTTAAATTCCAAAACTCCACTTCAGTCTTTGTTTTTCGATCTATTTTCTTGTAACTGGTCGGCTGGGCTCGACATGGTCGTACTGATAACATGTTGTGAGATGGAAGAAAGAGAGAGTCGTCAAACATACCCCACCCTAAAGGGGTTATATATTATTTATAGGGTAAACTTACATAGAGCCTAAGCAATCTATAGGAAACCCTAATCTATAGAAGAAGAGAACGGAGAGATTTAATTATTTTATTAAGCAGTGGAGTTTTGGAATTTAGATTTCTTTTTACTTCATACCAATACCCATGGTGAGTGGACTGGAGTAGGACTTCTTCTCTTTTCTCTCTTTGTTTATCTCTTGATTCTCTTCTATCTTCTTTTCTCTTCTCACAACACGTTATAAGCATAAACATATTGAGCCCAACCGACCAGTCACAAGAAAATAGAGAAAGAAATAAAGAATGAAGAGAGAGAAGAAAAAAAGAGAGAACGAAAAGATAAATAAAGAGAAAAGAGATAAGAAGTCCTACTCCAGTCCATTAGCCATGGGTAGAGATGTGAAGTAAGAACGAATCTAAATTCCAAAACTCCATTTCTCAATATTTGTACGACCCCATTAGGGTAGGGCACATTTGATGGCTTTCTTTTTCTTCCATCACATAACACATTATCAGCACGACTATGTCGAGCCCAGCCGACCAGTCACAAGAAAACGGAGAGAGATACGAAGACAGAAGTGGAGTTTTAGAATTTAGATTCCTTCATACTTCATATCTATACCCGTGGCCAATTGATTGGAGTAGGACTTCTTCTTTATTCTTTTTTTATTTATCTCTTTGTTCTCTTCTCTCTCTTTTGTGGAGTTTTAGATTTTAGATTCCTTCTTACTTTACACCTATACTCATTACCAATGGATTGAAGCAGGACTTCTTCTCTCTTCTCTCTTCGTTTATCTCTCTATTCTCTTCTCTCTTCTTCTTTCTTTTCTGTGTTCATTTATCTCTCCGTTCTCTTATCTCTTTTTCTCTTTATTCTGTGGAGTTTGGGAATTTAGATTCCTTCTTACTTCACATCTATACCCGTGGCCAATGGACTGGAGCAGGACTTCTTATCTCATCTCTACTTTTTAATATTTATACGACCCGTCGAATCTCTTCCATGTTCATATATTATTTATACGACCCGTCGGATCTCTCCCATCTCTTTGTCCTATCTCACAACACGTTATCAGCACGAATATATCAAGCTCAACCGACCAGTCACAAGAAAATGGAAAGAGAAACAAAAACAAAAGAAAGATAAGAAGAGAGAAGAGAACGGAGAAATAAAGAAAGAGAGAAGAAAGAAGAAATCCTGCTCTCGTCCATTAGCCACGAGTATAGACATAAAGTAAGAAGAAATCTAAATTACAAAACTCTAATTCTTAATATTTATATGACCCCTTTAGTGAGGGGCATATTTGATATCTCTTTATTTCTCCCATCTCATAATACGTTATCAGCACGAACATGTTTATCCTAGCCGACCAGTCACAAGAAAGCAGAGAGAGAAATGAAGATAGAAGAGAGAAAAGAAGAGAGAAGAGAATGGAGAGATAAACAAAAAGAGAAGAGAGAATAAGTCCTGCTCCAGTCCATTGGCCACAGGTATAGGTGTGAAGTAAGAAGGAATCTAAATTTCAAAACTTTACTTCTCAATATATATACGACCCCTTTAGGGTGGGGCACTTTTGACAGCTCTCTTTCTCCCATCTCACAACACGTTATTAGTATGAACATGTCAAGCCCACCTGACCAGTCACAAAAAAATGAAGAGAGAAACGAAGACAGAAGAGAGAGAGGAAGAAAAAAAAGAACAAAGTGATAAACAAAAAGATAAAAGAGAAGAAGTCTTGCTCTAGTCCGTTGGCCATGAGTATAAGTGTGAAGTAAGAAGGAATCTAAATTCCAAACCTCCACTTCTTAATAGTATCATCTCAACGTTATTACGATTATCATTGTAAATTCCAAAACTCTCTTTATTTTAAACGATTAATTGAATTAAAAAAATTATAGTAACTTTACTATGATAATCATAATAACATTGAGATGATACTGTTGAGAAGTAGAGTTTTGGAATTTAGATTCTTTCTTACTTCACAACAATACCCATGGCGATAATTAATTAAATATAGTTAAATATTTATAGGGTAAACTTACTTAGAGCCTAAGCAATCTATGGGAAACCCTAATCTATAGGAGAGATCCGAAGATCGACAGCCATCCGATCGAATGATCTTATATCTATTGTAATGTTTTATAATTAAATATTTAAATAATAACATTAAGATGAAACTATTTAAATATTTAAAAAAATTATATACTTTATAATATTTAAATAAATATTAATTGAAATAAATAAAAAAAATAAGCAATTTCCTATCTCACAATAAGTTATCAGCACGAACATATCGAGCCCAGTCGACCAGTCATAAGAAAACTGAGAGAGAAACGAAGACAGAAGAGAAAGAAGAAGAAAGAAGAGAACAGAGAGATAAACGAAGAGAGAAGTTCTGCTCCAGTGCATTGGCCATGGGTATAGGTGTGAAGTAAGAAGGAATCTAAATTCCAAAACTCCACAAAAGAAGAGAGAAGATAACGGAGAGATAAATAAACATAGAAGAGAGAAGAAATCCTGCTCCAGTCCATTGGCCACGGGTATATATGCAAAGTAAGAAGGAATCTAAATTCCAAAACTCCACTTCTCAATAATATTATTTAATCTATTCGTTCTCTTTTATCTCCGTTCTCTTCTCTCTTCTCTCGTGGATTAGGGTTTCTCATAGATTGCTTAGACCCTAAGTAAGTTTACCCTATAAATAATAAACGACCCCTTTAGGGTGGGGAAAGTTTGAAGACTCTTTCTTTCTCCTATCTCATAATACATTATCAGCATGAACATATCGAGCCCATTCAACCAGTTATAAGAAAATGGAGAGAGAAATAAAGACAGAAGAGAGAGAAGAAGAGAGAAGAGAACAGAGAGGTAAACGAAGAGACCGAGAAGAGAGAAGAAGTCCTACTCCAGTCCATTGGCCATGGGTATTGGTGTGAAGTAAGAAAGAATTTAAATTCCAAAACTCTACTTCTCAATAATATAATTAAATCTCTCCATTCTCTTCTCTCTTCTCTCATATATTAGGATTTCCTATAGATTGCTTAGGTCCTAAGTAAGCTTACCCTATAAATTAATATACGACCCTTTTAGGTTGGGGCATATTTCATGGCTCTCTCTTTCTTCTATCTCACAATTTACCCTAGAAATAATATATGACCCCTTTAGGTTGGGGCTCGTTTGATGGCTTTCTCTTTCTTCCATCTCATAACATGTTATCAGTACGAACATGTCAACCCCAGCCGACCAGTCGTAAGAAAATAGAGAGAGAAATGAAGATAAAAGTAGAGTTTTGGAATTTAGATTCCGTCTTACTTCATAACTATACCCGTGGCCAATCGACTAGAGCATGACTTCTTTTCTCTTCTCTCTTTATTTATCTCTTTGTTCTTTTCTCTTTTATTCTCTCCCTTCTATAGAATTTTGGAATCTAGATTCTATCTTACTTCATATCTATACCCGTGGCTAATAGACTAGAGCAGGACTTCTTCTCTCATATCTCTTTGTTTATCTTTATTTTCTTTTCTCTCTTCTTCTCTCTTATCTGTCTTCGTTTCTCTCTCTATTTTCTTGTGACTGATTGGCTAGGCTCAATATGCTCATGCTGATAATGTATTGTAAGGTGAGAGAAAGAAATAGCCATCAAACATGCCCCGCTCTAAAGGGATCGTATAAATATTAAGCAGTGGAGTTTTGAAATTTAGATTCCTTCTTATTTCACACCTAAACCCGTGGCCAATGGACAGGAACATGACTTCTTTCCTCTTCTCACTTTGTTTATCTTTTTGTTCTCTCTTCTCTTCTTTTTTCTCTTTTGTCTTCATTTCTCTCTCCGTTTTCTTATGACTAATCAGCTGGGCTCGATATGTTCATGAAGATAACATGTTGTGAGATGGGAGAAATAAAGAGCCATCAAACGTGCCCCACCCTAAAGGGGTACTATTAATATTGAGAAGAAAAGTTTTGGAATTTAGATTATTTTTTACTTCATACCTATACCCATTGCCAATAGACTGGAGCATAACTTCCTATCTCTTCGTTTATCTGTTCGTTCTTTTCTCTCTTCTTCTCTATTTTCTATCTTCGTTTCTCTCTCTGTTTTCTTATGACTGGTCGGTTGGGCTCTATATGTTCGTGCTGATAACGTGTTATGAGATGGGAGAAAGAGAGAGGCGTCAAACGTACCCCACCCTAAAGGGGTTATATATTATTTATAGGAAAAGCTTACTTAGGGTCTAAGCAATCTATTGGAAATCCTAGTCTATGGAAGAGATTCGACGGTGGACAGCTATCCAATCGAACGACTGGTCAACCCTAATTAGTTATTAAATAATTAATTAGTTATTTTAATTCATACCTATATCCATAGCCAATGGACTAGAGCAGGACTTCTTCTCTCTTCTCTCTTCATTTATCTCTCCGTTCTCTTCTCTCTTCTTCTCTCTCTTTTGCCTTCTTTCTTTCTCTATTTTCTTACGACTGGTCAGCTGGGCTCGATATGTTCGTGCTGATAACGTGTTGTGAAATAGGAAAAAGAGGGAGCCATTAAACGTGCCCAATCTTAAAGGAGTCGTATTTTATTTATAGGGTATGCTTACTTAGCGCCTACGCAAACTAAGGGAAACACTAATTCATGGGAGAGATCCAATGAATGACAGCTATCCGATCGAACGATCTCATAACAGTTTTAATGTTTTATAATTAAATATTTTTTAAATATTAATTAATTATTTTTTAAAATTATTTAAATATTTTAAATCATTATTTCTTTATTTAATAATTTAAATAATTAAATAGTTATCAAATTTAATTATTAAACATAATAATAATAATAAATAAATAAAATAATAAATTTAATTAAATAACTAGATAATTAAATAATTAAATTAATTAATTATTTTACTAAAAAATTAATTATTAAATTATTTAAATAATTTAATAATTAAATAAATAATTATTTTAATTAAAAAAATTATAGTAATATTACTTTGATAATCATAATAACCTTGAGATGATACTATTGAAATGTGGAGTTTTAGGGCATGTTTGGCGGCTCTCCCTTTCTCCTATAACACAACACGTTATCAGCACGAACATATCGAGCCTAGTCGACCAGTCACAAGAAAACGGAGAGAGAAACAAAGACAGAAGAGAGAGAAGAAGAGAGAAGAGAACGGAGAGATAAATAAATGATAAGAGAGAAAAATTTATGCTCTAGTCCATTAGCCACGAGTATAGGTGTGAGGTAAGAAGGAATCTAAATTTCAAACTCCACTTCTCAATAACATAATTAAATCTCTTCATTTACTTATCTCTTCTTCCATTGATTAGGGTTTCCCATAGATGTCTTAGGCCCTAAGTAAGCTTACCCAATAAATAATAAACAACCCCTTTAGGGTAGGGCATGTTTGATGGCTCTCCCTTTCTCCTATCTCAAAACACATTATCAGGACAACATGTCGAGCCTAACCGACTAGTCGTAAGAAAATTCAGAGAGAAACGAAGACAGAATAGTGGGAAGAGAACGGAGAGATAAACAAAGAGATAAGAGAGAAGAAGCCATGTTCTAGTCCATTGAATATGGGTATAAGTATAATGTAAGAAAGAATTTAAATTCTGAAACTCTACTTCTGTCTTCGTTTCTCTTTCCGTTTTCTTGCGACTGGTTGGCTGGGCTTGATTTGTTCGTGCTGATAACTTATTGTGAGATGAGAGAAAGAGAGAGCCATCAAACGTGCCCCACCCTAAAGGGTCATATATTATTTATAGGGTATGCTTACTTAGGGCCTAAGCAATCTATGGGAAACCCTAATCTATGGGAGAATAGGAAAGAGAATGGAGAGATTTAATTATATTACTGAGAAGTGGAGTAGAACCGTCAAACGTACCCCACCCCAAAGGGGTCGTATATTATTTATAGGTTAACCTTACTTAGGGCCTAAGCAATCTACAGGAAACCCTAATCCATGGGAGAGATCCGACAATGGATAGCCATCCGATCGAATGATCTCATAACAGTTGAACTATTTTAAATTTTTTTAAAGAAAAATATAAATTATTTCTAAAGCAAAAAATTCGGGTGTGCCTCATCTTCTTTCTTTACTTCCTATTATTTAATTAATTCAATTAGTTTAATAAATTAAATAGTTAAGTAATTAATTAATTAAATAAATATTTAGTTATCTATAAATTTAAATAATTAAATTATTTAAATAATTTATTTATTATTTAAATATTAAAATAAATAAATATTTATTTGATTATTTAAAAAAATTAAGTTATTTAAAAAAATATTTTATTATTTATATATTCATATAATTAACTAATTATTTAAATAATAAGTTAATAGTTATTAAATTATTATTTTATTTTATTACTTAATTAAATAATTATTTTTTTTTAATTTAATTAATATTTTATAATTTAATAATTTTTTTTTTGAATATTTAATTAAATAATATTTAATTGAAAATATTATTTATTTAACTATAAAATATTTTAATGATTAAATTATTTATTTTTTTAAGTAAATTATCGTTTTCATATATTTCTAAACTAAAAAAGTTTTTAAATATTTAAATTATTGACTAATAATTTAATTATTTAAAAATAAAATAATAATTAAAGAAATAACTAATAAAATGAATTAAAAAATTAATAATATAATTAAATATTTATTTAATAATATAATAATAATAAATAAATAAAATAATAAATTTAGTTAAATAACTAGATAATTAAATAAATAAATAAATTAATTATTTTACCAAAAACTTATTTATTAAATTATTTAATAAGTAAATAAATAATTAATATAATTAAAAAAATTATAATAACAATACTAAGATAATTATAACAACTTTAGGATGATACTATTGAGAAGTAGAGTTTTGGAATTTAGATTCCTTCTCACTTTACACCTATACCCGTGGCGAATGGACTGGAGAAGGACTTCTTCTTTCTTCTCTCTTCGTTTATCTCACCGTTCTCTTCTCTCTTCTTCTCTCAATAGATTGCCAATGAATTTTTTGCAATAAAAATAATAAATATTTTTCTTTAAAAAAGTTTAAAACATTACAACTGTTATGAGATCGTTCGATTGGATAGCAATGGTCTAGAGCAGAACTTCTTCTCTCTTCTATCTTCGTTTATATCTATATTCTTAACTTTCTTCTTCTCTCTCTTCTGTCTTCGTTTCTCTCTTTGTTTTCTTGTGATTGGTCGACTGGGCTCGACATATTCATGCTGATAACATGTTATAAGATGGGAGAAAAAGAGAGTCGTCAAACGTGCCATATCTAAAGGGGTCATATATTATTTATAGGGAAGCTTACTTAGGGCCTAAGCAATCTATGTAAAACCCTAATCCGTGGGAGAAGAAAGAAGAGAATGAAGAGATTTAATTATCTTATTGAAAAATAGAGTTTTGAAATTTAGATTCCTTCTTATTTCAAACCTATACCCGTGGCCAATAGACTGGAGCAGGACTTCTTCTCTCTTCTCTTATTGTTTATCTCTCTGTTCTCTTATCTCTTTTTTATCTTCATTTCTCTCTCCGTTTTCTTATAACTGGTTGGCTGGGCTCAACATGGTTGTACTGATAAAGTCTTGTAAGATGGGAGAAAGAGAGAGCCATCAAACATGCCCCACCCTAAAGGGGATGTATAAATATTAAAAACTGGAGTTTTGGAATTTAGATTATTTCTTACATCATACCTAGACCCGTGGCCAATGGACTGGAGCAGGACTTTTCCTCTCTTCTTTCTTCATTTATCTCTCCATTCTCTTCTTTTTTCTTCTCTCTCTTTTGTGGAGTTTTGGAATTTAGATTCCTTCTTACTACACACTTATACTCGATTGAGAAGAGACTATTTAAATAATTAATTCTTAGTTATATTCTCTCTCTTCTGTCTTTGTTTCTCTCTCTATTTTCTTATGACTGGTCGGCTGGGCTAGAGATGTTTGTGCTGATAATGTTTTACGAGATGGGAGAAAGAAAGAGCGGTCAAACATGCCCTACCCTAATGGGGTCGTATTTTATTTATAGGGTAAGCTTACTTAGGGCCTAAGTAATCTATGGTAAGCCTTAATCCATGGAGAAGAGAGAAGAGAACAGAGAGATTTAATTATATTATTGAGAAGTGGAGTTTTAGAATTTAGATTCTTTCTTACTACACACCTATACCTGTAGTGAATAGACTAGAGTAGGACTTCTTCTCTCTTCCCTATTCGTTTATCTCTATGTTTTCTTCTCTCTTCTTCTTTCTCTTCTGTCTTCATTTCTCTCTCTGTTTTCTTATGACTGGTCGGTTGGGCTCGACATATTCGTGCTGATAACGTGTTGTGAAATGGGAGAAAGAGAGAGCCATCAAATATACCTCACCCTAATTAGATTTCTTCTTACTTCCCGCCTATACCCATGGCCAATAGGTTGGAGCATGACTTCTTCTATCTTCTCTCTTCGTTTATCTCTGTATTCTCTTCTCTCTTCTGTATTCCTTTCTTTCTCTGTTTTCTTATGACTGGTCGGCTGGGCTGGACATGTTTATGCTGATAATGTATTGTGTGATGGAGAAAAAAAGAGTCATCAAATGTGCCCCACCCTAAAGGGGTCATATAAATATTGAGAAGTTGAGTTTTAGAATTTAGATTCTTTCTTACTTTATACTTATACCCATAGTAAATAGACTGGAGCATGACTTCTTCTCTCTTCTCTCTTCATTTATCTCTTCGTTCTCTTCTTTTATCTACTCTCTCTTTTGTCTTCGTTTCTCTCTCCATTTTCTTATGACCGGTCAGTTGGGCTCGACATGTTTGTGCTGATAATGTGTTGTGAGATGGGAGAAAGAAAGAGCCATCAAACATGCTCCACCCTAAAGGGGTCGTATATTATTTATAGGGTAAGCTTACATAAAGCCTAAGCAATCAATGGGAAACCCTAATCAATGGGAGAGTCCGATGGTAGACAGCCATCCGATCGAACGATCTCATAACGATTATAATATTTTAAACTTTTTAAAGAAAAATATAAATTATTTTTAAAGCAAAAAATTAGGGTGTACCTCATCTTCCTTCTTTACTTCCTATTATTTAGTTAATTTAATTAATTTTATAAATTAAATAGTTAAATAATTAAATAAATATTTAATTATCTTCATAACTAAATATTGAAATTATTTAAATAATTTATTTAATATTTAAATATTAAAATATTAAAATATTAATTTAATTATTTAAAAAAATTTAAGTTATTTAATAAAATATTTTATTATTTATATATTTAAAAAATTAATTTATTATTTAAATAATAAGTAAATAGTTATTGAATTATTATTTTATTTTATTACTTAATTAAATAATAAATTTATTTATTTATTTCAATTAATATTTCATAATTTAATAAAAAAAAGTTTAATTAATTAATTATATAATAAATTTATTTAATTTATTTATTTTTTAATTATATCTTCTTTTCTCTCTTCTGTCTTCATTTCTCTCTCCGTTTTCTTGTGACTGGTCGGTTGGGCTCGACATGTTCGTGTTGATAATGCGTTGTAAGATGAAAGAAAGCGACAGCTGTCAAATGTGCCCCACCCAAAAAGGATCGTATATTATTTATAGGCTAAGCTTACTTAGGGCCTAAGTAATCTATGGGAAACCCTAATCCATGGAAGAGATCCGACGGTGGACAACTATCCGATCGAACGTGCCCCACACTAAAGGGGTCGTATTAATTATTTATTTAAATAATTATTAAATCAATTCTCTTAACTAGTAAGCTTACCTTATAAATATTTAATTATATATAATTGATTATTGTCATAGTTATAGGTGCGAAGTAAGAAGGAATCTAAATTCCAAAACTTCACTTCTCAATAGTATCATCTCAACGTTATTATGATTATCATAGTAATGTTACAGTAAGTTTTTAATTTAAATTAATTATTTCATTAATTATTAGATAATTTAAATAATTTATTAATTTAATAATTAAATTTACTAATTAACGTGTTGTGAGATGGGAGAAAGAGAGAGTCGTCAAACTTGCTCTACCCTAAAGGGGTCGTATAATATAATAAAATTTTCTTCGTTTTCTTCTCTTTTCTCCCATGGATTAGGGTTTCCCATAGATTGCTTAGGCCCTAAGTAAACTTACCCTATAAATAATATACAACCCCTTTAAGGTGGCACTACAAAAAAAATAGTTATTACCGACGGAAACTATCCGTCGGTAATATTATATTTCCGTCGGTAATATTTTATAGCGACGGAAGCAATTTCCGTCGCTGGCTGTCGGGAAAGAAGTTGTCGGGAAAACAATACGACAGACCAAATATTACCGTCGGTAATAATAATTAATACCGACGGTAATATTAAAGCCGTCGGTAATATTTAAACAATTAAAAATTAATATAATATATTATTACCGACGATATATAAAATACCGTCGGTAATATATAAGCCTTTTACCGACGGTTATAGTATATACCGTCGGTAATAAATATATTATTATCGACATCTATATATTTACCGTCGGTAATAAAATATATATTACCGACGATAATTACATTCCGTCGGCAAATTATTAATAATTTTAAAAAAATAAAAACGTTATTACTGACGGAATAATTAGTTTTCGTCGGTAATAAGTATGTTTTTTTTTTAATAAATTTACCTAAATAATGTTATTTAATTCCTGTGATTTACAACAATACCACAATATATTACCACAATTTATCAAATATTACCACAATTTATAAAATATTACCGCAAATTATCAAATATTACCTAAATTGACAAAATATTACAGCAAATTATCAAATATTACCACAATACCCGACAATTATAACAATTAATACCCGACAATAACAAAAAATAACCACATATTACAAAATAATATTTACACAATCCAAAACTGAGAGATGATACATGCCTTATCTCAACCAACCCATACGGCCCGCTACTAACGCTGGTGCTCTCATCGATCCCCTGACGCCGCCCTGCTCCTGCAATTAACATGTATTTGTTAAAAAAATGGTTTATATCTATAACTGAGTCTAAGCGTTAAAAAATCATAAGTTAGCGTGTTTCGGCTTTGAAATAGGTTTGGATTGGATCGATCGACATCCGATAATTCAAAGTTGAAATTATTCCATATTTCGGACTTGCGAGCGAGTTCTAATTGGATATTTGACCAATTTACGCTCCGATTCACCGATTTAGAGTCTAAGAATTGAAAAATCATAAGTTAGCGTGTTTCGGATATAAAATAGGTTTGGATTCGATCGGATCGTCATCGGATCGGCATCTGATAATTCCAAGTTGGAATTATTCCGTATTTCGGACTTGCGAGTGAGTTCTAATTGGATATTTGACAAATTTATGCTCCGATTCACCGATTTAGAGTCTAAGTGTTGGAAAATCATAAGTTAGCGTGTTTCGGATATGAAATAGGTTTGGATTCGATCAGATCGTCATCGGATCGGCATCCGATAATTCGAACTTGGAATTATTCTGTATTTCGGACTTGCGAGTGAGTTTTAATTGGATATTTGACCAATTTACGCTCCGATTCACCGATTTAGAGTCGAACTGTTGAAAAATCATAAGTTAGCGTGTTTCGGATATGAAATAGGTTTGGATTCGATCGGATCGTCATCGGATCGGCATCCAATAATTCTAAGTTGTAATTATTCCGTATTTCGGACTTGCGAGCGGGTTCTAATCGGATATTTGAACAATTTACGATCCGATTCACTGATTTAGAGTCTAAGTGTTGGAAAATCATAAGTTAGTGTGTTTCGGATATGAAATAGGTTTGGATTCGATCGGATCGTCATCGGATCGGCATCCGATAATTCCAAGTTGGAATTATTCTGTATTTCGGACTTGCGAGCGGGTTCTAATCGGATATTTGAACAATTTACGATCCGATTCACCGATTTAGAGTCTAAGTGTTGGAAAATCATAAGTTAGCGTGTTTCGGATATGAAATAGGTTTGGATTAATTCGATCGAATCGTCATCGGATCGGCATCTGATAATTCCAAGTTGGAATTATTCCGTATTTCGGACTTGCGAGCGGGTTCTAATTGGATATTTGAACAATTTACGATCCAATTCACCGATTTAGAGTCTAAGTGTTGGAAAATCATAAGTTAGCGTGTTTCGGATATGAAATAGGTTTGGATTCGATCGGATCGTCATCGGATCGGCATCCGATAATTCGAACTTGGAATTATTCCATATTTCGGACTTGCGAGCGGGTTCTAATTGGATATTTGACCAATTTACAATCCGATTCACCGATTTAGAGCTAAGTGTTGGAAAATCATAAGCTAGTGTGTTTCGGATATGAAATAGGTTTGGATTCGATCGGATCGTCATCGGATCGGCATCCGATAATTCGAAGTTGGAATTATTCCGTATTTCGGACTTGCGAGCGGGTTCTAATTGGATATTTGAGCCCAGCTGACCAGTCGTAAGAAAACAGAGAGAGAAACAAAGACAGAAGAGGAGTTTTGGAATTTAGATTCCTTCTTACTTCACACCTATACCCAGGGTCAATGGACTGGAGCAGGACTTCTTCTTTTTTCTCTCTTTATTTATCTTTTCATTTTTTTTTTCTTCTTCTCTCTTATCTTTCCGAAGAGAGAAGAGAAAAGAAGTCCTTCACCAATCCATTCGCCATGGGTAAAGGTGTGAAGTAAGAAGGAATCTAAATTCTAAAACTCCATTGAAGAAAGAGAAGAAGAGAGAAGAGAACGAAAAAATATAAACAAAGACAGAAGAGAGAGATACGACTGGTCAGCTAGGCTCTATAGTAAGAAGTGGCACACCCGAATTGCTTAGGCCCTAAGTTCAAATATTAAAAGATACACCGTCGGATCTCTCCCATAGATTGGGGTTTTTTATAGATTACATAGGCCCTAAGTAAGCTTACCCTATAAATAATATATAACCCCTTTAGGGTGGGGCATGTTTAACGGCTCTCTCTTTCTCCTATCTCATAACACGTTATCAGCACGAACATGTCGAGCCCAGTAACCAGTCGCAAGAAAACGGAGGGAGAAATAAAGACATAAGAGAGAGAAGAAGAAAGAAGGGAATAGAGAGATAAACGAAGAAAAAAGAGAGAATAAGTCCTGTTCTAGTCCATTGGCCCCGGGTATATGTGTGAAGCAAGAAGGAATATAAATTCCAAAACTCCACTTATCAATAATATAATTAAATCTCTCCGTTCTCTTCTATCTTCTCCCATGGATTAGGGTTTACCATAGATTGCTTAGCCACTAAGTAAGCTTACCCTATAAATAATATAAGACCCCTTTAGAGTAGGGCATGTTTGAAGGCTCTAACTTTCTCCTATCTCACAACACGTTATCAGCATGAACATGTCTAGCCCAACCGACCAGTCATAAGAAAACGGAGAGAGAAACAAAAATAGAAGATGAGAGAAGAGAACGGAGAGATAAACAAAAAGAGAAGGGAGAATAAGTCATGCTTCAGTCCATTCGCCATGGGTATAGATATGAAGTAAGAAGGAATCTAAATTTCAAAACTCCACTTCTCAATAGTATCTTCTCAATGTTATTATGATTATCATAGTAATGTTACTATAATTTTTTTAATTAAATTATCTGTTTGATTAAAACGAAGAGAGAAGAGAATTTACTATGATAATCGTAGTAACGTTGAAATGATATTATTGAGAAAACTCCACTTCACAATAATATAATTAAATCTCTCCGTTCTTTTCTATCTTCTCCTATGGATTAGGTTTTCCCATGGATTACTTAGGCCCTAAGTAAGATTACCTTATAAAAAATATATGACCCCTTTAGGGTGGGGCACGTTTGACGGCTTTGTCTCTTTCTTTTATCTCAAAATATATTTTCAGCACGAACATGTCGAGCCCAGCTGACCCATCATAAGAAAATGGATAGAAAAACAAAGACAGAAATGGAGTTTTGGAATTTAGATTCCTTCTTACTTCACACCTATACCCATGGCCAATTGACTAGAGCAGGACTTCTTCTCTCTTCTCTCTTTATTTATCTCTCCATTCTCTTCTTCTTTCTCTTCTGTCTTCGTTGAACTCTACTTCTTTTCTCAATAAACGGAGAGAGAAATAAAGACAAAAGAGAGAAGAGAACGGAGAGATAAACAAAGAGAGAAGAGAGAAAAAGTCCTGCTCCAGTCCATTGGCCATGGGTATAGGTGTGAAGTTCCCTCTTCTATCTTTGTTTAGCTCTCCGTTTTCTTCTCTCTTCTTTTGTCTTTGTTTTTCTCTCTGTTTTTTTTACGACTGGTAGATTGGCCTCGACATGTTCGTGCTGATAACATATTATAAGCTGGAAGAAAGAGAGAGCTGTCAAATGAGAAACCCAACTCCATAGGAGAAGAGAGAATAGAACGGAGAGATTTAACTATATTATTGAGAAGTGGAGTTTTGGAATTTAGATTCCTTCTTATTTAACACCTATACCCATGGATAATGGACTGGAGCATGACTTTTTCTCTCTTCTTTCTTTGTTTATCTCTCTATTCTCTTCTATATTCTTCTCCTTACTCACAACAATTAGCAGCATGAACATATCGAGCCCAGCCAACCACTATTTAGAATTTAACTAATTTATTTAAATATATTATTTAAATTATTTATCTTTCCATTCTCTTCACTTTTCTTCTCTCTCTTCTGTCTTCGTTTCTCTCTTCGGTTTCTTGTGACTGATCGGTTGGGCTCGATATGTTCATGCTGATAATGAGTTATAAGAAAAAAAAAGAAGAGAAAAGAGAAGGGAGAGATAAACAAAAAAAGAAAAGAGAAGAAGGACTACTCCAGTCCATTCGCCACGGGTATAGGTGTGAAGTAAGAAGGAATCTAAATTCCAAACCACCACTTCTAAATAATATAATTAAATCTCTCTATTCTCTTCTCTCTTCTACCATGGGTTAGAGTTTCCCATAGATTGCTTAGGACCTAAGTAAGTTTACCCTATAAATAATATATGACCCCTTTAGGGTGGGGCACATTTGACGGCTCTTCCTTTCTCCCATCTCATAACACTTTATCTGTACGAACATGTTGAGCTTAGCTGACCAGTCGTAAGAAAACAGAAAGAGAAACAAAGATAGAAGTAGAGTTTTGGAATTTAAATTCCTTCTTACTTCACACCTATACCCATGGCCAATAGACTAGAGTAGGACTTCTTCACTCTTCTCTCTTCGTTTATCTCTCATTTCTCTTTTCTCTTCTTCTCTCACTTCTGTCTATATTTCTCTATTCGTTTATTGAGAGAAGAAGAGGAGTTTAACAAAGACAGAAGAGAGATAAGAAGCGAGAAGAGAACGAAGAAATAAATAAAGGGAAAAGAGAGAACTACACACCTATACCCGTGACCAATGGACTGGAGCAGGACTTCTCTCTTCTCTCTTTATTTATCTCTCCGTTTTCTTCTCTCTTTTTCTTTCTCTTCCGTCTTCATTTCTCTATCCATTTATATAGAAAAAAAAAAGAGTTTAACGAAGATAGAAGAGAGATAAGAAGCGAGAAGAGAACAGAGAGATAAATAAAAAGAGAAGAGAAAGATATCCTGCTCCAGTCCATTGGTCATGGGTATAAGTGTGAAGTAAGAAGGAATCTAAATACCAAAAATCCACTCTGTCTTCGTTTCTCTTACTGTTTTATTGCGACTGGTCGGCTGGGCTTGACATATTCGTGCTAACAATATATTGTGAGATGAGAGAAAAGGAGAGCCGTCAAACATGCCCCACCCTAAAGGGGTCGTATATTATTTATAGGAAAAGCTTACTTAGGGCCTAAGCAATATATGGGAAACCCTAATCCATAGACAAAGAGAAAAGAAAACGGGGAGATTTAATTATATTATTAAGAAGTAGAGTTTTTGAATTTAGATTCCTTCTTACTATACACCTATACCCGTGGCGAATCGATTGGAACAGGACTTCTTCTCTCTTCTCTCTTTGTTTGTCTCTCCGTTTTCTTCTCTCTTCTGACAATATGTTATCAATATAAACATGTCAAGCCCAACCAACTAGTCATATGAAAATGGAGAGAGAAATGATGATAGAAGGGATAGAAGATAATGGAGAGATAAATGAAGAGGAAAGATAGAAGAATTCCTGCTCCAGTCCATTGGCCAGACGTATAGTTGTAAAGTAAGAAGAAATCTAAATTCAAAAACTCCACATAAGAGAGATAAGAAGAGAGAAGAGAAAGAAGAGATAAATAAAGAGAGAAGAGAGAAGAAGTCCTAGTCCAGTCCATTGGCCACGGGTATAGATGTGACGTAAGATAGAATCTTAATTCCTAAACTCCCCTTCTGTCTTCGTTTCTCTCTCCGTTTTCTTGTGACTGGTCAGCTGGGCTCAACATGTTTGTACTGATAATGTGTTATGAGATGGGAGAAAGAGAGAGCCGTCAAACGTGCCCCACCTTAAAAGGGTCGTATATTATTTATAGGGTAAGCTTCCTTAGGGCCTAAGCAATCTATAGGAAATCCTAATCCATAGGAGATATCCAACGGTGGATAGCCATCCTTCATACTTCACACTTATACCCATGGCCAATACAATGAAGCAAGACTTCTTTTCTCTTCTCTCTTCGTTTATCTCTCCGTTCTCTTCTCTTTTTTTCTCTTATCTCACCACACGTTATCAGTATGAATATGTCATGTCCAGACGTCTAGTCACAAGAAAACGGAGAAAGAAACAAAGACAGTAGAGAGAGAAGAAGAAAGAAGAGAACGAAGAGATAAATGAAGAGAGAAAAGAGAAGAAGTTCTGCTCAAGTCTATTAGCCACGAGTTTAGGTGTGCAGTAAGAAGGATGGGTGTCCTCCGTCAGATCTTTCCCATGGATTTGGATTTCCTATAGATTTCTTTGGCCCTAATTAATCTTACCCTATAAATAATATACGATCCCTTTAGGGAGGGGCACGTTTGATGGCTCTCTCTTTCTCCTATCTCATAACATGTTATCAGCACGAAAATATCGAGCCCAACTGACCAGTCACAAGAAAACAGAGAGAGAAACAAAGATAGAAATAGAGTTTTGGAATTTAGATTCCTTCTTACTTCACACCTATACCCTTGGCCAATGGACTGGAGTAGGACTTCTTCTCTTTTTACTTTATTTATCTCTCCGTTCTCTTCTCTCTTCTTCTCTCTCTTGTATGGAGTTTTGGAATTTAGATTCATTCTTACTTCACACCTATACCCGTGGCCAATGGACTGGAGCATGACTTCTTCTCTCTTCTCTCTTCGTTTATCTCTCCGTTCTCTTCTTTCTTCTTCTCTCACTTCTGTCTTTGTTTCTCTCTCCGTTTTCTTATGACTGGTCGGCTGGGCTCGACATGTTCGTGCTGATAATATGTTATGACAAGTGAGAAGAGAACGAAGAAATAAACGAAGAGAGAAGAGAGAAGAAGTCCTGCTTTAGTCCATTCACCACGGGTATAGGTGTGAAGTAAGAAGAAATCTAAATTCCAAAACTCCAATTCTCAATAATATAATTAAATCTCTCCTTTCTCTTCTATCTTCTCCCATGGATTAGGGTTTCCCATAGATTGCTTAGGCCCTAAGTAAGCTTACCCTATAAATAATATACGACCCCTTTAGGGTGGTGCATATTTGACGACTCTTTCTTTATCCCATCTTATAATACGTTATCAGCTCGAACATGTCAAGCCCAGCTGACCAGTCGTAAGAAAACGGAGAGAGAAACAAAGACAGAAGAAAGAGAAGAAGAAAGAAGAGAACGGAGAGATAAACGAAGATAGAAGAGAGAAGAAGTCCTGTTCCAGTCCATTGGCCATGGGTATAGATTTAAAGTAAGAAGGAATCAAAATTCCAAAACTCCACTTCTTAATATTTATATAACCCCTGATGATAAAACACGTTTGACAGATCTCCCTTTCTCCGATCACACAACACGTTATATATACGAACATGTCGAGCCTAGCTAACTAGTCACAAGAAAACGGATAGAGAAACGAAGACAGAAGGGAGAGAAGACAAGAGAAAAGAACAGAGAGATAAACGAAGAGAGAAGAAGTCCTACTCCAGTACAGTGGCCATGGGTCTAGGAATAAAGTAAATAGTTAAATAATTAAATAACTAAATAAATATTTAATTATCTTCTCTCTTCTCACTTTATTTTATTACTATAATTATTAAGTGGAGTATTGTTACTATAATTTTTTTAATTAAATTAATAGTTTAATTAAAACGAAGAGAGAAGAGAATTTACTATGATAATCATAGTAACGTTGAGATGATACTATTGAGAAGTGGAGTTTTAGAATTTAGATTTCTTTTTACTTCACACCTATACCCATGGCGACTGGACTGGAGTAGGACTTCTTTAGTCTTCTCTCTTATTTATCTTCGTTTAAATTATTAAATAATTTAAAAAATTTATAAATTAAGTTTTTAGTGAAATAATTAATTTAAAAAAAATATTTTTTTTCTTTAAAAATAATTAATATTTTTTAAAAAAAAATTTAAAACATTACATCTGTTATAAGATCGTTCGATCGGATGGCTGCCCACTATCGGACCTCTCTAATGGATTAGGGTTTCCCATAGATTACTTAGGCCCTAAGTAAACTAACCCTATAAATAAAATACGACCCTTTTAGGGTGGGGCACGTTTGACGGCTCTCTTTTTCTCCCATCTCACAATATATAATCAGCACAAACATGTCGAGCCCCATAGAATCTAATTAAATAGATATTTAATTAATTACAGAACTTCTTCTCTCTTCTCTCTTCGACATGTTCGTACTGATAATGTGTTTTGAGATGGGAGAAAGAGAGAGCCATCAAATGTGCCCCACCCTAAAGGCGTCATATAATCTTTAAAGAAGATAGAAGAGAACGGAGAGATAAACAAAGAGAGAAGAGAAAAGAGAGAAGAACTCCTACTGTAGTCCATTGGCCATGGGTATAGTTATGAAGTAAGAAGGAAGCTAAATTCCAAAACTCCACTTCTCAATATTTTTACGACCCATCATATCTCTACGAACTCTTTATTTATTATACTTATTTAATCTCACAATACGTTATCTGCACAAACATATCGAGTCCAGCCGACCAGTCACAAGAAAATGGAGAAAGAACAAATATAGAAGAAAGAGAAGAAGAGAACGGAGAGATAAACAAAGATAAAAGAGAGAAAAGTCCTACTCTGTTCCATTGGCCACGGGTATAGGTGTAAAGAAAGAAAGAATATAAATTCCAAAACTCCACTTTTGTCTTCATTTCTCTCTCCATTTTCTTATGACTGGTCGGCTCGGTTCGACATGTTCGTACTGATAACGTGTTGTGAGATGGGAGAAAGAGAGAGCTATAATATATGCCCCACCCTAAAGGGGTCGTATAAATATTAAGAAGTGGAGTTTTGGAATTTATATTCCCTCTTACTTCACACCTATACCCGTTGCCATTAGACTGGAGAGGCCACATGTATATTATTTATTAGGTAAGATTACTTTAGGCCTAAGAAATCTATGGTAAACCCTAATCCCTGGGAGATTACTTAGGGCATAAGCAGGAATTCTTTTCATTTCTCTCCTCGTTTATCTCTTTGTTCTTTTCTCTCTTTCTCCCATCTTACAACACGTTATCAGTACTAACATATCGAGCCCAGCCGACCAGTCGCAAGAAAACAAAGAGAGAAGAGACGACAAAAGAGAAAGAAGAAGAGAGAAAAGAACGGAAAGATTTAATTATATTATTGAGAACTAGAGTATTGGAATTTATATTCCTTCTTAATTCACACCTATACCCGTGGCGAATGGATTGGAGTAGGACTTCTTCTCTATTTTCTCTTCGTTTATCTCTCTATTCTCGTCTCTTTTTTCTGTTTTTGTTTCTTTCTCTGTTTTCTTGTAACTGGTCTACTGGGCCCAACATATTCGTGCTGAATGGGAGAGATTATTTAACTAATACTATTTTTAGTCCTGCTCTATGTTTTATCTCTTTTTAGTCGTGCCAATAAACTAGAACATGACTTTTTTTCTCTTCCCTTTTCATTTATCTCTACGTTCTTTTCTCTCTTCTTCTCTCTCTCTTCTTCTCTCCCTCTTTTGTCTTCGTGTCTCTCTCCGTTTTCTTGCAACTGGTCGGTTGGGCTTGATATATTCATGCTGATAACGTGTTGTAAGATGAGAGAAAGAAAGAGCCATCAAACGTGCTCCACCCTAAAGGGATAATATATTATTTTTAGGGTAAGCTTACTTAGGACCTAAGCAATCTATAGGAAACGCTAATCTATAGGAGAGATCCGATGGTTGACGACTATCCTTCTTACTTTACACCTATACCTATGGCGAATGGACTGGAACTGGACTTCTTTTCTCTTCTTCTCTTTCTAATTATCAGATAGCTGTCCCCATCGGATCTGTCCCATGGATTAGGGTTTCGTATATATTACATAGGCCCTAAGTAAGAAGAACTCCTGCTCTAGTCCATTGGCCACGGGTATAGGTGTGAAGTAAGAAGAAACCTAAATTCAAAAACTCCACTTCTCAATAGTATCATCTCAACGTTATTATAATTATCATATTAATGTTACTATAATTTTGTAAATTAAATTAAAATTTTATTTGATTATAAAATAATTTAATAATTTAGTTTTTAGTAAAATAATTAATTTATTTAATCATTTAAATATCTAATTATCATATTAATGTTACTATTATTATTTATTTAATAAATAATTAAATTAGGTAACTATTAAATTATTTAAATTATTTAATAAATAATAATGATTTAATTATATAATTAATTTATTAATTTATTTTATTAGTTATTTCTTTAATTATTATTTTATTTTTAAATAATTAAATAATTAGTCAATTATTTAAAAAGAGTGAGAGAACATAGAGATAAATAATAGTGCCCCACCCTAAAGAAAATTTATTATAATAATGATTATTTCTGGTTCATGCTTAAAAAAGAGAGAGCCGTCAAATATGCCCTACCGTAAAAGGGTCCTATATTATTTTTTGAGAAGTTGAGTTTTGGAATTTAGACTCCTTCTTACTTCACACTACTTCACACTACTTCACACCTATACCCGTGGCTAATGGACTAGAGTAAGGCTTCTTCTCTCTTCTCTTTTCGTTTCGCTCTCCATTTTCTTGTGACTGGTCAGCTGGGCTCGACATCTTCGTACTGATAACGTATTGTGAGATCGGAGAAAGAGAGATTCATCAAATATACCCTACCCTAATTAGATTCCTTCTTACTTCACACCTATATCTGTGACCAATGGACTAGAGTAGGACTTCTTCTCTCTCCTCTCTTCATTTATCTCTTTGTTCTTTTCTCTCTCTTCTGAGGAATTTTGGAATTTAGATTCTTTCTTACTTCACACCTATACCCGTGGCTAAAGAACTGGAGCAGGACTTCTTCTCTCTTCTCTCTTTATTTATCTCTCAGTTCTCTTATCTCTTCTTCTCGCTCTTTTATCTTCATTTCTCTCTTTATTTTCTTACGACTGGTCGGCTGGGCTCGACATGCTTATGCTCATGCTGATAACTTGTTATGATATGAGAGAAAGAGAGAGCTGTCAAACGTGCCCCACTCTAAAACGATAATATATTATTTATAGGGTAAGCTTACTTAGGACCTAAGCAATCTATGGGAAATCCTAATCCATGGGAGAGATCCGACGATGGACAGTCATTATTTTTACTTCACACCTATACCCGTGGTGAATGGACTGGAGCAGGACGTCTTCTCTCTTCTCTCTTCTTCTCTCTCTAATTATCGGATCACTATCCACCGTCGGATCTCTCCCATTGATTAGGATTTCCCATAGATTGCTTAGGCACTAAGAAAGCTTACCCTATAAATAATTAGGACTGACCAGTCATCTCTACGTTATTTTGATTATCATAGTAATGTTACTATAAATTTTTTAATTAAATTAATAATTTATTTATTTATTAAATATTTAAAATAATTTAATAATTTAAATAATTAAGTTTTTAGTAAAATAATTAATTTACTCAATTATTAAATTATATAGTTATTTAATTAAATTTATTATTTTATTTATTTATTATTATTATATTATTAAATAATTCAATTAGGTAACTATTTAATTATTTAAATTATTAAATAAAGAAATAATTATTTAATTATATAATTAATTTATTATTTTATTTTATTAATTATTTCTTTAATTATTATTTATCTTTAATTAAAATTTTATTTAGTGAAGAAATATATTAAATAGATTATTTACTTAAACAAATAAATTAATTAATTAAATTTTTTTTATAATCATAATAACGTTAAGATGATTTAAATAACTAATTAAAGAAATAATGATTATCATAGTAATATTACTATGATTTAAAAAAATTAAACTATGATAATTTAATAAATTGGGTTTCTATAATATTTCTTCGTATATTAGTTAAATTAATCATTTATTCAATATTAAATAAATTATTTCTTTTACTAAATACTTAATGATTAAATTATTTAAATTATTAAATTATTAAATTTATTAAATAAATAATTTAATTAAAAAATTTATAGTAATATTACTATGATAATCATAATAACGTTGAGATTATTCTTTTTTAATTAATATATATATGAAGAGAGAAGAGAGGAGAAGTCTTGCTCTAGTTTATAAATAAAATAAATAAGCAATCTTTTATCTCAAAACGTGTTTCAGCACGAACATGTCGAGCCTAGCCGACCAGTCACAAGAAAACGGAGAGAGAAACGAAGACAGAAGAGATAGAAGAAGAGAGAAGAGAACAGAGAGATAAACGAAGAGAGAAGAACTTCTACTCCAGTTCATTGGCCACGGGTATAGGTGTGAAATAAGAAGGAATCTAAATTCCAAAACTCCACTTCTCAATAGTATCATCTCAACGTTATTATGATTATCATATTAAATTCTCTTCTCATTTGGTTTTAATTTAATGATTAACTTAATTAAAAAAATTATAGTAGCATTATTATTATATATGATTATTTAACTAATTGTAACGTTAAGGTGAATGAGGTGAATTAGAAGAAAAAAGGCCTATATTTAATTGATTGCAAGTAGAAGAGATATAAATATGAATTAGGTATGAATATTATTTATAAAAGACATTTAAATTCTGATTAATTGATTGTAGGACTTCTTCTCTCTTCCCTTTTCTCTCTTCTCTCTTCTCTCTTCTTTCTTCGATATATTCATACTGATGATGTGTTGTAAGATAATTTAATATTTAACAATTCTCTCTGTGTTTATCTCTCTGTTCTCTTCTCGCTTTCTCCCACCTCACAACAAGTTATTAGCACGAACATGTCGAGCCCAACCGACCAGTCATAAGAAAACAAAGAGAGAAACAAAGACAGAAGAAAGAGAAGAAAAAAGAAGAGAACAGAGAGATAAACGAAAATAGAAAAGAGAAAAGAAGACATAAGAGAACGGAGAGATAAACAAAGATAGAAGAGAGAAGAAGTCTTGCTACAGTCCATTCGCCACAGGTATAAGTGTGAAGTAAGAATGATGATTGTCCACCGTCGGATCTCTCTCATAGATTAGGGTTTACTATAGATTGCTTAGGCCTACCCTATAAATAATATATGACCCCTGTAGAGTGGGGCATGTTTGACGGCTCTCTCTTTCTCCGATCTCACATTACGTTATCAGCATGAATATGTTGAGTCGAGTCGACCAATCAAAAGAAAACGGGAAGAGAAACAAAGAAAGAAGTCGAGTTTTAGAATTTATATTCTTTTTTACTTCACACCTAAATCCGTGGCGAATGGACTCGAATAGGACTTCTTCTCTCTTCTATCTTCGTTTATCTCTCTATTCTCTCTCTTTTATCTTCGTTTTTCTCTCTATTTTCTTGTGACTGGTCGGCTGGGCTCGATATGTTCATGCTGATAATGTATTATGAGAAGAGAGAAGAAAAGAGAAAAGAGAAGTAAGAAGGAATCTAAATTCCAAAACTCTACTTCTCAGTATTTATATGACCCTTTTATGCTAGCACACGTTTGATAACTCTCTCTTTCTCACATCTCACAACACGTTATCAGCAGCATGAACAAATCAAGTCCAATCGATTAGTCATAAGAAAATAGAGAAAGAAATGAAGACAGAAGTAGAGTTTTGGAATTTAGATTCCTTCTTACTTTACACCTATACTTCACACGGATATAGGTATGAACTAAGAAGGAATCTAAATTCCAAAACTCCACAAAAGAGAGAGAAGAAGAAAGAAAAGAGAACGGAGAGAGAAACGAAGACATAAGAGAAAGAAGAAAAAAGAAGAGAACGGAGAGATAAACGAAGATAGAAGAGAGAAGAACTTCTATTCTATTCCATTGACCACGGGTACAGGTGTGAAGTAAGAAGGAATCTAAATTCCAAAAGTTCACTTCTGTCTTTATTTCTCTCTCCGTTTTCTTGCAACTGGTCAGCTGGGCTCAATATGTTCGTGCTGATAACGTATTGTGAGATGGAAGAAAGAGAGAAGAGAACGGAGACATAAATATCACGAGCTTAAATTAAATAAAATTTATTAAACACGTTATTAATAATTTAATTTAATAAATAATATAAGAGATATTTAAATAATTTGAATTTATTTAAAAATTTAATTAACTAGTTATTTAATTATTTTTTTAGTATTAACAATATATAATAAACTAATTAAATAAATATTGAGAGAGAAGAGAAAAGAAGTCCTGCTCCAGTCCATTCACCATGGGTATAGGTGTGAAGTAAGATGGAATCTAAATTCCAAAATTCCACAGAAGAGAGAGAAGAAAAGAGAAAAGAATAGAGAGATAAATAAAGAGAGAAGAAGTCCAACTCTAGAAAATTGGCCACGGGTATTGGTATGAAGTAGGAAGGAATCTAAATTCCAAAACACCACAGAAGAGAGAGAAGAAGAGAAAAAAAACAAAGAGAGAAACAAAAACTGAAGAGAGAAGAGAATGTAAAAATAAATAAAGAGAGAAGAGAGAAGAAGCCCTGCTCCAGTCCATTAGCCACGGGTATAGGTTGAAGTAAGAAGGAATCTAAATTCCAAAACTCTACTTCGCAATAGTATTATCTCGATGTTATTATGATTATCATAGTAATATTACAATAAATTTTTTAATTTAATTAACGATTTATTTTTTTATTAAATATTTTAAATAATTTAATAATTAAGTTTTTAGTAAAATAATTACTTAAATATAATTATTATAGTATAAATAGTTATTGAATTATCTAAATAAAATAAATTATTGCAAAGTGGAGTTTTTGAAATTTAGATTCCTTCTTAGTTCACACCTATACCCATAGCCAATGGACTGGAGCATGACTTCTTCTTTCTTTATTTATCTCTTTGTTCTCTTCTCTCTTCTTTTTTCTTTTCTGTGGAGTTTTGAAATTTAGATTTCTACTTACTTCATACCTATACCGTGGTGAATGGACTAGGCAGGACTTCTTATCTCTTCTCTCTTAATATTTATTTAATTAGTTTACTTTATATTATTAATATTACAAAAATAATTAAATAACTAGATAATTAAATAATTAAATTATTTATTTATTTTACTAAAAGCTTAATTATTAAATTATTTAATTATTAAATTGTGTATGTGGGTGCAAATTTTGGCATGAATCCACCACGGGACCCACCGGCCCTGCCTGGTGGGCCCACGAGGACTACCACGGGACCCACTGGCCCTGCCTGGTGGGCCCACGAAGACTACCACGGGACCCACCGGCCCTGCTTGGTGGGCCCACGAGGACTACCACGGGACCCACCGGCCCTGCCTGGTGGACCCACGAGGACTACCACGGGACCCACTGGCCCTGCCTGGTGGGACCAAGAGCCAGTGGAATCCCCCAGAAGATGGAAACAGGGCCCGCAACTTTACCTGGAGGATCCCCAGATACGACAGCAAAAACCGCCATTTACCACCAGACTCACTCCTGGAGAATCCTATAAATAGCATAGCCTTCGAATGTAAAAGGATCCGAAATTCTGATTTCCACTCTGAGATCTGACTTTCAGAACCAGAGCTTTAGGATTTCCAACTTCCGATCTACCATCTCTCTTTGATCTTCTTTTCTCTTTCGAAGGGATTAGAAGGTCTTCAGGGACACTCGACCTGTCGAGGTCACTTCAACTGAAGTGTTAGTGAATTCGGGTTGCTCCCTATAGCATGGAGACGTAGGCTTCGGCTGAACTCCGAGATCACACCTCGTGTTAACAATCTCTCTGATTGCATCTCTGTTTACATATCAAAGATTTCAACTCCAATTGACAGATCAATCAACGATCTTCAACTCGAACCTTCAATTGACTGGTGCTGCGAGAGTCTTCGGGTCGGCACGAAGATTTTCCCCCACAGTTTGGCGCCGTCTGTGGGATCCGAGCGAGAAGCCGTGTCCTCTCTACTTCGACTACCAGATCAAATAGCCAAACTTCCTCGCCCCCTCGGTTGATCAGACAACTGATCGGACATCGGCAATCTCGTTGTACCCTTCGCACTCTGAATGGCGAGAACCAAACACCAGGGCCAACCAGAAGGAAGTAACATTCAACATCAACCTCGTCCTGAGACTCGTTCAATGAGTCAAAGGCTCAACTTCGGGCAGCCCCTTGCTGTCCCCGAGATGGGGGTTCACTCAGGAAGCGGAAGATCAGTCGATCGACCGATCGCCCCTCATCCTCATCAATCAATTGGACAGACTGTCCCCGCTCCTGCTGAAGACCCTCCATCGACATACCAAGTCTCTGCAGTCGATTTCCAATTGCTCCAATTAGCGAAACAAAACGCCACCCTCACAGCTGAGAGGGATGCTCTTAAGAGAGCAGCTTCCGAAGCTGGGATCGTTCTGCCTATCCCATCTGCAAGCGAGAGGATCAATCTTCCACAACGCTCAATCCACTCCGAGCAACGGAGATCAATGGGCACTGCTGCCCTCGAGAGGATTCGACGCGACCCAACTCCCTCTGCTGCTCCTTGGAAGCAAAGTGATTGGGATCGCCTTGATGACGAGTCCTCCCAATCGTCTTCCGGCCGCAACTGCGACAAGAAGGCTCCATCAAATCTCAATGCACCAAGGAGGCACCAAATGAAAGGCGGTCCTTCGAAAAGCCGAATTTCCCCATCCATTCCACTTCAACGTGGACTTGGATCGGACCTTCGACATCGACTCCAACCGGCAAATACTTCAATGCCCGAGCAAGACCTTGCGATCTTGCCTCTTGACCCACCTCTAGGTCGAAGACACGGTCGTAGGGACGGTTACTCCTCTGCCGGGCCTCTACATCGAAGTCTCTTCGAGACCACCTTTCCAAGAGGATGGAGAACTCCTATCCTTCCCAAATTCAACTGTATCAGAGGAGATCCAAGCCTCCATATACTTGCTTTCAAGCAAGCTCTAACACCACACGAAGAGGAAAACAACGTGCTCTGCCGCACCTTCGCGGGAAGTCTTGATGAGCCTTCACTCGACTGGTATCACAATCTCCGAGCTGGGTCCATCACCCAGTTCGGTGTCTTGGCTAACCTCTTTGTGCAGTACTATCAACTCAATCTAAAGCCAGAGAAGAAACTCGACTCTCTCTACCGACTGAGGATGGGTGCAGACGAGACTCTCCGCAGCTTCACAAGGAGGTTTCGCAACGAGCATGCTGCTCTCTCTGGAAGACATCTGGATGATGAAGCCATCATGTTGGCTTTCCAGAACGCTCTCCGCTTCGATCTACACATCTACAACGACTTTATCCGCAATCCCCCTCCTTCTCTGGGTGCAATGTTTGACCGAATTCAAAGAGAGATTGAGGTGGAAGACGATCAAGTCGCTCGGAAAGGGCGAGAAACTAAAAGAAAGCCTGCTGAAAGAGAAGCTCCTAAGTATGCTGCAAAAGCTCACAATACTGAAGCAACAGCCCCTCCGGCCAACAAAAGATCAAAGAATGATGGACGTCGATCTCCAACGAAGACCACTTTCACCGAGTGGAATATGCCGGTCGAACAGATACTCGACCGCATTCAACATGAAGAGTTCGTTCGGAGGCCTAATCCTCTTCAGCCAAATTCCAAATTCACAGCAGATAAAACAGTGTATTGCGACTTCCATCGAAGTCACGGCCACTCCACTGATCGGTGTTTTCGGCTGAAGTTCCATCTTGAAGACCTATTGCGAGAAGGCCATCTTCAAGAATTCGTCAACAACGGGCATGATCAACGTCGAACTTCTGCAAAGGGCAAAGAAGTGTGCTGGATTCACCAAATCTCCTCTAACCGGCAAACTATCTCTGTGAATGCCAATGTTTTTGGTATTCATGGAACATTGCACAACCAAAGTCTGACTGGGAAAGAGGTGGATCGCCAAGTTCGACGCATCTTCCACGTTCGTTCTACTGCGAGCAAAGAAGATACCTGGATCGAGAAACCCATCGAAGGTCTTGCTTGGCCATCAATCGTCTTCAACGACACCGATCTTCAAGGAGTCCATACTCCACATCGAGACCCCCTGGTCTTGAAACTCATTATCGACGGCAGCACTGTCAACCGGATCCTCATCGACACCGGAAGCTCCATCGACATTATGTTCTCAGACTGTTTCAAACGTCTGGGACATAAGTATCAAAGCCTCGACGTCGTCCCGACTGTGATCACCGGCTTCAATGGTGAACAAAGCATCACAGTGGGCGAATCCAGATTTACCATCGACCTCAGCCGAGAGACTCGAGTTTCGGTGAGGTTTGCAATTGTCGAAGGAGTCTCCAGCTACAACGCCATCCTTGGGCGACCTTTCCTCCACCAGATCAATGCCATCTCCTCTTCTTATCATCAACTACTCAAATTTGCAACTGGAGAAGGCATCGTCTGCATTCGAGGCGATCAGCAAGCTGGAAGGTCTTGTGAAGCTGCTGCGGCAAAGACAGATCGAAAGATCAACATTGCTCCTCCAAAGCGGCCACGAGATAAAGCTGGTCCCTCTTCCAAATAGCAATCAAAGGAGATTCCGCTGACCGAACCTCCACCAATCGAATGGGAAACATCACCTTCAATTGAAGAAATCATCCCGATCAACATAGGCAGCGGAGATCTCCCTCGACAAACATTTATTGGTACCGGTCTTAGCGACGCAGAAGCGCAAGACATGGTATCCTTCCTCCAGTCCCATATCGACGTCTTCGCTTGGTGTTTCGAAGACATGCCTGGTATCAATCCGGATGACGCTTGTCACCGACTTGCGATCAAAGAAGAGGTGAAGCCTGTCAAGCAAAAGCCTCGCACCATTCGACCAGAGCTGCAAGTTGCTGTTCAAGAAGAAATCACCAAGCTACTCGCAGCCGGCTTCATCCGAGAAGTAGAGTATCCAACTTGGATCTCTAATATAGTGGCTGTTCCAAAGAAGAATGGGAAAGTCAGAGTCTGCATCGACTTTACCAATCTCAACAAGGCTTGTCCCAAGGATCCATTTCCCATGCCAAGGATCGATAGACTCGTCGATGCCACTGCTGGCCACGAGCTATTGTCTTTTATGGATGGGTACTCTGGATACAATCAAATTCCTCTTCACGTCGATGATCAAGAGAAGACATGTTTTGTGACTAGCCGAGGCCTTTATTGCTACAATATCATGCCATTCGGCCTCAAAAATGCTGGTTCCACCTATCAGAGGCTGGTCACCAAAATGTTCGAAGATCAGATCGGTCGCAACGTCGAAGTCTATGTCGATGATCTCCTCACCAAGAGTTCCGTTCGGAGCAAACATCTATCTGATCTGGCTGAAACCTTCCAAGTCCTTCGAAAGTATCGAATGAAGCTCAATCCAGCCAAGTGCGCTTTCGGAGTTCAATCTGGCAAATTCCTGGGTCATCTTGTGACCAGGAGGGGTATTGAAGCCAATCCCGATCAAATTCGAGCCATCATCGATATGCCTTCACCTACAAATCGAAAAGAAGTTCAACGCCTCACTGGAAGGTTAGCAGCACTCAATCGATTCATTTCAAAATCTTCCGACAAATGCAAGCCCCTCTTCGACAAATTACGAAAGGCGAATACATCCGGCTGGAGTCCAATCTGTGAAGAGGCATTTCAAAGCATCAAGAAATATCTAGTGCAAGCTCCCATCCTGACTGCTCCATTGCCAAAAGAAGACTTGTGGCTCTATCTGGCCGTGACCGATCAAGCAATCAGCGCGGTCTTAGTCAGTAGAAGAGAAGGCGTCGAACATCCAGTCTACTACATCAGCCATACTCTCCTTCCAGCTGAGACTCGCTACTCAAAAACTGAGAAGGTCATCTTGGCCTTGCTCACTGCATCGCGTCGTCTTCAACCGTACTTCGTCTCCCACCAGATTACTGTCATTTCAGAACACTCACTCAAAGATATCATTGACAAAGCTGGTCGAGCTGGTCGAATGACCAAATAGGTGATCGAAATGAGTGCTCTGGGAATTCAATTCGAATCTCGCACTTCTATCAAAGGTCAAGCAATTGCTGATTTTCTAGCTGACTTTCCAGTTGAAGACCCCATCACTTGGGAAGAGGATATCGACATGCGCTTGGAAGATGAGGATAATCCTCCGATCAATCCTGCAACAAAAATTGATCCAAGTCTTGAAGTTATTGCTGCAACTCCTCCTTGGAAGCTTTATACTGATGGAGCATCAAGTTCGATCGGTTCGGGAACTGGGATAGTCTTAATATCCCCCGAACTTGATCATCTCTAGAAGGCCACTCTCCTTGGGTTTAATGCCACCAACAACGAAGCTGAATACGAAGCACTCATTTTCGGACTCGAAATGGCAGAATCCCTGGGGGTAGATCGAATCATCATCTACAGCGACTCCCAGTTGATCATAAGGCAAATCAATGGAGAGTACACAGCTCGTGAAGAAAGAATGCAACTCTACTTGGCCTTAGTACGACGTCTTCAACAACGTTTTACTACAATTGAGTTCGTTCAAATTCCAAGAACAGAAAACCGAGAAGCAGATGCCTTAGCTAATGCTGCCTCAGTTCTGGGAGACTCGCTTGGAGGAAGGCAAATACAGATCAATTATCAAGAAGTGCCCAAGACCATCCCCGATCAACAGATCCTTACTGCTATCAAGAGATCTGGGGGTGGAGATCAATTAATGTTGAATCTCACTACTGAAAATGAGCTTGAAGACTGGAGACGATCAATTTTCGACTTCTTCAAACATGGCAAAGTGCCAGAAAATCCAAATCAAGCCCGAAGACTTCAAAGGAAGCTCCCATGCTACATTTTGCAAGGTGAAGATTTATATTTCAAATCTCACAACGGGATGTTGCTCAAGTGCCTTGGTCCCGAGCAAGCACAATCAATCCTGATTGATATCCACTCTGGAGCTTGTGGAAATCATTCGGGAGGAAGATCTCTTGAAGCCAAGACGAAGCTACAAGGGTACTACTGGCCAACAATGGCAAGGGATGCTCAACAAGTCGTTCAAAGATGCGAGCCCTGCCAACTGCACGCTCGAGCTATCCATCTCCCTGCAGATGAACTTCATCAATTATCAAGTCCCTGGCCTTTCCATCAATGGGGGTTAGATTTCTTGGGTCCTTTCCCTCCAACTCCAAGCAAGAAGAAATATCTACTGCTGGCTACTGATTACTTCACCAAATGGGTTGAAGCTGTGCCCCTCTTTCGAGAGACTGACGACGAAGTGATCAAATTCATTCGGCACAACATCTTCTCAAGGTTCGGCACACCTCAAGTTCTTGTTGCTGACAATGGAGCTCAATTTGACTCAGACAAATTCCGAGAGTTCTGTCTGAACAACGGTATCAAGTTATTCTATTCAACTCCAAGGTATCCTCAATGCAATGGCCAAGCAGAAGCCTCCAACAGAGCTATTCTTGGTATACTCAAGAAGAAACTTGATGACAAGAAAGGATTATGGGAACAGGTCCTACCTGAAGTTCTTTGGGGGTATCGCACAACTCCGAGAAGATCAACAGGGTTCTCACCCTTCCGTCTAACTTATGGATCGGAAGCAGTACTCCCAACAGAAAATATATCAAATACTTTGAAGACTAAGGCAGTTGAGGGAGGAATCAACGAAGAACTTCGAATCAATGATCTAGACTTCTCTGAAGAACTACGAGATCAAGCTTCTCTTCGTGTGGCCAAGTACCAACAGAAGATCAAAAGAGCCTATGACAAGAAAGTCCACAAGAGACAGTTCCCAGTGGGTAGTTTAGTTCTCAGAGCAGTTTTCTACAACACCAAAGAGCACAGCAGTGGAAAGCTTGCTCCCAACTGGGAAGGTCCATATATCATTGAATCAGTGGGAGGCAAAGGTTCTTACAGATTGATCTCGCCAGAAGGAGATAGATTGCCTCGAGCTTGGAATTCTAGACATCTCAAGTTGTTCTATCCGTGATGTAAATTCTGTGATAAATAAAGTTCTCTTTCAAAGTGTTCAAATATGCAAGTGTTCAATTTTTCAATTCAAGTTCTGAAGCAGTTTCAAGTTATCCATATTCAAATTACCAGGTCTTTTAACAAGTTTGGGAGTTAGAGTTGCGACTCAACCCCTTACTAGCAAATGTTAAAAACTGACCACATTCAAGTTACCAAGTCTTTTAACAAGTTTGGGTGTTAGAGTTGCGACTCAACCCCTTACTAGCAAATGTTAAACTGACTTTCAAATTTCGATATTCAATTTCAATCAATTTCTACATCGTTTAACAGGTTTGGGTGCTTGAGTTGCGACTCAACCCCTCACATTCAAGTGTTAAACGAATTCAAGTCCAATTTTCAAAGTTACTATAAGTTCGGGTAATTGAGTTGCGACTCAACCCCTTACATTCAAAAGATTGTATCTATTCTAATACTATTAAGATCCTGATAGTTAAAGGTATTCAAATCAAGAGACATCCAATTTTCAAACACCAAGAAGATCTTCTATTATCAAAATATGCCAGATACAAGAGTGAGCTGCTACATTTCAAAAGTTTACAAAGTACAACAACAAAGAAGGAGAAAAGTCTCAAGGCTTGGCCACACTCTTCGCATGCGACTTCTCCCCCTCAGATCCAGGACGAACTTTGCTCGCCACTGATGCCTTCGAGGATCGGACACTAGCAACATGGACCCTGAGCGCTTCTGCTGCCTTCTCAGCTGTGTCTCTGTAGCTCTGGCATTCACTCCGCATGTGCTCCAGCTCCTTCTTATGAGCCTCCGCTGAAGCAGCAATTTGAGCCTCCAGCTCCTTTATTTTGGCCGCACGGTCGAAACCCAAGTTCTCGACCGTGAAGAATCGAGTATTCAATTCTTCAAGCTCGTGACCCCGAGCTTCATAACCATTCTGCCAGCCCTTACTCTCCAACTTTTCCTGGCGAAGGGCCTCGGTCTTGACCTTCAGAGCCTCTTTCTTTGATTTTAAAGACTCCCTCAGTTGATCTCTCTCCGCGGTTACAGCCTCCAGTGTAGCAGTCAAATGAGATATTTCAGCTAAAGCTTCTTTGGCTCCCGCCCTTATGGAGAGCTTGGTTGCGACATTCATAACTGCTGAGTTCTGCAAAAGAACAAAAGAGTTAGAATTATTATAAAGATACAACTCAGATGATTGATCGAGCAGATGCACCTACCAATAGATCAAGTCTCTCGAAAGCTTCATCCAGAGTAGCCCCCGGGAGGTTGCATAGTTTCCTGATCACAGCAGTGGGGCGGTTGATATCAACGTCACCCAAACTTCTTATTGTCGGAGTCAATCCAGCAGGTGCACCTACAATCAACGAGAGACCAAAGTGTTAGATTATTTTCGAGCTTCAGAGGCAAGACATTCAAAGCAAGTTAGTTCAATTACCTGAGGTTTCAACCCTCGGCTCTTTGCCCTTCCGACGATCAGAGCCACTCCGAGGGGTCGATTTCTCCTGAATCGGGGTTGGCGCTGGTTGAGGTTGAGAAGCCCCGTCACCCACTCGACTTCCCCTCTCCAAATGAGTAGGGGGAGAAGCGTTCCTAAGAGGTGAGGCTCTCTCTTCTTGCGACCCACCTGGCTCGACAAGTCCCGCCACCATGGCAGCCACCTCCTCAGCCAGAGACCGAGAGGGGGGTGGGGGTTGCTCCACCTCCATACCCCCGCTCGTTGTCGCTCCCTCGAGACGGGGTACTTCAGGAGGAATTTGATCGAGGGGTGTGGGGTTGCTTCCAACCCCACCACTCCTCGACAATTTTAT